>LR738711.1:542279485-542432758 GCA_902687465.1 Secale cereale
CCCCGCGACCGCATCGACAGACCACACGGGAACCTCTGTAATGCACTGCGAGAACCACCCACACACGTACAATATGAACCATTTCTTAAGGAAGAGAAATCCTTTCTATATATAGTCAACCGTGAACGAGAACCGCCCCTCCGTTTTGTAATGGACGTTTTATGTTGCATAGTCGCAAGTAACCCCACACTTTTCTAAATTTTGGGTGTATTGGCGGTTGGGAGGGAACGAGAGAGTAAATGCATGTTTGTGTGCGGTGCTTGTTGTCCTCGTCGTGTACCCATGGCCTTTCCCGTGAGCATATCAACGACTCCCACACGTTGCTTAGCATATATGAATTTGGTCCAAACATCGCATAGTGCACACGGGGTGGCAATCGTCTCACAGGTGAACGAGAAACCGACGCCACATTCCTTGGTTTCACGATCGGTTGACAAAGCACACATGCATTCAAAGATCACATGGAACTTTCATTTTTGCATTATATCGGATGTGGGAGGTGGAGCGAGGGACTCCTAGATACTCATCTATATTTACTGTAAAAAAAATCCTGAGAGCAACTACTTAATGAGTGCTCCTTCGGGAGCCTCGCAGCGATCAGCGCCACTTGACGCGTTCTCAGCCATTCGCCACGTGTCGCACTCTAGACGTTCCCTCTAGATTTTTTTATTTTCCGCACGCGTTTTCGGCTCTTTAAATGGTTTTATGTGCGTCACTAGTCGCGACTTGGGAAGTTGGAGTGATCTTTGCAACGAGTACTACTCAATTAGTGATTTCGCAAAATCCCCCAGGAGTTTTTACGACGGGAAGGCAATAGAAAAATCAACCTTTTTACATCGGCAAAAGTTAGGCTGCAGGTGGACACGGGCCGTGCACGACGCCCACATAAAAAAACCCACTTAATTTGTATTCGTGGACGCCCGCGTAACCTGCGATTTAGAAACTGGCTAAGTGGGTTGACCCACATTTTCCACATAACCCACTTAATTCCTTGTTCCTCTCTTCCTCGTTCCCCTCTTCGTACAATGTTTTAGGTACGGTACGCCGCCGCTGTTGCTACTGCCACCGCCGTCCACCTTCCCTATGGCTGGCCTAGCGCCGCCGTCCACCTTCACCATGAGAGGCCTAGCCCCATCGTCCACCTTCCCCATGGCCGACCTAGCGCCGCCGTCCACCTTCCCCATGAGCGGCCTAGCCCCGTCTTCCACCTTCCCCATGGCCGGCCTAACGCCACCGTCCACCTTCCCCATGAGCGGCCTAGCCCCGTCGTCCACCTACCCCATGGACGCCGCATCGCCGACTTCCACCTCCATCGTAGCCACACCAGCGTCGCCGTCCACCTCCACCACGACTGCACCAGTGCCGCCTTCCAACTCCTCCACGACATGTAGTTATCCGGTTATGCCCTTGAGATCTGGACTTGCGTACATATAATGGTTTCTCTGCTACTAGTATGTCCCTTGAGAATCTAGTTCAGTGTTACTTGAAATCTTTGGGCAGTGGTTTCCGGAGGAAGGGATTGACCATGGACACGAGTGATAGTAATCTTGATCTCCGAGTCAGACCGATGGGTTCGATTTCAGACTTTTACTTCAACACTTGAGCCTGTACTTTCAGTTGGATTGGCAAGAACAGTGCAGAAACGATGGGTGAAACTGAAGCTTTTAGTCAGCTGATGAGTTGAAGAAGCAAGTAAGCCTGAACTTCAGTCTTCAGTCTTGATGACCATGCTGGGCGCCAGATTGATGTTTAAAACATCTTGAAGAAATGAGAAGAATCCAAGAACCAAAGCTTTTGACCAAGTGTTTTGTTACAGCATGTGAGGGGCTATTCTAGAAGAGGATTCAGCAGCATGTGTCTTTGTACAAAGTATACAAGGCAAATCTGTGTGCAGTATTGCTCTGCTCTGCACTAGTGTTCTACAGGGCTCTGTAGTATAGCATGTGTCTTTGTGTTCCATTGAACGCTTTCGGTTCATGAAAAGACAACCACCGAGCAAGCTTCACGGATGTAACCACAACTTTGCGCAATTTAGACGGGTATATCCCACTTATCCCACATAAACAAGACGTGGGGTTGACGGACAGGCCTCCCACATAAACTATGTGGCAGTAGTGGACAGAAGTGGGCTGGCCACGGAGCATCCCACTTGTAGCCTGAGGCAAAAGTCAAATGCTCGCCCACGAAAGAGAAAAAGCGCCTCTTGTGAGTCGTGGAATATGTGTTTCAGAGGTCTCCTGGGCTTTCTTTGTCGCCTATTCACTGTCACGCAGACAGAACAGATCTAACATTCAGCATGGTGTTAAGTGTTAAACACTTAAACTAATCAAGAACTGGCATGTCCATGTCAGATCGATCAAGGCGGGTAGTAGCTCCCAACAAGGCGTCATGTGCAAAAGAATTAGGGAAAATACAAGGTGGCTAGGGAGAATTTAGCAAGCGCTACATGCTTTGGTGGAGTGGAGGTGTGGGTGTATATATGTACGTATGGAGTGGTGGAACTGTCCGGTGTATGTGTGAACGTATACAGTCTAGCTGGCTGCATGGAACAACGACTTTTCTTTTGCAACTAATTAAAGAACTCATCCAAGCGGCTTCGCTTTGCTAGCGCCAATGGTGCCTAACCATGTACAATGAGCTAGGCTAAATGGGCAAGTTTTAGAGGGCCGGACGGGTGCACAACTCAGAACTTTTTATTAATTGGCCTCCACCGGCCACTGTAACTTTTTGCCCGAAACAGCCGGAAGTGGATCCTCTAACATTAAGGAGGGAAGTCACCTAAGCTACAATTCTCTAACTTCCCTCCTTCACTTCCATATAATTAAGGCTAAAATGACTTGAATTAATTTGCAAATTATAAATCTACTTTAAACATTTACAAAAATTATATACAAACAAAATTATGGTGCAATAAAATTTATTTATATTAACGGTAACTATGTACAGTACCTACTTAATTAGATATAACAATGTTCGTTAAAGTACCCGTGACTTTCCTTCTTTATTTTACACTAGCTTGCACTGTAGCTTAGGTGACTTTCCTCCTTAATGTTAGAGGATCCACTTCCGAAACAGCTCCGGTTCTACACTGCTGGGTGAGAAAGCAGCTGCACCTCTACGAAGTCAGACACTAGGCTGCCATTTTTGGAACTACACTAGGCTGCCAGGTCAGAAAGATGCCGGTCCAGCTTACCTGTCTTGTCATGGCGAAATTCTACAATTCACAAAATAGGAACCTTATCCTCTAAAGGTGCGGATCTCAAGGCGCATGAACGGTTCCGATAACACACCCCTAGCTAGTGTGGATAGCAAATCCATCCTCTCTCTCTTTCTCTCTCTCTCTCTATATATATAGACGCACATTAACGCTAAACTAAGTGTGGTGTGTAATATCTTATTCTACCCCCTAGTAACGCTTTATATTAAATATAGTATTTTTTTTGGAAATGTAGTAAATCAAAACTTGGATAGTAAATAATATATTTCAGAATTACTACATTTTATATAATGTTTTACAATATTTTGTAGATAACGTTACTCAGGTGTAGAATAAGCTATTCTATACTCACGCTTAAAATGGCGTTACCCCTTCTTCACCCCTTTTTCAGATCGCACGTCATGGGTTCAAGTTACATGCAATGTATGATATTTTCCCCTATATCGGATCAGGTTGACGTTGTTGAAAAAAGACTCATGTAAAATTTATTCAATTGTGACTTGGCAGTCAAGTGGCTAGTTGTTTCCCTCACAGATCTATATTGGCCTTATTTGACCAAATTAACGAGTTTATGGCTTAAAACAATCAATCCCCGAGTTGTTGGCCTAAAGCGTGCAATCGATTTGAATTACTGGACTAATAGCGTTCACTCTAGATTTGGTTTTGAGAAACACATTCTCAAAACTTAGGTCTAAAAAGTTATGGATATTGGCATTTAGCATGGTGGGTTCTAACCCATCCCAAAACTTAGTTCCAAATAAAAATCCATTGGCACTAAATAAGAGGTCAACAATGTACATAATCGTCATCTACATTACAACCCAAAACATAATAAAGTAGCAAAGCAAAGCCTGATATTCCTAGAATTTAGTTATTGTGTGCATTATTGCCCTCATCCTCGTATCTTGTTATTAGCTCAGATTTTTAGATCTATTTTTAAATTCTCTTATCTAGGTTGTTGTTCTTCATGGAAAGACTCCCATGTGCCATTTTTTGCCACATCTTCTCATTCACTATCAACCCACTTCATAGGGCAAGCTAAAAACACTTCCCAATGTCGCCTCTGTTGTTGTAAACACACCAAGCAAGGCAGAGGTGATGTCTCCATCCCTTGCGCTCCCTTTTTGTGTCGCTGGAATCAACATTGTAATGAAATGCAATCTTTATTATTTTATTCCTCGATGACCACATAAGAAAATGAGAGATTAAGACAAACTTGTATAGGTTCATAGAATGTAATGTGGCTAAGTTCAAGGACTTACAGTCAAAAAAGTTGAAGGACTTACTCCATATTGTAGGGCAAGAGCATGCATTTTTTATTCTTTTGTTGTGCATGACCTTCCAGTGAATTCAGCTAATTGTATCTTGCTATATTGCATTAACATCCAATTTATAAAGCAGGGATCAATAACACTAACACTGATAGGGAGGCGGTCGGCATCTGTAACTTGGAATAGTGTCCATAGTCTGATCATGGACATGTCTGGTTTTCCCCTGTTGAACAAATCGTACAACTTGAAGTAACCAACCTTGAATACATCAGAGTCAAAGTCATGGATGAAACCATAGCTAGTTGGCACTTTGGCCATGAGTTGGTCCACCAATCCCTTCGGGCAGCGCATTGTTCCATGTACCCAGAATGCAACATTAGTGAGTCTGTTCCAAGGGATTCTGGTGCTTCTTGGGAGAGCATGGGCTCACTTATCATGTACTTATCCATGATGGTTGGTTCGATGGACGTAAGGATAATGCCTTAATGGGGAGCTCGTTTTACTAATTTAGGGTCTCTTTCAATTGTTTCACTTTCACTAGTGCATGCAACTGCTATACAAAAGGTTTTTATCACCGTTCTGCGACGGTGTTTTAAACCGTCGTCTTGCCTGTGTATACGATATGGGGGTCCTTCCCAGACGACCCAGAAATCATAGAGGATAGACTCTCCGGTCACACACGGGGGGCAGAAAGAGCTCGTGTGCGATCGGTCGAGCCATCGCAGACAATTATACATGCTCAATAGTTTTCGTTTGTATGTACATCCCGCACAGTGAATCCAAGACATACGTTTCCGTTCGTATATACATCACGCACAGTGAATCCAAGAAATATGTTTCCGCTCGTATGTACATCCTACACCGTGAATCCCAGACAAATTTCCGTTCGCACGTACATCACACACAATTTCCCCCCTCATCAAATCGTCTATGATAGCATTGCCATTAGAGATGATATTAATAACTTTATCGTTCGCATTATTGAATGCATCACACACGGTGCCTAAAAAGAAACTATGTGGCATAGACTGTCCATCACACACACTACTTATATGAAAGCCGTTTGCACAAGTTGGCCTAACGCAAACATTTTTCCAGAGGAAGTCGTGTGTGATTGTTCGTTGATCCAACACAGTTACTCCCTAGAAACTGTGTGGGTTGTCCAAGGTGATCGCCCATGGTGTTGTCTCAATAACCGTTTGCAATAGAAAAACCCAATAAACAAGCTAATTGGCCTATTATTATTAATCTATTTAGTAATCAAATTGACATTTAATATTAAGCACACAATATATTTCATTTTCGTATTACGGAACCAACATTTCATGATTGAAATACATCAGAGTACAACATCATATAATTGCAGCACTCAATTACACCACATAGGCATATAGCTAGCTATCGTATTACACAACAACACTAGCGCCAAGTTTCACATTCAACATCTCAACCTTTGGAAGTTAGCATCATAGACGATAGATAGACAAATGAATCTCAACTGGAAAACAGCTAAAGCGAAAGGCGAATACTGAGCCTTCAATGATGTTGAAAGTCTTTGCAACTTTAGGTCAGTGCCTGTGGATGATTGACCGTCCATCATTCGTCCTATCGAGGAAGACTTCAATATTGTACAGTGGTTGTTGTATGAATACCTTCCTCGCCTATTGAACATACAGGTAGTTTGAGAGGTAATCATTAGTGAACTCCTATGGAAAATGCCTGAAAACAAAGATATACATAAATAACTTTTCTAAATTTTGAAATGACACAAGTGAATAAAAAAGACAAGGTATAAGAGTTAGTACCATCCCGTAGTTCACTGATGTCTTCTTCATTGTTCAGACAATGATCTTGTTGTTTTTCGCCGCTAGTTTCTTTATCCTAACAATCTTTCTTAGTTTCTTGACTTGACTGATATTCATGGACATCTCAGTTCCCCATATATAAAATGGGTCGAACTGTGGGTCAAAACCTCTGACAGCAGGACATACATGTCCAGGATCAAATTGTTAAAACCTAAATATCAGAATGGTTCTTGCAATTACACAATAATGTGCTATTAGACAAAGGACCATCCATGTGAAAACCTCGATGGTGAACCTCAGTGCCTTCCATTGTTTCTCTGGAATACGTATAAGGTAGTTGTTGATCAGGTTAAGTGAGGGTTGACATACTATCAGTAAAATATATTGATAAAGAATAAACACATTGTAAATTAAACAGATTGATTCGAGTCACATGGAAAAACCATTTATCCAAATCAGGCATGCTTAAGAACTCAGAAATGTAGCAATTGTATATGTTTCTCATTTATTTAGTACAACCAAATTCGATTTATTCCTCACATGCATAACAATACAAAATTGCACCCACAACAATTGAACATCGCATTGCACAACTGAACCAAATAGTTAACTAAACTTCACAAAAAATGAACCAAACATTAACTGCGCACCACATTGCACAGTACAAATATTAGAAGATCAGATGCTTAACCAAATCAAGCATGCTTAACAACTTGGAAATATAGCAATTGTATTTGTTTCTCATGTATTTTGTACATCCAAATTTGATTTATTTCTCACATGAAAGACAACACAAAATTACACCCACAACAATTGAATATCGCATTACAGAATTGAACCAAACCGTTAACTAAAAACCACAACAAATGATCCAAACATTAGCAGAGCACCACATTGCACAATATAACATACTAGAAGATTAGACAGTTAACCGAACGAAGTATGCTTAATAACTTGAAAATATAGCAATTATATTTGTTTCTCATGTATTTTGTACATCCAAATTCGATTCATTTCTCAAATGCAGAACAATACAAAATTGCACCCACAAGAATTAAACATCACATTGTAGAATTGCACCAAATAGTAAATTGAACAAGACAACAAATTAACCAAACAGTTAATTGAGCACCACATTGCATGATATATAGAACATATATACTAGAGGATGAGATTGCATAGTAACAGTACATAGGACAATTCACTATAATTTGTAAAGGAAGGGCAGGAGCAGCCCATGCAATAGGTAAAACGAACATGCTTAACTGGCATAGCTAGCTAGCCGAACATAGGTCCTTATAATGAGCTAAAAAGACAAGCTACTCCTTATCTTCGGAGATATCGATGACGATTATGTAACATTCCAAATTTTCAATTTGGAATGTTATACATATGTCATATTGCATATCATATTTTATTGCAATCGTGTGTTGCGATCCTTGAAATTCTAAGCAACTCAAGGACTGACGCAGAGAGTTGGGGATTTTACCGTTTTTGTATTTGAGTTTTCTCAAATACCGTATGGGGATCACTTTGATTTTAATTATTTTTCTCTCCGAGAAATATTTCGTAATAAAATATATGAGCGGAGATAATATGACTTCTCCAAAACAAATGAAATATTGGAGGAAAATATTAAAATCAATTTTGGTATTTTATTTGGATTTATTTGCAATTTTATTTGCATAGGAAAAATACGCGTTTTTCAAAATTGCATGTAGGTCCGGGAAAAATGTTCACTTTGTCCTAAATATTATTAGAGGACGGTGAAAATTTATTTCGGAATTTTTCTAGTCCGTCAGTATTTTTTTCGTCTATTTTTCCGCGTTAGGACTGTTTATAAAAAAAAGTGAACCAACTTACCTGGGCTGTGTCCGGCTAGGACTCCGCCCGGGGGGCCTTTATAAGCCCAGCCGACCGCCCGCCAGCCCACCCTGTCGCCCCGCCTGCCCTAACTTTAGCCGCCGCCGCGCCGATCCGCACCGCCGCCGCCGGACGCCGCCGCCGCCCCGCCGCTCGCCGCCCTTGACGCCGGACACCGTCGCCCCGCTGCACGCCGCCCTTGCCACCGAGGTAGCCGCCGCCACCGCCGTCGTCGGTTTTTCTCGGAAAACCGATCTGTTTTTTTAGAACCCTAGATCTCGTATTTTTGGTTAGTTTCCATTTTTCCGTCGGTTTAGTTAAATAGCGAACGTTTGTCCATTCGTTCATTTTAACGAACGCTTTTCGTATTTTAGTTACAGACAGCGAACGTTCGTTCGTTAGCATGTTCGTCCGTTTTTCTTTTTCAGGGTTTTTCCGCGATAATTTTCGATCGCGATTTCTGCCCTGATCTTCTTTTTAGTTTTTTGTTTCGCTCGTAAGTCGGAATCAGGCGATTCAAGCGCCTAGATCTTCGTCTTGAAGCCCTCTTTCCGTTTAACCAACTTGAACAAGGTTTTGGTACTGTAAAATTTGACTTTAGTTCAATCTATTAAACGGATCTTGTTTCTTTCGTAGTTTGAGTTTCGTTGCTCCGTTTGATTTGATTCTTTTTGCAAACTGGAGTTCTTCGGTTGAACTTTCTGGTTAGATCTTATTATTTGAGTTTTACCCATGCATCTTTGCTTGGTTGCTTATGTATGCTATTGTTTGCTTGCGATAGAATTTCCGGAGTGCGAAGTGTGCTACTACGAGTCCCTAGGTTTTGCGAATCGCCAGCAAGGCAAGTAACACTTTGATCATACCCTTTATTACCCAGGTTTTATGCATTAGTTCAAACCCTCACACATTGCATGAGTAGGATCTCTTAACTTGTGGGTCTGGGAAGTAGATTGAGGTAGAACCTATTACCTGCATTATTTTCAAACCCTTGGGAGTTACTTCTACGTTATGCTTAGGTTGCCATGCTATGCTCGTAGACGTGGATTGGGTTTGAGAGTATCCATGACAGATGTGAGATTGTTAATTAATGGTTCAACTTAAGGTGGCTACTTTAATACACATCTGGGTGGATTGGTTGCAGGGCACTTGGAGAAATCCAGTGTTGTCCTAGGAAATCCCGGGGGTACCGTGTGATTTTTCCTATGGAATGCCACCTAGACTCAAAGGGATCATAAAACTATTCATGCTAGAAACTTCCGTGTGCAGCCATAATGCCATTATGGGCTCTCGCATAGTTGAGTATGTTGTGTGAGCTCTTTCAGTGGTGGACTAGCAGATGTAGGGGAAAGTAGGTGTACGGGTCCACCCGGGGTAAAGAGTAAATGCTTCTGAAAGACTGTGTCTCAGTCATCCGTTTCTCAAACACTATGAAGCGCGAGAAATCCAACGGAGGAGATCGAGTCTTGTGGGGAAAAGTGCGCAAACCTCTCCAGGGTGTACAAACTAATCATGATTAGCCGTGTCCCCGGTTATGGACATCTTGAGTATCTGGTACTTGAATTATTGGTTGATCTCATCACTCTAAAACTAATTTGCTGGGTTGTTAATGACTACTTTAATTGGGATTGAGTTGGAGGTACCTTCTCAATGATGTTTCAACTACCATGATAGTTAAAATAAAAGTTATTCCTTTGTTGTAGTGAAAAATTGGCTTTATGCAAAAACCTTAACCTTAGAGCCTCCACCAGCCATATATGCATGTAATGTTAGCCTTTATTTTGTTACTTGCTCTACTGTGTTATCTTGCCAGCACATTCCATGTGTTGGCCCGTTTTGGGCTGCAACATGTCATGTTGCAGACTTTTCAGAAGAAAAGTAAGGTGCGCTAGGTTGTTTGTCATGCAATCAGCTATGTCGTTGGAGTTGATGGACTCACTTATCTTCCAAGTCTTCCGTTGTTATCGTGTTAGATGGCCTTATGCCATATTATTTTCTAATAAGTTCTCTTGTGAGACATTCGATGTAATAAGTGTGTGATTGCCACTCTGTTATAAATCCTTCAAGTATGGTGTGTGTCAGCATCATCGATCTAGGGATGACACCGAACACAGAGACTTCGGTCCATTCGGATCATGATCGCTACAAGATGGTATCAAAGCACACGTTGAATGTAGGACACAACCACTAAGATAAACCCTAAGTCACACTTCTCTACTCATTTCTGACTCCTCTCCATTTTCTACTCTTTAGGATGGTGGACCCAAGGAACAAGTTCACTCAACCGGTTGAAGACACACCTTTTGGACGACACTTGAAAGAAGTCACTAGGTACCTGAACATCGGAATACCAAGCTCCACCGGTACCTACACCACTACTTTACCAGAAGAGGAGTGATGGATTATTCACGTTCAAATTCCCGGGAGGACTTTTATGCCAACCACTGAGCCCATAGAGTTTTCCTTTGATGCACCAACCTGGAGCCTAGGCAAGAGTATGGCCGCCCACATTGCAATGGGACGTATTGGAGAAGTCTACAAGCAGGAGCTGAAGGACACTATCTACTAGATATGTGGACGCCGAGATGAGCAATGGGATATGATCAGCACCCGGAAGGACAGGTCCATTGCAGCTTTCATCCAGGAGTTAAACCAGCACATTCATCGACAGAAGCATCCGATGTGTGCAGGCATGATAGATTTGAAGAAGGCGTTAACCAGGAACTCGGAGCTAGAAGAGGAACTCAAGTCTACACGTGACAGAGACGAGGAGGAAATGACAATACTTGTGGAGAAGAATGACGACCTGACTAGGAAGCTAGGAGTATTCATTGGAGATCCCGCTCCAGGAGGAGGAGGAGAAGAAGAACCCCAGGAGATTCGTTCTGAGGACTACATCATCATCGACGACACCGACGCAGACCCCGATGATAGTGATGATGACTATGAAGATGAAGCTGAAGCAGATATCATGGAATCTTCCGCCGATCAAAATTTCTAGAGGACCACCCTTTGACTAGTAGTTTTTCCCCCATAAAGTGGAATTTAGAGCACTTTTGTAACGTTAGTTAGATCTTTTGTTTGCCCTTGTTTGAAATTGATTGGTGTGATATGATTGCGTTTGCCTCATGTGCATATGGGTAGTGAATTTCCCCCTAGACCTCATTTCTATTCTAATCTCTTCCCTCTAAACCCATTAGATGCCTCCGAGACGTGAGCCCGGATTTCAGTTTCCCCCTGAGCTCACTTAGTTGATCCAGTAGTAGAACACTTTGATGCAACTTCTTGTCCAGAACAACCAGAACAATCACAACAACAACAACAACCCTCCACCACCACCACCAGTGGACAACCTAACCCGTTTTCTAAGGTTGCAACCACTGGTGTTTTCTAGTAGCATTGAACAATAGTTGCTGATGACTGGCTACGCAAGATTGGAAGGGAGTTGACCACCGCAAATTGCACGGATGCTGAGAAGGTGCATTTTGCCGCACATTAATTGGCTGGACCAGCAGCAACATGGTGGGAGAATTACACAACCACTTTTCCTATAGCCAATGTCACTTGGGATCAGTTTCAGCAAGCTTCCCGCACCTCCCATGTCTCAACTGGAGCCATGAGCACGAAGAAGCGTGAGTTTCGCAACTTGCACCAAGGAAATCGTACTGTGGCTCAGTACGTAGATGAGTTTAGTACTCTATCTCGCTATGCCCCTGATGATGTGAACACAGATGCCACGAAGCAGGAGAAGTTTATGGAAGGGCTGAATGATGAGATGAGCATACAGTTGATGGTGGCAACGTTCAACAACTACCAGGAGTTGGTAGACAAGGCTCTTATGATTGAAGGGAAGCAACAGTAGATTGAGAGCCGCAAGAGGAAGTATGGACAAGAAAAGAATAATTCTGGAGCCCAGCAGAAGCCCTGTTTCACCCCGAACTCGGGAGGATACACCCATAACCATGGAAGCTACACCCACAATGGAGGGAGTTCTCACAACCACACTGGCTCCAAGAATGGGAATGGGAATGGAGCAAATAATAATCAGAACCGCTCAACCCCATCCACACCCGCCAAGAGGGATTTATGTCACATTACCTATTTCAAGTGCGGGAAGAATGGACACTACGCTGGGGAGTGCCCTGAAGTGAAGAATGAGAATGGCAATGGAAGCGCTGGGAAGAAGCCCAACCCTTTCAACAAGGGACAAGTTAACCACGTGAACGGGAGGAGGTTGAAGAGCAGCCTGATGCTGTTGTCGGTAAGTTTTTGGTTAAGTCATTTACCGCAATAGTTCTTTTTGATACTGGTGCATCACATTCATACATTTCAAGGGGATTCGTGGATAGATATAAGTTGCCCACCAAAGTACTTATGACCCCTATGTTAGTAAGTTCACCAGGAGCGGAATATATGGCAAATCAAGGATGTTTTCAGATGCCATTGACCACTGGACGCCATGTTTTCCCCTCAGACCTGATAGTTTTGGAGTCACAAGGATTGGATGTGATACTAGGTATGGATTGGCTATCGATGTACTGAGGGAACATCGATTGTGCCAGTAAGTCGATTTTACTTACCACCCCAGAGGAAAAAAGGATCAAGTATATATCTAGGCATGCGCCTAGGAGGACACAAGTAAATTCTCTCTCGGGATTTGTTCAAGACGAAGTGCCTGTAGTAAAGGATTACCCGGATGTATTTCCAGAGGAGCTACCAGGCATGCCGCCGGATAGGGACATTGAGTTTTTGATAGAGCTATTGCCAGGCATCGGACCAATATCGAAGAGTGAAAGTGCAGTATATCGACTAGAGGGGGGGTGAATAGGCGATTTTTATGAAATGCTTCAAAACATGGTAGTTTCAAAGACAAACAATAAGCTCAAGCCTATTAGTATGTAGCGGAAAGTGGACTACACTAGATAAGCCATAGTCATGTATTCAATGAAGTGAAAGCATGAAGACTAATAGCAACTAGGCAGTAGTGATCACAAAGGAAGAAGGAATGAAGCCAATCACAACAAGTAGATACTCAGTGAAGACAATCAGATAAAGAAAACATGCAATGTCTTCACAACATAGAGCAGTAAGTAAAGGGAAGGAAATGATAGAACCAGTAGCTCGGGGAAGACAGTGATTTGTTAGACCAGTTCCAGTTGCTGTGACAACTGTACGTCTGGTTAGGGAGGCTGAGATTTAACTCAGAAGACCGCGTCTTCACCTTGTTCCCCTTGAGCTAAGAACACCTAGTCCTCGCCCAATCACTCTGGTAAGTCTTCAAGGTAGACTTCGAAACCTTCACAGACTTCGTTCACCGGCAATCCACAATTACTCTTGGATGCTCAGAACGCGACGCCTAACCGGCTGGAGGAAACACAGTCCTCAAGTGTAATAAGTCTTCAGGTCACACAGACAGAAAGACTTCAGTGATGCCTAACACTCTTTGGCTCCGGGTGTTTGGGCTTTGTCCTCGCAAGGATTTCTCTCTCAAATGCTTCGGAGGTGGGTTGCTCTCAAACGACAAAAGCCGTGCAATAACTCTGAGCAGCCACCAATTATGGTGTAAGGGGTGGGCTATTTATAGCCACTAGGCAACCCGACCTGATTTGCCCGAAGTGACCCTGGGTCACTAAGGAACTGACACGTGTTCCAACGGTCAAATTTCAAACACACACGGCAACTTTACTTGAGCTCCAAGTAAAGCTGACTCATCCGCCTCTGGATGAGATTTGCTCTCATAGTCTTCGCTCGAAGACATAGGATTTGGTTGAGCATCACATCAGTCACTCTGACTTAGTTCACTTGGACCCCACTTAACAGTACGGTAGTTCCTATGACTCAATAAAGAAGAAAAGGAAACAACGACAACTCTACATCTTCGCTTTCCATAGTCTTCACTCAATGTCTTCTCATGTCATAGTCTTCAATATGATTATCTTCATATACCACCAATGATATCAATGTCTTCATACATTTTTAGGGGTCATCTCCGGTAGGTTAACCGAATCAATGAGGGACTACTACCTGTGTTATCCTGCAATTCTCACAAACACATTAGTCCCTCAACCAGGTTTGCCGTCAATACTCCAAAACCAACTAGGGGTGGCACTAGATGCACTTACAATCTCTCCCTTTTTGGTGATTGATGACAAACTGGTTGAAGTTTTCAACATGGATAAAGATATGTGAAATTGTAAAGGATAAAGGTATTGTCTTCGTAAGTAGCAAAAGGCTCCCCCTGAAGATGTGCATATAGTTGATTTGCCTTTGAATGCAAATGCACATGGCAGGTTGTACTTGTGGAGATCCTCTGCAACTTATGAAGACAATTCGTCATGCATAATTGATATATCGAAGATAATGACATGCACAATGAAAAATGGACGTCTGCAGAAATGACTAAGTGCGGAATATAAGGTAGCAGATGCAGAATTTATCATCGCATTACAGAGTAGCAAAACAAACATAGCAGACGACCATCAGTTTAAGTGTTACAACTCAAAGAACCAAATGTAGCAAAACGAGAGTTATAAACACTAGGAAAATTATAAAGCACCCGCCCACATGGACCCACTTGAATACTATCAACTCATATGCTTCTCCCCCTTTTGTCAGTAAGGACCAAAAAGGTTTGAAGACATAGAGCCTCTACTCGTTCCCAGGTGGAGCAGAAGAGGATGCAGGGTCGGTGTTGTCGTTTGGCGGTGCAGAGGTGGTTGGTGCAGTGTCGATGCGCGCTGAAGTAGTAGGTGGTGAAGTAGCATCATCCTGATCATCGATCACCCTGGCGTCAATTGTTGCAGCGGAGGAAGAGTACTCAGAGTCTTCAAGGGATGGAGTGCGACGCATAACAGCAGTCCTTGGAGGAGTGTTGTCAAACTTGAATCTCTCAGTGAAGCTATCGTCTTGAAGATTCGCTTCAGCACTCAGTAAAGTCAAACTCTTCCAAGACCGCCTGCATGTTTCATGAGCAACAAAAGCATTCTTGGTGGCAAGATTGCGAATGCGATTAACATCCACCAAGAGGCTCTGCATCTGACGCTTTAACCAGAGGTGATGCTTGTCCTGTTTCTGATGAAGAGCTACGAGAAGCTCTTGATTGTTCAGGACATGAGATCTCTTCTGAGGCCTTTGAGCAATGGTGCTTTCAGTGGCTTCGGTTTCAGCGTGTCGAGGTAGACGAGTACGGCCAGCCAAAGGATAGACGCGTGAGACTGCTGGAACCCCTTCAACCTGCTGAGTGAAGCTTTGATGATCAGCGTTGTGAAGACTAACTGGCTCCTTAGCAGGCTCTTGGTAAATGGCTTCAACTGACATATCAACCTCAGGCAAGAAAATCTGATGGTTGCGAGCAGAGGGTTGATAAGTGACAGCTGAGTGTAACTTGATGAGGCGCATTATCCAAGGGGCATAAAATTTCAGTCCAAATAGATCAGCTCCAGACGTGGCCATTTGCCTGATGAAGAAATCTTGAGCATTGAAGCTGATGCCATTGAAGATATAGAAGACCAAAGTCTTCATAGTGCCTTCAAGCTTGGCTGATGAAGAATGTCCTTTGATAGGCCATAGAGTACGCCTTATAATGTGATAGATGGTGCGTGGCAGGTACTCAAGGTCTTCAACAAAGAATTCCTTAGGATATTCAGCATCACTTGGCAGAGGCTTCATCATGCTGAGCATTTGGCTCATGTTGGGCTTACGCTTCTGAAAGATGCTCTCCAAGGCTTCAGTGTACAGTTCACAGCCAGGTTCATATAGATCTCCTAGAGTGGGCAGGCCAGTGAGCTCAATGAGGTCAAAGGCTTTTGCTTCATGAAGAACATTGCCTGTCATCCACTCAAGGACCCATGTCTTCGGATCCCCGCTGTAGCCTCGGATGTGAAGTGTTGCATAGAATTGCAGAAGTAGTTCTTCATTCCAATGCTCTTTATCCAGCACAAAATTGAGAAGGCCAGCATCACGGAAGCAGTCAAGGGCTTCCTCCAGGCAGGGCAGACCAGCAATAGCTTCAGTGTCAAGATGCATATGAGGGAAAATGTGGCCTTGATTATATAGTACCCTTTAGTAGTAGCTGCGCTGTTGATGGCTCCAGAACCTATCTGATGATATTCTTGGCTTGGAATATGGGTTCTTGGCGCTGTCAAAGAAGGTGTTGTGCGCAGTGAAGCTATTGGCATTGAAGGACCCTGAAGATGTTGCAATACCTGGAAGCCTTGGCAGTCTTGGCTTAGGCTTCTGAACTTGGGGCCTGTGCGCAATATGATGGTCAAACTGAGGACCAACAGCAGGTGGTTCAGTTGTAGGTGGTGGAATCAGAATTGGCCACCGGACAGTAACAAGCTGATCATCCTTGTTGTATGCTTGCTCAATTGTGTGAGGCCGTGGAGGCGGAACAGGAGCAGAGGCATTGTCTTCAAGCTGTAGATTGGCGTCAGGTTCAGCATTGGCGTCAGGCGTAGCATTAGCTTCAGGCATAGCACTGGCTTCAGGACCAGCACTGGCTTCAGGAGCAGTAGCTTCATGCGCCACAGTATCTTCAGGTGCCACAAAAGCTTCAGCCATGACCACGTCATCGGCTTCAGTGTTGATGGTGGCAGCCTCTGAGTTTGTTACCTCCACTTCAGGAGCTGGAGGGTCGGACACGTTCTCCTCGAGAACAGGTGGTCTGGCAGTACTTTCTTCTTCAACTTGGGGTTGTTGGGGCGGTTCTTCTTCGGCTGATGCAGCTGGAATATCTTCAGCAACTTGGGGTTGTTCTTCTTCGGCTGATGCAGCCGGAATATCTTCAGCCACTTTGGCTTCAGATTCTGATTGGCTTCCAGTAGGAGCAGCATCAGGTGCAGATGGTTGCTCTACTCCTTCTGGAGCACTTGAGGCAGTGACTTGAGGCCTTGGTCCTTTGCGAAGCCTGCGAAAAGCTGGCGACGCCTGAGAAGATGGAGGTTGTTGGGCCACAAAGTCTTCGTCTTCGGACACCACACTTGTGTCTTGAGTTTGCTGGGGAGTTTCTTGGGTTTCCTGTGGGTGATCAGCCCACGAGTCATCCTGAGCAATTGGCGTCAATGGACGACCAATGCTGATGCGTTCGCCGTTCGTGAGAACAGGCAAAGAGTCGATGTTGTACTCGATATGAGGAAGGACGGTATCATCTTCAACATTGTTTTGAGGACCAATGTCTTCAGCTGCGGTGGGGTCGACAGCTGGAATGTCTTCAGCCTCTGTGGGAGCAGGCTCATGAACTGTCTGTCTTCTTTCTCTCTGGGCAGATGCAGGGCGAGCAACTGAGATTGGCTCGACAAAGATAGGCTCTTTGGAAGCAGCCCTATCCTTCTTGGTCTTTCGCTTCTTGGTGGGTGGAGCTTCATCAGAAGATTGCTTACGCTTGCGAGCATCAGCTTCAGCCACCTTAGTCTTCCTGAGCGTTGAAGCGGTTGGAGTTGCCTTAGGCTTCGTGCCAGTCATGCTCGCAGGGAAGACTATGCGAGGCATTTCCTGCCCAGATGCTTCAGCTTCGGGCACAGATTGCTTCTTCTTCTTCTTGGCAGCCATTCTTGGATCAATGCCAGGACGCACAAGAGCCTTGCGCTTTTCAGCTTCATTGAATGCTTGGACGCATTTTGCAGCCAAGTCCTTGATGCGCTCACGTGAACCTTTAGCTTCTTCACGCTGCTGGCGAAAGGCTTCCTTGAGCTCTTGCATCATAACTTTGGAGTTTTGAACTTCTTGCACGCTGAGCTTGTTCATATGCTTCTTGAACTGAGCCTTTTCATAATCTATCTTTCGCTTCAGCTCAACAATTCTTTGAGCCAGAGCCAGCTCAGAAGCAATGGCGCCATGGAGGGAGACGCTGAGGCCAACTGGAAGTTGAAGATCATCGAAGCTCAGGTTGGGAGTGTCAAGCCATTCATCAATGAAGTTATTGAGCACTTCAACATCAAAGAGCGGCAAATCATTGAAGATTTCAGCATCCTGCTTGCTCTTGATCAATAGCTCCAAAGCATCATCTCCAAGATCTTCATCACTTGAAAGATCAAGGTATTCATTCGCAGTCTTCAGTACTGCATCTGGAGTGAGAGCTGGACTGGGATTGCGCGTTGGCTTCCTCTTGAGCTGTTTGCTCTTGGAAATTCTGGAGTGTTCCTCAGATTGCACACTTGGTGCAGGTGGAGCAGTGGCCAAAGGCTTCACTCTTGAAGCTCTTGGTGGAGTAGCCTTTGAAGCCTTTGATTTCTTCTTCTGAGGCTTCGGCGTGGCAGGTGCTTCTTCAGAGTCATCATCTGCTTCAGGCTGATCTACATCTGCCCCTTGAACCCTTTTGTGACTGATGAGGCCCTCTAGGTTGTAGAAGGGCCCAACCAGATTAGGTTCAGCTTCGCGCGAGCCATCAGCGCGGGGTGCAGAGGGGCCAGGATTGAAGTCTAATCCCCACAGCTTCTTGTTTTCCTTGGCCGAGTTCTTGGCGAATTGAAGATTTCGCTTGAACAGATTGTCGTCGCGACACCAAAGCAGAGTGCTTGGATCAACATCAGCAGGCTGTGGCCCTCTAACCATACAAGGATAGAAGCCTTGAGCAATGGCTTCAGCACGAGTCTTGGGGGGAAGATTCTTATAAGTGATATCTCCCCATGGATGCTTGATGGCGTTTTTCTCGGCATACTCTGGGGTCACGAACTTGTATTTGAACCATTGTTCAGTCCAGTATCTTCGAATCCATTGGATTCGGGTCTTCCTCTGATTGTAGTCCTCCTCTGGATCAGTCTTGTATATTTCACTGAGATCAGGAGGCAAATCACGAGAGGTGTTGCCACGGCGCTGTCTGCCACCCTTTCTTACTGTCTTGTCAGTTGTCATTTGCTTCAACCTGAATGGCTTCAAATTGAATGGCTTCAAAACAGGCAAATGCTTCGGTTTGCTGGTCAGACAGGAACTAGCTTCAGGAGAATGAATGTGACGCTGCAAAAACTCTGCAAATGAATGCAGACTATGAGAACCAAGGGATTCTCCCACGGACATGTACCTATGACATCATTAGAGATGCGAGGGAAGGGGAAGAGGTCATATGCATTCTCAGAAGTTTTGAAGATTAAAACAGTTTTGAAGACTTTGACCTCATAGTGCGAAGACATTCACTCATGGGAGTTGGTTCCAGATTTGTACGAATCCACGAATATGTACAAGTGAGGAATCTAACTATAGTTGAAGCATATGTGAATGTACTAGGCACGATATGAGATGTAGACAAGATAGATCTGTATATCTAAGTAGGCAGAAACCTCTTGTGGTAAAGTAGATGAATCTTTATGGATCTAGAAGATGGTAAAAAGCAAGTTTATTTACCACACGATGAACTGCTTAGAAGGGGTAGGAGTTGGATGCCCAGCAGTTTGGTCGTCCGTGCCCTAACTTGGCGACGGAGGACAACTATGGTGATGGCGGAGAGGAAGATGTCCGTGGCCGGCGTGAGGACGGCGTCGACAAAGTTGCGGCAGCGAAGCGCTTCGTCGTCGGCGTCGTCGAAGGCTAGCGGAGGCGCTAGGGTTGTGTAATGCCCCGGATGTAATACTTTCCCTTTTTGGCATATAATATATCTCCGACTTCATCTATTCCAATCCGGGTTCTTTGTCTTTCGGGTTTTCGTCGTTTTGTTGTGTGAGTGTGTGGCATTCATTCATATCATGTAGACATGTGCATCGCAGTGCATTTGTGTTGTTGTTTGCATCCGGTTCCACGCGTTCCGGAGCTCCCTCACGTGTTCGAGGCGTCCGTACTTTGGTGTTTGGCCGTGTAACGTTACCAGTTAGGCGGGAGACATGTCGTGTGTTGTTGCTTTGGTGTATGTAACCCGCCTGTCAAATCTCGTCGCGTTTCGAGTCCGTTTGCTACCCCAACAGTTATTCTCGTGGGCTCAAAGTGCCTCCACTTTGGGGCCCAAGACACCCCTCCAACAGCCCACCAAACCTCTCCTAGCCACTTCCTTCATCTAGGCCATCCAATCCTGATCGTGTGGCTGAAAACCGCACTCCATTTGGATAACCCTAACTCCTTGTGCCTATATATTTGTCCACTCCCCCAAATTTTGCCCCAAAACAAGGAAACCCTAGCCCCCACCTTCTCCTTCCTCCAGCCACCACCACCTCGCCGGAGTTTCACCGGAATCTCGCCGGAGCGTCGCCGAAGTTCGCCGGAGTACACCTTCTCCACCTCATCCTCTCCTCCGTGCCGTTCCACTTCTCCCCGCAGCAAAACCGCCGCCTCCGGCCTCTCCCCGTCACCGGGCCGGCCACCCCGCCTCAGATCCGGCCGGCTGCCCGCGCCGCCCCTCCATCGCCAGATCGAGCCCCCGCCAGACTCAGCAAGTCAACGCCGCCGCCGCTCCTGGGATCGGTCGGGGAGAGCGTTTCCCCGATCCAGATCGAAGGATCCCGCAGCTTCGCCTGGGCCTCCCGCATCGCCGATCCAGCCCGTTCCCGCTCGAAGCCCTCCATCGCCAGATCGCCTCGCCTCCCTCCGGTCCCGCGGGCCGCCGCCACCAGCTGGGCCGAGCGCCGCCTTCCAGCGCGGGTCCGCGTCGCCAGCCGCCGGGCGACCAGATCGCTCGCTGGGCCACTCCGCCAGGCCATCGCCCCGCCTGGGCGTTCCGCTCGCCAGGCCGCCGCTTCGCGGGCCGCGCTCTCCTCCGTGGGCCGGCGCGCCGCCCGCGCTCGAAGCCGCCTCCAGGCCGCTCCACCGCAGCAGCCAGGCTCCCGGGCCAGATCCGCCGCCGCGGGCCCGATCCAGCCGTTTTTCTTCAGATCTAGGTTGCTCCTAATATCCCCTAAGTCCATGTTTGCTTGTTGTCTGATGCAATATTAGATCTGTGATAACTTCTTGTGTGTTGCTCCGTTTTGCGCAAATGACATGTCCAGACGTTCGTGGTGACTAGCACTACGTTTCATTCCTTTGTGCCATGCATGTTTGAGATCATCTAGGTGCTTAAATATTCGTTGCAAGAGTGCATCCCGTTATAAACTGCTGTTAGTGATGTTTTTATGCCATCTTTGCATAGTGATATCTTTTAACTCGTTTATCCGAATGATGCAAATGACATGTCCACGTGTTCGTCTTGTCATGCTCTATATGTTGTATGCTTAGGTTTGCATGATAGATTTATTCTTGCCATGTTTATCTCCGTTGCAAAGTGCCATGTGGATGTTTAGTTGTTTAACTTGTTATGAAATGCCATCTTGTTGAGCTCATTGCTATTGTTGTGATTATCTCCATGATGCATGCTTGTATGTTTCGGAATCACCATCATATGTACTTTGATGTGGTGCTTACCACTTGCCATGTTTAGTTTTGAGGTGACTTAAACTTGGTCTTATAGATGCCATGATGAAACTGCTATTTTAACACTTAGTGAAATTTCACTAAGTCTGGAATCTGTTATTTCCAGATGCCATGTTTGCTTGTTGTTCTAGGACAAACCATGATAGTTTTGGGGTGACTCTTGATGGTTCCTTGTAGTATATATTGTTGGCTATCCATTCATGCTCTCACATGCTTATTTGAGTGGCTGTAGCATATTTAACTTTTGCTCCAAAGTTGCAATAAATTACTGCTGTCAGGATTTTGTTGTCAAGTTCAATATGTCCAAGCTTGTTGCTATTGATCCGTGGCTCCTTTGGGGGTGCACCAATGGACTTATTTGCTATAAGATATTTCTAGTTTATGTTCATGCTCTTTGCCATGATGTTTGAGTGCTGTAGCTTATTTATCTAGTGCTCCGAAGTTGCTATGTTGCTGTAATTTTCAGCTTTCGCATGTTTATTGTTTTGTGTGTAACTTTTAGCCCGTAGCTCCGTTTTCAGCAAGTCTTATATGAAACTTGATTGATTTTCCGTGTAAATTCATAATATCCTATTGTTATATTATTTTGAAGCTTTTTGCTTGATCACATATTGTCATGCTCTTTTTGCTCCCATAGTGCATAAGTCATGCATCCATCATTTTTGTGTGCACATTGCATCTTGTTGATTCGTGCCTTGTGTTATTGTATTGTTTAGAGCCGGAAGCCAAGTACGAGGACGAGCACGAGGTTACCACCGAGGTTGAGCACGAGGACCCCTCTTACGATCCGAACGACTACTCTTCAGGCAAGAAGACCGAACCCGGATACCATTACTATTTTTTGCCTATTGCTAGAAGTCTCGATCTATAGTTTTGCCTCGATGCCCATGTCTTTCATGTCAGCCTCCTACTTGTAACCATGATCATGTTTAACCACCCTACCTATGCAAACCATTGATTGGATATACGTAGGCTTCGCTCAGCCCCTCTTATAGCGTTGCTAGTTGCAGGTGAAGTTGAAGATGCTTGCTTCATGTTGAAGTTTTGTTGGGTTATATCACACTTTATATAAATGCTTAAAAATGAAATCATCTATATATTGGCAATGGGTGGAAGGCTAAGCCTTTGCTTGGTGATTTGTTCCACTCATGCCGTTAGGAACTGTTTAAAACGGTGTTATGTTCCTTGATTATGCGTTCCCAACACGGTTGGGGTTATGGGACCCCCTCGATAAACCGCTAAGTGCTAAGTCTTTTCCAGCAAGTCCCAACATTGGTACTATTCGCCTAAACAACTAAAACTTGCCGAGGGAGTAATTAACCCTAGGATTAATTAATTCACCCCCCCGGGCCAGTGCTCGATTTGAGTGTTGGTCCAAACTAGAGCCACTTGCGGATACCACCCAGTTCGCTGGGATCTTCGGTATCTGTACGTACTGCTCATCCGGTCGTGGCCTGAGACGAGATACGCGCGGCTACTATCAGGGTGTCGGCACGCCAGGAGGATTTGCTGGATTAGCCTTACCTTAGTTCGGAGTATCTTGAGCACGGGATTCCGAGAATACTCGGGCCTTCCCACCTTGGAGTTGCGACTCCGCGGATCGTGGGCTTGTCATGGGCCAAGTTGGAACACCCCTGCAGGGTTATGAACTTTCGAAAGCCGTGCCCGCGGTTATGTGGCAGATGGGAGCTTGTTAATATCCGGTTGTAGAAAACTTGACACATTGTTCTAATACACTACCAGCGTGTGTACCGTGACTGTCAATTTCCGAATAGGGATTCGGGAGTTGAACACGGTGGGGTTATGTTTGTTGAGCTTTAGCTAGGATCACTTCGTGATCATCTCTCGACCGAGGCACTTCTCTTCTCGCACTCTTTCACGTAAGCTAGTGCTAGTTGCTGCTGCAGACACTTATTCTTTTCTTCAACCTTATCCTCTCCCAAGGCTTAAATAGTCATGTTACCCGGGAACGGGATTGATGAGTCCTCTGTGGCTCACAGTTACTTCACCACACCAGATGCATGTCCGATGGTGAGCTATCCAGGTGATGGCACCGAGCTAGACTGGGAGTACGACGAGGAGCGTAGTCGATACTATGTTCGTTACCCTGATGATCAGTAGTGGTGACTTCTACTAGGATTCGATCCGACCTGTGGATTTAAATTATGTTTGGTATCTTGTCATTTGGATTTTACCCTTAGAGGGCTGTGATGTTTTATTGAATGATGATTTGGACATGTAATGTATTTGTGTGACGTGGCGAGTGTAAGCCAACTATTTTATGTTTTCCATCCCCATCTTTTACATGAGTTGTGCAAAGATACCAGACTTGCGATCATTCCAGCATGGGGTTATGTCTCTAAGTCGTTCCTCGACACGTAGGAGATATAGTCCCATCCTGGGCATTACAAGTTGGTATTCAGAGCCTTCTCCGACCTAGGAGCCCCCACTGATTGATCGAATCGTTGATGGTCGAGTCTAGGCACACACTGAAAATATTTGAGCCCTATATTATATTGGAGAGTAGGATTTTCTTTGCTTCTCATCCCCTTTCTCTCTGGTGAGGACTCCTGACGTCTACTCTTGCCTCTTCTACTTTCAAAAATTGCACAATTTTTTTAGGAATCTCGCGAGTATTCTTGGATTGTTTCGATGTTCTTATGACGAGAATATTGTTCTCGATGCCTCCTGACATTAGGGGTTGTGGCAGTGTCCCGAGGAGTTGAGCTTCGGGGTATTGTCGTCACAAGCATATCGCGGCAGTACTAAATACTTAAAGACGGCCGGCATCGAAAATCTCTCCTATACGGTTAGTGGCAAGATAACCCCGACATCACCCAGTACTGGGGAGGTAGTTCGGGAGTATTGCCATAGCTTGGTATAGTGGATGCTTTTCGAAGGTCCGAGGTAGACAATTTCCGTGAAAGACTGGTTACGTGTTGAAGGATGGATACAGCTGGATGTAGGTTTAGAGTTGATTGCGCGGTGCTTCCCCTGTATCCCCAACACCTGATTGCATAACTGGAATCTTTCGGAAATTCATAGGTGGGTTTATCCAGTAGATCGTAGGCATTCTTCCAACGAATGCAGGTTAGCGAGTTCGGGGTTCTACATTGAGTGAAGTGGTTTTATGACCGATGTTCCGATCGGGAGTTGCATCTTAAAGGGTCCTTGGCTATGCTGATCCGGGGATTACAAAACCCTTTCGTAACGCGTTCATAAGCTTTCAGCACAAAGATGTTAGAACGAAGCTCCTATCTTGTGTTTGTTTCCATCCGTACCTTGTGTTTTTTCTTATTTACCTTTTGTCCCCTATGTGGCTTCCCGTGAAGATTGATGTTATCATTTAACTGAGAATTTCATTCGTTCCTCTTGTTTGAATGATTTCATTCATTCCTATTGTTCGAATGATTATTGTGAAGACTTGTTGCAATTCATTCCATTGATTCAACTTTATCTTCTTTCAATCAATTGCTGATTCGTGGTCATCTCTTTCAGGATGGCTCCGAAACGAGTTCTCAACGCTAACCCAGAGGGTGAAGAGGTCCCATATCGTCCTCCTTCCCCTCCTCCTCCGTCTGAGGCTTGGAGAGCGATTATGCAGACTACAAATCAGAACACCCAGATGTTGATGCAGATGATGCAGCAGATGCAAGCTAATCAAGCTAATCAGGGTGTTCCAGGGAATCAAGGCAACTGCTTCAACCAGCAACACCATGCTACTCTCAACCAGTTCTTGGCCAATAATCCAAAAGCTTTCAGTTACTGTGTCGACCCTCTTGATGCTGAAGATTGGTTAACCGATATCAAGAAGCATTTTGAGTGCAGTAACGTAAGAGAAGAGGACTATGTGAAGTTTGCAGCCTTCCAACTCAAAGACCAAGCAGCTGACTGGTGGCAGCAGTACAAAGACTCCAGACCAGGTCGTGTGATCTCTTGGGAGGATTTCTGCAAGGACTTTCGCTCTCACCACATTCCAACGAGTGTCATTGAGGGTATGCGTGAGCAATTCCGCAACCTGAAGCAGGGCTCTATGTCTGTCTATCAGTATAATGTCAGGTTCCAAAACCTCGCCCGCTATGCTAAGCAAGACATTCCTGATGCCAAGAGCAAAATCTACCAGTTTCGTGGTGGTCTGAAAGATGAACTTCAACTCGCTCTCACCTTGTTCGAGCCCGACGAGTTCGATAAATTCTATAACATGGCTTTGAAACAAGAAGCATCTCAGCTCAAGATGGAGGCTTCCAAAAAGAGGATTCGAGATGCCGTTCACTCCTCCTCATCTTCTCAAGTCGTCGCAAAGCAGCAGGAATTTTGGCTTCCTCCTCCTCCAGTGATTCGAGCTCCCTACAACAACTCCAACAACAACAAGAACTCCGGTGGACGTGGTTTCTCCCACCCACCCAACCCGAGCAACCAGTCGAGGAATCAGTTTCAGTCTCAAGGCTCCAAGTCAAGTGGTTCTCATTTCCGTCCTCTCTCAGAAGTGGTGTGCAACAAGTGTGGCCAGAAGGGTCACTATGCCAACAGATGTCCGAACCTGAAGCACCTTCCACCTCCTCCTCCTGTCAGTTCAGCTATTGTCAAGCATAATCCAAAGTCTGCAAGGGTGAATCTGATGAGTGCAGCTGAAGCGGAGAATTCTTCTGATGTGATTTTGGGTAACATTCCAGTTAACTCTATACCTGCTAAAGTTTTGTTTGATTCGGGTGCTTCATTGTCCTTCATTTCAAGACCTTTTGTTGCCAAGCATGATCTCGTCACTCAAGTGTTGCCAAAGCCGTTGAGCATTATTTCTCCTGGTTTGCAAATGTCCTCTCGGGTGCATGTTCCGGATGTGTCTATTCGCATGGGTGATTATCGCTTTCTGGCTAATCCGGTGGTTCTTGGTAATTCTGATATTGACCTCATCCTCGGGATGGATTGGCTTTCTCAGCATGATGCTCACATTGATTGTGCACAGAAGGAAGTCAAGATGACTCATCCTGATGAAGATGTGATTATCTTTGCCTCCAGGGATAACACTATCAGGCTTTTCTCTCTCAATGATAAGGGCGAAATTAATGCCATATCTCAAATTCCGGTGGTGAACGAATACCAAGACGTCTTTCCTGAAGAACTTCCAGGCATGCCTCCACACCGTCAGGTGGAATTCGTCATTGAACTCGAGCCGGGTATTGAGCCAGCATGCCGGTGTCCGTACAAGCTCTCTCCCAAAGAATTGAAGGAATTGAAGAAGCAGCTTGATGAACAGGAGCGTATGGGTCTCATCAGGCCTGGTACGTCTCCTTGGGGATGTGGTGTCTTATTTGTCAAGAAGAAAGATGGCACGAAGCGTCTCTGCGTTGATTACCGGCCTTTGAACAAGAAGACAATAAAGAACAAGTATCCGCTCCCCAACATCAATGAACTGTTCGAGCAGCTCAAAGGAGCTAAAGTGTTCTCTAAGCTCGATCTCCGAATGGGCTATCACCAAATTCGCATTCGCGAGGAAGACATCCCCAAGACTGCCTTCAGAACGAGCTACGGCTCATACGAGTATACGGTCATGTCTTTTGGTCTCGCCAATGCTCCTCCTACCTTCTCGAGAATGATGCACTACATCTTCAACCCGTACACCGGCGAGTTTGTGCTTGTGTATCTGGATGATATTCTGGTGTTTTCCAAGAATGAAGAAGATCACAAAAAGCACTTACGTCTGGTTCTTGATCGACTACGTGAGCATAAGTTCTATGCCAAGTTCTCCAAGTGCGAGTTTTGGCTCGATAAGGTTTTGTACCTGGGCTATATCATCTCCGCTGACGGTATTGCGGTAAACCCCGAGAAAGTTGAAGCAATTGTCAACTGGGAAGCTCCTCAGAACGTCAAGCAACTCCGCAGTTTTCTGGGTCTTGCCGGCTATTTCAGAAGGTTCGTTGAGAACTTCTCCAAGTTTGCCAAGCCCCTTTCCAACTTGCTTTAGAAGAATGTCAAATACTTTTGGTCTCCAGAGTGTGAAGTGGCATTCAGAACTCTCAAAGAAAAGCTCGTCTCTGCTCCAGTTCTTACTCCTCCAGATGAATCCAAGCCCTACGAAGTATTCTGTGATGCTTCTCTTCAAGGACTTGGTGGTGTGCTTATGCAAGACAAGAGAATTGTGGCATACACTTCTCGTCAGCTGAAGTCAAGTGAGAGGAACTATCCCACACATGATCTCGAGCTAGCAGCTGTGGTACATGTTTTGATTACGTGGAGACATTTGTTGTTGGGCAGAAAAGTCAACATCTTCACTGATCACAAGAGCTTGAAGTACATCTTCACACAACCGAATCTGAACCTCCGCCAGACTCGTTGGGTTGAAATGATCCAAGAGTATGATCCCAGCATCGAATACACTCCTGGCAAGGCGAATGTGATTGCAGATGCTTTGAGCAGGAAGGCATATTGCAACAACCTTCTTATCAAGCCGTTCCAGCCTGAGCTTTGTGAAGCATTCAGGAAACTCAACCTCCAAGTTGTTCCGCAAGGTTTTCTTGCAAATCTTCAAATTGCTCCTACCTTGGAAGATCAGGTCCGTGAGGCCCAACTCAATGATGCCATGGTGCAGAAGGTGAAACATGGTATTGCAAAGGGCACTCCGAAATACAAGTGCTATCGCGTTGATGAGAGAGATACCTTGTTCTTTGAGGACAGACTCGTCGTTCCCAAAGGTGATCTCAGGAAGCTCATAATGGAAGAAGCACATGATTCTCTCCTTTCCATTCATCCTGGCAGTTCCAAGATGTACCAAGACCTCAAGCAATCTTATTGGTGGACACGCATGAAAAGGGAAATTGCCCAATTCGTGAACGAATGTGATGTTTGCAGAAGAGTGAAAGCAGAACATCAACGTCCAGCCGGTCTTCTCCAACCTCTTCCTATTCCCGAGTGGAAATTCGACCACATTGAATGGATTTCATCACTGGCTTTCCTAAGTCCAAGAGAGGGAATGATTCTATCTTCGTGGTGATTGACAAGCTTACCAAAGTCGCTCACTTCCTTCCAGTCAAAGAATCAATCAATGCAGCTCAATTGGCAGAGTTGTACACTTCCAGAATTGTGTCCTTACATGGCATTCCTCAAGTTATCTCCTCAGACCGTGGAAGTTTGTTCACTTCAAAGTTCTGGGACTCCTTTCAGTCCGCCATGGGCACTAAGATCAGGTTCAGCACTGCTTTTCACCCTCAGACTAGTGGTCAAGTCGAGAGAGTGAATCAGATTCTAGAAGACATGCTCAGAGCCTGTGTCATATCTTTTGGCATGAAATGGGAAGATTGCCTTCCATTTGCCGAGTTCTCTTACAACAACAGCTTTCAAGCAAGTGCCGGCAAAGCTCCGTTTGAAATCCTCTATGGCAGAAAGTGCCGTACCCCTCTCAACTGGTCTGAAACAGGTGAACGTCAACTTCTTGGCAATGACTTGATCTCAGAAGCCGAAGAAATGTGCAAAGTCATACGTGAGAATCTCAAGGCCGCTCAGTCGCGTCAGAAGAGCTACTATGACGGCAAGCATCGTGACTTGGCTTTCAACATTGGTGATCATGTCTATCTCCGTGTTTCTCCGATGAAAGGCACACAAAGATTCGGTATCAAAGGAAAGCTTGCTCCTAGATACGTCGGGCCTTTCAAGATCCTTGGCAAAAGAGGCGACCTAGCCTATCAACTTGAGCTCCCTTCCAACTTCGCCAATGTTCATGATGTGTTCCATGTGTCTCAACTCCGCAAATGCTTCAAGGCACCTGAACGCATGATTCCGTTTGAAGAGATTGATCTTCAACAAGATTTGTCCTACCGAGAGCATCCCGTTGCTATTCTCGAAGAAACCGAACGCAAGACCCGCAAGAAGTCCATCAAATTATTGAAAGTCAAGTGGTCACATCATACCGACCGAGAAGCTACGTGGGAATGAGAAGATCATCTTCGTTCCGAGTACCCTTCCTTTTTCCAGTCCTAGATCTCGGGACGAGATCTTTTTGTAGTAGAGAAGAGTTTGTAATGCCCCGGATGTAATACTTTCCCTTTTGGGCATATAATATATCTCCGGCTTCATCTATTCCAATCCGGGTTCTTTGTCTTTCGGGTTTTCGTCGTTTTGTTGTGTGAGTGTGTGGCATTCATTCATATCATGTAGACATGTGCATCGCATTGTATTTCTCTTGTTGTTTGCATCCGATTCCACGCGTTCCTTCCCGTTGTCCGTTTCGCGTTCCGGAGCTCCCTCACGTGTCCGAGGCGTCCCGCAGGCCTACTTAGGTGTTTGGCCGTGTAACGTTACCGGTTTGGCGCGAGACTTGTCGTGTGTCGTTGCTTTGGTGTATGTAACCCGCCTGTCAAATCTCGTCGCGTTTCAAGTCCGTTTGCTACCCCAACAGTTATTCTCGTGGGCTCAAAGTGCCTCCACTTTGGGGCCCATGACACCCCTCCAACAGCCCACCAAACCTCTCCTAGCCACTTCCTTCATCTAGGCCATCCAATCCTGATCGTGTGGCTGAAAACCGCACTCCATTTGGATAACCCTAGCTCCTTGTGCCTATATATTTGTCCACTCCCCCAAATTTTGCCCCAAAACAAGGAAACCCTAGCCCCCACCTTCTCCTTCCTCCAGCCACCACCACCTCGCCGGAGTTCCGCCGGAATCTCGCTGGAGCGTCGCCGGAGTTCGCCGGAGTACACCTCCTCCACCGCATCCTCTCCTCCGCGCCGTTCCACTTCTCCCCGCAGCAAAACCGCTGCCTCCGGCCTCTCCCCGTCGCCGGGCCGGCCACCCCGCCTCAGATCCGACCGGCTGCCCGCGCCGCCCCTCCATCGCCAGATCGAGCCCCCGCCAAACTCAGCAAGTCAACGCCGCCGCCGCTCCTGGGATCGGTCGGGGAGAGCATTTCCCCGATCCAGATCGAAGGATCCCGCAACTTCGCCTGGGCCTCCCGCATCGCCGATCCAGCCCGTTCCCGCTCGAAGCCCTCCATCGCTAGATCGCCTCGCCTCCCTCCGGTCCCGCGGGCCGCCGCCACCAGCTGGGCCGAGCGCCACCTTCCAGCGCGGGTCCGCGTCGCCAGCCCCCGGGCAACCAGATCGCTCGCTGGGCCACTCCGCCAGGCCATCGCCCCGCCTGGGTGTTCCGCTCGCCAGGCCGCCGCTTCGCGGGCCGCGCTCTCCTCCGTGGGCCGGCGCGCCGCCCGCGCTCGAAGCCGCCTCCAGGCCGCTCCACCGCAGCCGCCAGGCTCCCGGGCCAGATCCGCCGCCGCGGGCCCGATCCAGCCATTTTTCTTCAGATCTAGGTTGCTCCTAATATCCCCTAAGTCCCTGTTTGCTTGTTGTCTGATGCAATATTAGATCTATGATAACTTCTTGTGTGTTGCTCCGTTTTGCGCAAATGACATGTCCACACGTTCGTGGTGACTAGCACTACGTTTCATTCCTTTGTGCCATGCATGTTTGAGATCATCTAGGTGCTTAAATATTCGTTGCAAGAGTGCATCCCGTTATAAACTGCTGTTAGTGATGTTTTTATGCCATCTTTGCATAGTGATATCTTTTAGCTCGTTTATCCGAATGATGCAAATGACATGTCCACGTGTTCGTCTTGTCATGCTCTATATGTTGTATGCTTAGGTTTGCATGATAGATTTATTCTTGCCATGTTTATCTCCGTTGCAAAGTGCCATGTGGATGTTTAGTTGTTTAACTTGTTATGAAATGCCATCTTGTTGAGCTCATTGCTATTGTTGTGGTTATCTCCATGATGCATGCTTGTATGTTTCGGAATCACCATCATATGTACTTTGATGTGGTGCTTACCACTTGCCATGTTTAGTTTTGAGGTGACTTAAACTTGGTCTTATAGATGCCATGATGAAACTGCTATTTTAACACTTAGTGAAATTTCACTAAGTCTGGAATCTGTTATTTCCAGATGCCATGTTTGCTTGTTGTTCTAGGACAAACCATGATAGTTTTGGGGTGACTCTTGATGGTTCCTTGTAGTATATATTGTTGGCTATCCATTCATGCTCTCACATGCTTATTTGAGTGGCTGTAGCATATTTAACTTTTGCTCCAAAGTTGCAATAAATTACTGCTGTCAGGATTTTGTTGTCAAGTTCAATATGTCCAAGCTTGTTGCTATTGATCCGTGGCTCCTTTGGGGGTCAACAATGGACTTATTTGCTATAAGATATTTCTAGTTTATGTTCATGCTCTTTGCCATGATGTTTGAGTGCTGTAGCTTATTTATCTAGTGCTCCGAAGTTGCTATGTTGCTGTAATTTTCAGCTTTCGCATGTTTATTGTTTTGTGTGTAACTTTTAGCCCGTAGCTCCGTTTTCAGCAAGTCTTATATGAAACTTGATTGATTTTCTGTGTAGATTCATAATATCCTATTGTTATCTTGTTTTGAAGCTTTTTGCTTGATCGCATATTGTCATGCTCTTTTTGCTCCCATAGTGCATAAGTCATGCATCCATCATTTTTGTGTGCGCATTGCATCTTGTTGATTCGTGCCTTGTGTGATTGTATTGTTTAGAGCCGGAAGCCGAGTACGAGTACGAGCACGAGGTTACCACCGAGGTTGAGCACGAGGACCCCTCTTACGATCCGAACGACTACTCTTCAGGCAAGATGACCGAACCCGGATACCATTACTATTTTTTGCCTATTGCTAGAAGTCTCGATCTATAGTTTTGCCTCGATGCCCATGTCTTTCATGTCAGCCTCCTACTTGTAACCATGATCATGTCTAACCACCCTACCTATGCAAACCATTGATTGGCTATACGCAGGCTTCGCTCAGCCCCTCTTATAGCGTTGCTAGTTGCAGGTGAAGTTGAAGATGCTTGCTTCATGTTGAAGTTTTGTTGGGTTATATCACACTTTATATAAATGCTTAAAAATGAAATCATCTATATATTGGCAATGGGTGGAAGGCTAAGCCTTTGCTTGGTGATTTGTTCCACTCATGCCGTTAGGAACCGTTTAAACCGGTGTTATGTTCCTTGATTATGCGTTCCCAACACGGTTGGGGTTATGGGACCCCCTCGATAAACCGCTAAGTGCTAAGTCTTTTCTAGCAAGTCCCAACATTGGTACTATTCACCTAAACAACTAAAACTTGCCGAGGGAGTAATTAACCCGAGGATTAATTAATTCACCCCCCCGGGCTAGTGCTCGATTTGAGTGTTGGTCCAAACTAGAGCCACTTGCGGATACCACCCAGTTCGCTGGGATCTTCGGTATCTGTACGTACTGCTCATCCGGTCGTGGCCTGAGACGAGATACGCGCGGCTACTATCAGGGTGTCGGCATGCCGGGAGGATTTGCTGGATTAGCCTTACCTTAGTTCGGAGTATCTTGAGCATGGGATTCCGAGAATACTCGGGCCTTCCCACCTTGGAGTTGCGACTCCGCGGATCGTGGGCTTGTCATGGGCCAAGTTGGAACACCCATGCAGGGTTATGAACTTTCGAAAGCCATGCCCGCGGTTATGTGGCAGATGGGAGCTTGTTAATATCCAGTTGTAGAAAACTTGACGCATTGTTCTAATACACTACCAGCGTGTGTACCGTGACTGTCAATTTCCGAATAGGGATTCGGGAGTTGAACACGGTGGGGTTATGTTTGTTGAGCTTTAGCTAGGATCACTTCGTGATCATCTCTCGACCGAGGCACTTCTCTTCTCGCACTCTTTCACGTAAGCTAGTGCTAGTTGCTGCTGCAGACACTTATTCTTTTCTTCAACCTTATCCTCTCCCAAGGCTTAAATAGTCATGTTACCCGGGAACGGGATTGATGAGTCCTCTGTGGCTCACAGTTACTTCACCACACCAGATGCAGGTCCGATGGTGAGCTATCCAGGTGATGGCACCGAGCTAGACTGGGAGTACGAGGAGGAGCGTAGTCGATACTATGTTCGTTACCCTGATGATCAGTAGTGGTGACTTCTACTAGGATTCGATCCGACCTGTGGATTTAAATTATGTTTGGTATCTTGTCATTTGGATTTTACCCTTAGAGGGCTGTGATGTTTTATTGAATGATGATTTGGACATGTAATGTATTTGTGTGACGTGGCGAGTGTAAGCCAACTATTTTATGTTTTCCATCCCCATCTTTTACATGAGTTGTGCAAAGATACCAGACTTGCGATCATTCCAGCATGGGGTTATGTCTCTAAGTCGTGCCTCGACACGTAGGAGATATAGTCCCATCCTGGGCATTACAGGTTGTTCGAGGTGGAGAGGTGGTGGAAGAACTTTTTAACCGTGATGGGACGTGCATTTATAGGCATGGGATACGGCACATCGTAATTACTCAGGTGCCCCTGACGGTTCACGTACGAGTGACACGTGGCGGTCATGTAATGCCTTGGGAGTTGTCCCATGATCCCACGTACACCACGACTGTCGGAGTAGTCGTTCCGGCTTCTCCGGGTTTCAGGCATAACGGATGGAGCATTAAAATCAGATTTAAAGTTTGTCTCCGTATCTTCTGCTGACAAGGATGCAGAGAAGATATTCGACTGTTTCAACAGAATGCATATGATTTGGATAGACAGAATGTGAGATGAGAAAGCATAGAGAGGTTAGGGTCCGATCACATTCACTTAGTCCAAAAGATTCAAACAAGAAGACATAGCTATAAGTGAATGCTGTTGAGGACAGAACACAACTCTCTATATATATGTCCTATGTGAAGACAAACCAAGTGCGAAGACATTGCAAATGTAACGCCACAAGAAATGCTTCAAACAAGAATTTGGTGGTGGCGTTACCCACTGTATAGGAAGTATTAGACCCAGACACGGTGCACAATTATCGTGGCGCTCCGAAGTCAAATTCCATGTTAATGTATTCACACTTAGAATGTAAGTCTTCATTGATTGAAGATATACTCTACTTCGTGTGTTGCACATCTAAGTCATCAATATGCATAAGTGTTAGGATGTGTGCCTGATTACATGACATTTGAGGATTCTAAGATATTTAGCTCACACCGCAACTTGCAAAACCTTTTCTCATCCAAGGGCTTTGTGAAGATATCTGCCAGTTGTTCTTCAGTGTTGACGTGTATGATATCAATATCTTCCTTCATAACATGATCTCTGAGAAAGTGATGACGAATTTCAATGTGCTTTGTCTTCGAGTGCTGAACTGGGTTGTTGGCAATCTTGATGGCGCTTTCATTATCACAGTAGAGTGGCACATGCTTCAGATGGACTCCATAGTCCTTGAGTGTTTGCTTCATCCATAGAAGCCGAGCGCATCAAGATCCAGCAGCAATGTATTCAGATTCAGCAGTGGAGAGTGAGGCAGAGTTCTGCTTCTTTGAAGACCAACATATAAGTGATCGTCCTAGAAAGTGACATGTGCCAGATGTAGACTTGCGATCAACTTTGTCACCAGCATAATCAGCATATGAAAATCCTACTAGATCAAACTCTGAGCCCTTTGGATACCATAATCCTAGTGTTGGGGTGTGAGCCAAATATCGAAGTATTCGCTTCACAGCTAAGTGATGCGACTCCTTTGGTGCCGCTTGATATCGAGCACACATGCAAACACTAAGCACAATATCTGGCCTAGATGCACATAAATAAAGTAAAGAACCAATCATGGAGCGGTATACCTGTTGATCAAACTCTTTACCGTTGGCGTCGGGACCCAGATGATGTTTAGCAGGCATTGGCATCGAGTACCCTTTGCAGTCTTGCATTCCAAACTTCTTCAGGCAGTCTTTAAGATACTTCTCTTGAGATATGAAGATGCCGTTGCTTTGTTGACGAATTTGAATACCAAGGAAGAACTTCAGCTCACCCATCATAGACATTTGATATTGTTCTTGCATCATGTGACCAAACTCATCACTGTATTTCTTGTAAGTGCAGCCGACGATAATGTCATCCACATAGATTTGGCAGACAAATAGCTCATCATCATATGTCTTCGTCAAGAGTGTAGGATCTAGGGATCCAGGTTTGAAGCCTTTGCTCTTCAGGAAGTCTTTGAGGGTGTCATACCAAGCACGAGGCGCTTGTTTGAGGCCATACAATGCCTTGTTGAGCTTGTATACCATATCAGGACGTTTTGGGTCTTCAAAGCCAGGTGGTTGTGCAACATACACTTCTTCTTCAATTCTTCCATTGAGAAAGGCACTCTTTACATCCATTTGATATAAAAGTATGTTATGATGATTTGCATAGGCTAGCAGTATGCGAATAGCTTCAAGTCTAGCCACAGGAGCAAATGTTTCATCGAAGTCAATCCCTTCCACTTGAGTGTATCCTTGAGCAACGAGACGAGCTTTGTTTCTGACCACTTGGCCATGCTCATCTTGCTTGTTGAGATAGATCCATTTTGTGCCTATTATGTTGTGCTTTCAAGGATCAGGATGCTTGACTAGTTCCCACACATTGTTCAGCTCAAACTGTTGAAGCTCTTCTTGCATTGCTTGAATCCATTCAGGTTCCATAAAAGCTTCAACAACTTTCTTGGGTTCAGATATTGAGACAAAAGCAAAGTGCCCACAGAAATTGGCAAGCTGTGTTGCTCTTGAGCGAGTGAGTGGACCAGGAGCATTTATGCTATCAATTATCTTCTCAACTTGCACTTCATTTGCAACACGAGGATGAGCTGGACGAAGATTTTGCTCTTGTTGTGCATTGTCTTCATCAGGAGGATTGTCTTCGGGCTGAGCATTTTTGTCAGGTTGATTTGCAGCAGAGATGATGAGTTCCTCATCAGGTTGTGCTTCAGAAGGCATGATCTCACCAGTTCCCATAAGCTTGATAGATTCATTTGGCGAAGCTTCATCTAGCACATTTGGTAGGGATTCTCTTTGTGATCCATTTGTCTCATCAAACCTTACATCCACAGTCTTAACAGTTTTATAGAGAAAAATGTTGAAGACTCTGTAGGAGTGTGGGTCCTTTCCATATCTGAGCATGAAGCCTTCATGAGCTTTGGGTGCAAATTTTGACTTATGATGAGGATCCTTGATCCAGCACTTAGCTCAAAATACTCTGAAATAGCTTACATTTGGCTTCTTTCCAGTGAGGAGTTCATAGGATATTTTATTCAGAAGCTTGTGAAGATAAACACGGTTGATGGTATGGCATGCAGTGTCAATTGCTTCGGGCCAGAATCTTCTTGGTGTTTTGTATTCATCGAGCATCGTTCGAGCCATCTCAATTAGAGTTCTGTTCTTGCGCTCAACGATCCCACTTTGCCGAGGTGTATATGGGGCTGAAAATTCATGAGTGATTCCCATCTCATCCAGATAAAGATTGAGGCCAGTGTTCTTGAATTCAGTGCCATTGTCACTTCTGATATGTTTGATCTTGATGCCATAATTTTTCATGGCACGGTTGGCGAAGCGTCTGAAGACATCCTGCACTTCAGTCTTGTAGAGTATTATGTGTACCCATGTGTATCTTGAGTAATCATCAACAATGACGAAGCCATAGAGACGGGCTGTGGTAGAGAATGTGGAGTAGTGAGTAGGGCCAAATAAGTCCATGTGAAGCAGCTCGAAGGGTTTGGATGTCGTCATGATTGTCTTCGAGGGGTGCTTGGCTCTAGTCATCTTCCCAGCTTCACAGGCACCACATAGATGATCTTTCTTGAACTTGACTTCCTCGATGCCTATGACACGCTTCTTCTTTGCGAGTGTATGCAAGTTCCTCATGCCAGCATGTCCTAGCCTCCGATGCCAGAGCCAGCACTCTGAAGCTTTTGCTAGAAGACATAATGCCATCTGTGGTCCAGCTGAGAAATCTACCTTATACAGATCACCTTTTCTGTATCCTTAAAATACTAAAGACTTGTCAGATTCCATTAGTACAATGCAACGAAATTTACCAAAGATCACAATCATGTTTAAGTCACAAGGCATTGAGACAGACATTAAGTTGAAGCCAAGAGATTCAACAAGCATGACTTTGTCCATGTGCTGATCTCTTGACATTGCAACTCTACCTAGACCCAACACTTTGCTTTTACCAGTATCAGCAAATGTGATGTGACTCTTGTTGGATGGACGTAAAGTTGAGTCCATGAGAAGATTTCGATCACCAGTCATATGATTTGTGCATCCGCTATCCATAATCCATTCTAAAGACTTTGGTGTCACTCCCTACAATGCAGTTAGGACGATAGGCTTCACTAAAAGCCATTATGAAGCATAAACAATTGATGCATAAGTGGATTATGAAAGCTTTAGATGTAAGTTAGGATTGATAAGATCTTTAGCAAGTGATTTATGGATAGTAAGAGCAGTAAGTCATTTTGGGCATTTGATCTTGTGCCCTACAAGTGTTTTAGGTCCCCAGCAATAGCATCAGAAGTCTTTGATTACAGGCTGGAGACCTTTCCCTGCAAGAGAAAGTTAGTTCTTCTTAACCACCCACATCTTCAGGGGTGACTTAGAAGCAATGAGTCTAAGAGCAGCATATGAGAATTTTGGCTTTGGGGCCCTAGCAAATAGTCTTGCAGGAGGAGAATAATACTCATAAGAATAGGCAGAAAAGTTCTTTGATTTATGAACATAGCGGTTTGAAGAAACACGCTCATATTCATGGGTCTGAGTATGATTTCCCTGCAAAACATCTGTGTTAGGGTGACTCAGGTGAGTCCTTTGTCTGTATGAAGCATTAGGACCATATGAAGCCTTTGGTCTGGGGTTTGTCTTCATCCCAGGAGGTGTCATGATAGAATCTGCTGGAAGCTTCTCAAGACAACCTTTGGGTACCCAGATCTTCTTCATAGGTGGTCCAATCCTGCAGTTAGTACCAATATACCTGGCAAACACTTCACCATTTTGATTCTTAAATAGTTTATAGTTTGCATCAAAGGAATCATCAATGATAACATGATTAGCACAAGTGAAGCCAGATAAGGTAGATGGATCCACTGAAGGTCCCTTTGCAGCAACCCATGTGGTTTTGGGATACTGCTCAGGCTTCTAGTATGAACCATCGACATTCATTTTCCTGTCGAACCCAACACCCTCTTTCCTAGGGTTTCGGTTCAATATCTGCTTTTTGAGGACATCACATAGAGTCTGATGCCCTTTGAGGATTTTGTACATCCCTGTTTCAAGCAAAGCCTTCAACCTAGCATTTTTATCAGCAATAGTAGTGGTTTCCTCAGCAGAGGGGTTAGTTACCACATCAATAGTTGAAGACATTGCAACAGTGGCAGCAGTAGAGCATTCAGCAACAGATGTAGCATTATCACGTTCAATGCATTTTAGACATGGTGGTTCAAACTCTTCGTGAGTAGAGCTGATCAGTTGTGCGCGGAGTGACTCATTCTCCTTTTGAAGATCTTCATGAGCCGCTTTCACTTTCTCAAGTTCTCGCTTCCTTCGAATGTAATCATGGGAAAGCTTTTCATGAGTTTTTGAAAGCGATTCATAAAGCTCTTCAAGTTCTTTGTACTTAACATGAAGATTTTTTATGTCTTCAATTAAGGACTGAGGACGGGTCATTTCCGCGTCCAACAGGTCATCGCTTTTGTCTAACAATTTTTGAATATGTTCCATGGCTTTTTGCTGTTCAGTGGCAATTTTAGCAAGTGTTTTGTAGCTAGGTTTTGATTCACAATCAGAGTCATCTTCACTAGATGTTTGAAAGTAAGCATCGCGTGATTTTACCTTGGCACCGTGTGCCATGAAGCAGAAGGTGGGTGCAGAGTCGTCGTCGTCTTCATCATTATTGTTGTTGACGGGGCCATTGTCTTCAGTGTTGAAGATAGACTTTCCCACGTAGGCAGTGGCTAAAGCCAGACTTGCAGCACCAGAATCAGACTCCTCCTCCGACTCCACCTCCACCTCCTCAGAACCAGACTCTTCCTCAGAATCCATCTCCTTGCCAACAAAAGCACGAGCCTTGCCAGATGAATTCTTCTTGTGTGATGAATACTTTGATGAAGACTTTGAAGAAGACTTTGAGTATTTCTTCTTTTTCTTGTCATCATAATCATATTCCTTGATCTTCTTCTTCTTCTTCTCGTTGTCCCACCGAGGACACTCAGAGATGTAGTGACCAGGTTTCTTGCACTTATGACATGTTCTTTTCTTGTAGTCATGAGCAGATGCTTCATCATTTCTTGAGCTGGATCTTGAAGACTTTCTGAAGCCTTTCTTCCTAGTGAATTTCTAGAATTTCTTCACAAGCATGGCAAGCTCCTTTCCAATGTCTTCAGGATCATCAGAACTGCAGTCAGATTCTTCTTCAGATGAGGAAACAACTTTTGCCTTCAATGCGCGAGATCGACCATAGTTGGGACCATAGATGTCACGCTTCTCAGACAGCTGAAACTCATGTGTGTTGAGCCTCTCAAGTATATCAGATGGATCGAGAGTCTTGAAGTCAGGGCGTTCTTGAATCATCAATGCAAGGATATCAAATGAGCTGTCGAGTGATCTCAGAAGAGTCTTGACGATTTCATGCTTGGTGATCTCAGTAGCTGTTGGAAATATGCCCTAGAGGCAATAATAAAAGGATTATTATTATATTTCCTTGTTCATGATAATTGTCTGTTATTCATGCTTGAATTGTATTGTACGGAAACAGCGATACATGTGTGAATACACAGACCACAACGTGTCCTTGGTAAGCCTCTAGTTACTAGCTCGTTGATCAATAGATGGTCACGGTTTCCTGACCATGGACATTGGATGTCGTTGATAACGGGATCACATCATTAGAGGAATGATGTGATGGACGAGACCCAATCCTAAGACTAGCACGAGATCGTATAGTTCGTAATGCTTAAAGCTTTTTCAGTGTCAAGTATTTGTTCCTTAGACCATGAGGTTGTGAAACTCCCGGATACCGTAGGAATACTTTGGGTGTGCCAAACGTCACAACGTAACTGGGTGGCTATAAAGGTACGCAACGGGTATATCCGAAAGTGTCTGTTGGGTTGGCACGAACCAAGACTGGGATTTGTCACTCCGTATGACGGAGAGGTATCTCTGGGCCCACTCGGTAAGACATCATCATAATGAGCTCAAAATGACTAACATACGTGATCATGTTCTTGTAATAGGGAATCACGACTTGCATGTCGATGAAAATGACAACCGGCAGGAGCCATGGGAGTTGTCTTAATTATTGTATGACCTGCGTGTGATACGTCTCAAACGTATCTACTTTTCCAAACACTTTTGATATTGTTTTGGCCTCATTCTTGCATGATTTGGACTAAACTAACCCGGACTGACGCCGTTTTCAGCAGAGCTGCCTGTATGGTTTATTTGTGTGCAGGAAAACGGATTTTTAGGTATCTCAGAAAAATCCACGAAAAATCACAGAAAATCCACGCACCCGAAGGAACCAGGAGCCAGAAGTGGGGCAGAGGGGGGCCAGGGGGTGCCCAGGCGCCCTGTGGGCGCGCCCCCCCTGGGCCGCGCCGGGGGGCCGCCTGGGTGGGTCCCACACCCCCTGGTGCCCTACTTTATCCCGTATTTTTACTCCCTACGCAGAAACCCCAGATCAGAAGTTCTTTCGCAGTTTTCCGTCGCGGAGCCGCCGCCACCCTCTGTTCTTCCTCGGGAGGGCTAATCTGGAGGTTGAATTGGCCTCCGGAGAGGGGAGATCGTCGCCATCGTCATCATCATCACCACTCCATCATCCCTCCATGACTTCCCCTTTCATGTGTGAGTAATTCCCCCGCTGTAGGCGAAGGGGATGGTAGGGATTAGATGAGTTAGATCATGTAATAGTTTATCAGATCGTTGGGGGCATGTTGCCTATCATCTACTATGGTGTTTATCATCTTTGCTTCAACTTATTACTCTTAATGCTTGACACTTAGGGCCCGAGTGCCATGATTTCAGATCTGAACCATATGTGTTTGCATGAATATATTTGTGTTCGTGATCCTATCTATGAGTTGTTTGCACCTGTTACGGTCCGGAACCGGCGATCCCAAAAGTGACAGCTTGGGACACCAAAGGGGATGGTCCGTAGTTTGAGGATTACATGTATCCATTGAGTTCATTGCTTTGTTCCGGTGCTCTTTGACAGGAGCACCTTAATATCCATAAGTTCCTTTTGGCCCCGTTCGTAGCGGGATGGTAGGACAAAAGATGTTGTGCAAGTTCTTATTGCAAGCATGTACAACTACCTACGGGATACATGCCTAATGTTTGATATTTGCCTAGATGATCATTACTTTTCCGTGTGCCGTGCCCCAAGTTAAATCTATCTCATCCATGCAGCGCCCAACCATCCATCTCCCTAGCCTACAGTGTTTTAAATCCTGCTTGTCACTAGTTGCTACTTTTGCCGTTTACTACTGCTATTTACTTTTTCTGTTTACTTTTACTATTACTATCATCACACCATATCACTGTTACCACTTATCTTTTGTTGCAAGTAAGTATATTTCAGGTGCGGTTGAATTGACAACTCAACTATCAAAGCTTATAAATACTCTTTGGCTCCCCGTGTGTCGAATCAATAAATTAGGTTATTCTTACCCGCGAAGACTATCTCGATCCCTTACGATTGAGGGTTATCAAGTACCGTTTTCTGGCGCCGTTACCGGGGAGCATAGCAATATTTACAAGTCTACTTGAGGTATCCTACCTGCTGCACTTTATCTACTATGGGTAAGAAAGGAGTCCCCAAGGTTCCGATCTTACTATCCACTACAAGAAGAGGTACTGCTCTAAGCACTAGTGCTACACTTGATTCACCTTCCGTTATGAGTAAGTTTGCCTCACCACCACCACATGATGCTCCTACTGAATCTGTTACTATGTCTGATACTCTTGATGATGCTTCTACTACTTTTGATGATGATATTAGTTCGCTTGGTTATGCTCTTGAGAAACAAATTGCTGCTGCTGCTAAAAAGTCTGGAATTGAACTTCCTGTTACTCGCTACCCTATTGGTGAAACTTATGATTATCCTGATTTGAGTAAACTCAAAGAGAGGCTCCTTGATGATGATTACTATATAATAGATGAAGATTTATGCAGGGAACTGACAGAGTTTTCTGGCTCTGACCCTGAAGCTATTAAGAAACTGTTTGAAAAACACTCTCTGAAGAACAAAACCGTTCCTAATCCTGAATTTGCCACATCCCCTATATGCATTGATGATCCTGATTATGATTTCTCTGTTGATCTTTCACTTATACCTATGGCTGAAGCTGACCCCTTTTATGGCAGAGAAAATGATGATGCTATTGCACACCTGACTAAACTCGGTGAGTTGGGTAGCCTGTTTACCACAGATGAGAAGATACGATACTTTTATGTGACCAAGCTTCTTCCTTTCTCCTTGAAGGAGGGTGCTAAAGCATGGTATGATTCACTCCCATGCGGTTCCATTAAGAGTCCTCAGGACTTAGCTCACTCTTTTGTTGATAAGTACTTTCCTGCTCACATGCAACATGCTGCTTTACAAAGAATTTATAACTTTATACAGTTGCAGGATGAGTCCCTCCCTAAAGCTTGGGGGAGGTACTGCGGTCTGATTCAGGCTAGACCAGGACATGAAATCCCTAAGAATGAATTAATCGATATATTCTATGCTGGTCTAACTGATGAATCCAGGTCCTATTTGGACAGTTGTGCTGGTTGTGTTTTCAAGAAAAGAACACCGGACGATGCGGAAGATTTAATGGGCAGAATTGCCAAAAACCATGAAGATTGGTCCGTCCCTGAACCACCTCCACCAACAAAGAAGAGGGGCATGTTTGTTCTGAGCCCCGAGGATATGCGAGAAGCAAAGAAGTCTATTAAAGAGAAAGGTATTAAAGCTGAAGACGTGAAGAATCTACCCCCTATTGAGAAGTTGTGTGAGCCTACTAACCCTCCTATGGTAGAGGTACACTCTCTTTTAGATTTCAACGCAAGTGACATCCCTCATGGTAAGCCTCCTGATCAATGTTTAGATGAGTTTGATAATTTTATTATGAAACAAAATCATTTTAATGAGAGGATAGAAAGTCAGTTGCATGATAATTCCCTTGCTATCAAAAGACTGCTTGATGTTTTAGATAGAACAGTTAATGATGTCCAATGTCTTGTGACGCATTTTCATATGGTTCAAACTCAGCTTGATCAAATTTTTAATGTGCAAAGAGATTTGCTTGCTAACAATGCCAAACAAGATAATTTGCAGGCTTTCAGGATTAAGACCCGAGGAGGAACTAGCACTCAAGATCCTCTTTATCCAGAGGGGCATCCGAAGAGAATCGAGCAGGATTCTCAAATGCAGGAAGAAGAAATTGTTGGCTCTCCAAAGAAAAAGAAGAAACATAAGGAGACTGACAATTCTAATGATCCTATTGCAGATGAAGAACCAGCTATTGATCCCAACAGTGTATCTATCTCCGATGCTGAGACTGAAGACGGTGCTGAACCTGAAGGTAATAATAATGAGAAGAATGATCCGCCTGAAGTTCGAGAAGAAGAAGCACCTGACAAACGTAAGAGGTACACTAAAGAAGACTTCATCGCAAGAAAACATGGGAATGAAAGAGAACCATGGATACAGAAACCCATGCCCTTTCCAGGTAAGTCCATTAAATCTAAAGAAGAAGAGCATTATAATAAGTTTTGTGAGTGGATTAAACCTCTTTTTCTTCAAATCCCTTTGACTGATGCTATTAAGTTACTTCCTTATTCAAAATATATGAAAGATATTGTAACTAATAAAAGAAAAGTTCCTAATGATGCAATATCTACTATGCTTGCTAACTACTCTTTCAGTGGCAAGATTCCTGAGAAGCTCGGTGATCCAGGTATACCCACCATTCCTTGCTTCATAAAGAATAATTATGTCAAAACTGCTTTATGTGATCTTGGAGCAGGAGTGGGTGTTATGCCTCTCTCTCTTTACGAGAGGCTTTGTTTAGAGAAACTAATTCCTACAGATATCTCCCTTCAGATGGCTGATAAGTCAACCGCTGTTCCGATAGGTATTTGTGAGGATGTTCCCACAGAAGTTGCTAATTGTTTAATTCTTACTGATTTTGTTGTGCTTGACATGCCCGAGGATGAGAGCATGTCCATTATTCTTGGTAGACCTTTCCTTAACACCGCATGTGCTATTATTGATTGCAATAAAGGGAAGGTTACCTTCCATGTGAATGATAAAGAACACACGGTATATTTTCCAAAGAAGACCGACAGGAGGCATGCCCTCAACTCTATAGAGAATATCGAGACCGTGAAAATTGGAGAATGGGATTGTCCACTACATGTGCCTCACAAATACAAAACTATCATGGTAGGGACAATGTCCATCAAGGTAAAGGTTCAGTGATCACTCCGTGAGAGGTGAGACTTTTTGCTCTATATATCGCCTGTTTGTTGGTAAGACTTGATCAACCTTATTAGCAAATATGTTTTATATGGATAAAAAGTTGAACTTGTTATGTTTTCACTTGTTTTTAGTTTTGTCCTACTTGCTGTACCAAGTGTTTATGTTTTTGAAGCTTCACAATACTACTAACTGCTTCAAGTTTTCAGAGAGTTTCACAGCTTTTTGAACTTCGAAATTTTTTTCAACAGTGAAGTTTTCAGAAAAATTCCAGAAAAATTATAATAAAAATTTCCACGACGGGAGAGACCCAGAAAGTCCTGGGGCCAGCCAGGGGGGGCCACCAGTGGCCCAGGCGGCCAGCTGGCGCGGCCCAGCCCCTGGCCGCGCCCACAGGGCGCCTGGGGCCCACGGGACCCCCCTCCAGGTATGTCTTCTTCCTCCCTCTCTCTCTTTCTCCAAAAACACGAGTTCTGCTTTTGTTCTTGTGTTCTTCCTGTTCTTGGAGGCGATTCTTCTATCTCTCTCTACAGCCCGTCATTTGAGCTGAAATTTTGAGCAAATACTCCCTGGTATGCGACTCCTCCACCCCTCCAATTAGATTTTTGATTGGTGGCCTCATTTGTGAGTATTTAGTAGTTCTTGGTGCTGTAGAGATGAGCTTGCATGCATGTGTAGAAAGTTATTTTCCAAGTTTTGATGCAAGTTTATGCCTTGGGCAAGTGAGTTGAGTAGTTTGCCTTAGCTCACTTTGTTTTAATCCTCGTTTTTGTAAATTGTATTTTTTTTTCAGAAATGAGTTTGTTAGGAAGGGGAAAAGGGTGGCTTGAGAAGAGGAGGCCCGCACACTTCGATCAAGTTACTAGAGCCGCAGCTTCACCATCGACTGCTAGGGTGAGTTATAACGAAGATCATGTGCCCCTCGAGTTGTTGGAAGATACAAGTCCAGCACGTGCGATGACATTTCCATGTGATGTTCATGGAAGCTGCGGGAATCAAGGATGAGTTTTATAATCTTTGTGCTAATGCAGGTTTGACGCGACTCGTCACGAGCCGTGTTACTCAGTATCAAAAACTCACCTCCAGCTTCATTAACAGTTTTAGATATAATCCTGATTCAGGTGCTATTGAGTTTAAAATTTATAATGATCTTATCACCATGACTTTGGGAAATTTTTGTGAAATAATAGGTGTGCCGAACGTTGGGAGGACGGCTAGGATGGCCACTCAGCCCTCCGAGCTGAAAACCGTCATCAACTCTCTCTGCAGCATGGGTACGAGGGATATTCATCGGTCGAAGATCTCCAGCATCTTGTTTCCTCACCTCAGGTATTTTGCATATTATATTGCTAGAGGGGTGTTAGCTCGTGACAACACGAGCAGCATTTCTGCTCCGGATATTGCTATCCTGGCAGCAGCCCTCTCAGGGAGGTCTGATTATAATCTGGGTACCTTAATTGCTCGACGCCTTGCTATGAACGGTAACAAGGGGGACTTATATGGTGGCGTTTACGCCACACTTATCTTAGAGCATCTTGGAGGCACCCCACACCCTGATGATACTCCTTTTACTTATTTAAGCTTTGATCTTGCTGCTATGAAAAGGCATAAGTTTGTTACCATGGGTTCTGAACTTGATAATCTTATCTATATCTTGCGTTTCAGAACTGCCGCGGAACGCGAGATCCGTCTACCTGCACCTCTTTTGTTTGATTTTTCTCGCAGGAACGGATGGTCCTTTGATGTTGTTCAGTTCGATGAGTTCATGGTCCAGCATCAGTTTCATAACCCCATGGAGGGGGTTGTGCCCGACGAGGAGAGGCACGGTGAGATACCACATTTTCAGGAAGAGACCGCCACCGAGTTTGGTGAAGGGTCTTCCTCTGTTTGGCGTTCGGAGCCTTCCTCGTGGGAGACTCCGAGGAGTTCGGTGTACGCGCCAGCATCCTTCTACGACCCTTGGACTCACCACCATACCCCTGGAGCAGGAGGCTCCTGGGGGCAGTAGCTGCTACCAACTTAGGCCAAAAGCCTAAGCTTGGGGGAGTACGTGCCCTTCTCACTTTTCCATTGTATTATCCGTTTTATTCACTTTGATCTTTTCAAAGTTTTTGCCCATTCTTCTTTATTTCTCTCTTTGCAAAAACAACAAAAAGATTTTTTTTTTCTTTTGCTTTTATTCAACCTTTGAAAAACCCAAAAAGATTTCCTTTCTCTCTTTAGTTTGCTTTGTTTTCAGATATCAGCTCGAGTCCGTGATGGCATTTAATTATATTTCCTACGTTCGATCATGCAAGTGACAAGCAGTAATGACAAAGATCGACTGAAAGGAAGCAACAGGGAAGACCAGTATGAACTCTTATTGTTTCTACTTTTGTACATATGCCTGTACTTATGATCTAGAGACCAGCTTGTAGCGACATAGTGCTATGTTTACAATGCTCTTCGGTGGTTCATGCTTTCCTTGTGGCTAGTCTCGAATAACTAGAGTATATAATGTGTTATTGAAATGATCTACATGCATTGCACTGTTCATAGTCTGGTATACTAAGGTGGTATTTCCCTTTAGAGAATTTTTGGATTGACTTGGCACATGCTTACACATGTTTTAGACTAAAAAGTCTACTTTGCCTTGATGATCTTTGAGTTTCAGAATAGTTATATCACTTTCATGCCCGATTCAATGTTGCTTTGTCGCTCTGCATGATTATGACCGTTATTGCTCTCTAGTTGGTCACTTCCTAGTCTTTTGCTAAACCTCCACCTGTACTAAGCGGACTGACTGCTTGTGCATCCAAATCCTTAAACCCAGTTATGCCATATGAGTCCACTATACCTTCCTATACATGGTATTTACCTGCCATTCCTAACAAAGACTTTCACGTACCATCTCGAAACTAATCAAAAGCATTTCTCTTTTTTGCCTATGTTTTAGCTCATGAGGAAGTAGTAGTTAATTCATGATCTTTTTAAGTTGGACAAGTTTCACCCCTGGATTGTATGTCTAATGTGCAAACCCCTAATACGAAAGGAACTGGCATTGAGTGCGCCCGGCTCAAAAAGATAATATAACAAACAAACCCTCCTTCACGCTTTGTTCATGAGAAATCAGAAAACTTTGGCAGTGATAAACAAAGGAGATTAAGAGGATGTGATTGTCCTCATGCGGGAGCCGTTCCTCGAAACTTGTCCACTCAAAAAGTGATTGAGTTATCTGCTAGCATTCGTTGACGAAATATGCACTTCTCAAAACATGTTTACTTCTGTTTTTAAATCCAAGAGCTCTGGTACATGTTTAGTTTTTGTTTCTGACCACGGGTTTTCAACCTTGCCAATAAAAGCCACGGTTCGAGAGTCTCACCTTATTTCTTCAAAGCACCGACTAGGAGAGCATAATTGTCATTCTGAGTGTAATGTGCATTGTCCCAAAGTATTACATTGTCTTCTGCATATTTGTGATATGATTTATTCTGAAATTCTTAGTTCTAGTCTCCTTTAAAACTCTGGAGGAGTCTCTGCATTTATGTTTTGCTTCACTCATGGAGGCTAGCGAGATACCACCCTAATATGCTCAAGCTATGTGCAATGTAATCTTGTCTTGATTTTCGGTAATATATTATTTACTTTTAAGTATTTGTGACTGGTCACTTGAAAGAAGGATTGCTCCTTGCATTGTCCTCATAACTAGTGTTTCAATACTTGCTAAACTCTTTTCGTAGTACATGCTTATATATATCTAATGAAGCAAAAGAGTTTGTCAAAGTTTTCTTTGTCGCGTCCAGTTCGTTGAACTGAATTGCTTGAGGACAAGCAATATGCTAAGCTTGGGGGAGTTGATACGTCTCAAACGTATCTACTTTTCCAAACACTTTTGATATTGTTTTGGCCTCATTCTTGCATGATTGGACTAAACTAACCCGGACTGACGCTGTTTTCAGCAGAGCTGCCTGTATGGTTTATTTGTGTGCAGGAAAACGGATTTTTAGGTATCTCAGAAAAATCCACGAAAAATCACAGAAAATCCACGCACCCGAAGGAACCAGGAGCCAGAAGTGGGGCCAGAGGGGGGCCAGGGGGTGCCCAGGCGCCCTGTGGGTGCGCCCCCCCTGGGCCGCGCCCGGGGGCCGCCTGGGTGGGTCCCACACCCCCTGGTGCCCTACTTTATCCCGTATTTTTACTCCCGACGCAGAAACCCCAGATCAGAAGTTCTTTCGCAGTTTTCCGTCGCGGAGCCGCCGCCACCCTCTGTTCTTCCTCGGGAGGGCTAATCTGGAGGTTCAATTGGCCTCCGGAGAGGGGAGATCGTCGCCATCGTCATCATCATCACCACTCCATCATCCCTCCATGACTTCCCCTTTCATGTGTGAGTAATTCCCCCACTGTAGGCGAAGGGGATGGTAGGGATTGGATGAGTTAGATCATGTAATAGTTTATCAGATCGTTGGGGGCATGTTGCCTATCATCTACTATGGTGTTTATCATCTTTGCTTCAACTTATTACTCTTAATGCTTGACACTTAGGGCCCGAGTGCCATGATTTCAGATCTGAACCATATGTGTTTGCATGAATATATTTGTGTTCGTGATCCTATCTATGAGTTGTTTGCACCTGTTACGGTCCGGAACCGGCGATCCCAAAAGTGACAGCTTGGGACACCAAAGGGGATGGTCCGTAGTTTGAGGATTACATGTATCCATTGAGTTCATTGCTTTGTTCCGGTGCTCTTTGACAGGAGCACCTTAATATCCATAAGTTCCTTTTGGCCCCGTTCGTAGCGGGATGGTAGGACAAAAGATGTTGTGCAAGTTCTTATTGCAAGCACGTACAACTACCTACGGGATACATGCCTAATGTTTGATATTTTCCTAGATGATCATTACTTTTCCGTGTGCCATGCCCCAAGTTAAATCTATCTCATCCATGCAGCGCCCAACCATCCATCTCCCTAGCCTACAGTGTTTTAAATCCTGCTTGTCACTAGTTGCTACTTTTGCCGTTTACTACTGCTATTTACTTTTGCTGTTTACTTTTACTATTACTATCATCACTATCATATCACTGTTACCACTTATCTTTTGTTGCAAGTAAGTATATTTCAGGTGCGGTTGAATTGACAACTCAACTGTCAAAGCTTATAAATACTCTTTGGCTCCCCGTGTGTCGAATCAATAAATTGGGTTATTCTTACCCGCGAAGACTATCTCGATCCCTTACGGTTGAGGGTTATCAGCGTGTCACTGAATAACGCCATGTAATTACTTTACTTTATTGCTAAACGTTAGCCGTAGTAGTAGAAGTAATAGTTGGCGTGACGACTTCATGAAGACACGATGATGGAGATCATGGTGTCATGTCGGTGACAAAGATGATCATGGTGCCCCGAAGATGGAGATCAAAGGAGCAAAATGATATTGGCCATATCATGTCACTTTATTTGATTGCATGTGATGTTTATCATGTTTATGCATCTTGTTTACTAAGAACGACGATAGTAAATAAGATGATCTCTCACTAAAAATTTCAAGAATTGTGTTCCCCCTAACTGTGCACCGTTGCTAAGGATCGTTGTTCCGAAGCACCACGTGATGATCGGGTGTGATAGGCTCTAACGTTCGCATACAACGGGTGTAAGCCAGATTTACACACGCAATACACTTAGGGTTCACTTGACGAGCCTAGCATGTACAGACATGGCCTCGGAACACGGAAGACCGAAAGGTCGAACATGAGTCGTATAGAAGATACGATCAACATGAAGATGTTCACTGTTGATGACTAGTCCGTCTCACGTGATGATCGGACACGGGCTAGTCGATTCGGATCATGTATCACTTAGATGACTAGAGAGATGTCAATCTGAGTGGGAGTTCATTAAATTTGATTAGATGAACTTAATTGTCATGAACTTAGTCTAAATTCTTTACAATATGTCTTGTAGATCAAATGGCCCACGCTCATGTCACCCTCAAGTTCAACGCGTTCCTAGAGAAATCCAAGATGAAAGACGATGGTAGCAACTATACGGACTGGGTCCGTAACCTGAGGATCATCCTCATAGCTACCAAGAAAACTTATGTCCTAGAAGCACCGCTAGGTGACCCTCCTGCCCCGGCAAACCAAGATGTTATGAACGCTTGGCAGTCGCGTTGTGACGATTACTCCCTGGTTCAGTGCGGCATGCTCTACATCTTAGAATCAGGGCTCCAAAAGCGTTTCGAGCACCACGGAGCATATGAGATGTTCCAAGAGCTGAAAATGGTTTTCCAGGCTCATGCCCGAGTTGAGAGATATGATGTCTCCAACGCATTCTACAGCTGTAAGATGGAGGAAAATAGTTTTGTCAGTGAGCACATACTCAAGTTGTCTGGGTTGCACAACCGCTTGTCTCAGTTGGGAATGAATCTCCCCGACGAAGCGGTCGTTGACAGAATCCTCCAGTCGCTCCCACCTAGCTACAAGAGCTTCGTGTTGAACTTCAATATGCAAGGGATGGAGAAGTCCATTCCCGAGGTGTATTCAATGCTGAAATCAGCGGAGGTGGAGATCAAGAAAGAGCATCAAGTGTTGATCGTGAATAAAACCACTAAGTTCAAGAAGGGCAAGGGTAAGAAGAACTTCAAGAAGGACGACAAAGGAGTTGCCGCGCCCGGTAAGCCAGTTGCCGGGAAGAAGCCAAAGAATGGACCCAAGCGTGAGACTGAGTGCTTTTATTGCAAGGGATCGGGTCACTGGAAGCGGAACTGCCCCAAATACTTAGCAGACAAGAAAGCCGGTAACGTCAAAGGTATATATGATATACATGTTATTGATGTGTACCTTACCAGCGCTCGTAGTAGCTCCTGGGTATTTGATACCGGTGCAGTTGCTCACATTTGTAACTCAAAGCAGGAGCTGCAGAATAAGCGGAGACTGGCGAAGGACGAGGTGATGATGCACGTCGGGAATGGTTCCAAGGTCGATGTGATCGCCGTCGGCACGCTGCCTCAACATCTACCCTCGGGATTAGTTTTAAACCATAATAATTGTTATTTAGTACCAGCTTTGAGCATGAACATTGTATCTGGATCTCGTTTGATGCGAGATGGCTACTCATTTAAATCCGAGAATAATGGTTGTTCTATTTATTTGAGAGATATGTTTTATGGTCATGCCCCGCTGGTCAATGGTTTATTTTTGATGAATCTCGAACGTGATGATACACATATTCATAGTGTGAATGCCAAAAGATGTAAAGTTGACAATGATAGTCCCACATACTTGTGGCATTGCCGCCTCGGTCATATTGGTGTCAAACGTATGAAGAAGCTCCATGCAGATGGACTTCTAGAGTCTCTTGATTATGAATCATTTGACACGTGCAAACCATGCCTCTTGGGCAAGATGACCAAGACTCCGTTCTCCGGAACAATGGAGCGAGCAAGCAACTTATTGGAAGTCATACGTACCGATGTGTGCGGTCCAATGAGTGTTGAGGCTCGCGGAGGCTATCGTTATGTTCTCACCCTCACAGATGACTTGAGTAGATATGGATATGTCTACTTAATGAAACACAAGTCTAAGACCTTTGAAAAGTTCAAGGAATTTCAGAATGAGGTTGAGAATCAACGCGACAGAAAAATAAAGTTCTTACGATCGGGTCGTGGGGGTGAATATTTAAGTCATGAATTTGGCGCGCACCTAAGGAACTGTGGAATTGTTTCACAATTGACACCGCCCGGAACACCTCAGCGTAATGGTGTGTCCGAACGTCTAAATCGTACTCTGTTGGACATGGTGCGATCTATGATGTCTCTCACCGACTTACCGCTATCTTTTTGGGGTTATGCTTTAGAGACTGCCGCATTCACTTTAAATAGGGCTCCATCGAAATCCGTTGAGACGACACCATATGAACTCTGGTTTGGCAAGAAACCTAAGCTGTCGTTTCCGAAAGTTTGGGGTTGCGATGCTTATGTCAAGAAACTTCAACCTGAAAAACTCGAACCCAAATCGGAAAAATGCGTTTTCATAGGATACCCAAAGGAAACGATTGGGTATACCTTCTACCTCAGATCCGAAGGCAAGGTCTTTGTTGCTAAGAATGGATCCTTTCTGGAGAAAGAGTTTCTCTCGAAAGGAGTGAGTGGGAGGAAAGTAGAACTTGATGAGGTGACAGTCACCCCTCCTGAACCGGAAAGTAGCGCAGCGCAGGAAATTGTTCCTGAGGTGCCTGCACCGACAAGGGAGGAAGTTAATGATGATGATCATGAAGATACAGATCAAGTTACTACTGAACTTCGATGGTCCACAAGGACACGTTTCGCACCTGAGTGGTACGGCAACCCTGTCATGGAAATCATGTTGTTAGACAACGGTGAACCTTCGAACTATGAAGAAGCGATGGCGGGTCCGGATTCCAATAAATGGCTTGAAGCCATGAAATCCGAGATAGGATCCATGTATGAAAACAAAGTATGGACCTTGGTGGACTTGCCCGATGATCGGCACGCCATAGAAAATAAATGGATATTTAAGAAGAAGACAGACGCGGATGGTAATGTGACCATCTATAAGGCTCGGCTTGTCGCTAAGGGTTATCGACAAGTTCAAGGGATTGACTACGACGAGACTTTCTCTCCCGTAGCGATGCTGAATTCAGTCCGAATCATGTTAGCAATTGCCGCATTCTTTGATTATGAGATATGGCAAATGGACGCCAAAACGGCATTCCTTAATGGCTTCCTCAAGGAAGAGCTGTATATGATGCAGCCGGAAGGTTTTGTCGATCCAGAGAATGCTGACATGGTATCCAAGCTCCAGCGCTCGATCTACGGGCTGGTGCAAGCATCTCGGAGTTGGAATATTCGCTTTAATGATGTGATCAAAGCATTTGGCTTTATACAGACTTGGGGTGAAGCCTGTATCTACAAGAAAGTGAGTGGGAGCTCTGTAGCATTTCTCATATTATATGTGGATGACATATTGCTGATGGGAAATGATATAGAATTCTTGGAGAGCATAAAGGCCTACTTGAATAAGAGTTTTTCAATGAAGGACCTTGGAGAAGCTGCTTACATATTAGGCATCAAAATCTATAGAGATATATCAAGACGCCTCATTGGTCTTTCACAAAGCACATACCTTGACAAGATATTGAAGAAGTTCAATATGGATCAGTCCAAGAAGGGGTTCTTGCCTGTTTTGCAAGGTATGAGATTGAGCATGGCTCAGTCCCCGACCACGGCAGAAGATAGAGAGAAGATGAGTGTCATCCCCTATGCCTCGGCCATAGGCTCTATTATGTATGCTATGCTGTGTACCAGACCTGATGTGAACCTTGCCATAAGTTTGGTAGGGAGGTACCAAAGTGATCCCGGTATGGAACACTGGACAACGGTCAAGAACATCCTGAAGTACCTGAAGAGGACTAAGGATATGTTTCACGTTTATGGAGGTGACGAAGAGCTCGTCGTAAAGGGTTACGTCGATGCTAGCTTCCACACAGATCTGGATGACTCCAAGTCACAAACCGGATACGTGTATATTTTGAATGGTGGAGCATTCAGCTGGTGCAATTGCAAGCAGAGCGTCGTGGCGCATTCTACATGTGAAGCGGAGTACATAGTTGCTTGCGAAGCAGCGCAAGAAGGAGTCTGGATGAAGGAGTTCATCACCGACCTAGGAGTCATTCCAAGCGCGTCAAGCGCGATGACTCTCTTCTGTGACAACACTGGAGCTATTGCCATTGCCAAGGAGCCCAGGTTTCACAAGAAGACCAAGCACATCAAGCGCCGTTTCAACTCCATCCGGAATTATGTTCAAGATGGAGACATAGATATTTGTAAAGTGCATACGGATCTGAATGTTGTAGACCCGTTGACTAAACCTCTTCCACGGGCAAAACATGATCAACACCAGAACTCTATGGGTGTTCGATTCATCACATTGTAACTAGATTATTTACTCTAGTGCAAGTGGGAGACTGTTGGAAATATGCCCTAGAGGCAATAATAAAAGGATTATTATTATATTTCCTTGTTCATGATAATTGTCTGTTATTCATGCTTGAATTGTATTGTACGGAAACAGCGATACATGTGTGAATACACAGACCACAACGTGTCCCTGGTAAGCCTCTAGTTACTAGCTCGTTGATCAACAGATGGTCACGGTTTCCTGACGAGACCCAATCCTAAGCCTAGCACAAGATCGTATAGTTCGTAATGCTTAAAGCTTTTTCAGTGTCAAGTATTTGTTCCTTAGACCATGAGGTTGTGAAACTCCCGGATACCATAGGAATACTTTGGGTGTGCCAAAAGTCACAATGTAACTGGGTGGCTATAAAGGTACACAACGGGTATATCCGAAAGTGTCTGTTGGGTTGGCACGAACCAAGACTGGGATTTGTCACTCCGTATGACGGAGAGGTATCTCTGGGCCCACTCGGTAAGACATCATCATAATGAGCTCAAAGTGACTAAGGATTTAGTCACGGGATGATGGATTACGGAACGAGTAAAGAGACTTGCCATGACGAGATTGAACAAGGTATTGGTATACCGGCGATCGAATCTCGGGCAAGTACCGTACCAATAGACAAAGGGAATAACATATGGGATTAAGTGAATCCTTGACATCGTGGTTCATCCGATGAGATCATCGAGGAACACGTGGGAACCAACATGGGTATCCAGATCCCGCTGTTGGTTATTGACCGGAGAGTCGTCTCGGTCATGTCTGCGTGTCTCCTGAACCCGTAGGGTCTACACACTTAAGGTTCGGTGACGCTAGGGTTGTAGAGATATATGCACACGGAAACCCGAATGTTGTTCGGAGTCCCGGATGAGATCCCGGACATCACGAGGAGTTCCGGAATGGTCCGGAGGTAAATAATAATGTTGGGGAACGTAGTATTTTAAAATTTTCCTACGATCACGCAAGATCTATCTACCAGATGCATAGCAACGAGAGGGAAGAGTGTGTCTACGTACCCTCGTAGACCGAAAGCGGAAGCGTCAAGTGACGCGGTTGATGTAGTCGAACTTCTTCGCGATCCAACCGATCAAGCACCGAACGTACGTCACCTCCGCGTTCAGCACACGTTCAGCTTGATGACGTCCCACGAGCTCTTGATCCAGCTGAGCTTCACGGGAGAGTTTCGTCAGCACGACAGCGTGGTGACGGGTATGATGTATCTACCGGCGCAGGGCTTCACCTAAGCACTGCGACGGTATGACCGAGGTGTGTTTCTGTGGAGGGGGGCACCGCACACGGCTAGAACAATTCAACTTGTGTGTCTTTGGGTGCCCCCCTGCCCCCGTATATAAAGGAGCAAGGGGGGAGGCCGGCCGACTCTCTATGGTGCGGCTAGGGCTGCAATCCTACTAGGAATAGGATTGCAATCCTATTCCTAGTAGGAACTACCAAAGAAGGAAGAAGGGGGAAGGAAAGAAAGGGAGAGGGAGAGGGAAAGAGGGGCCGCGCCCCCTCCCCTTGTCCTATTCGGACTCCTCCTAGGGAGGGGGCGCGACACCTCCTGGGTGCTGCCCTCTCTCTCCCCTATGGCCCACCAGGGCCCACCATTCCCCCGGGGGGTTCCGGTAACCCCTCCGGCACTCCGGTAAATTCCGAAACTTTCCAGAACACTTCCGGTGTCCGAATATAGTCGTCCAATATATCAATCTTTATGTCTCGGACATTCCAAGACTCCTCGTCATGTCCGTGATCTCATCCGGGACTCCGAACTACCTTCGGTACATCAAAACTCATAAACTCATAATACCGATCGTCATCAAACGTTAAGCGTGCGGACCCTACGGGTTCGAGAACTATGTAGACATGACCGAGACTCATCTCCGGTCAATAACCAATAGCGGAACCTGGATGCTCATATTGGCTCCTACATATTCTACGAAGATCTTTATCGGTCAAACCGCATAACAACATACGTTGTTCCTTTTGTCATCGGTATGTTACTTGTCCGAGATTCGATCGTCGGTATCTCTATACCTAGTTCAATCTCGTTACCGGCAAGTCTCTTTACTCGTTCCGTAACACATCATCTCGTGACTAACTCATTAGTATTTTGCTTGCAAGGCTTATTATGATGTGTGTTACCGAGAGGGCCCAGAGATACCTCTCCGACACTCGGAGTGACAAATCCTAATCTTGATCTATGCCAATACCACGAATACTTTCGGATACACCTGTAGAGCATCTTTATGATCACCCAGTTACGTTGTGACGTTTGATAGCACACAAGGTGTTCCTACGGTATTCGGGAGTTGCATAATCTCATAGTCATAGGAACATGTATAAGTCATGAAGAAAGCAATAGCAGTAAAACTAAACGATCATAGTGCTATGCTAACGGATGGGTCTAGTCCATCACATCATTCTCCTAATGATGAGATCCCGTTGATCAAATGACAACTCATGTCTATGGCTAGGAAACATAACCATCTTTGATCAATGAGCTAGTCTAGTAGAGGCATTCTAGGGACATACTGTTTTGTCTATGTATTCACACATGTACTAAGTTTCCGGTTAATACAATTCTAGCATGAATAATAAACATTTATCATGATATAAGGAAATATAAATAATAACTTTATTATTGCCTCTAGGGCATATTTGTGACGCCCGAAGACCGACGTCCCAGAAGATTCCAGAAGATTGCAGATGTTCCGGGTTGCCCGTGTGTTTCTTTTGAGCTTGTGTTATTTATTTTTGCATTGCATCATGTCATCATGCCATCATGTCTTTTATTTTGCACCTCAACCTAATAAATTGTGTGGACCTTCGGTCCATTTAAATCGAGGGAAGAATGTCTTCTCTTTATAACATATAAAAGTCTCTCAATATTTAGGGAGCTATATTTATTAATTATTCCATTGCTTCGGAATCACCATAACACACTTGCATAATTTCCCCATGTCTTTTCACTTCGAGTTTCACCTTCTAAATCTTGCCAATATTTCTTTTCCGTTGTTTCGAGGTTCCTCCAAAAATCTGAACATTTTTGGACACTTTTATATTCAAGTCTTAGTTCAAACCCATTTGAATTAAAATTCAAATGCGTTTGAATTATATCTCGTTCATGCCTTTTCTATTTTTCTCGGAACGTGCTCTTTTCTTGATGCCCGAGAAAAATATTCCCTTGTGCAATTATGCTCATAACCCCCCTCTATCTTTTCTTTCTTTGTCTTTTTCCTTTCTTTTCTCTCTTTTAATCAGAGGCAGCTAGCTTCCCTCAACCAGATCTTGGGCCTCCTTTCCCCCTAGTCAGCCGGCTCCAGTTCTCCCTAGGCCCAGCAGGCCCAAACCCCACCGAACCCTAAGCCCTCTCGCTCTCTCCCTTTTCCTCCCTATGCGCCGCCGCCACCCATCTCTCGCTAACAGCGCTGAAACCCTCGTTCCCCTCGCCCCGAGCCTTCCATTTCCCTCGATCTCCCTCGCCTCGGCCCTCTCCCTTCGATCCCGTCGTCCCTCGTCGCCCGATCTACTCCCTCCTCCCCGAGCGCCCTTCCCCGTCCAGGGCCTCGCCTCCCGTCCTCCAGCAGCACCAGGCCGGAGGCTTCGTCCCCCCGACCTCCTCCCGGTTCCCTTCCCGTGCAGCGCCCCGCTTGGCCCGCGCCTCCTCCCTCGATCGGGTCTGCCTCGCCCCGACTCCACCCCGCGCCACTTCCTCCTCGCCGCGCCCGAGGCCAGCCAGCGCGCCTTGCAGCCACGCCTCGCCCGCGAGCCGGCCGTCTCCAGCAGTTCGAGCACCAGGTCGCCGGCCTCGTCCTCCAGGAGTCCAGCAGCCACGCCCCTCCGTCCTCGACTCCAGCGCCGTCCCGCGGCCACCAACTCGCCCGTCTCCAGGAGCTGCAGCAGCTCCGCAGCGCCGCCCTCCCTCGCGTGGATGCGTCCGGCCGCTCCGGCCCTGTCCAGCAGCGCGGTGACCCGCCCCGCGTCTGCTCCGCGAAGGCCCCGTTCTTTTCCAGCTCGTCGTCGTCGCAGCCTTTTCCTGTGTTCTGTTGTTTGTTGCTGTTATTGTTAATCTCAGATAACCTTGTAACAGCAAGCTTACCTAATTTTGGACCCGTACATCTACGAGCTCCGTGTACGACTACGTGAACGAGTACACGGCGACCCGACCAAGTACCCCTACGGCGAGTACCACTACCGTCGCCCGGAAACGAGGAATTCGCCAAGTACCACGACACGATGACGTGAACCACTACTTCCTCTACGAGTTGCGAGAACGACTACCTTCGGTGAAGAAATGAGAACGTCTACTTCCTCTCCGAACGGAACATCTACTTCCACTACACCCCGTGAACGACTACTTCCTCTACGAACCGTGTTCCACTACTTCCACTACAAACTCGAACCGTCCCGAAACGCATGTTTCGAAGGTATAACCCCGAGACGTGACCCGTGAGATGCTTGCTTGTGTTGTATGAAATGTTCCCCGTGTGTGCTCCGTGCCCGTTCCGACCTTTTGTCATGTTCCTCGGTTGCCTCGTCGCCGACTCGTGGGAACCCGGTAACGGGATCGCCCCACCTTTCATCTTGTTTGACTCGCTCACGCCATCTTTCCTTTTGCACCGGTCTCTCAACGAGAAACCGGAACCGAGAGGATGTGTTGCATCATTTTCGGATCGTTGCCGTGGCACCTTTTTCCTTCCACCACGGTGACATAAACTTCATATCTCTTAAGTCAACCTTTTAAATAAAATTGCATAAACTTGATCATGTTATCCGCATCATATTAACAACACTAACATGTTTAATTGTTGTTGCTTTATAATTACTAAGCATGCTCATGGGGTTTTTCCGGATATGTTGTTGTTATTTCCGGCCTCATTTAAATTGCCTAAATAGTGTAGTTTTATTATGCTTCACCACTTGCCATGTTAAAAACATTTAATCTTGTCTTGTTAATAACGAGAGTCAACTAAATAATTAAATGTGGTGTTTCATCAATATGCAACTCGTTGCATATTGATCTCCACTTAACTTGTAGTTTTGTTTGTGCACTTTGCCATGCCATGCATAATTAAACCGGACATGCATCATTTTGGATGTGCATCATATGCCATGTTTATGCTTGTGTGTTTACCGTGTGCTTGTTTCTTTCCGGTTGCTTCTCTTGTTAGCTTCGGTTTCGTTCCGGAGTTGTGAAGATTCGCTCGACTGTTGCTCCGTCTTCTTCTTGGATCCGTTCTTCTCCCTTGTGGAATCCCAGGCAAGATGATCATACCCTTGGATACCTTTACTACCATTGCCATGCTTAGTTGTCTCGATGCTATCGTTACATGTCGCGCTACCCATCTTTTATGTCAGCCTCTCCTTGTTGCCATGAAACCTCTAACCTTGACACCTTCCTAGCAAAACCACTGTTTGGCTATGTTACTCGCTTGCTCAGCCTCGCTTGCTCAGTCCCTCTTATAGCGTTGTTAGTTGCAGGTGAAGATGAAGTCTGTTCCAGGAGGGAACTTGTTGTTGGTATATCACAATATCTATAATTATTATTAACACACCTATACACTGTGCATGGGTGGAAGGCTTGGCCTTTTGCTCGGTGTTTTGTTCCACTCATGCCACCTTAGGCGCCGATAAACCGGCATTATGTTCCTTGATTTTGCGTTCCTAACACGATGGGTGTAATGGGGACCCCTTGACAGTTCGACTTTGAATAAAACTCCTCCAGCAAGGCCCAACTTTGGTTTTAATTTGCTCATAATAACAACTTAATTAAATAATTAAATTTGCATAGGGAGTTAGCGCTACCCGAGGATTCTTAATTCTACATAGCAGGGGGGGCCAGTGCTGATGGTGTTGGTCCCAAACAGGGGTCCTGCAGGGCCGCCTTGGGGAAACCCGAGGTATCTGGTATACCTGTAGCATCACCCATCCGGTAGTGTCCTGAGACGAGATACGCGCGGCTACTACCAGGGTGTCGACACACCGGGAGGTCTTGCTGGACTTGTTTTACCATTGTCAAAATGACTTGTGCTACCGGGATGCCGAGCCTGATCGGATTTTCCCTAAGATAAGTGGTGATGATATTATATTTATCACTTCAGCTAATCGTGAGAGCTTGTGATGGGCTAAGTTGGAACACCCCTGCAGGGTTATAATCTTTCGAAAGCCGTGCCCGCGGTTATGTGGCAGATTGGAATTTGTTAATGTCCGATTGTAGAAAACTTGACAGAGGATCCGAAGTAAAACACACAACTGTGTGAGTAACCGTGACTGTCTCTTTTCATTTTGAGAAGAGAACACGGTGGGGTTATGTTTGACCGTATGTAGTTAGGATCTTTAGCGATCACCTTTTGCGACCGTTTGCGTAGATGCTCATCTTATTCTGGTACTCGTAAGTTAGCCACCATATATTGCTTAGCCGCTGCTGCAGCCTCACCACTTTACCTCTTCCTACCCACAAAGCTTTGCTAGTCTTGTTACCCATGGTTATGGGATTGCTGAGTCCTCGTGGCTCACAGTTACTACAACACCAGATGCAGGTTCAGCCGAGCTTGATGCAGAAGCTGGTTCAAGTTCTTCGCTGGGAGCCCGATGAAGAGTGTGGCCGTTTGCTTGTGATGTTTTCGGCGATCAGTAGTGGTTTCTACTAGGACTCGATCCTGACCTGTGGCTTTATGTTGTTTTGGTATCTTTCTTTTGGATCTTCACCCGTAGTCGGGTTGTGATGTTTTGAATGATGTTTTGCTCATGTAATGTATTGTGTGAAGTGGCGAGTGTAAGCCAACTATCTCCTTTTGCAATTTAATCCCTCTTTTACATGAGTCGTGCAAAGATACCAAACTTGAGATCATTCTAGGATGAGCTTATACCTTTAAGTCGTGCCTCGACACGTAGGAGGTATAGTCCCATCCTGGGCATTACAAGTTGGTATCAGAGCCTTCTCCGACCTAGAAGCCCCCACTGATTGATCGAATCGTTGACGGTTGAGTCTAGGCACACACTGAAAATGTTTTGAGTCCTATATTTATATCGGAGAGTAGGATTTCTTTGCTTCTCATCCCCTTTCTCTCTGGTGAGGACTCCTGACGATTACTCTTATCTCTTCTATTTTCAAAATTGCACCAATTTTTTTAGGATCCCGCGAGTATTCTGGGATTGTTTCGATGTTCTTGTGACAAGGATATTGTTCTCGATGCCTCCTGTTACCGAGGAGTTGAGCTTCGGGGTATCATTGACACAAGCATATCGCGACAGTACTAAATACTTAAGACGGCCGACATAGAAAATCTCTCCTATACGGCCAGTGGCAAGATAACCCCGACATCACCCAATACTGGGGAGGTAGTTCGAGAGTATTGCCATAGCTTGTTATAGTGGATGCTTTTCGAAGGTCCGAGGTAAACAGTTTCCGAGAAAGACTGGTTATGTGTTGAAGGATGGATACACCTGGATGTAGGTTTAGAGTTGATTGCGCGGTGCTTCCCGTGTATCCCCAACACCTGATTGCATAACTGGAAACTTTCGGAAATCTATAGGTGGGTTCATCTAGTAGTTCTAGGCATTCTTCCAACGGATGCACGATATGAAGTTCGGGGTTCTACATTGAGTGAAGTGGTTTTATGGACTTGTTCTGATCGGGAGTTGCATCTTAAAGGGTCCTTGGCTATGCTGATACGGGGATTGCGAAACCCTTTTGTAACACGTTCCATGAGCTTTCAGCACGAAGATGTCAAACGAAGCTTCTATCTTGTATTTGTTCTATCTATTCCTTGTTCCTTTTTATTTATTTACCTTTTCCTTCTCCTAAGTGGCTTCTCGTCAAGTTGATGTACCTGCGGAATTCATTCGTTCAATTCTCTGTTCGGATGATGTTGTGAAGATTAGGCTGTTGCATATCTATCCTTTGTTTCGTTTTGATCCTGGTATTCGAGTTGCTTCGATGTCAAATGTTGATCCCATACCTTTCTTAATCGGTGTTCTCATATTTCTATGGGAGTCCTAATTCTTCTTGACCATCAAGATCTTCATGTTAATTCTTTTCAACCGGTGTCCTTTTTGTTCATCTCAAGTTGTCTTTGTTTCCCCACCCTCCCACCCTTTTCTGCATTGAGCCAGAATTCTCAGATGAAATATCCATTTTATTCATGAGATATTTCTTCATTCTTTTCCTTCTATGTTCTTATCCGGTGATTTATCGTGAAGATGCTCGAGAGCTCCAAGTTCATCATTCTTAATTCTAATATTCTGCCGGTGGATGTAATTCAAGATTTCGGTGTTGATCTTATCCTTTTCGTCTTTTCACAATGCTTCTTATTTCGGTGCACCAATTAATCATTCTCCTCTTGCTATTCATATCCGGAGTGCTCAAGATTCATAATTCCATTCTTAATCCGTTCAAATTATTTTGAGCATTGTCTTCTTACTCAAGCCATTTTAATTCAACCGGTGCAATATCTTTAAGCAATCTTTTTCAACGGTGATTTCTTTGAGTGGGCCCTAACCCACAGGTCTTTTCCCAGGATCTTACCTGACTCTTCTATTTTTCTGGAGTGATACTCAAATTCTTTTGAAAGTGTGACGTAAGAATGATTTCCATCAGTCACATGCCTTCTCCAAGATCGTTTTCAAATTCTTGTTCATCATTGGTTCAACCTTTTAATTCTTCATTCCGGAGTGCTCAACAATTCTTCATGGCATTTCTCGTCTTCATTCTCAACATTTGAAGATCGGAGAAGTGTTTCTCTTAAATCTTGGCTGTTCTCACAAGATTCGTGGTTCTAGCTTCTTGCCATCCTCATTATTGTTCCGATTGTGAGGAATTCTGTTTATAACCGTCCGGAGCATTTCATGAATTCTTTTCTTTGTGATCCTCCGAAGGCCATCATTTCAGAAGATTCTTCGTTCTCAGTTTTCAACTTCGTCCTCCAAATATTCTTCATTGATGTTTCTTCGTTCGTCTCCCTATTCTTACGGTGGTTCATTCTAGATTACTCTTCCGTTGTTATCGTTTTAATTCACTCGTTCTTTTCATAATCCTACCGGTGGTTCGTTGAAGATTTACCCGAGCTTGTGCTAGATCTCTCTTTAATTCTTTGCAACGAGAATAAGTAGTATGCCAAATCCTTTGGTTGTCATCAATTTAAATTGGTGAAGGAGATGCATGACATAATTCTTATTCTTATTCTTGAAGGTGAGTTAATCTCTTTTACGGAGCTTGTTCATCATATTATATCCTTGGTTCTAAACTCTTCATCTTGTTTGCCGGAGTTCCATGTTATTTCTATTATATCATTTCAAAGCTCCATCTAATTCATCGCAGGCTTTGAATCTTATTCTTTTCATCTTTCACTTCTCATGCTTTCATTACCGGAGTTCTTCATGGTGGTTCATCATCATTTAATTCATCCTCGAAGTCTTCATCAAGATTCTTGTTGGAGCTCAAGCATTCTTCATCATGCTCTCCATTTGCAATTCTTATCTTTTCAGATGGGGTTATGTCATTTTGACAATTCCTTCATGTTTTATGATTCACGAGTTGTCAAGAATGAGATAATTAAAACCATCATTTCTTTCTCTTTAGGAGATCCTTTCAACCCCTCCTTTTATCTCTTGGAGTTATCTTGGGTTGTATTTCACCTAAAAGCTTTCCTTGAGAATTGTTGCTATTATGGTGCTTATAAATGACCCAAGTTCTTCATTTATCCTCCCGGTGAAATAAGTTTTTCATCTCCTTGTTGATCTCAATCCAATTATATGTTTCCGTTAGTGGCTGGTTGTCACCTCATAATTTTGAGATGTATTCTATAAGCCCACTTCGAGCTTATTCTTTTCGTTGTTGATTTCCCAACAACTCCATTCAACCCTTCTTCGTAAGGATGCTCTTCCAAATTTAATTGTGAGAGATGTTGTCATTTTCTTCTCCATTCATTTCTTTCGTTGATCTATATTCTATTCTTTCATTCTGGAGGCATTGTGATATTGCTCTCTTGGACCATCATCTCGTTTTATCGAGATCTTGTTCTTTCCCTTGTTTATCATTTAACCGGAGTGTTGTGCTCTCCATTCTAGTTCTCTCATCTTATCAAGTTTTAACTCTCTTTTAACCGGAGTGCTGTCTGAATCCTTCTTACCCTTGTGCCATTCTTTCAATTGTTTCGGAGGCAATATGTTGTTGTTTTCATCAAGTATCATTCCAACTTGGCAAGTTTTTGTTCAATTCCTTCCATTTTCAGACGGAGTGCTGCCCAAATTTTGTCATTCTTATTCCTTGGTTATACCATTGCAGTTTCATAGTCTTTTGGTCCGTGAGCTCTTGTTTCATGTCTTTCAACCTATAAGGTTCTTATAATGCTACTTGTTCCTCTTTTCTAACGGAGTATTTTCATATTCGTTCATCTCCGTTGTATTTTCTTTCAGATTGTTCAACCTCTCAAGGTTCTTTGGTTTCAGTCGCCTGTCAAAGAAGCAACTTTGTTTTACCTCTTCCTCTTCCGTTTTACCCGGTGATATCTCTAGGATCTCGGGTCGAGATCCTCTGTTAGTGTGGGAGAGTTGTGACGCCCGAAGACCGACGTCCCAGAAGATTCCAGAAGATTGCAGATGTTCCGGGTTGCCCGTGTGTTTCTTTTGAGCTTGTGTTATTTATTTTTGCATTGCATCATGTCATCATGCCATCATGTCTTATATTTTGCACCTCAACCTAATAAATTGTGTGGACCTTCGGTCCATTTAAATCGAGGGAAGAATGTCTTCTCTTTATAACATATAAAAGTCTCTCAATATTTAGGGAGCTATATTTATTAATTATTCCATTGCTTCGGAATCACCATAACACACTTGCATAATTTCCCCATGTCTTTTCACTTCGAGTTTCACCTTCTAAATCTTGCCAATATTTCTTTTCCGTTGTTTCGAGGTTCCTCCAAAAATCTGAACATTTTTGGACACTTCTATATTCAAGTCTTAGTTCAAACCCATTTGAATTAAAATTCAAATGCGTTTGAATTATATCTCGTTCATGCCTTTTCTATTTTTCTCGGAACGTGCTCTTTTCTTGATGCCCGAGAAAAATATTCCCTTGTGCAATTATGCTCATAACCCCCCTCTATCTTTTCTTTCTTTGTCTTTTTCCTTTCTTTTCTCTCTTTTAATCAGAGGCAGCTAGCTTCCCTCAACCAGCCTCTTGGGCCTCCTTTCCCCTAGTCAGCCGGCTCCAGTTCTCCCTAGGCCCAGCAGGCCCAAACCCCACCGAACCCTAAGCCCTCTCGCTCTCTCCCTTTTCCTCCCTGTGCGCCACCGCCACCCATCTCTCGCTAACAGCGCCGAAACCCTCGTTCCCCTCGCCCCGAGCCTTCCATCTCCCTCGATCTCCCTCGCCTCGGCCCTCTCCCTTCGATCCCGTCGTCCTCGTCGCCCGATCTACTCCCTCCTCCCCGAGCGCCCTTCCCCGTCCAGGGCCTCGCCTCCCGTCCTCCAGCAGCACCAGGCCGGAGGCCTCGTCCCCCCGACCTCCTCCCGGTTCCCTTCCCGTGCAGCGCCCCGCTTGGCCCGCGCCTCCTCCCTCGATCGGGTCTGCCTCGCCCCGACTCCACCCCGCGCCACTTCCTCCTCGCCGCGCCCGAGGCCAGCCAGCGCGCCTTGCAGCCGCGCCTCGCCCGCGAGCCGACCGTCTCCAGCAGTTCGAGCACCAGGTCGCCGGCCTCGTCCTCCAGGAGTCCAGCAGCCACGCCCCTCCGTCCTCGACTCCAGCACCGTCCCGCGGCCACCAACTCGCCCGTCTCCAGGAGCTGCAGCAGCTCCGCAGCGCCGCCCTCCCTCGCGTGGATGCGTCCGGCCGCCCCGGCCCTGTCCAGCAGCACGGTGACCCGCCCCGCGTCTGCTCCGCGAAGGCCCCGTTCTTTTCCAGCTCGTCGTCGTCGCAGCCTTTTCCTGTGTTCTGTTGTTTGTTGCTGTTATTGTTAATCTCAGATAACCTTGTAACAGCAAGCTTACCTAATTTTGGACCCGTACATCTACGAGCTCCGTGTACGACTACGTGAACGAGTACACGGCGACCCGACCAAGTACCCCTACGGCGAGTACCACTACCGTCGCCCGGAAACGAGGAATTCGCCAAGTACCACGACACGATGACGTGAACCACTACTTCCTCTACGAATTGCGAGAACGACTACCTTCGGTGAAGAAATGAGAACGTCTACTTCCTCTCCGAACGGAACATCTACTTCCACTACACCCCGTGAACGACTACTTCCTCTACGAACCGTGTTCCTCTACTTCCACTACAAACTCGAACCGTCCCGAAACGCATGTTTCGAAGGTATAACCCCGAGACGTGACCCGTGAGATGCTTGCTTGTGTTGTATGAAATGTTCCCCGTGTGTGCTCCGTGCCCGTTCCGACCTTTTTTCATGTTCCTCGGTTGCCTCGTCGCCGACTCGTGGGAACCCGGTAACGGGATCGCCCCACCTTTCATCTTGTATGACTCGCTCACGCCATCTTTCCGTTTGCACCGGTCTCTCAACGAGAAACCGGAACCGAGAGGATGTGTTGCATCATTTTCGGATAGTTGCCGTGGCACCTTTTTCCTTCCACCACGGTGACATAAACTTCATATCTCTTAAGTCAACCTTTTAAATAAAATTGCATAAACTTGATCATGTCATCCGCATCATATTAACAACACTAACATGTTTAATTGTTGTTGCTTTATAATTACTAAGCATGCTCATGGGGTTTTTCTGGATATGTTGTTGTTATTTCCGGCCTCATTTAAATTGCCTAAATAGTGTAGTTTTATTATGCTTCACCACTTGCCATGTTAAAAACATTTAATCTTGTCTTGTTAATAACGAGAGTCAACTAAATAATTAAATGTGGTGTTTCGTCAATATGCAACTCGTTGCATATTGATCTCCACTTAACTTGTAGTTTTGTTTGTGCACTTTGCCATGCCATGCATAATTAAACCGGACATGCATCATTTTGGATGTGCATCATATGCCATGTTTATGCTTGTGTGTTTACCGTGTGCTTGTTTCTTTCCGGTTGCTTCTCTTGTTAGCTTCGGTTTCGTTCCGGAGTTGTGAGGATTCGCTCGACTGTTGCTCCGTCTTCTTCTTGGATCCGTTCTTCTCCCTTGTGGAATCCCAGGCAAGATGATCATACCCTTGGATACCTTTACTACCATTGCCATGCTTAGTTGTCTCGATGCTATCGTTACATGTCGCGCTACCCATCTTTTATGTCAGCCTGTCCTTGTTGCCATGAAACCTCTAACCTTGACACCTTCCTAGCAAAACCACTGTTTGGCTATGTTACTCGCTTGCTCAGCCTCGCTTGCTCAGTCCCTCTTATAGCGTTGTTAGTTACAGGTGAAGATGAAGTCTGTTCGAGGAGGGAACTTGTTGTTGGTATATCACAATATCTATAATTATTATTAACACACCTATACACTGGGCATGGGTGGAAGGCTTGGCCTTTTGCTCGGTGTTTTGTTCCACTCATGCCACCTTAGGCGCCGATAAACCGGCATTATGTTCCTTGATTTTGCGTTCCTAACACGATGGGTGTAATGGGGACCCCTTGACAGTTCGACTCTGAATAATGTCCGGTAGTGTCCTGAGACGAGATACGCGCGGCTACTATCAGGGTGTCGACACACCGGGAGGTCTTGCTGGACTTGTTTTACCATTGTCGAAATGACTTGTGCTACCGGGATGCCGAGCCTGATCGGATTTTCCCTAAGATAAGGGGTGATGATATTATATTTATCACTTCAGCTAATCGTGAGAGCTTGTGATGGGCTAAGTTGGAACACCCCTGAAGGGTTATAATCTTTCGAAAGCCGTGCCCGCGGTTATGTGGCAGATTGGAATTTGTTAATGTCCGGTTGTAGAAAACTTGACAGAGGATCCGAAGTAAAACACACAACTGTGTGAGTAACCATGACTGTCACTTTTCATTTTGAGAAGAGAACACGGTGGGGTTATGTTTGACCGTATGTAGTTAGGATCTTTAGCGATCACCTTTTGCAACCGTTTGCGTAGATGCTCATCTTATTCTGGTACTCGTAAGTTAGCCACCATATATTGCTTAGCCGCTGCTGCAGCCTCACCACTTTACCTCTTCCTACCCACAAAGCTTTGCTAGTCTTGTTACCCATGGTTATGGGATTGCTGAGTCCTCGTGGCTCATAGTTACTACAACACCAGATGCAGGTTCAGCCGAGCTTGATGCAGAAGCTGGTTCAAGTTCTTCGTTGGGAGCCCGATGAAGAGTGTGGCCGTTTGCTTGTGATGTTTTCGGCGATCAGTAGTGGTTTCTACTAAGACTCGATCCTGACCTGTGGCTTTATGTTGTTTTGGTATCTTTCTTTTGGATCTTCACCCGTAGTTGGGTTGTGATGTTTTGAATGATGTTTTGCTAATGTAATGTATTGTGTGAAGTGGCGAGTGTAAGCCAACTATCTCCTTTTGCAATTTAATCCCTCTTTTACATGAGTCGTGCAAAGATACCAAACTTGAGATCATTCTAGGATGAGCATATACCTTTAAGTCGTGCCTCGACACGTAGGAGGTATAGTCCCATCCTGGGCATTACAATATTTACTTCAGTCTCCCACTTGCACTAGAGTCAATAATCTAGCTCACATCGCCATGTGATTTAATACCGATAGTTCACATCGTTATGTGAATAACACCCATAGTTCACATCGCCATGTGACCAACACCCAAAGGGTTTACTAGAGTCAATAATCTAGTTCACATCACTATGTGATTAATACCCAAGAGTAATAAGGTGTGATCATGTTTTGCTTGTGAGAGAAGTTTAGTCAACGGGTCTGTCACATTCAGATCCGTATGTACTTCGCAAATTTCTATGTCTACAATGCTCTGCATGGAGCTACTCTAGCTAATAGCTCCCACTTTCAATACGCATCCAGATTGATACTTAGAGTCATCTGGATTTAGTGTCAAAGCTTGCATCGGCGTAACCCTTTACGACAAACTCTTTATCACCTCCATAATCGAGAAACATTTCCTTAGTCATCCAGTTACTAAGGATAATTTTGACCGCTGTACAGTGATCTACTCCTGGATCACTATTGTACCCCCTTGACAAACTCATGGCAAGGTACACAACATGTTTTGTACACATCATGGCATACTTTATAGAACCTATGGCTGAGGCATAGGGAATGACTTTCATTCTCTCTATATTTTTTCTGCCGTGGTCTGGCTTTGAGTCTTACTCAACTTCACACCTTACAAGTCAGGCAAGAACTCCTTCTTTGACTGATCCATTTTGAACTACTTCAAAATCTTATCAAGGTATGTACTCATCAAAAGTCTTATCAAGCGTCTTGATCTATCTCTATAGATCTTGATGCCCAATATGTAAGCAGCTTCACCAAGGTCTTTCTTTGAAAATATCCTTTCAAACACTCCTTTATGCTCTCCAGAAAATTCTACATCATTTCCGATCGACAATATGTCATTCACATATACTTATCAGAAAGGTTGTAGTGCTCCCACTCACTTCTTGTAAATACAGGCTTCACCGCAAGTCTGTATAAATCTATATGCTTTGATCAGCTTATCAGAGCGTATATTCCAACTCCGAGATGCTTGCACCAGTCCATAGATGGATCGCTGGAGCTTGCACATTTTGTTAGCACCTTTAGGATTGACAAAACCTTCTGGTTGCATCATATACAAGTCTTCTTTAATAAATCCATTAAAGAATGCAGTTTTGTTATCCATTTGGCAGATTTCATAAAATGCGGCAATTGCTAACATGATTCAGACAGACTTAAGCATCACTACGGGTGAGAAAGTCTCATCGTAGTCAACTCCTTGAACTTGTTGAAAAACTTTCGCAACAAGTCGAGCTTTGTAAACAGTAACATTACCGTCAGCGTCAGTCTTCCTCTTGAAGATCCATTTATTTTCGATGGCCTGCCGATCATCGGGCAAGTCAACCAAAGTCCACACTTTGTTCTCATACATGGATCCCATCTCAGATTTCATGGCCTCAAGCCATTTTGCGGAATCTGGGCTCATTATCGCTTCCTCATAGTTCGTAGGTTCATCATGGTCTAGTAACATGATTTCCAGAACTGGGTTGCCGTACCACTCTGGTGCGGAACGTACTCTGGTTGATCTACGACGTTCAGCAGAAATTTGATCTGAAGTTTCATGATCATCATCATTAACTTCCTCACTAATTGGTGTAGGAATCACTGGAACTAGTTTCTGTGATGTTCCACTTTCCAATTCGGGAGAAGGTACAATACCTCATCATGTTCTACTTTCCTCCCACTCACTTCTTTCGAGAGAAACTCCTTCTCTAGAAAGGATCCTACTCTTAGAAACAAAGACCTTGCCTTTGGATCTGTGATAGAAGGTGTACCCAACAGTTTCTTTTGGGTATCCTATGAAGATTTACTTCTCCGATTTGGGTTCGAGCTTATCATGTTGAAACTTTTTCACATAAGCATCGCAGTCCCAAACTTAAAGAAATGACAGCTTAGGTTTCTCGTCAAACCACAGTTCATACGGTGTCATCTCCACGGATTTAGATGGTGCCCTATTTAATGTGAATGTAGCTGTCTCTAATGCATGACCCCTAAAGCGATAGTGGTAGATCGGTAAGAGACATCATTGATCGCACCATATCTAATAAAGTACGGTTATGACGTTCGGACACACCATTACACTATAATGTTCCAGGTGGCGTGAGTAGTGAAACTATTTCACATTGTTTTTACTGAAGGCCAAACTCGCTAACTCAAATATTTTACCTCTACGATCATATCGTAGAAACTCTTATTTTCTTGTTACGATGATTCTCCACTTCACTCTGAAATTCTTTGAACTTTTCAAATGTTTCAAACTTGTGCTTCATTAAGTAGATATACCCATATCTGCTCAAATCATCAGTGAAGGTCAGAAAATAACGATACCCGCCGCGAGCTTCAACACTCATTGGTCCAGATACATCTGTATGTATGATCTCCAACAAATCTGTTTCTCGCTCCATTGTTCCGGAGAACGGAGTTTTAGTCATCTTGCCCATGAGGCATGGTTCGCAAGCACCAAGTGATTCATAATCAAGCGATTCCAAAAGTCCATCACTATGGAGTTTCTTCATGTGCTTTACACCATTATGACCTAAACGGCAGTGCCACAAATAAGTTGCACTATCATTATTAACCTTGCATTTTTGGCTTCAATATTATGAATATGTGTATCACCACGATCGAGATCCAACAAACTATTTTCATTGGGTGTATGACCATCGAAGGTTTTATTCATGTAAACAGAATAACAATTATTCTATGACTTTAAATGAATAACCGTATTGCAACAAATATGATCAAATCATATTCATGCTCAACGCAAATGCCAAATAACATTTATTTAGGTTTTACACTAATCCCGAAAGTATAGGGAGTGTGCGATGATGATCATATCAATCTTGGAACCACTTCCAATACACATCGTCACTTCACCTTTAACTAGTCTCTGTTCATTCTGCAATTCTCGTTTCGAGTTACTAACTTTAGCAACTGAACCGGTATCAAATACCCAGGGGTTGCTATGAACACTAGTAAAGTACATATCAATAATCTGTATATCAAAATATACCTTTGTTCACTTTGCCATCCCTCTTATCCGCCAAGTATCTAGGGCAGTTCCACTTCCAGTGACCATTTCCTTTGCAGTAGAAGCACTTAGTTTCAGGCTTGAGTTTTAGCTTTGGGTTTCTTCACGGGAGTGACAACTTGCTTGTCATTCTTCTTGAAGTTCCCCTTCTATCCCTTTGCCCTTTACTTGAAACAAGTGGTCTTGTTAACCATCAACACTTGATGCTCTTTCTTGATTTCTACCTTCGCCGATTTCAGCATCGCGAAGAGCTCGGGAATTACTTTCGTCATCCCTTGCATATTATAGTTCATCACGAAGTTCTACTAACTTGGTGATAGCGACTAGAGAACTTTGTCAATTACTATCTTATCTGGAAGATTAACTCCCACTTGATTCAAGTAATTGTAGTACCCAGACAATCTGAGCACATGCTCACTGGTTGAGCTATTCTCCTCCATCTTGTAGGCAAAGTACCGTCAGAGGTCTTATACCTCTCGACACGGGTATGAGTATGAAATACTAATTTCAACTCTTGGAACATCTCATATGCTCCGTGGCGTTTCAAAACGTTTTTGAAGTCCCGGTTATAATCTGTAAAGCATGGTGCACTAAACTATCAAGTAGTCATCATACCGAGCTTTTGTCAAAACGTTCATAACGTCTGCATCTGCTCCTGCAATAGGTCTGTCACCTAGCGGTGCATCAAGGACATAATTCTTCTGTGCAGCAATGAGGATAATCCTCAGATCCCGGAACAATTCCGCATCTTTGCTACTAACATCTTTAAACTTAGTTTTCTCTGGGAACATATAAAATAAACGGGGAGCAACATCGCGAGCTATTGATCTACAACATAGATATGCTAATACTACCAAGACTAACTTCATGATAAATTAAAGTTCAATTTAATCATATTACATAAGAACTCCCACTTAGATAGACATCCCTCCGGTCATCTAAATGATCACGTGATCCAAATCAACTAAACCATGTCCGATCATCACGTGAGATGGAGTAGTTTCAATGGTGAACATCTTATGTTGATCATATCTACTATATGATTCACGCTCGACCTTTCGGTCTCTAGTGTTTCGAGGCCATATCTGCATATGCTAGGCTCGTCAAGTTTAACCCGAGTATTCCGCGTGTGCAAAACTGGCTTACACCTGTTGTATTTGAACGTAGAGCTTATCACACCCGATCATCACGTGATGTCTCGGCACGACGAACTTTCGCAACGGTGCATACTCAGGGAGAACACTTATACCTTGAAATTTAGTGAGGGATCATCTTATAATGCTACCATCGTTCTAAGCAAAATAAGAAGCATAATAAGATAAACATCACAAGCAATCAAAATATGTGACATGATATGGCCATCATCATCTTGTGCTTTTGATCTCCATCTCCAAAGCACCGTCATGATCACCTTCGTCACCGGCGCGACACCTTGATCTCCATCGTAGCATCGTTGTCGTCTCGCCAACTATTGCTTCTACGACAATCGCTACCGCTTAGTGATAAAGTAAAGCAATTACATGGCGATTGCATTTCATACAATAAAGCGACAACCATATGGCTCCTGCCAGTTGCCGATAACTTTACAAAACATGATCATCTCATACAAAACCGTATAACTCATCATGTCTTGACCATATCACATCACAACATGCCCTGCAAAAACAAGTTAGACGTCCTCTACTTTGTTGTTGCAAGTTTTACGTGGCTGCTACGGGCTTAGCAAGAACTGTTCTTACCTACGCATATAAAACCACAACGATGTTTCGTCAAGTATGTGCTGTTTTAACCTTCACAAGGACCGGGCGTAGCCACACTTGATTCAGCTAAAGTGAGAGAGACAGACACCCGCCAGTCACCTTTAAGCAACGAGTGCTCGTAACGGTGAAACCAGTCTCGTGTAAGCGTACGCGTAATGTCGGTCCGGGCCGCTTCATCTCACAATACCGCCGAAGCAAAATATGACATGCTGGTAAGCAGTATGACTAGTATCGCCCACAACTCATTGTGTTCTACTCGTGCATATCATCTACGCATAGACCTGGCTCATGATGCCACTATTGGGGAACGTAGTATTTTAAAATTTTCCTATGATCACGCAAGATCTATCTACCAGATGCATAGCAACGAGAGGGAAGAGTGTGTCTACGTACCATCATAGACCGGAAACGGAAGCATCAAGTGACGCGGTTGATGTACTCAAACTTCTTCGCGATCCAACCGATCAAGCACCGAAAGTACGGCACCTCCGCGTTCAGCACACGTTCAGCTTGATGACGTCCCATGAGCTCTTGATCCAGCTGAGCTTCACGGGAGAGTTTCGTCAGCACGACGGCGTGGTGACGGGTATGATGTCTCTACCGGCGCAGGGCTTCGCCTAAGCACTGCGACGGTATGACCGAGGTGTGTTTCTGTGGAGGGGGGCACCGCACACGGCTAGAACAATTCAACTTGTGTGTCTTTAGGTGCCCCCTGCCCCCGTATATAAAGGAGCAAGGGGGGGAGGCCGGCCGGCTCTCTATGGTGCGGCTAGGGCTGCAATCCTACTAGGAATATGATTGCAATCCTATTCCTAGTAGGAACTACCAAAGAAGGAAGAAGGGGGAAGGAAAGAAAGGGAGAGGGAGAGGGAAAGAGGGGCCGCGCCCCCCTCCCCTTGTCCTATTCGGACTCCTCCTAGGGAGGGGGCGCGCCACCTCCTGGCTACTGCCCTCTCTCTCCCCTATGGCCCACCAGGGCCCACCATTCCCCCGGGGGGTTCCGGTAACCCCTCCGGCACTCCGGTAAATTCCGAAACTTTCCAGAACACTTCCGGTGTCCGAATATAGTCGTCCAATATATCAATCTTTATGTCTCGGACATTCCGAGACTCCTCGTCATGTCCGTGATCTCATCTGGGACTCCGAACTACCTTCGGTACATCAAAACTCATAAACTCATAATACCGATCGTCATCAAACGTTAAGCGTGCGGACCCTACGGGTTCGAGAACTATGTAGACATGACCGAGACTCATCTCCGGTCAATAACCAGTAGCGGAACCTGGATGCTCATATTGGCTCCTACATATTCTACGAAGATCTTTGTCGGTCAAACCGCATAACAACATACGTTGTTCCTTTTGTCATCGGTATGTTACTTGTCCGAGATTCGATCGTCGGTATCTCTATACCTAGTTCAATCTCGTTACCGGCAAGTCTCTTTACTCGTTCCATAACACATCATCTCGTGACTAACTCATTAGTCTTTTGCTTGCAAGGCTTATTATGATGTGTGTTACCGAGAGGGCCCAGAGATACCTCTCCGACACTCGGAGTGACAAATCCTAATCTTGATCTATGCCAATACCACGAATACTTTCGGATACACCTGTAGAGCATCTTTATGATCACCCAGTTACGTTGTGACGTTTGATAGCACACAAGGTGTTCCTACGGTATTCGGGAGTTGCATAATCTCATAGTCATAGGAACATGTATAAGTCATGAAGAAAGCAATAGCAGTAAAACTAAACGATCATAGTGCTATGCTAACGGATGGGTCTAGTCCATCACATCATTCTCCTAATGATGTGATCCCGTTGATCAAATGGCAACTCATGTCTATGGCTAGGAAACATAACCATCTTTGATCAATGAGCTAGTCTAGTAGAGGCATACTAGGGACATACTGTTTTGTCTATGTATTCACACATGTACTAAGTTTCCGGTTAATACAATTCTAGCATGAATAATAAAAATTTATCATGATATAAGGAAATATAAATAACAACTTTATTATTGCCTCTAGGGCATATTTCCTTCAAATAATATATAGGAAGTCCAGTTTCGGCTATCGGGAGAGTTCCGGGGGTCACCGGGAGTGTACCGGGACCACCGGAAGGGTCCCGGGGGTCCATCGGGTGGGGCCACCCATCCCGGAGGGCCCCGTGGGCCGTAGGGGGAGGGGGACCAGCCCCTAGTGGGCTGGCGCACCCCTAATGGGCTCCCCCATTCGCCTAGAGTTAAAACCCTAGGGGTGGGGGCGCCCCCTTTGGCTTGGGGGGTAAGAAACCCCCCTGGCCGCCGCCCCCCTAGGAGATTGGATCTCCTAGGGCCGGCGCCCTCCTGGCCCCTATATATAGTGGGGGGGAGAGAGGGCAGCCACACCTCAGCCCCTGATGCCTCTCCCCCCGTTACACCTCCTTCTCCTCCCGCAGGGTCTCGGCGAAGCCCTGCAGCTTTTCCAGTTGCATCCACCACCACGCCGTCATGCTGCTGGATCTCCGTCAACCTCTCCTCCCCCCTTGCTGGATCAAGAAGGAGGAGACGTCGCTGTACCATACGTGTGTTGAACGCAGAGGTGCCGTCCGTTCGGCGCTGGGATCATCAGTGACGAGGATCACGACGAGTACGACTCCATCATCCACGTTCCTTCGAACGCTTCCGCACGCGATCTACAAAGGGTATGTAGATGCACTCCTTTATGCTCGTTGCTAGATGACTACTTAGATTGATGTTGTTGAAGCGTAGGAATTTTTTTCAATTCTGCTACGTTCCCCAACAGTAGCGCCAAGTGCTTGAAGCTCATTTGTGATGTCAGTGAGACGATCAAAAGTGTGCTGGACATTCTCATTGTCATGTCTGTTGAAGCGATTGAAGAGATTGCGAAGGACGCTGATCCTTTGATCTCTCTGGGTAGAGACTCCTTCATTGACCTTTGAGAGCCAGTCCCAAACTTGCTTTGACGTGTCCAAAGCACTCACACGACCGTACTGTCCTTTTGTCAGATGACCACAGATGATGTTCTTGGCCGTTGAATCCAATTGGATGAGCCTCTTGACATCAGCAGCGGTGACGCCTTCACCAGTCTTGGGAACGCCGTGCTTGACGACAAACCAGAGGTCCACATCAATGGCTTCAAGATGCATGCACATCTTGTTCTTCCAGTAGGGATATTCGGTGCCATCGAAGACAGGGCACGCAGCGGAGACTTTGATTATCCCTGCAGTCGACATAGCTAAAACTCTAGGTGGTTAAACCGAATCACACAGAACAAGGGAGTACCTTGCTGTGATACCAATTGAAAGTGTAGTATATCGACTAGAGGGGGGGGGGGTGAATAGGCGATTTTTATGAAATGCTTCAAAACATGGTAGTTTCGAAGACAAACGATAAGCTCAAGCCTATTAGTATGCAGCGGAAAGTGGACTACACTAGATAAGCCATAGTCATGTATTCAATGAAGTGAAAGCATGAAGACTAATAGCAACTAGGCAGTAGTGATCACAAAGGAAGAAGGAATGAAGCCAATCACAACAAGTAGATACTCAGTGAAGACAATCAGATAAAGCAAACATGCAATGTCTTCACAACATAGAGCAGTAAGTAAAGGGAAGGAAATGATAGAACCAGTAGCTCGGGGAAGACAGTGATTTGTTAGACCAGTTCCAGTTGCTGTGACAACTGTACGTCTGGTTAGGGAGGCTGAGATTTAACTCAGAAGACCGCGTCTTCACCTTGTTCCCCTTGAGCTAAGAACACCTAGTCCTCGCCCAATCACTCTGGTAAGTCTTCAAGGTAGACTTCCAAACCTTCACACACTTCGTCCACTGGCAATCCACAATTACTCTTGGATGCTCAGAACGCGACGCCTAACCGGCTGGAGGAAACACAGTCCTCAAGTGTAATAAGTCTTCAGGTCACACGGACAGAAAGACTTCAGTGATGCATAACACTCTTTGGCTCTGGGTGTTTGGGCTTTGTCCTCGCAAGGATTTCTCTCTCTAATGCTTCGGAGGTGGGTTGCTCTCAAACGACAAAAGCCATGCAATAACTCTGCGCAGCCACCAATTATGGTGTAGGGGGTGGGCTATTTATAGCCACTAGGCAACCCGACCTGATTTGTCCGAAGTGACCCTGGGTCACTAAGGAACTGACACGTGTTCCAACGGTCAGATTTCAAACACACACGACAACTTTACTTGAGCTCCAAGTAAAGCTGACTCATCCGCCTCTGGATGAGATTTTCTCTCATAGTCTTCGCTCGAAGACATAGGATTTGGTTGAGCATCACATCAGTCACTCTGACTTAGTTCACTTGGACCCCACTTAACTGTACGGTGGTTCCTATGACTCAATAAAGAAGAAAAGGAAACAGCGACAACTCTACATCTTCGCTTTCCATAGTCTTCACTCAATGTCTTCTCATGTCATAGTCTTCAATATGATTATCTTCATATACCACCAATGATATCAATGTCTTTATACATTTTTAGGGGTCATCTCCGGTAGGTTAACCGAATCAATGAGGGACTACTACCTGTGTTATCCTGCAATTCTCACAAACACATTAGTCCCTCAACCAGGTTTGTCGTCAATACTCCAAAACCAACTAGGGGTGGCACTAGATGCACTTACAAAATATCGGATGCCAGCAAATGATCTAGAGGAGATCAAGAAGCAGATTAAGGAGTTATTGGAGAAAGGATTCATTTGACGAAGTTCATCACCTTGGGGAGCCCCACTGCTTTTGGTTGAGAAGAAGGATGGATCTCTAAGGATGGTCGTTGATTATCGGGCATTGAACGAAGTGACGATTAAGAATAAGTACCCATTACCGATGATCAATGATTTATTCGACCAACTTCAAGGAGCTAAAGTATTCTCCAAGATTGATCTACGATTAGGATACCACCAGTTGAAGATCTGAGAGAAGGATATACCTAAGACAGTCTTCATCACAAGGTATGGGCTATATGAGTACACGATTATGTCATTTGGATTGACTAACGCCTCTGCCTATTTCATGAGTATGATGAATAAGGTGTTCATGGAGTTCTTGGATAAGTTTGTCGTGGTATTCATTGATGATATCTTGGTGTATTCGAAGAACGAAGAGGATCACAAGGAGCACTTGCGTTTCGTTCTTGAGAAGCTCAGAGAACATCAGTTATATGCCAAGTTTAGCAAATGTGAGTTTTGGTTGAAAGAAGTTGGATTCCTAGGACATGTTATATCAGGAGAAGGTATAACAGTGGATCCTATCAAGGTGCAGGTAGTCACTGAGTGGTTGGCACCCACCTCAGTTGGAGAAATCCATAGTTTTCTTTGACTCACGGGATATTACCGGAGATTCATAGAGAATTTCTCCAAGATTGCAAAGCCTATGACGACATTGTTGAAGAAGGACACCAAGTTTTATTGGACTGAAGAGTGCGAAGAAAGTTTTCAGAAGTTGAAGAAACATTTAACGACATCCCTAGTGCTGATCTTGCCAGATATACGCAAGGATTTCCAAGTGTATTGCGACGCTTCTCGCTTAGGACTTGGAGGAGTACTCATGCAGGACGGAAGAGTTGTTTCATATGCATCCCGTCAACTTCAACCACACGAGTTGAATTATGCTACGCATGATTTGGAGTTAGCAGCTGTGGTGCATGCGCTGAAAACCTGGAGACATTTCCTTATTGGAAATCGTTGTGATGTGTAGACAGATCACAAGAGTTTGAAGTACATTTTCACCCAGAAGGAGCTAAACCTTAGATAGAGGAGATGGTTGGAGCTCATAAAGGATTATGATATGAAGCTGCACTATCATCCAGGCAAGGCCAATGTCGTTGCAGACGCTTTGAGCCGGAAGAGTTATGCCAATACCCTAGTAAATGGAGGTTTTCTAAAGGAGTTTGCAGGAGATCTCTAGGAGCTTTGTCTGGAGAAAGTTCCTATATGTTTTGTTGCAGCCTTGGAGGTTCAGTCAACATTATTGGGAAGATACGAGAAGCCCAGAGAGATGACAAAGAAATTGCAGAAATAAAGGAGAAGATGAGTGAAGGAAAAGCCAAGGGTTTTCGTGAGGACGAACACGACACCTTGTGGTTCGAGGACCGAATCTATGTGCCCAACAACGCCGAGATCAGGAAGTTGATACTACAGGAAGCACATCATTCACGATACTCGATACACCTCGGAAACACTAAGATGTATTTGGATTTGAAGGAACATTTCTGTTGGACGGGAATGAAGAAAGACATTGCCGAGTATGTAGCCGTATGTGATGTATGCCAGAGAGTGAAGGCGGAACATCAGAAGCCAGCAGGATTACTGCAGCCTATGCTGATACCCGAATGGAAGTGGGATAAGCTTGGCATGGATTTTATCACCGGATTACCCAGGACCTGATCGGGATATGACTCAATCTGGGTAGTAGTGGATCGCTTGACTAAAGTATCCCACTTTATCCCCGTGAAAACCATGTATACCGGTGCGAAGTTGGCCAAATATACATGACCAGGATCGTATGTCTGCACGGAGTTCCGAGGACCATCATATCAGCTAGAGGAACACAGTTTACATCAAAGTTTGGTGTCAGCTACACCAGACTCTGGGAACCAGGCTAGAGTTCAGTACTGCCTTTCACCCCAGATGGATGGACAGACCGAGAGAGTCAATTAGATTCTGGAGGACATGTTGAGAGCTTGCGCGCTAGATTATGGATCTAGCTGGGATGACAACTTGCCCTACGCGGAGTTTTCGTACAACAATTGTAACCATGCCAGTTTGAAGATGCACCGTTCGAAGCATTGTACGGGAGGAGATGTCGAGCGCCGTTGATGTGGGATGATGTCAGAGACCATAAGTTATTTGGACCGGATCTGATCAAAGAGTCAGAAGAGAAGGTTAAGCTGATTCGAGATAGACTGAAGGTAGCTCAGTCCAGGCAGAAGAGTTATGCAGATCGAAACACAAGGAGGTAGTTTATGAAATCAGAGACAGAGCGTACCTGAGAGTGTCACCTCTGCGAGGAGTTAAACGATTCGAAGTTAAGGGAAATTTAGCCCCAAGATTTGTAGGGCCATACTGTGTTTTGGAACGCATGGGAGAGGTTGCCTACAAGTTAGAGTTACCCGAAGGATTGTCAGGAGTTCATGACGTGTTTCACGTTTCCCAGCTTAAGAAGTGCCATGCTGAGATGGCCGATATTCCTCTGAGAGATACAGTGCCCCCGGAAGCAATTCAGCTAGATAGTGATCTAACTTACGAGGAGAAACCGGTCAAGATCCCCGAGTATGCAAGCAGAGTCACTCGCAGCAAGGTTATCAAGTTTTGCAAAGTTCAGTGGAGTCACCATACCGAAGATGAAGCCACCTGGGAACGAGACGATGATCTACGCAAGGACCACCCACACTTATTTTCTAGCCAACCCGAATCTTGAGGGCGAGATTCATGTTAAGGGGGGTAGGTTTGTAACATCCCAAATATTCAATTTGGAATTTTATACATAGGTCATATTGCATATCATATTTTATTGCATTCGTGTGTTGCGATCGTCGAAATTCTAAGCAACTCAAGGAGCCACGGAGAGAGTTGGGGATTTTACCGTTTTCATATTTGAGTTTTCTCAAATACCGATACGGGGATCACTTTGGTTTTAATTGTTTTCTCTCCGAGAAATATTTCATAATAAAATATATGAGCGGAAATAATATGACTTCTCCAAAACAAATGAAATATTGGAGGAAAAATATTAAAATCAATTTTGGTATTTTATTTTGATTTATTTACAATGTTATTTCCATAGGAAAAATACGCATTTTTCAGAATTGCATTTTGGTCCGGGAAAAATGTTCACTTTGTCCTAAATATTATTAGAGGACGGTGAAAATTAATTTTGGAATTGTTCGAGTCGGTTTAGTATTTTTTCGTCTGTTTTGCCGCGTCAGGACTGTTTATAAAAATAAAGTGAACCGACTTAACTGGGCCGTGTCCGGTTAGGACTCCGCCCGAGGGGCCTTTATAAGCCCAGCCGACCGCCCGCCAGCCCACCCCGTCGCCCCGTGTAATGCCCCGGACACACCCGCCCGTGGTTGTTACTCCTCGCGGGATCTAGACTGGCCCCACATATCAATACTAGTCTTTTCTGCAGACTTTGTCCTCACTCGTGCGCAACCGGGAGCAATTTCCCGGTCGGTCACCCATCCTGAAACTACTCGAAGCTGAGCACGCTTAACTTTGGAGTTCTATCTGAATGGGCTCCCGGAAAAGAAGGAATTCCTTATTGATATGAGTAGTCTATCATCCCTAATAAGCCAGGCTATCACATACACCCCCACTCAGAGGAACGAACGTCCTCGTCGGGCCACAGGAACATTCCCTCTTGGCACAAACGTCTGTGCATCCAGTCCGATACATGTGCCATGTCATGTGCCATGACAGGTCACAAACGTCATGAATGACATGACCGAGCACCTGTACGCAAAAATCCATGTAACCGCAAGGGTCGGCTCTGATACCAACTTGTAATGCCCCGTACACACCCCCAGTGGTTGTTACTCCTGGCGGGATCTAGACTGACCCCACAGATCAATACTAGTCTTTTCTACGCACTTTGTCCTCACTCGTGCGCACCCGGGAGCTACTTCCCGGTCGGTCACCCATTCTGAAACTACTCCAAGCTGAGCACGCTTAACTTTGGAGTTTTGTCCGAATAGGCTTCCGGAAAAGAAGAAATTCCTTATTGATATGAGTAGTCTATCATCCCTAATAAGTCATGCTATCACACCCCGCACGCGCCTGCCCTAACCCTAGCCGCCGCCGCCTCTAGACGCCGCCGCCGCCCCGTCGCCGCCCCGCCGCACACCGCCCTTGCCGCCGGAGCCCCGCCGCTGAGGTAGCCGCCGCCGCCGCCGGTTTTTCTCAGAAAACAGATCGTTTTTTTAGAACCCTAGATCTCGTTTTTTGGTTAGTTTCGATTTTTCCGTCGGTTTAGTTAAATAGCGGACGTTCGTCCATTTGTTCGTTTTAACGAACGCTTTTCGTATTTTAGTTATAGAAAGCGAACGTTCGTTCGTTAGCCCGTTCATCCGTTTTCCTTTTTCAGGATTTTTCCGCGATTATTTTCGATCGCGATTTCTGCCTTGATCTTCTTTTTAGTTTTTATTTTCGCTCGTAAGTCGGAATCAGGCGATTCAAGCGCCTAGATCTTCGTCTCGAAGCCCTCTTTCTGTTTAGCCAACTTGAACAAGGTTTTGGTATTGTAAAATTTGACTTCAGTTCAATCTAGTAAACTGATCTTGTTTCTTTCGTAGTTTGAGTTTCGTTGCTCCGTTTGATTTGATTCTTTTTGCAAACCAGAGTTCTTCAGTTGAACTTTCTGGTTAGCTCTTATTATTTGAGTTTTACCCGTGCATATTTGCTTGGTTGCTTATGTATGCTATTGTTTGCATGCGATAGAATTCCCGGAGTGCGAAGCGTGTTACTACGTGTCCCTAGGTTTTGCGAATCATCAGCAAGGCAAGTAACACTTTGATCATACCCTTTATTACCCAGTTTTCATGCGTTAGTTCAAACCCTCACACATTGCATGAGTAGGATATCTTAACTTGTCGGTCTGGGAAGTAGATTGAGGTAGAACCTATTACCTGCATTATTTTCAAACCCTTGGGAGTTACTTCTACGTTATGCTTAGGTTGCCATGCTATGCTCGTAGACGTGGATTGGGTTTGAGTGTATCCATGACAGATGTGAGATTGTTTTTAAGGGTTCAACTTAAGGTGGCTACTTTAATACACATCTGGGTGGATTGGTTGCAGGGCACCTGGAGATATCTAGTGTTGTCCTTGGAAATCCCGGGGGTACCATGTGATTTTTCCTATGGAATGCCACCCAGGCTCAAAGGGATCATAAAACTATTCATGCTAGAAACTTCCGTGTGCAGCCAAAATGCCATTATGGGCTCTGGCATAGTTGAGTATGTTTTGTGAGCTCTTTCAGTGGTGGACTAGCAGATGTAGGGGAAAGTAGGTGTATGGGTCCACCCGGGGTAAAGAGTAAATGCTTCTGAAAGACTGTGTCTCGGTCATCCGTTTCTCAAACACTATGTAGTGCGAGAAATCTAACAGAGGAGATCGAGTCTTATGGGGAAAAGTGCGCAAACCTCTGGAGAGTGTACGAACTAATCATGATTAGCCGTGTCCCCGGTTATGGACTGATACGTCTCCAAAGTATATATAATTTTTGATTGTTCCATGCTATTATTTATGAAGTCTTGGATGTTTAATGGGCTTTATCTTACATTTCTATATCATTTTTGGGACTAACCTACTAACCCAAAGGCCCAGTCTAGATTGCTATTTTTTTGCCAGCTTCAGGGTTTTACCGAAAATAAATATCAAACGGAGTCCATACAGAATGAAACCTTCGCGAGAGATATTTTTGGAGAAAATCACGCATAGGGAACTTGAGAACCACGTCAGGGGAGCATCGAGGGGCCCAAGAGGGTGGGGGCGCGCCCCCCTTCCCAGGGCGCGCCCCCTGCCTCGTGGGCCCCTCGAGCACCCCCTGGTGTCCTCCTTCCTCCTATATAATGAAGGAAATATGCCCTAGAGGCAATAATAAAGTTGTTATTTATATTTCCTTATATCATGATAAATGTTTATTATTCATGCTAGAATTGTATTAACCGGAAACTTAGTACATGTGTGAATACATAGACAAAACAGAGTGTCCCTAGTATGCCTCTACTAGACTAGCTCATTGATCAAAGATGGTTATGTTTCCTAACCATAGACATGAGTTGTCATTTGATCAACGGGATCACATCATTAGGAGAATGATGTGATGGACAAGACCCATCCGTTAGCATAGCACCATGATCGTTTAGTTTTACTGCTATTGCTTTCTTCATGACTTATACATGTTCCTATGACTATGAGATTATGCAACTCCCGAATACCGTAGGAACACCTTGTGTGCTATCAAACGTCACAACGTAACTGGGTGATCATAAAGATGCTCTACAGGTGTATCCGAAAGTATTCGTGGTGTTGCCATAGATCAAGATTAGGATTTGTCACTCCGAGTGTCGGAGAGGTATCTCTGGGCCCTCTCGGTAACACACATCACAATAAGCCTTGCAAGCAAAAGACTAATGAGTTAGTCAAGAGATGATGTGTTACGGAACGAGTAAAGAGACTTTCCGGTAACGAGATTGAACTAGGTATGGAATTACCGACGATCGAATCTCGGGCAAGTAACATACCAATGACAAAAGGAACAACGTATGTTGTTATGCGGTTTGACCGATAAAGATCTTCGTAGAATATGTAGGAGCCAATATGAACATCCAGGTTCCGCTATTGGTTATTGACCGGAGATGAGTCTCGGTCATGTCTACATAGTTCTCGAACCCATAGGGTCCGCACGCTTAACGTTTGATGACGATCGGTATTATGAGTTTATGAGTTTTGATGTACCGAAGGTAGTTCGGAGTCCCGGATGAGATCACGGACATGACGAGGAGTCTCGGAATGTCCGAGACATAAAGATTGATATATTGGACGACTATATTCGGACACCGGAAGTGTTCCGGAAAAGTTTCGGATTTAACGGGATTGCCGGAGGGGGTTACCGGAACCCCCTACGAGGGGGGATGGTCCATAGTGGGCCTTGTGGAAAAGAGAGAGGCAGCCCATAGGGGCTGGCCGGCGCCCCACCTAGGGTTCCTAGTTGGACTAGGATTGGGGGGGGGGGCGCCACCTCTCCTATTCCTTTCCCTCTTCCTTCTTTTGGTGAATCCTACTAGGAATAGGATTGCAATCCTATTCCTAGTAGGAGTCCACTCCCTAGCCGCACCAGGAAGGGCCGGCCGGCCTCCCCCCTTGCTCCTTTATATACGGGGGCAGGGGGGCACCCAAAGACACACAAGTTGAATTGTTTTGGCCGTGTGCGGTGCCCCCCTCCACAGAATCACACCTCGGTCATACCGTCGCGGAGCTTAGGCGAAGCCCTGCGCCGGTGAACACATCATATCCGTCACCACGCCGTCGTGCTGACAAAACTCTCCCGTGAAGCTCAACTGGATCGAGAGCTCGTGGGACGTCATCAAGCTGAACGTGTGCTGAACGCGGAGGTGCCGTACGTTCGGTGCTTGATCGGTTGGATCGCGAAGAAGTTCGACAACATCAACCGCGTCACTTGACGCTTCCGCTCCCGGTCTACGAGTGTACGTAGACACACTCTTCCCTCTCGTTGCTATGCATCTGGTAGATAGATCTTGCGTGATCGTAGGAAATTTTTTAAATACTACGTTCCCCAACAGTGGCATCATGAGCCAGGTTTATGCGTAGATGATATGCATGAGTAGAACACAATGAGTTGTGGGCGATACTAGTCATACTGCTTACCAGCATGTCATACTTTGCTTCAGCGGTATTGTGAGATGAAGCGGCCCGGACCGACATTACGCGTACGCTTACGCGAGACTGGTTTCACCGTTACGAGCACTCGATGCTTAAAGGTGACTGGCGGGTGTCTGTCTCTCTCACTTTAGCTGAATCAAGTGTGGCTACGCCCGGTCCTTGTGAAGGTTAAAACAACACATACTTGACGAAACATCGTTGTGGTTTTGTATGCGTAGGTAAGAACGGTTCTTGCTAAGCCCGTAGCAGCCACGTAAAACTTGCAACAACAAAGTAGAGGACGTCTAACTTGTTTTTGCAGGGCATGTTGTGATGTGATATGGTCAAGACATGATGAGTTATACCGGTTTTGTATGAGATGATCATGTTTTGTAATGTTATCGGCAACTGGCAGGAGCCATATGGTTGTCGCTTTATTGTATGAAATGCAATCGCCATGTAATTGCTTTACTTTATCACTAAGCGGTAGCGATAGTCATAGAAGAAATAGTTGGCGAGACGACAACGATGCTGCGATGGAGATCAAGGTGTCGCGCCGGTGACGAAGGTGATCATGACGGTGCTTTGGAGATGGAGATCAAAAGCACAAGATGATGATGGCCATATCATGTCACATATTTTGATTGCATGTGATGTTTATCTTATTATGCTTCTTATTTTGCTTAGTTCGACGGTAGCATTATAAGATGATCCCTTACTAAATTTCAAGGTATAAGTGTTCTCCCTGAGTATGCACCATTGCGAAAGTTCGTCGTGCCGAGACACCACGTGATGATTGGGTGTGATAAGCTCTACGTTCAAATACAACGGGTGTAAGCCAGTTTTGCACACGCAGAATACTCGGGTTAAACTTGACGAGCCTAGCATATGCAGATATGGCCTCGGAACACTGGAGACCGAAAGGTCGAGCGTGAATCATATAGTAGATATGATCAACATAAGATGTTCACCATTGAAACTACTCCATCTCACGTGATGATCGGACATGGTTTAGTTGATTTGGATCACGTGATCATTTAGATGACCGGAGGGATGTCTATCTAAGTGGGAGTTCTTAAGTAATATGATTATATTGAACTTTAATTTATCATGAACTTAGTCCTGGTAGCATTAGCATATCTATGTTGTAGATCAATAGCTCGCGATGTTGCTCCCCGTTTATTTTATATGTTCCTAGAGAAAACTAAAGTTGAAAGATGTTAGTAGCAATGATGCGGAATCGTTCCGTGATCTGAGGATTATCCTCATTGCTGCACAGAAGAATTATGTCCTTGACGCACCGCTAGGTGACAGACCTATTGCAGGAGCAGATGCAGACGTTATGAACGTTTTGACAAAAGCTCAATATGATGACTACTTGATAGTTTAGTGCACCATACTTTACGGCTTAGAATCAGGACTTCAAAAACGTTTTGAACGCCACGGAGCATATAAGATGTTCCAAGAGTTGAAATTAGTATTTCATACTCATGCCCGTGTCAAGAGGTATGAGACCTCTGACAGTACTTTGCCTACAAGATGGAGGAGAATAGCTCAACCAGTGAGCATGTGCTCAGATTGTCTGGGTACTGCAATTGCTTGAATCAAGTGGGAGTTAATCTTCCAGATAAGATAGTAATTGACAAAGTTCTCTAGTCACTATCACCAAGTTAGTAGAACTTCGTGATGAACTATAATATGCAAGGGATGACGAAAGTAATTCCCGAGCTCTTCGCGATGCTGAAATCGGCGAAGGTAGAAATCAAGAAAGAGCATCAAGTGTTGATGGTTAACAAGACCACTTGTTTCAAGTAAAAGGCAAAGGGATAGAAGGGGAACTTCAAGAAGAATGACAAGCAAGTTGTCACTCCCATGAAGAAACCCAAAGCTAAACTCAAGCCTGAAACTAAGTGCTTCTACTGCAAAGGAAATGGTCACTGGAAGTGGAACTGCCCTAGATACTTGGCGGATAAGAAGGATGGCAAAGTGAACAAAGGTATATTTTGATATACAAATTATTGATGTGTACTTTACTAGTGTTCATAGCAACCCCTGGGTATTTGATACCGGTTCAGTTGCTAAAATTAGTAACTTGAAACGAGAATTGCAGAATGAACAGAAACTAGTTAAAGGTGAAGTGACGATGTGTGTTGGAAGTGGTTCCAAGATTGATATGATCATCATCACACACTCCCTATACTTTCGGGATTAGTGTAAAACCTAAATAAATGTTATTTGGCATTTGCGTTGAGCATGAATATGATTTGATCATATTTGTTGCAATACAGTTATTCATTTAAAGTCATAGAATAATTGTTATTCTGTTTACATGAATAAAACCTTCGATGGTCATACACCCAATGAAAATAGTTTGTTGGATCTCGATCGCGGTGATACACATATTCATAATATTGAAGCCAAAAGATGCAAGGTTAATAATGATAGTACAACTTATTTGTGGCACTGCCGTTTAGGTCATATTGGTGTAAAACGCATGAAGAAACTCCATAATGATGGACTTTTGGAATCACTTGATTATGAATTACTTGGTGCTTGCGAACCATGCCTCATGGGCAAGATGACTAAAACTCCGTTCTCCGGAACTATGGAGCGAGCAACAGATTTGTTGGAAATCATACATACTGATGTATGTGGACCAATGAGTGTTGATGCTCGCGGCGGGTATCGTTATTTTCTGATCTTCACTGATGATTTGAGCAGATATGGGTATATCTACTTAATGAAGCACAAGTCTGAAACATTTGAAAAGTTCAAAGAATTTCAGAGTGAAGTGGAGAATCATCGTAACAAGAAAATAAGAGTTTCTACGATATGATCGTAGAGGTAAAATATTTGAGTTAGCGAGTTTGGCCTTCAATAAAAACAATGTGAAATAGTTTCACTACTCACGCCACCTGGAACACCACAGTGTAATGGTGTGTCCGAACGTCATAACCATACTTTATTAGATATGGTGCGATCGATGATGTCTCTTAACGATCTACCACTATGGCTTTTGAGGTTATGCATTAGAGACAACTACATTCACGTTAAATAGGGCACCATCTAAATCCGTGGAGATGACACCGTATGAACTGTGGTTTGACGAGAAACCTAAGTTGTCATTTCTTTAAGTTTGGGACTGCGATGCTTATGTGAAAAGGTTTCAACATGATAAGCTCGAACCCTAATCGGAGAAGTAAATCTTCATAGGATACCCAAAAGAAACTGTTGGGTACACCTTCTATCATAGATCCTAAGGCAAGGTCTTTGTTGCTAAGAGTGGATCCTTTCTAGAGAAGGAGTTTCTCTCGAAAGAAGTGAGTGGGAGGAAAGTAGAACTTGATGAGGTAATTGTACCTTCTCCCAAATTGGAAGGTAGTACATCACAGAAATTCGTTCCAGTGATTCCTACACCAATTAGTGAGGAAGCTAATGATGATGATCATGAAACTTCAGATCAAGTTTCTGCTGAACTTCGTAGATCAACCAGAGTTCGTTCCGCACTAGAGTGGTACGGCAACCCAGTTCTGGAAGTCATGCTACTAGATCATGATGAACCTACGAACTATGAGGAAGCGATGATGAGCCCAGATTCCGCAAAATGGCTTGAGACCATGAAATCTGAGATGGGATCCATGTATTAGAACAAAGTATGGACTTTGGTTGACTTGCCCGATGATCGGCAAGCCATCGAAAATAAATGGATCTTCAAGAGGAAGACCGACGCAAACGGTAATGTTACTGTTTACAAAGCTCGACTTGTTGTGAAAGGGTTTCAACAAGTTCAAGGAGTTGACTACGATGAGACTTTCTCACCCGTAGCGATGCTTAAGTCTGTCCGAATCATGTTAGTAATTGCCACATTTTAAGAAATCTGGCAAATGGATAACAAAACTGCATTCTTTAATGGATTTATTAAAGAAGACTTGTATATGATGCAAACAGAAGGTTTTGTCAATCCTAAAGGTGCTAAAAAAATGTGCAAGCTCCAGCGATCCATCTATGGACTGGTGCAAGCATCTCGGAGTTGGAATATACGCTTTGATAAGTTGATCAAAGCATATAGATTTATACGGACTTGCAGTGAAGCCTGTATTTACAAGAAGTGAGTGGGAGCACTACAACCTTTCTGATAAGTATATGTGAATGACATATTGTCGATCAGAAATGATGTAGAATTTTTTGGAAAGCATAAAGGAGTGTTTGAAAGGAGTTTTTTCAAAGAAAGACCTTGGTGAAGCTGCTTACATATTGGGCATCAAGATCTATAGAGATAGATCAAGACACTTGATAAGACTTTCGATGAGTACATACCTTGATAAGATTTTGAAGTAGTTCAAAATGGATCAGTCAAAGAAGGAGTTCTTGCCTGACTTGTAAGGTGTGAAGTTGAGTAAGACTCAAAGCCAGACCACGGCAGAAAAATATAGAGAGAGTGAAAGTCATTCCCTATGCCTCAGCCATAGGTTCTATAAAGTATGCCATGCTGTGTACAAAACACGTTGTGTACCTTGCCATGAGTTTGACAGGGAGGTACAATAGTGATCCAGGAGTAGATCACTGTACAGCGGTCAAAATTATCCTTAGTAACTGGATGACTAAGGAAATGTTTCTCGATTATGGAGGTGATAAAGAGTTCATCGTAAAGGGTTACGCCGATGCAAGCTTTGACACTAAATCCAGATGACTCTAAGTATCAATCTGGATGCGTATTGAAAGTGGGAGCAATTAGCTAGAGTAGCTCCATGCAGAGCATTGTAGACATAGAAATTTGCGAAATACATACGGATCTGAATGTGACAGACCCGTTGACTAAACTTCTCTCACAAGCAAAACATGATCACACCTTACTACTCTTGGGTATTAATCACATAGCGATGTGAACTAGATTATTGACTCTAGTAAACCCTTTGGGTGTTGGTCACATGGTGATGTGAACTATGGGTGTTATTCACATAACGATGTGAACTATCGGTATTAAATCACATGGCGATGTGAGCTAGATTATTGATTCTAGTGCAAGTGGGAGACTGAAGGAAATATGCCCTAGAGGCAATAATAAAGTTGTTATTTATATTTCCTTATATCATGATAAATGTTTATTATTCATGCTAGAATTGTATTAACCGGAAACTTAGTACATGTGTGAATACATAGACAAAACAGAGTGTCCCTAGTATGCCTCTACTAGACTAGCTCATTGATCAAAGATGGTTATGTTTCCTAACCATAGACATGAGTTGTCATTTGATCAACGGGATCACATCATTAGGAGAATGATGTGATGGACAAGACCCATCCGTTAGCATAGCACCATGATCGTTTAGGTTTACTGCTATTGCTTTCTTCATGACTTATACATGTTCCTATGACTATGAGATTATGCAACTCCCGAATACCGTAGGAACACCTTGCGTGCTATCAAACGTCACAACGTAACTGGGTGATCATAAACATGCTCTACAGGTGTCTCCGAAAGTATTCATGGTGTTGGCATAGATCAAGATTAGGATTTGTCACTCCGAGTGTCGGAGAGGTATCTCTGGGCCCTCTCGGTAACACACATCACAATAAGCCTTGCAAGCAAAAGACTAATGAGTTAGTCAAGAGATGATGTGTTACGGAATGAGTAAAGAGACTTGCCGGTAACGAGATTGAACTAGGTATGGAGATACCGACGATCAAATCTCGGGCAAGTAACATACCGATGACAAAAGGAACAACGTATGTTGTTATGCGGTTTGACTGATAAAGATCTTCGTAGAATATGTAGGAGCCAATATGAACATCCAGGTTCCGCTATTGGTTATTGACCGGAGATGAGTCTCGGTCATGTCTACATAGTTCTCGAACCCGTAGGGTCCGCACGCTTAACGTTTGATGACGATCGGTATTATGAGTTTATGAGTTTTGATGTACCGAAGGTAGTTTGGAGTCCCGGATGAGGTCACGGACATGACGAGGAGTCTCGGAATGTCTGAGACATAAAGATTGATATATTGGACGACTATATTCGGACACCGGAAGTGTTCCGGAAAAGTTTCGGATTTAACGGGATTGCCGGAGGGGGTTACCGGAACCCCCTACGAGGGGGGATGGTCCATAGTGGGCCTTGTGGAAAAGAGAGAGGCAGCCCATAGGGGCTGGCCGGCGCCCCACCTAGGGTTCCTAGTTGGACTAGGATTGGGGGGGGGGTGCCACTCTCCTATTCCTTTCCCTCTTCCTTCTTTTGGTGAATCCTACTAGGAATAGGATTGCAATCCTATTCCTAGTAGGAGTCCACTCCCTAGCCGCACCAGGAAGGGCCGGCCGGCCTCCCCCCCTTGCTCCTTTATATACGGGGGCAGGGGGGCACCCAAAGACACACAAGTTGAATTGTTTTGGCCGTGTGCGGTGCCCCCCTCCACAGAATCACACCTCGGTCATACCGTCGCGGAGCTTAGGCGAAGCCCTGCGCCGGTGAACACATCATATCCGTCACCACGCCGTCGTGCTGACGAAACTCTCCCGTGAAGCTCAACTGGATCAAGAGCTCGTGGGACGTCATCAAGCTGAACGTGTGCTGAACGCGGAGGTGCCGTACGTTCGGTGCTTGATCGGTTGGATTGCGAAGAAGTTCGACAACATCAACCGCGTCACTTGACGCTTCCGCTCCCGGTCTACGAGGGTACGTAGACACACTCTTCCCTCTCGTTGCTATGCATCTGGTAGATAGATCTTGCGTGATCGTAGGAAATTTTTTAAATACTACGTTCCCCAACATATAAGTCTACGTACCCCGAAACCTTCGACAACAAAGAGAAAACCCTAATTCCACCGTCGTAACCTTCTGTTCCCGTGAGATCCCATCTTGGAGCCTGTTCCGGAGCTCCACTGGAGGGGGATCCATCACAGAGTCCTTCATCATCATCATCATTGCCCTCACCATGAGTTGTGAGTAGTTTACCACAGACCTTTGGGTCCATAGCTAGTATCTAGATGGCTTCTTCTCTCTCTGGATCTCAATACAAAGTTCTCCTCGGTCTTCGAGGAGATCTATTCGATGTAATCTCTTTTTGAGGTGTGTTTGTCGAGATCCGATGAATTGTGAGTTTATGATCAAGATTATCTATGAGAAATATTTGGTTCTTCTATGAACTTTTTATGTGTGCTCATAATATCCTTGCAAGTCTCTTCGAATTATTGGTTTTGTTTGGCCTACTAGATCTATAGTTCTTGCAATGATAGAAGTGCTTGGCTTTGGGTTCAATCTTGCGGTGTCCTTTCCCAGTGACAGTAGGGGAAGCAAGGCACGTATTTTATTGTTGCCATTGAGGATAAAAAGATGGGGTTTATATCATATTGCTTGAGTTTATCCATCTACATCATGTCATCTTTCTTAAGGCGTTACTCTGTTCTTATGAACTCAATACACTAGATGCATGCTGGATAGCGGTCGATGTGTGGAGTAATAGTAGTAGATGCAGAATCGTTTCGGTCTACTTGTCTCGGACGTGATGCCTATATACAATGATCATGCCTAGATAGTCTCATAATTATTCGCTTTTCTATCAATTGCTCGAAAGTAATTTGCTTACCCGCCATAGAATATCGCTATCATGAGAGAAGCCACTAGAGAACACTATGGTCCCCGGGTCTATTCTCAACATATCAATCTACATCTACTTTACTTTTACCGCTTTTATTTTCTGTTCTTATAAACAAAAATACCAAAAATAGAAAGTAGTCATCTCTATCAGATCTCACTTTCGTAAGTGACCGTAAAGGGATTGATAACCCCTTATCGCGTTGGCTGCGAAGTTCTTATTTGTTTGTGCAGGTGCGAGGGACTCGCGCGTGGTCTCCTACTGGATTGATACCTTGGTTCTCAAAAACTGAGGGAAATACTTACGCTACTGTGCTGCATCTCCCTTTCCTCTTCGAGGGAATAGAACGCAAGCTCGAGAAGTATCAAGAAGAATTTCTGGCACCGTTGCCGGGGAGGCTTACGCAAAAGTAATATACCAAGGACCTATCACAAACCCTTATCCTTCACATTACATTTATTTGCCTCTCGTTTTCCTCTCCCCCACTTCACCATTGCTGTTTTATTTGCCCTTCTTCCGTCGTGTGTTTATCGTTCGCTTGCTTCTTGTTTGCTTGTGTGTGTTTGGTTGCTTGCTTGTCACTATGGAACAGAACAATACCAAATTGTGTGACTTCTCCAATACCAACAACAATGATTTTATTAGCACTCTGATTGCTCCTATTACCGATGCGGAATCTTGTGAGATCAATGCTGCTTTGTTGAATCTTGTCATGAAGGATCAATTCTCCGGCCTTCCTGGTGAAGATGCCGCTACCCATCTAAACAAGTTTGTTGATTTGTGTGATATGCAAAAGAAAAGGGATACTGATGACGATATTGTTAAATTGAAGATATTTCCGTTTCACTTATAGATCGTGCTAAAACTTGGTTTTCCTCTTTGCCTAGAAATAGTATTGATTCATGGAATAAGTGCAAAGATGCTTTTATCTCTAAGTATTTCCCTCCTGCTAAGATCATCTCTCTTAGAAACGATATTATGAATTTTAAGCAACTAGATCATGAGCATGTTGCACAGGTTTGGGAGAGAATGAAATTGATGATACGTAATTGCCCTACACATGGTTTGAATATTTGGATGATTATTCAGAACTTTTATGCTGGCTTGAATTTTACTTCTAGAAATCTTTTAGATTCAGCCGCAGGAGGCACTTTCATGGAAACTACCTTAGGAGAAGCTACCAAACTCCTAGATATTATTATGGTTAATTATTCTCAATGGCACACCGAAAGATCTACTAGTAAAAAGTGCATGATATCGAAGAAATTAGTGTTTTGAGTGGAAAGATGGATGAACTTATGAAATTGTTTGCCGCTAAGAGTGCTTCTTCTGATCCTAATGATATGCCTTTATCCACTTTGATTGAGAATAACAATGAATCTTTGGATGTGAATTTTGTTGGTAGGAATAATTTTGGTAACAATGCTTATAGAGGTAATTTTAATCCTAGGCCTTTTCCTAGTAATTCCTCTAATAATATTGGTAATTCCTACAACAACTCTTATGGAAAAATGCCTTCTGAATTTGAAACTAGTGTTAAGGAGTTTATGATCTCGCAAAAGAATTTCAATGCTGTGCTTGAAGAGAAATTGCTTAAGATTGATGAATTGGCTAGAAGTGTGGATAGAATAACTCTTGATGTTGATTCTTTGAAACTTAGATCTATCCCACCTAAGCATGATATCAATGAGTCTCTCAAAGCCATGATACTTTCCATTGATGAATGCAAAGAAAGAACTGCTAGGATGCATGCTAAAAGAGAGGATTATATTAAAGTGTGTTCTTCTAGTTATCATGAGAATAAAGATGAAGATATGAAAGTTATTGATGTGTTTCCTATTAGATCCTTGTTTTCTAGTATAAATTTTGATGAAGATAGGATTGGAGATGATTCTGCTTTAAAGTATCCCAATGATTCAGAGTTTTTAGATCTTGATGCTAAAATTGCTAAAAGTGGGAGTGAAGAGATTAAAACATTGAATAGTGATGAACTCACTACTTTGGATTTCAAGGGATTCAATTATGATAATTGCTCTTTGATTGATTGTATTTCCTTGTTGCGATCCGTACTAAATTCTCCGCATGCTTATAGTCAAAATAAAGCTTTCACCAAACACATAGTTGATTCTTTGATGCAATCTTATGAAGAAAAGCTTGAGTTAGAAGTTTCTATCCCTAGAAAGCTTTATGATGAGTGGGAACCTACTATCAAAATAAAAATAAAAGATCATGAATGCTATGCTTTGTGTGATTTGGGTGCTAGTGTCTCCACTATCCCAAAAACTTTGTGTGATTTGCTAGGTTTCCATGAGCTTGATGATTGTTCTTTAAATTTGCATCTTGGGGATTCCACTATTAAGAAACCTATGGGAAGGATTAATGATGTTCTTATTGTTGCCAATAGGAATTATGTGCCCATAGATTTCATTGTTCTTGATATATATTGCAATCCTTCATGTCCTATTATTCTTGGTAGACCTTTCCTTAGAACGATTGGTGCAATTATTGATATGAAGGAAGGAAATATTAGATTCCAATTTCCATTAAGGAAAGGCATGGAACACTTTCCTAGAAAGAAAATTAAATTACCATATGAATCTATCATGAGAGACACTTATGGATTGCCTTCCAAAGATGGCAATACCTAGATTTATCTTGTATCGTGCCTATCTAGGGGCGTAAAACAATAGCGCTTGTTGGGAGGCAACCCAATTTTATATTTTTTGTTTTTGTTGCTGTTAGTGAATAAATATTGCATCTAGCCTCAGTTTAGATGTGGTTTCATGTTTTGTTTAGTTTTTGTGCCAAGTAGAACCATTGGGAAGATGTGTGTGAAGTTTATGTGATCTTGCTGTGAAAAACAGAATCGTTAGCGCTCACTAGAATGGTCATCAGATTTTACTGGAGCGTGCTATTTAGTTGATTCTCTTTGCAGATGATTAATAGGCAAATTACTCACATTTACCAATTTATTTTGAATTTTTTGGAGTTACAGAAGTATTCGAAACCTGCAGATTACTACAGACTGTTCTGTTTTTGACAGATTCTGTTTATCGTGTGTTGTTTGCTTATTTCAATGCATCTATGAGTAATATTTGGAGGTATGAAACATAGAGAAGTTGGAATACAGTAGGTTTAACACCCATATAAACAAAGAATGAATTCATTACATTACCTTTGAGTAGTTGTTTGCTATCTTATACTAACGGAGCTCACGAGAATTTTTGTCTAAGTTTTGTGTTGTGAAGTTTTCAAGTTTTGAGTATTACTTTGATGGACTATGGAACAAAGAGTAGCAAAGGCCTAAGCTTGGGGATGCACAGGGTACACCAAGTAAAATTCAAGGATAATTAAAAGCCTAAGCTTGGGGATACCCCGGGAAGGCATCCCCTCTTTCATCTTCATCCATCGATAACTATACTTGGAGCTATATTTTTATTCACCACATGATATGTGTTTTGCTTGGAGCTGTTGACGCTCAAAAGTGGCACAATCAGAAAAGTTGCTTTATTCTATGTCAAGATTACTTCAAACTTATGTTTGGAAGTCACCATGAGATGGCTTTCTTTGAGAAGATCAAGACGGATATGAAAGTGGTCTAAAACGGAGTCCGGATGCAAAAGTTATGACAAGTTCAGAGATGCTCATGGTTACACCAGATTAAAGAATGGCTCGAAACCCAATTAAGATTACTTCAAATGGAAAAAGTTTCAACATGGAAGTTGCGCGTCTCATCGAAACGGTCGATTTTCATATATAAATCGTCCCAATCCGAGTTCGAATGCAAAAGTTACAGCCATCCGAACACAGCCCTGTCACAGAGCCATAAGTGGCGCGCCCCACCAGCCACGTGCCTGATGGGTAGCGCGAATAACAGCCTGTATTACGTGACCTTTTTGGCCTAGAAGATGGCTTCAAATCGAAAAACGTTCAACAGGAAAGTTGTTCGTCTCTTCGAAACGGTCAAGATTTCTTTTGGGCTCTTTTCCATCCGAGGTCGTTTACCACATCAAAAATTACCCGGAAGGTACAGCCAGTTTAAACCGAACAATTTTGGAAAGTTCGGACATAACCAATCCGAATTTGGCTTGGGTTTTGGACGTGAATCCAAGCCTTTTCCTTGCACGGGAAGTCCAGCCGCCTCTTATATACCTAAGGGGTGACGGCCGATTGAACAACACACAATCGAACAAACACATCTACTACCTTTTCGTGTTCATCTATCCCCTACCCTTGTATCTTCTTCCTCGTTCTTCGTTCGTTCTTCTTCATTGAAGGGCGGCGAACCTCGAGGCCCTAGGGGCGATCAGGTCGACCTAGGGCAGCCCATAGCCGCCGCGCGCCCTGACGGGGTCCCTCCCAGGCGTGTGGGGTTTCGGGTCCTCAAAAGCGCCCGCCGGATTGCTTGCGTACCGCGCTTCCGGACGGGTCTCCTTCGACGTGAGCTGCGGTGCATCACCCTCGGCGTCGGAGGTACATGGTGACGTGTTCGTGTGCGAACACACTTTTTGGCGACTCCGCTGGGGACGAAGCTTTGAACGTTCCCCGGCCCGTTCTTGCTATGAAGAGATCGTCATCTAGGGTTTGCAATCTACAAAGGTAATATGAATACCCAATTCACATATGTAGATGCAAATAATACATATGTTGTTGCTAGATCATCTAATGAGCATAATGTATCGGCTAGCCCTAACTTTATAAATCATGCATCTAATTATGTGCAAGGCCCGATGCAACAAAATCTCCATGATTCTACTTCATATAATTTTAGCAACATGCAACATATGTATCCCAACTCCCATGCATCGGTAACCCCACAAATCCATATGCCGATGAACAACATGATGAGTTCGGTTAATCAAGTTGAAACACCCCATGTAGGATCTTCCAATGGCATGCAATATAGTGGTTCATCTTTTTATTCATCGGCAACTAATTTGCAACATGTTAATCCAAACATGCTGGTGGATAGGGGAATTGGCCATGCTACTACTAGTTATTCGGCCAATTACCCTCAAACATCATATGCTACACCTCATGTGTCACACCCTGCATTTTGTAACATGTTATTTGCATCAATGAAGCATGAAAATTTGGACCAGCAATTTTTTTAGCATTATTTGGCTTTTATTTGGAATTGAGTTTTTCTTCATGTGCTTTTTCATGGGCTCATTAAAGTCAACTATTACCTCTTGTAGAATTCATCTCCATACCCAAAACTTCTGCCCAATGATCATGCCAAGTGTTATATAACAGTATAGTATTTTCTTACAAAATTAATTTGGCCAAAATATATTTTATAAATTTAGTTTTCCAAAAACCCCTGAATTGAGAATTGCACTGCAAGTGCTTGATTTAGGGTGAGAAAATTATTTCAAAAGGTACATTTGAAACCTAGTAGTCATAGGACTCCCAGAAACCACAAAAGTATAATTTTAAAAGTTATTTTCCTATTTTATTTAAAAGCTTTTTCTTAAGGCCAGAAATGGTCTTTAATAGGGAAAAATTATTTAAGTATTTCAAAAATATTTGCCAAAATTCAGGGAGACTCAGAGGACATATATTGTCCATATATAAGAGTTTCAACACTTGGTCATGTTCAAAATAATGGGCTAATCCCTCTAAAACCCTTTCTGGATATTTCAAGCTTTTGAAATATTTACAAAGGAAATATTCTCCAAAAATTCCAGGGAAATTCTATCATGTCATATATGACATATTTGATGATCTTGCCAAGTCCCATGCCTTGGGAAGCAAGAAAACATCCTCAAAACCCTTCATAACCATTCTGTCCATATTTGAAGTTTGAGCAACTTTACTTTGCCAAACTTGTCCAAATGCTCTCAAATTTGGTGCACATGCTATAAATGCCTAATAAGGCATCTAGACCAAATGGCACAAGATTTGGAATAGAGCAACTTGATCAGAACACCCCAAAACCCTTTCTGTTCAAATGCAAATTTGAACAACTTTACATTACCAACTTTTTACCTGGAGCTTCAAACTTTGTGGGCATGATCAATACCCCAAATGATGAAACTACACCAAGTGGTGCATCAAGGGGAGATGATTAGCTTGACTCAAACAAGATGAAGCCATTTCTGTTGATTTCTAGGGTTCACCAAAATTACATTGGCAAGTTTCTTCAAATACGCCTAAATTGGGTGAAGCACCCTATTTTCACATGTCATTCAACCCTGTTAAGTGTCATGGAAAGTGGAGATCATTTGCTTGACCAAACACTGATCAAACACCTTCTGCAGAATTACTAAAACCCTCTTCTTGATCACTTTTACCTTTTACCTTGGCCTCAACTTTCTACCACACGTTCATCCAGTTACTAGCTACCTCTAGTAACTTCCCCAAGTCCCCAACTCCATGATTGAGGGGTAAAAACCCTAGTTCACCCTGCTGGACATCCATTTTCTACCAAGTCACCAGCCTCTCTTCTCTCTCACAGCATCTCCAAAGCATCCAAAGATTCAACCGTGGTGCTTGCATCACCCTGGACCCCCCAGACACGGTGGACGCGTCCAAAGGCCCAATGGCATGCCGTGGCATGCGATAAGGGCGCTCCAGAGCGCGCTACAGTGCGCCCACGCACTGTAGCTTCGGCCAATCATCTGCCCCCGACAGCCTCGGGCTCTCCCCTCGCGCCAGTCGATGCCCCTCGACGTCCGCAACCACCCCGGCGCTATCCCCCCTCCTCCTGCGCCCTCCAGTGGCCGTCGCCACACGCGCACCGGCCGTCCGCAGCGTCTACTCCTCGGGCTCGCATGTGCGCACGGTCTGGAAGCTTCCCCGCTCCTCCTCTCTCCTCTAATGGACGTAGGGCTTGTCCAGCAACGCCGCAGACACACTCCCGTCGCCTCTCGTGCGCTGTAGCGTCGAGCAGGAGCTCGCCGGCGCACCGGTCCACGGGACTCCGATGTTCCCCTATAAATAGAACCCTCCCGAGCCCTCCTCTCAGCACCAGCAGCTGCTCCTCATCCCCAGCATCACTCCAGCACCACCCGTTCTTCCCCAGAGAGCCCCAGTGCTCGGGATCGACCGGAGCTCCGCCGCGTCGGGCCGCTGGTGATCTTGCAGTACGGGCCTCCTCCGCCCTTCCTTTTGCTCGATCTAGAACCACCATGCGTCACTGATGCGTTTCCCTCCTTTTTCCCCTTCTGTAGCTGCTGGAAACGAGCTGGCCAGAAGGTTCCCGACGATCCTCCGCCGTCCCACCTCGTCGCCGGCGAACCCGACCTCCCCGGCGCGCCGCACCACCACCACTGCCTCCGCAACTCGACGCTGAACCCGTCCCTGCCCTCCGTTGCCGTCGCCGTGGCCGGAATCGACGCCGGTGAGCTCGCCGTCGCCGTGGCCGTGAGGTTGGAGATGACAGGCGGGCCCCGCCTGTCATCCTCACCCCTCTCTCCCTCTCCTCACAACCGCTGACCGCCGGGCCCCGCCCGTTAGGTTTGAAAACCTGACGTGCGCGCGCTGGCGCCCGAGCGGCCGGGCTGGATGCCCTGGGCCGTGCACTGTGGCCCCTCTGGCCCAGTTGCACAGGGCATTTTCTTCTTTTCTTTTCTGTAATTATTTCAAACATTTTTACAGAAATGAATATTGGTCCAAATGAAATAATTCCAACTCCTAAATTCTTGTAATATTCCAACCTATTTAATGGTGTCACTTTCACACACATCCATGAAACTTTTCTGTTGTGTTCAAATTTAAATTCAAATTTGAGCAATAAAACTCCTGTTCTAAAATCATTAGATTCCATTCTGTTACTCCAAAACTCCAACTAAGAATTTTATCCATCTTAGAAATTCCTCTAGTATTTAACAAAAACAAGTTGACATTTTTCTGAGCACTTTGATTTTTCTGTTTTAGTTGTGGTCTTATTTTTCCGTTGTTATTATGCGACGTATAGATACCGTATTTGACGAAGTTGCTGAAGAAGGAGAAGGGGAAGGATTTGAAGACTTTGAAGACCAAGCCAATCCAGGCAAGCAACCCTTTGACCATGATGCACTTGTTCTTCGGAACCCAATTGTTTCTGATGCATGATGATAGCAATACGGTGGTGGCCTAGATGAACAACCACATGATGCATGCGTGCTCTTGATCTTGCTATGTGCTAGATGACATGCAAATAGTTAGTAGTGATACTTAGTGATGCATGTGTGACATGAACCTTCGTGGTTGAAATCTTTGCATGAACCCATCGGGTGCCCCTAATGCCCAAGGGTGATGTTGAGTTAGGTCGTCACTTGAGGAAGAAGTGATGTGCCGGTAAATCTTGTGCATGGGTGAAATAATGGATTAGATTTATGTGTGACTACCGTCCCAACCAAACATGTGCAACCACACTACCCCTTATGGGACGGGGCTTTATTGATTACTTAGGTCGATACTAGCATGGTGCCCGCATTACTAGTGACGGGCAGACTTGAGGCCTTTCCCGGGATGGGGTCGTGCTTGGATAGACGGCCATGACTGTTTTTACAGGGCACCGGACACACCGTTGGTCCCTTCCGGTACGCGTGACATTGAAATGAGGGCAAGTCCCGTAATCTATTGTTTGTACCCGAGGGCCGTGTACCAACGAGTGGACTCTATGTTAATGTCGTCTAAGGAAAGATAATGACCGGGTGCTTACCCCGGGTACTTGAGGTACCGCGGGTCGTGGATGACACGGAAGTTCCCCGGATCTTGTGGGTAAAGTGCGCAACCTCTGCAGAGTGTAGAACTATTCGAATAGCCGTGTCCACGGTCATGGACAGTTGGGTGGTGCTACTTAAACTATGTCCAGAATTTTACTTCATCGGTGAAAGTATGTGTGTGATGAGTCAAGGTGGTGACTTGACTCGATGAGTTGAATCATATTCATGTTGATATCGGTAACCTGCCTTCGAGGTTACGCGAGTTTATTGATGCATAAACTTGATGGTAGAATATTTATTCTAGCCCTTGCTAGATTGCTCATTATTGTTCAATTGCACTGTTACTTTAAACCACATCATGGGTTGCTTGCGAGTACATTCAAAGTACTCATTGGCTTGCCACTGGTTATTTAATTGGCCAGGCATGGAGGAACATGAATATGACGAAGAGTTCTTTGGAGACGAACATGAGAACTAAGACGCTATCCCAGTCAGAATGCCTATAGGGTTAAGGCAGATGGCATGGGTTCTACCTATTATCGAAGACTTCCGCTATTTGAGTTATTTGCTATTCAGCCCTTGAGGCTTTATCTTGTAAGACTTGGCCATAATGGCCATAATTTGTGTAAGACGATATGTATGGATGTAAGACTCTTGTTATTCAGCTTCCGTGTGTTCAGTGAACATTGATCTCTGGGATCACTGTACACGTGCATTCGGTGATCTCGACTTCTAAGTCGGGGTCCCCACAGAGCTGGTATCAGAGCCATCCTGACTGTAGGAAGCCTTAGTTAGCATGGGCGTTAGTTAGATGAGACCCTTTTTCAAAAAAAAAACCTTCTAAACCTCTCTTCTTTTCTAAACCTGAGATTTCATCAGCTTATTAACCCCTCCTATTCCACCTTTGTAGATGGCCGCTGTACCCGAAGAGCACCTGACCACTGGGTTTCCCTTGCTTATCGAGGATAGCCTCCAGGAGTGTCAGTTCCACCGAGCGCCCATCCTCACCTACCTTGAGCATTGGGTTAGCGACACTGAGGTGGAATACCATGTGGAAGTGATCGTGAAGGCAAACGATCCTCCCACAAGTTGGTTCTTCGAGGGACCCCAGATGGCAACACTACCTCTCGCTGTCGAGGCTGCGGCACTCAAGGCACTAACCCGTCTCCGCGAGCTTCTTCCGGAGATGGCAGCCAAGATGACAACTCGCTTCTTACCTTACCGGAAGGAAGGTGAAGAAGAAAGCAGCGCGCTAGCCCCTCCACTGAAGGAAGGACTCTCGCTTCGGTTCCAGACCTACTTCAGTCTATGTGCCGATAGTTTGGCACAAGACTTGGCCTCGGAATCGATGAAGCTTTGGGAAGAACTTCACAAGACCAAGACACTTCTTCGTCGAGCTCAAGAGAAGACAAATAGGATCAAGAAGGAAGGAGCACCTTCTGGACAGTCCGCTATCGCATATCGAGGCGGAAGGCCCTCCGAGGATGTATCTTCCAAGAATGAAGAACCACCTCGGCGACGCCGGATGACGGCAAGGGAATATCGCAAGCTTTTCCCTGCACCTCCGACGAAGCACCGTCGTATCCAACTCCTCCACTCCCCCACACCCTCAAGTGACAAGGGGGCCCAGACAGATGAAGACAAGGAGGAATACCCAGAAGAGCCGGAATACGCGACCGAGCATTCCGCCGCTTAGGCATTATTCGTACTCGGATATGCCAGTTGAGACCCCTACGGTAGGATAGGTCGTGTAACCCCTATGCGCAGTCGAGTCCTTGTATGGTTCATATGAAACCATCTAGTGTTTGCTTTTGTTGTGTCTGGATGTATGTCGTATTCTTCCTTCAGGAATGTGTAAACGACTACATCACCCATTTGGATTTTAATGAATGTGTTTGGCCTTTCGGCCCTTGCATGATTTGATTAGTGTCACACTCACCCCCTTACTAGGCACCCATCTATCTTGCTTTCCCTCTTCCGAGTCATGAGACCTTTTACCGCTCCAACAGGATGCCTGTTGTAACTCGTACTGGTACCTCTACCCAGCAGCCTAAAGCCGGAGCATCCGCTCAGCCAGAGGCAGGCCACGACCAAACCAACGACCAAGCTCCACCACCACCTCCTCCGAACATGGACATGGCCCAGCTTCTCCAAGCCTTCCGAGAGGAACGCCAAGCCAACACTGCAGCCCTTCAGCTGATTGCTCAAGCTGTCACCAACAACCGCCAGCCGGCGGGGAATGGCAATGGATGTTCCACGTTGGCAGAGTTCAAGAAGCATGCACCGCCAACCTTTATCGAGACTGCCGAACCCCTGGATGCAGACGACTGGATCCGCTCCATTGAGGAAATACTAGAACTAGTCGGATGCACCGAAGACCGCGAGAAGGTGGCTTATGCAGCCCACTGCCTCGGGGGGACTGCTAGAGCTTGGTGGGATGGATTCAAGGTCATGCATGCTGAACAAGACATCACTTGGGTCAACTTCAAGGCAGAATTCCGCAAGGCCCACATTCCTTCCGGAATCATGGCTATCAAAAAGCGTGAGTTCCGAGCCCTGAAGCAAGGAAGTGGCACTGTCAAGGAGTACATGCAGAAGTTCAGTGTTCTGTCAAGGTATGCCCCTGAAGATGTCAGCACTGATGCTGCAAAAAGGGAGCGCTTCATGGAAGGCCTTAATTAGACTCTGCAATACTCGCTTGTCGTGTGCGACTGCCCATCCTTCCCTGACCTGGTCAACAAAGCACTTATGCTTAAAGACAAGCGGCGTGCTTTGGAAGACACTCGCAAGCGCAAGATGGTCAGTAAGGGAAGTTCCAGCAACCAGAAGCCTCGTCCGTGGCAGTCAGCCCCGGCCAAGCCAACCTATCAGCAACCAAGAGCTCCTGCACCTCGCACCAACCTTCAGCCTCAACAGTATGCTAACCCAAGGCCAGCTTTCAACCCCAATACCAGTGGTGGCAACAAGATCAACAATCCAAACCAAGTCACTTGCTTTGGATGTGGTCAGTCCGGACATATCTCACGGGTGTGCCCCAACAAGAAGCCTGATGCCCCACGCCCCAATGCGCAGAACCAGGGACAAGGCCGCGGGATGCCACCAAGGAACCCAGCTCCTCGCAATCCACCTAACCATGGGAAGGGGCGTGTGAATCACGTCACTGCTGAAGAAGCCCAGGAAGACCCGGACGTCGTGCTGGGTACGTTCCTTGTCAACTCAGCACCTGCAACTGTCTTGTTTGATTCTGGAGCAACACATTCATTTGTCACTCAAAGATTTGCATTAAAAAGTGGCATGACCCCTACACCCCTGAATAACCCTATGGTGGTACAAACCCCCGGAGCAGAGATGAGAGCCAAGATAGGCTGTGAGGGAGTCAGTATTACCATTAACGGTGTAGATTTCCTAGCAGACCTCATCGTCCTGAGATCACAAGGCTTGGATGTGATCCTAGGCATGAATTGGCTCAGCAAGCACCAAGGCTTGTTAGACTGTGCCAATCGGACAGTCACTGTGACCAATGACCAAGGAGTCGAAGTCAAGTTTGCTTCCAACTCCTCTTCCGCTCAAGCCGCTCAAGTCAACTGTCTGTCTGAAGTTGGGCTAGAGCAAGTACCGGTGGTATGTGAGTATCCTGATGTCTTTCCGGATGAGCTACCGGGAATGCCCCCTGACCGTGACATTGAGTTCATCATCGAGCTCGTGCCCGGAGCAGGACCCATCTATAAGAAGCCTTATAGAATGGGGACGGAAGAATTAGCCGAGTTGAAGAAGCAGCTGGAAGAGCAGCCGAGGAAGGGATTTATCCGCCCGAGTGCCTCCCCTTGGGGATCTCCTGTTCTGTTTGTGGCAAAGAGGGACGGTACCATCCGCTTATGCATTGACTATCATTCCCTCAATGAAGTTACAATCAAGAACAAGTATCCACTTCCCAAGATCGAAGATCTGTTTGATCAGCTCAGCGGAGCCAAGGTATTCTCCAAGATCGACCTCAGATCTGGGTACTACCTGCTGAAGATCAGACCCCAAGATATTCCGAAGACGACATTTGTGACCAGATATGGCCTGTACGAGTGCACGGTCATGTCCTTTGGGTTAACCAATGCCCCAGCCTACTTCAAGTATCTCATGAATAAAGTCTTCATGGAATATTTGGACAAGTTCGTAGTCGTCTTCATCGATGACATTCTTGCCTTCTCGAAGTCGGAGGAAGAGCACGAGCAACATCTGAGGATGGTCCTAGAGAAGCTTCGGGAGCACCAACTGTATGCCAAATTCAGCAAGTGTGAGTTTTGGCTGCATAAAGTTGGATTCTTAGGTCACGTCTTGACCGAAGAAGGATTATCAGTAGATCCCGCGAAGATCGAAGCTGTGACCCAATGGCAATCTCCAACGACCTTCAAGGAAGTCAGAAGCTTCCTCGGACTTGCGGGCTATTACCGCAAATTCGTGGAAGGATTCTCTAGCATTGCCCGGCCAATGACTCAGCTCCTCAAGAAGGACAAGAAGTTCGAGTGGACGCCAAAATGCGAAGAAAGCTTCCAAGAGCTCAAGAAGAGATTGACCACCGCCCCAGTCCTGGCAACACCTGATATTCACAAGGAGTTCGTGATATATTGTGATGCCTCTCGAACCGGATTGGGAAGCGTTCTGATGCAAGAAGGCCGAGTCATAGCATACCTCTCTAGGCAGCTACGACCCCATGAGGAGAACTACGCTACTCACGATCTTGAGCTAGCGGCAGTAGTTCATGCCTTGAAGACATGGCAGCATTACCTCCTAGGGAAACGGTGTGAGATCTACACAGACCACAAAAGTCTGAAGTACATTTTCACCCAAAAGGAATTGAACATGAGGGAGCGGAGATGGTTGGAACTCATCAAAGACTATGACCTCAGTGTTCAATATCACCCCGGGAAGGCTAACGTGGTGGCCGATACCTTAAGCAGGAAGGCTTGCTCTTTGAATGCCATTATTCAAGAAAGGCAGCCAGCCTTGTTTAAGGAACTCGAACAATTTAGTTTGGAATTGGTCACCCCTGGATTTCTGGATCATTTGGAAGTCAGACCGACCCTGATGGACGAAGTCAAGAAGGCACAAGATGGACACGCAAGCATTGAAGGCATCAAGAAGAAGATGAAGCTAGGCAAGGCCCCAGGATTCTCTGAAGACGAGCACAGGATTGTTTGGTACAAAGGCCGCATCTACGTACCAAACAACCCAGAGCTGAAGAACCTGATTCTGCAAGAAGCCCACGACACTCCGTATTCCATCCACCCCGGAGGAACCAAGATGTACCAAGACTTGAAGGCACGATTCTGGTGGCACGGGATGAAAAGAGAGATTGCAACCTATGTTGCAAAGTGTGACGTGTGCCAAAGGGTCAAGGCTGAATATCAGCGACCTGCTGGATTGCTTCAACCACTCAAAGTTCCTGAGTGGAAGTGGGATAAAGTCAGAATGGACTTCATCACTGGATTACCAAGGTCGAATAAAGGACATGACTCTATCTGGGTCATAGTCGATCATTTGACCAAGGTGGCCCATTTCATTCCTGTCAAAACCACTTATGATGGCAACCGGCTGGCAGCTCTCTACATCGACCGAATCGTAAGTCTCCACGGCGTTCCCAAGGAGATTGTGTTAGATCGAGGAACCCAGTTCACCTCAAGGTTCTGGAAGAAGTTCCAAGAAGCCTTGGGAACCAAGTTATCTTTCAGCACGGCTTTCCACCCACAGACCGGAGGTCAGACAGAACGAGTCAATCAGATTCTCGAAGATATGCTCCGAGCCTGTGTCTTGGCATATGGAACCAAGTGGCAAGATTGTCTCCCTTTTGCCGAGTTCTCCTATAACAACAGTTACCAGTCAAGCCTTCAGATGGCACCATTTGAGGTGTTGTACGGACGCAAATGTCGCACACCCCTCAACTGGTCAGAGACTGGAGAAGGACTAGTCTTTGGACCGGATATTCTCCGCGCAGCAGAAGAGCAAGTCCAACTAGTCAGAGAGCGTTTGAAGGCAGACAAGTCAAGGCAAAAGAGCTATGCTGACACTCACTGTCGGGACATGAGTTTCCATGTCGGGGACCATGTGTACCTGCGGGTAACTCCTCTGAAGGGAACCAAGCGTTTCCACGTCAAGGGGAAACTCGCACCAAGGTTCATCGGACCCTTTGAGATCACTGCACGACGAGGAGAAGTGGCTTACCAGTTGGAACTACCGCCTGAGCTATCCGATGTGCACAATGTATTCCATGTGTCACAACTCCGGAAATGTCTCCAAGTTCCTGACAAGCCTAATCTCTACAAGGATGTTGATCACCAAGCCATTGATCTGCAGCCTGATTTGACCTACCGCGAGAAGCCCATCCGCATTCTGGACGAAGCAGAACGACAGACGCGAAGCCGTACCATCAAGTACTTCAAGGTCCAGTGGAGCAACCACACCGAAGCAGAAGCAACCTGGGAACGTGAAGACTATCTTAGATCCGAGTTTCCCGATCTCTTTTAAGACCTAGTTTAGGAATCTCGGGGACGAGATTCTTGTAAGGGGGGTAGGTCTGTCACACCCTGCATTTTGTAACATGTTATTTGCATCAATGAAGCATGAAAATTTGGACCAGCAATTTTTTTAGCATTATTTGGCATTTATTTGGAATTGAGTTTTTCTTCATGTGCTTTTTCATGTGCTCATTAAAGTCAACTATTACCTCTTGTAGAATTCATCTCCATACCCAAAACTTCTGCCCAATGATCATGCCAAGTGTTATATAACAGTATAGTATTTTCTTACAAAATTAATTTGGCCAAAATATATTTTATAAATTTAGTTTTCCAAAAACCCCTGAATTGAGAATTGCACTGCAAGTGCTTGATTTAGGGTGAGAAAATTATTTCAAAAGGTACATTTGAAACCTAGTAGTCATAGGACTCCCAGAAACCACAAAAGTATAATTTTAAAAGTTATTTTCCTATTTATTTAAAAGCTTTTTCTTAAGGCCAGAAATGGTCTTTAATAGGGAAAAATTATTTAAGTATTTCAAAAATATTTGCCAAAATTCAGGGAGACTCAGAGGACATATATTGTCCATATATAAGAGTTTCAACACTTGGTCATGTTCAAAATAATGGGCTAATCCCTCTAAAACCCTTTCTGGATATTTCAAGCTTTTGAAATATTTACAAAGGAAATATTCTCCAAAAATTCCAGGGAAATTCTATCATGTCATATATGACATATTTGATGATCTTGCCAAGTCCCATGCCTTGGGAAGCAAGAAAACATCCTCAAAACCCTTCATAACCATTCTATCCATATTTGAAGTTTGAGCAACTTTACTTTGCCAAACTTGTCCAAATGCTCTCAAATTTGGTGCACATGCTATAAATGCCTAATAAGGCATCTAGACCAAATGGCACAAGATTTGGAATAGAGCAACTTGATCAGAACACCCCAAAACCCTTTCTGTTCAAATGCAAATTTGAACAACTTTACATTACCAACTTTTTACCTGGAGCTTCAAACTTTGTGGGCATGATCAATACCCCAAATGATGAAACAACACCAAGTGGTGCATCAAGGGGAGATGATTAGCTTGACTCAAACAAGATGAAGCCATTTCTGTTGATTTCTAGGGTTCACCAAAATTACATTGGCAAGTTTCTTCAAATAAGCCCAATTTGGTGAAGCACCCTATTTTCACATGTCATTCAACCCTGTTAAGTGTCATGGCAAGTGGAGATCATTTGCTTGACCAAACACTGATCAAACACCCTCTGCAGAATTACTAAAACCCTCTTCTTGATCACTTTTACCTTTTACCTTGGCCTCAACTTTCTACCACACGTTCATCCAGTTACTAGCTACCTCCAGTAACTTCCCCAAGTCCCCAGCTCCATGATTGAGGGGTAAAAACCCTAGTTCACCCTGCTGGACATCCATTTTCTACCAAGTCACCAGCCTCTCTTTTCTCTCACAGCATCTCCATAGAATCCAAAGATTCAACCGTGGTGCTTGCATCACCCTGGACCCCCCAGACACGGTGGACGCGTCCAGAGGCCCAATGGCATGCCGTGGCATGCGATAAGGGCGCTCCAGAGCGCGCTACAGTGCGCCCACGCACTGTAGCTTCAGCCAATCGTCTGCCCCCGACAGCCTCGGGCTCTTCCCTCGCGCCAGTCGATGCCCCTCGACGTCCGCAACCACCCCGGCGCTGTCCACCCCCTCCTGCGCCCTCCAGTGGCCTTCGCCACACGCGCACCGGCCGTCCGCAGCGTCCACTCCTCGGGATCGCATGCGCGCACGGTCTGGAAGATTCCCTGCTCCTCCTCTCTCCTCTAATGGACGTAGGGCTCGTCCAGCAACGCCGCAGACACACTCCCGTCGCCTCTCGTGTGCTGTAGCGTTGAGCAGGAGCTCGCCGGCGCACCGGTCCATGGGACTCCGCCGTTCCCCTATAAATAGAACCCCCCGAGCCCTCCTCTCAGCACCAGCAGCTTCTCCTCATCCCGAGCATTACTCCAGCACCACCCGTTCTTCCCCAGAGAGCCCCAGTGCTCGGGATCGACCGGAGCTCCGCCGCGTCGGGCCGCCGGTGATCTCGCAGTACGGGCCTCCTCCGCCCTTCCTTTTGCTCGATCTAGAACCACCATGCGTCACTGATGCGTTTCCCTCCTTTTTCCCCTTCTGTAGCTGCCGAAAACGAGCTGGCCAGAAGGTTCCCGACGATCCTCCGCCGTCCCACCTCGCCGCCGGCGAACCCGACCTCCCCGGCATGCCGCACCACCACCACTGCCTCCGCAACTCGACGCTGAACCCTTCCCTGCCCTCCGTTGCCGTCGTCGTGGCCGGAATCGACGCCGGTGAGCTCGCCGTCGGCGTGGCCGTGAGGTTGGAGATGACAGGCGGGCTCCGCCTGTCATCCTCACCCTCTCTCCCTCTCCTCACAGCCGCTGACCGCCGGGCCCCGCCCGTCAGGTTTGAAAACCTGACGTGCGCACGCTGGCGCCCGAGCGGCCGGGCTGGATGCCCTGGGCCGTGCACTGTGGCCCCTCTGGCCCAGTTGCACAGGGCATTTTCTTCTTTTCTTTTCTGTAATTATTTCAAACATTTTTACAGAAATGAATATTGGTCCAAATGAAATAATTCCAACTCCTAAATTCTTCTAATATTCCAACCTCTTTAATGGTGTCACTTTCACACACATCCATGAAACTTTTCTGTTCTGTTCAAATTTAAATTCAAATTTGAGCAATAAAACTCCTGTTCTAAAATCATTAGATTCCATTCTGTTACTCCAAAACTCCAACTAAGAATTTTCTCCATCTTAGAAATTCCTCTAGTATTTAACAAAAATAAGTTGACATTTTTCTGAGCACTTTGATTTTTCTGTTTTAGTTGTGGTCTTATTTTTCCGTTGTTATTATGCGACGTATAGATACCGTATTTGACAAAGTTGCTGAAGAAGGAGAAGGGGAAGAATTTGAAGACTTTGAAGACCAAGCCAATCCAGGCAAGCAGCCCTTTGACCATGATACACTTGTTCTTCGGAACCCGATTGTTTCCGATGCATGATGATAGGAATACGGTGGTGACCTAGATGAACCACCACATGATGCATGCGTGCTCTTGATCTTGCTATGTGCTAGATGACATGCAAATAGTTAGTAGTGATACTTAGTGATGCATGTGTGACATGAACCTTCGTGGTTGAAATCTTTGCATGAACCCATCGGGTGCCCCTAATGCCCGAGGGTGATGTTGAGTTAGGTCGTCACTTGAGGAAGAAGTGATGTGCCGGTAAATCTTGTGCATGGGTGAAATAATGGATTAGATTTATGTGTGACTACCGTCCCAACCAAATATGTGCAACCACACTACCCCTTATGGGACGGGGCCTTATTGATTACTTAGGTCGATACTAGCATGGTGCCCGCATTACTAGTGACGGGAAGACTTGAGGCCTTTCCCGGGACGGGGTCGTGCTTGGATAGACGGCCATGACTGTTTTTACAGGGCACCGGACACACCGTTGGTCCCTTCCGGTACGCGTGACATTGAAATTAGGGCAAGTCCCGTAATCTATTGTTTGTACCCGAGGGCCGTGTACCAACGAGTGGACTCTATGTTAGTGTCGTCTAAGGAAAGATAATGACTGGGTGCTTACCCCGGGTACTTGAGGTACCGCGGGTCGTGGATGACAAGGAAGTTCCCCGGATCTTGTGGGTAAAGTGCGCAACCTCTGCAGAGTGTAGAACTATTCGAATAGCCGTGTCCACGGTCATGGACAGTTGGGTTGTGCTACTTAAACTATGTCCAGAATTTTACTTCATCGGTGAAAGTATGTGTGTGATGAGTCAAGGTGGTGACTTGACTCGATGAGTTGAATCATATTCATGTTGATATCGGTAACCTGCCTTCGAGGTTACGCGAGTTTATTGGTGCATAAACTTGATGGTAGAATATTTATTCTAGCCCTTGCTAGATTGCTCATTATTGTTCAATTGCACTGTTACTTTAAACCACATCATGGGTTGCTTGCGAGTACATTCAAAGTACTCATTGGCTTGCCACTGGTTATTTAATTGGCCAGGCATGGAGGAACAGGAATATGACGAAGAGTTCTTTGGAGACGAACATGCGAACTAGGACGCTATCCCAGTCAGAATGCCTGTAGGGTTAAGGAAGATGGCATGGGTTCTACCTATTATCGAAGACTTCCGCTATTTGAGTTATTTGCTATTCAGCCCTTGAGGCTTTATCTATGTAAGACTTGGCCATAATGGCCATAATTTGTGTAAGACGATATGTATGGATGTAAGACTCTTGTTATTCAGCTTCTGTGTGTTCAGTGAGCATTGATCTCTGGGATCACTGTACATGTGCATTCGATGATCTCGACTTCTAAGTCGGGGCCCCCACATCATGCTACTAGTTTTTTGGCACCATACGCAACTTTTGATGTCCATAATTCGGCTTCGCACCTTAATGGTCATGGCCGAATAAGTGAAACTTCTGCAAGAGCACAAATGCCTTCACCTACTACAGTGGCATATCATGTCCCCCCTACACAATTACAGAATTTCGGCAACATCTCATTGCCGAAAGAGTCTAAAAGCATTGGGGGGCAACCATATCCAGACTGGGTAATTGAGAACAAGCTTACATTCTCTTGGGATTTGTGTAACTCTATTCGCCAGGAACTAATAGAAGGCGGGAAGCCTCACGATTTTGCTGCTGTAAAAGCTAGAGTTGTGCAAATGATGCAGTTGCCCAGTGTTGTACCATCCAGTGTACCACCTAAACAATCGCAAAGTTTTGGCACCTCATTGCCGAAAGAGTCTCAAAGTATTAGGGGGCAATCTCATGACGAGTGGATGGAAATTGAGATGAAAAAGTTTAAAGCTCGCCAAGCTGAGATGTGGGCTAAAATTAGACGAGAGCGAGAAGCCTTGCAAATTCAAAAAGATAAAGTTGTTGATTCAGGTAACAAAGAAAATTCGGTTATTAGAAAAGCCGAATCAAGTAGTATATATTCTGAGTCCATCAAATCCAAAGAGGCAAGCATTATTGAGAAAGGGCATGGAAAGCATAGAAAAACAGTCAAACTTGATTTTTCCGAAGTCAATGGAACCTACTTCCTGCCCTATGAGTTCCGTGCCATAGAAATTGACAAGCCTCAAGGACAAGAACAAGTAGCCGAACAAAGTTCAGCTGACATGGATCTTCAAAGCAATGATGCATGGAATCAAGAAAAAGATGATGTAAAGGTGTTGGGGAGCCATCTAAAGACGGAGCAAGATGTTCTTCAAGTGACACCACCATCATGTTCTCCCAACATATTTGAAGAGGTATGCATAAAGAGTAATTTACCTATTTTTAGATTTGGTCGCGACTTCATTATTGATGCATCTATAAGAAATATTCTCATAAGTAATTTTGAACGACCAATGAAGAAGGGTAATTTACTTGTTAGCAATAAACTTGTTATGGAACATATCGGTCAACCCATTATGTCATTTATAAAGACCGATATTGACTTATTGTTACAGCCAAAGCTTTCCCCGTTGCTTTATGTAAAGTTCATATCTAGTTGGGTAGCTTTGCTTATTTTGTACTTGGCTTGCACTTGGTCTCAGCTGAGACATGTATGTTCTAAATATCTTTGTTTCAGAAATTTAAAGCCAAGGTTAAATTCTATTGTGAAAACTGATGCTAATATAATATCTTATCCAAAGACATCGGAGATAGAGTGGAAAAAACAATGCATAGCCGCATGGGGAGACTACAAATCTAAACCATTCGTTTGCTTATATCCAAAGCCGTTCAAACAGCAAGATCGGCTAGAGAATAAAAAGTTTACTTCAATTCAAGCATGTGTGATCAAATATTTGATTTGTTAATGAAAAATAATTACATAAGAATTCTTGATCACCATGTCAATCTATCAATTCAAGCACGAATGTATTGTAGGTTGCATCATTCGTTCAAACATAATTTTGAGGATTGCAATATGTTTCGTCAAATAGTTAAATCGGCCATTGAAAAAGGACGATTGAAATTTGCTGAAACACCAAGAGATGACCAGTCTATTCTGATTGGTCCCGATGGCAGAAAGTTTTTGCATCGGTTGCTTCAAGCCGATCCATTTAAAGAGAAGATAAAAACTGCAGGTGATGGGTTCAAGCTTTCAAGTAAAGAAGTTGTTGAAGCGCATAATGAACACAATCTTGAGGGCAAGAATTCCATCGAAGCTACAATAGAGACGCCAAGGACTGGGGGGCAACAAGCAAATCCAACGATCGATGAAAGCAAACCAAAAGAAAGCAAAGGCCAAAATAAGTGCAACTGTAACAGATCAAAAATCACTTTTGCTGAACTATTGGATAAGTATCAAAAGAGGAGTGAAGAGAAGAATGCTTATCAGCCAAATCATGCAAAGAAACCAAGATCACCCCCAAGGTGCAAGTATGAGGATCGGTATTGGCAAAGTGACAATTTTTATGCAACATATTCATATCCTTATTTTGGGCCGTCAATGCCAATGCCGTGGATGCCTCCATGCTCAAGTAGATCCATATCCATCATGGGAAAAGTATGATAAAAGGGCACATTCTCCATCTTATTTTAGACCATCTCACCAATATTATGCAGCTCCGAGAAGATCAACATTTGAACAGTCACATGTTAAAGACCGTTTCAATCATAAGGAATCGGTCCGGAGCTCAAGGAAGAAGAAAGAGGTGGTCAAGCATGTTTACCGTGTTAAAAGAGATGGTCGTAAGAGTGCAACTTTAGATTTGATCTCAAATGAAAAAGAGCCAATTAAAGTGTTGACATTGGCTACTAAAGGCAATGAGATGAAGCAACCAATTATTGAGAGTCAAAGTGCCAAATCTGAAGAAAAGAAGTTGAGAGTGCACAAGGCCAAAAAAGGATTGCCATTGGCCAAGACAAAATCACAGCCGGGGTGCACACTCAGCTTATCATATTGGCAAAAGAAGAAATTACAAAAACTTAGTGCACAAGAACTTGAAGAAAGAAACATGGCATGGGTTCCCAAAGGAAGTGCTCAAAATAAGAATTATGTGCAAGCTTCCATTACAAGAAGTGCGACAAAGGTGAAGAAGGAAAAGAGTGAAAACTATGAAGGACGAAGCCGAAGGTTTCAACATCTTCGGTCTACACATTATCCATATTCTTCAACTATGCCATTAATGCCCATGTCATGGAATTCGTCATCAGGTATGATTGGTAACCCTCAATGGGCTTATTTTAATCCATGGATGCCATATAATTTCTTATAGCATGAAAGGGTATTACCAAGTCACTATACATTTGATTTGCTACAAGTTTGTTGCTGATCCAAAGGGCCGAAATATTAGTTTGTCATTTCATTTGTTTATTTCGGCTATATGTGCTTTGAATGATGTCTACATGGTAATGACCGATATTTATCTATCGTCCTAAGAATATGTCAATGCATGGCCGGTGTAGTATTCTAGTATCGTCCTTAGTTCGAATGGAGAGCGAGACAAAGTATGTGCTCATGAAAATTCATATGTATGCCTATATTATGATTGAAGAAGTTGAAACATCATGACCGATGTCATTGAGTATACGTTGCATAGACCAATTCATAGTGCAGAATTGGCTAGTGGGCTTATACTTTGTTTGGATATGATTTGGCTTATGCATCTTTGAGATCTATAAGAGGCCAAATCATAGCTGATTTTATTACTGAACATCGGTTTAATGACATGCATAATATTGATGTTAGCCTTGTCTCTCTAGTACTATGGAGATTATGTTTTGATGGTTCAATTCGTAGCAATGGCCAAAGTGTTGGTGTTGTTTATATATCTCCTTATGGTACTATTTCCTGAAGCCTCATGCCGCTTAGAATATTTTTATGCATGATTAATCAAAGCCGAATATGCATTGTTATTCGGATTGACTCTTTTACTTGCTATAGGTGCTATACATACTGAGGCTTTAAGTGATTCGTTATGAGTAGTGCAACAAATATTCAAGGGTTATCAATGTTTTGACGAATCGCTTATAGTTTATCTTGGGGTATGTCTAGATGCAAAATTTACCTTGGATTGCATTAAGATTGTTCTTATATTTAGTCATGACAATTCAAAAGAGTTGGCACAGCAAGCATCCGGCTACTACGTTAATCATGGTGTATTGCATTTCTCTCAATAGCCGATGCTTCGTCTCGTCAACATAGGTAAGGCCGAACCGAAGTTCACAGCTTCAGCCACTAATGAATTTTGATGCAGGTGATAGTAAGGATTGAAGAGAGTTTATTGTTGATTATCTATAAAATCCTAGCAAAAGGGGGAAGAATATGGTTCGGAGGATGACCTTGAGATACATATCTATGGAACTTTATCATCGGATTGTTAATGAAGTTGAGAAGGTTTCGCCCAAGTTTGCATCAAGGGTTCAAGAACAATAATGGCCGATATATAATTATCGTCCTAAGCATATAAATGTCCGATGGGGTGTTGACATCGTCCTTAAAACCAACATGGTACAAATTATTTTTCGGCACGCTTGCTTTGCCGAAAAACAGGGGGCATGTGTTGACGCTCAAAAGTGGCACAATCATAAAAGTTGCTTTAATCTATGTCAAGATTACTTCAAACTTATGATTGGAAGTCATCATGAGATGGCTTTCTTTGAGAACATCAAGAAGGATATGAAAGTGGTCTAAAACTGAGTCCGGATGCAAAAGTTATGACAAGTTCAGAGATGCTCATGGTTACACCAGATTAAAGAATGGCTCGAAACCCAATTAGTATGACTCCAAATGGGAAAAGTTTCAACATGAAAGTTGTGCGTCTCGTCGAAACGGTCGATTTTGATATAAAAGTCGTCCCAATCCGAGTTCGAATGCAAAAGTTACAGCCATCCGAACACAGCCCTGTCACAGAGCCATAAGTGGCGCGCCCCACCAGCCACGTGTGTGATGGGTAGCGCGAATAATAGCCTGTATTGCGTGACCTTTTTGGCCTAGAAGATGGCTTCAAATCGAAAAACGTTCAACATGAAAGTTGTTCGTCTCGTTGAAATGGTCAAGATCGTTCTTGGGCTCTTTTCCATCCGAGGTCATTTACCACATCACAAATTACCCGGAAGGTACATCCAGTTTAAACCGAACAGTTTTGGAAAGTTCGGACATAACCAATCCGAATTTGGCTTGGGTTTTGGACGTGAATCCAAGCCTTTTCCTTACACGGGAAGTCCAGCCGCCTCTTATATACCTAAGGGGTGACGGCCGATTGAACAACACACAATCGAACAAACACATCTACTACTTTTTCGTGTTCATCTATCCCCTACCCTTGTATCTTCTTCCTCGTTCTTCGTTCGTTCTTCTTCATTGCAGGGCGGCGAACCTCGAGGCCCTAGGGGTGGTCAGGCCGACCTAGGGCAGCCCATAGCCGCCGCACGCCCTAACGGGTCCCTCCCGGGCGCGTGGGGCTTCGGGTCTACAAAAGCGTCCGCCGGATTGTCTTGCGTACCGCGCTTCCGGACGGGTCTCCTTCAATGTGAGCCGCGGTGCATCACCCTCGGCGTCGGAGGTACACGGTGACGTGTTCGTGTGCGAACAAGAGCGTCTTGTATAATTTGAGTCTTTGCTTGTTAGTTTGCCACAATCATCCTTGATGGACACACCTATTTGAGAGAGTTAAATATGGCCTAGGAATTGCTAGAATACTCTATGTGCTTCACTTATATCTCTTGAGTTGAATAGTTTTTGCTCTAGTTCTGCACTTATATCTTTTAGAGCACGGTGGTGGTTATATTTTGTAGAAATTGTTGAACTCTCATGCTTCACTTATATCTATTTGAGAGTCTATCAAAACAGCGTGGTAATGTGTTCAGGCTAATAAAACTAGTCTTCACATGATAGACATCCAATGTCAATGTAGTAAATTTTTTCACACTAAGTGCATTGAATAGAATGAGATGTTGGATGCTTGATAATTGTTTTGAGATATGAAGATAGTAATATTAGATTCATGCTAGTGGAGTTATTATGAAATTGAGAAATACTTGTGTTAAGGTTAGTGATTCCCGTAGCATGCACGTATGGTGAACCACTATGTGACGAAGTTAGAGCATGACGTATTTGTAAAGTGTCAACCTTTGTGTGGAGGTCGGGTGCGCGTGATGGTTAACTCCTACCGACCTCCCCCCTAGGAGCATGCATTGATTGCTTTGTTTTGATGACTCGTAGATTTTTGCAATAAGTATATGATTTCTTATGACTAATGTTGAGTCCATGGATTATACGCACTCTCACCCTTCCACCATTGCTAGCCTCTCTTGTACCACGCGACTTTCGCCGGTATCATAAACCCACTTTATAACCTTTCTCAAAACAGCCATCATATTATTCCTCGAAACAGCCACCATACCTACCTATCATGGCATTTACATAGCCATTCCGAGATATATTTCCATGCAACTTTCCACCATTCCATTCATATGACACGCATCATATTGTCATATTGCCATGCATGATCATGTAGATGACATCGTATTTGTGGCAAGGCCACCAAGCATAACTTTTCATACATGTCACTCTTGTTTCATTGCACATACCGGTACACCGCCTGAGGCATTCATTTAGAGTCATACTTTGTTGTAGTATCGAGTTGTAATGAAAGTGTGATGACCATCATTATTAGAGCATTTTCCCATGGGAGGAAAGGATAAATCTATAAAGCCCCTCCGCAAAAAAAAAGAAAAAAAAAGAAAGGCCAAAGAAAAAGGAAAGGCCCAAAAAAAAGAAAAAAAAAGAAAAAGAAAAGAAAAAAGGGACAATTGCTACTATCTTTTTTCCACACTTGTGCTTCAAAGTAGCACCATGTTCTTCATTGTAGAGAGTATCATGCTTAGTCACTTTATATACTAGTGGGAATTTTCGTGATAGAACTTGGCTTGTATATTCCAACGATGGGCTTCCTCAGATGCCCTAGGTCTTCGTGAGCAAGCAAGTTGGATGCACACCCACTAGTTTCTTTTTGTTGAGCTTTCATTCATATTTAGCTCTAGTGCATCCGTTGCATGGCAATCCCTACTCACTCACATTGATATCTATTGATGGGCATCTCCATAGCCCTTCGATACGCCTAGCCGATGTGAGACTATCTCCCTCCTTTTTGTCTTCTCCACAACGACCTCTATTCCACCCATAGTGCTATGTCCATGGCTCACGCTCATGTATTGCGTGAAAGTTGAAAGGTTTGAAAAAATAGAGTATGAAAACAAGTGCTTGGCTGAAATCGGGGTTGTGCATGATATGAATATTTTGTGTGATGAAGAGGGAGCATAGCCAGACTATATGATTTTGTAGGGATAACTTTCTTTCGCCATAGTATTTTGAGAAGACATGATTGCTTTGTTAGTATGCTTGAAGTATTGTTATTTCTTATGTCAATATAGACTTTTATCTTGAATCTTTCAGATATGAACATTCATGCCACAATTAAGAGAGTTACATTAAAAAACTATATTGGTTAGCATTCCACATCAAAAATTCTTTCTTTATCATTTACCTACTCGAGGACGAGCAGGAATTAAGCTTGGGGATGCTTGATACATCTCCAACGTATCTATAATTTTTGATTATTCCATGCTATTATTTATGAAGTCTTGGATGTTTAATGGGCTTTATCTTACACTTTTATATCATTTTTGGGACTAACCTACTAACCCAAAGGCCCAGTCCAGATTGCTGTTTTTTGCCTGTTTCAGGGTTTTGCAGAAAATAAATATCAAATGGAGTCCAAACGGAATGAAACCTTCGCGAGAGATATTTTTGGAGAAAATCACGCATAGTGAAGTTGAGAACCATGTCAAGGGAGCATCGAGGCGCCCACGAGGGTGGGGGGCGCACCCCTTCCCAAGGCGCACCCCCTGCCTCATGGGCCCCTCGAGCACCCCCCGATGTCCTCCTTCCTCCTATATAAGTCTATGTACCCCGAAACATTCGACAACAGAGAGAAAATCCTAATTCCACCGCCGTAACCTTTTGTTCCCGTGAGATCCCATCTTGGAGCCTGTTCCGGAGCTCCACCGGAGGGGGATCCATCACGGAGTCCTTCATCATCATCATCATCATCACCCTCACCATGAGGTGTGAGTAGTTTACCACAGACCTCCGGGTCCATAGCTAGTATCTAGATGGCTTCTTCTCTCTCTCTGGATCTCAATACAAAGTTCTCCTCGGTCTTCGAGGAGATCTATTCTGGATCTCAATACAAATTTCTCCACGGTCTTCGAGGAGATCTATTCAATGTAATCTCTTTTTGCGGTGTGTTCGTCGAGATCCGATGAATTGTGAGTTTATGATCAAGATTATCTATGAGAAATATTTGGTTCTTCTCTAGACTTTTTATGTGTGCTCATAATTTCCTTGCAAGTCTCTTCGAATTATTGGTTAGGTTTGGCCTACTAGATCTATAGTTCTTGCAATGGGAGAAGTGCTTGGCTTTGGGTTCAATCTTGCGGTGTCCTTTCCCAGTGACAGTAGGGACAACAAAGCACGTATTGTATTGTTTCCATCGAGGATAAAAGATGGGGTTTATATCATATTGCTTGAGTTTACCCCTCTACATCATGTCATCTTGCTTAAGGCGTTACTCTGTTCTTATGAACTCAATACACTAGATGCATGCTAGATAGCGGTCGATGTGTGGAGTAATAGTAGTAGATGCAGAATCGTTTCGGTGTACTTGTCTCGGATGTGATGCCTATATACAATGATCATGCCTGGATAGTCTCATAATTATTCGCTTTTCTATCAATTACTCGACAATAATTTGTTTACCCGCCGTAGAATATCACTATCATGAGAGAAGCCACTAGAGAACACTATGGCCCCCCGGGTCTATTCTTAACATAACAATCTACATCTACTTTACTTTTACTGCTTTTATTTTCTGCTCTTATACACAAAAATACCAAAAATATAAACTATCATCTCTATTAGATCTCACTTTTGTAAGTGACCGTAAAGGGATTGACAACCCCTTATCGCGTTGGCTGCGAAGTTCTTATTTGTTTGTGCAGGTGCGAGGGACTCGTGCGTGGTATCCTACTGGATTGATACCTTGGTTCTCTAAAACTGAGGGAAATAATTACGCTACTGTGCTGCATCTCCCTTTCCTCTTCGAGGGAATTCAACGCAAGATCGAGAAGTAGCATGGACATCTTGAGTATCTGGTACTTAAATTATTGGTTGATTTCATCACTCTAAAACTAATTTGCTGGGTTGTTAATGACTACTTTAATTGGGATTGAGTTGGAGGTACCTTCTCAATGATGTTTCAACTACCATTATAGTTAAAATAAAAGTTATTCTTTTGTTGTAGGGAAAAATTGGCTTTATGCAAAAACCTTAACCATAGAGCCTCCACCAGCCATATATGCATGTAGTGTTAGCCTTTATTCTGTTACTTGCTCTACTATGTTATCTTGCCAGCATATTCCATGTGCTTACCCGTTTCGGGCTGCAACATGTCATGGTGCAGACTTTTCAGAAGAAGAGTAAGGTGCGCTAGGTCGTTTGTCATGCACTCAGCTATGCCGTTGGAGTTGATGGACTCACTTATCTTCCAAATCTTCCGTTGTTATCGTGTTAGATGGCCTTATGCCATATTATTTTGTAATAAGTTCTCATTCGAGACATTCGATGTAATAAGTGTGTGATTGCCACTCTGTTATAAATCCTTCAAGTACTGTGTGTGTTAGCATTACCGATCCATGGATGACACAGAACACAGATACTTCGGTCCATTCGGATCGTGGTCGCTACAGATTAGCTCTTTCGACTTGGAAGAGGATGAGGCCTCCACATTGTGGATGCCCTCCTCGTAGTGATGAGTTGCGTGAGCCACTCCGGGCACCAACCTGCTGGATCTAGAGTTGAGGTAAGAACGGGCACGCTGAGAAAACACCTCATAGTATTTGTCAAAGGCACCGAGGGTGGCCTCGAGAAAACATCATGAGCTATCGCTTAAAGCTGCCAACCGTGTGGCAACGTGGGCACGCGAGGTTTCGATGGTGGCCTCGATGACGAGGTGATCCTCCAAGATCTGCAAGTCGGTACGGATGGCAGTCATCGTGACCTCGTCAGCTCGTGCAACCGCGATTTGCTTCTTCGTTCCCAAATTCTCCTTGAGCTCCTGGCTATATCGCGTGCACCATGGCTTAGGGCGGTGCTTATTTGGAGGATGGGTCGGTGATTTGGGTAGAAGGTGTCGCACCGATGTTCGAGGCATGTGGGACGTACAAGGAGTAGAAGGATGGGGGTTTGGTGTGGATTACTTGCCCAAATCGATGAGGCCGAGCAGTAGGAAGGAGCGTCGCCGGCGAGGAGGCGGCGCTAGATGCAAGCAATGAAGGTTTAATCTTGGAAAGAAGGTGGAAAAAGGGGAAATGTGGCTTTTGATCAAGAGGGGGTAGATATTTCCACGAAAGCCAAAAAAATCGCTCGGTGCAGCGAAAAACTGGCGTGCAAAGTGTCATCAGACACGGTCCCTTATTCAGCACTGTGTACGATATGTGAACATCACAAACAATTCATATAGCTTACCTTGTGTCTGATGAGTTTGAATGTGCAAATTTCGGTCTGGATTTCCCTAGTTACAGTGGCCATCCACGTAATTGCATAATTTGGGTACACAAACGAGCCTATAACACACCCATACTTCTTAATCAAGCAAGTTCATCAATTAACTAGAGCTAGCTGACCTAAACAATACTCTAACAAAAGACCGTCGCTGAAAACAAAGACTACTACTTCGGCTGGCGCTCGTCGATCTCCGCCGCATCCTGATACATCTCCAACATATCTATAATTTTTGATTGTTCCATGCTATTATATTATCTGTTTTGGATGTTTTGTATGCATTAATGTGCTATTTTATATTATTTTTGGGACTAACTTATTAACATAGAGCCCAGTGCCAGTTTCTATTTTTCCTTGTTTTTGAGTTTCATAGAAAAGGAATATCAAACGGAGTCCAAACGGAATGAAACTTTACAATGATTTTTCTTGGAACAGAAGACACACAGGGGACTTGGAGTCTAAGTCAGCGGAGCCGCGAGGCGGCCACAAGGGTGGAGGGCGCGTCCCTACCTTGTGGGCCCCTCGCGGCCCCCCTGACCTACTTCTTCCGGCTATATGTTCTCAGATAATCCAGAAACCCTAGAGGGGGCATCAATACCACTTTTTCCACTGCCGCAACCTTCTGTACCCATGAGATCCCATCCGGAGGCCTTTTTCGGTACTTTGCCGGAGGGGGATTCAACCACGGAGGGCTTCTACATCAACACCGTTGCCCTTCCAATGAAGCGTGAGTAGTTTAGCAAAGACCTACCAGTCCATAGCTAGTAGCTAGATGGCTTCTTCTCTCTTTTTGATTCTCAATACCATGTTCTCCTCGATGTTCTTGGAGATCTATCCGATGTAATCTTCTTTTGCGGTGTGTTTGTCGAGATCCGATGAATTGTGGATTTATGATTAGCTTATCTGTGAATATTATTTGAATCTTCTATGAATTCTTATATGCATGATTTGGTATCTTAGTAATTCTCTTCGAACTATCGGTTTGGTTTGGCCAACTAGATTGGTTTTTCTTGCAATGGGAGAAGTGCTTTGCTTTGGGTTCAATCTTGCGGTGTCCTCACCTAGTGACAAAGTAGGGTAGCGAGGCACGTATTGTATTGTTGCCATCGAGGATAAAAAGATGGGGTTTTCCACATATTGCTTGAGTTAATTCATCTACATCATGTCATCTTACTTAGGGCGTTACTATGTTCTTCATGAACTTAATACTCTAGACGGAGAATCGTTCCCATCGATGTGTGGAGTAATAGTATGTGACGCCCCCGATTTGACTGTACACTAATCATGCATGCAAATGTGTACGACCAAGGTCAGGGACTCACTGGAAGATATCACAACACAACTCTAGACACACATTAAAATAATACAAGCTTTATATTACAAGCCAGGGGCCTCGAGGGCTCGAATACATAAGCTCGGATACACAAGAGTCAGCGCAAGCAAAAATATCTGAGTACAGACATAAGTTAAACAAGTTTACCTTAAGAAGGCTAGCACAAATGTAGCAACGATCGAAAAGGCAAGGCCTCCTGCCTGGGACCTCCTAACTACTCCTCGAAGCCGAACTCCACGTAGAAACATCCTCTGGATCCTCTAGCTCCTGGACTCCACCGATCTGGTTGCATCAACCGAGAAGAAGGGGCAAAAGGGGGAAAATGGGGAGCAAAGCAACCGTTAGTACTCATCCAAAGTACTCGCAAGCAAGGATCTATACTACATATGCAATGGTATCTGCCTAAAAGGGGAATATCTGTGGGCTAAACTACAGAATGCCAGAATAAGAGGGGGATAGCTAATCCAATCGAGGACTACGCTTCTAGCAACCTCCATCTTGCAAAAGTAGAAGATAGTAGCTGGAAAGTAACAAGTACCCTCGCTTCTCACAACCTCCGTCTTCCAGTAGTAGAATAGAATAGATGGTAATTTCACCAAGTAACATCGTATAGCATAATCCTTCCCGGCGATCCTCCCCTCGTCGCCCTGTGGGAAAGCGATCACCGGGTTATATCTGGCACTTGAAAGGGTGTGTTTTATTAAGTATCCGGTTCTAGTAGTCATGAGGTCGGAGTACAACTCCGGGCCGTCCTTTTACCGAGGGACACCGCTATTCGAATAGATTAACTTCCCTGCAGGGGTGCACCACATTACCCAGCACGCTCGATCCCATTTGGCTGGACACACTTTCCTGGGTCATGCCCGGCCTCGAAAGATCAACACGTCGCAGCCCTACCTAAGCACATCAGAGAGGTCAGCACGCCGGTCTAAACCCTAAGCGCACAGGGGTCTGGGCCCATCACCCATTGCACACCTGCACGTTGCGTACGCGGTCGGTGAGCAGACCTAACAACCTCCATTACTAAGGAAGTTACGTTACGCGGTCCAACCGGCGCGCGCCGCTAGGTCGCTGACGTCAAGAAGGCTGCGTCTCATACCATGACGTGAAGAGCCCATAACTATTCCCACGTAGCTGGTTAGTGCGTATAAGCCAGAGGACAGACTCAGATCAAATATCCAAACTCGTTAAGCGTGTTATTATGAAACAACCACGGACAACAACCAGGGCCAGGCCACCTCTCTCCTTGGTGTCTCAACCTGCCCTGTCGCCCTGCGAGGCCACATTGGAACCACTTGCGGGTACTCAACGAGCCAACCCGACTTTAGTCACATCATGTATCATGTACAAAATGTATGTAGTATATACCCGTGATCACACCTGAAGTGATCACGGCCCGATAGAACAACATGGCAGACGGACAAGGGTGTAGGGCCACTGATGGAATACTAGCATCCTATACTAAGCATTAGGACAGCAGGTACCGGTATCAACAGTTGTAGCAACAATGACAGGCTATGCAACAGAATAGGAGCTATCGAATCATCAATAGTAGCAGTTCTAGAGCAAGAATAAGAGAGAAGAGAATGGGTGATATCTAGTGATCAAGGGGGGGGGGGCTTGCCTGGAAATGATGTGGTCGTCGACGACGTAGCCATACACAACAACGTCCGCGGCGGTGGTCTCGGAGTCTATCGAGAGACGAGGGGGAAGAAACAGTAAATATAAAGCAGACAATTGTAACACAAAGTATGACATGGTGATACGATGTGACGGGTGTGCCCTAACGTAGTGTTACATGTTGCCGATAAAGGAGGATCCCATCCGGGAACGTTTTCCCGGTTCCGGACTTTTGCCAGACAGATGACTGGAGGGGGAAAGTTCCATGTTCAGGTATTTAGAGGCACGCCACAAATATGTGGGTAGCGTATCCTGGTTCGTCTCGTCGTTCTAAGCAACTTTCATGTAAAAAGTATTTTCAACCGAGTTACGGATTATTTAATATTAATTTTCAAAGTTTTAATTCCTTTATTTTGAATTAACAGAATTAATACAATTAAAAAATGCACTTGTGATATCAGCATGATGTCAGGGTGATGGCAACAGTGAAACAGTCAGTTGACTTAGTCAAACTGACGTGTGGGTCCCACTGTCATTGCCCAAGACTAACTAAACATGTTAGTTAGCTTAGTGAAATGATTAGGTTAATTAACAAAATTAAGTAGGTTAATTAATTGTTTATTTATTAATTAATAATTTTAATTCATTTATCGCTTTTTAATTAATTTTTATATTTTTTTAAACAACGTTCTCTGGCGTGGGTCCCATTTGTCATGTGCATAGGGGTCTAGTGGTTTTGGGCGCCGCCCGAACAGGCGCAGCGGGTGTGGGCGTTTGACCCGGGCGCGAGGCAGGCCCGAGCGTCGGCCGCGAGGGGCCACGGCGAGGCCGGCCGCCGGAGTTAGACGCGGCAGCGGCAAGGCGCCGGCGGCCATCGCACAGAGCGGTCGCAGCCGCCGGGGAAGGGGAGTAGCGGCAGGGGGCGGCCTGGCAAGTAGAAGCAGCAGGCGTAGGAGAGGAATCCGGCGACGTGCGGCGGCGGAAGGCGGACGCGGCCAAGTGCGAGTGGGCGCGCGCGCCGGCTTGGCCACGCTAGCAGGAGGCCGCAACTGGCAGAAGGGGCAGGGGGTGTGCTGGCACGGGGCTACGGGCGGCAGCGGCAACAACAGCCGTAACAGGGTGCAACGGGCGGTGCAGGGCAGGCACGTGGCTGCCGGCGCGACGGACAGTGCAAGGGCGCAGCCCATAGCAGGTGCAGTGCTAGACGCGGACGTTGGCGGCGATCGAAGGGGGGAGGGGAAGAACAGGGTCCTCACCCCACGTTGTAGATGTGTGCCGGTGAGGCTTGATGAAGACGGCTCGGGGAGGGAGACGGGGAGTTCCGGCGATGACGAGGCAGCACGGTGAGGCGAAGGTGGGGCGGCGGCGGTGACAGCGGACTGGGGCGGCGTCGAGACGGGGTGGCGAGCGCCGGGGCGTGTCGAGGAGGAGGTGAGGCGGCGGGGTGGTGCCGACGGAGACCAGGCCGGCGACGGCCACGGGGAGCACCGGCGGCTTCAGGGTGGGGCGCCGCCCAGATCGGGAGAGGGCGGTAGGGGCGTGAGGGAAGAGTGGGGGAGCGGTTAGGGTTTCCTGGGGTGGACCGGCGGTTATAGGGGTTAGGTGGGCCGGGGGGAGCTGGGCCGGTCGGGTGGCCGATGCCCAGGTGGGGGGTTTGGGGCCCTTTCATTTTTTGTTTTTGTTGTTGTTTTTGTTTCTTTCATTTTATTTATTCTTTACGGTTTTCTTTTAGCCTCTAATTATTTTAGTTCAAATAAAAATACAAAACTAATTCCTAAATTAGTATTAATAATATATACTACTGCCACAATAATTCTTACACCTAATTAAAGTAGTTTAATACTTTATAATTTATAAAAGGCATTTAATTTATTATCTAAGCCTTTGCTTTAACTATTTTTTTAGCACTTAAACATTTTATTAAAATTTGGTTTTCCAACATTATTAACCATGATTTATTTAACTCATTTGGAACATTTTAGTTTTGACTTTTGAAAACTTTAAATGTTTGACTCGATCCTAAATTTGAAACTTGAACAGGATTTGAATCGTCACAAGATTAACAATAGTAACCGTGGTGACATGGCATCATTAACGGGGGATTACTGTAGCTTAATTACCCGGGGGTCACAATTCTCCTCCACTACAAGAAATCCTGTGCCAAGATTTAAGAGGTGGTGAAAGGGGATATAACCGGTTACGAAATTCTAACGAGTCTTCTCGGTCTAGGTAGCTCTTCTCGAAGAGGTCGATCCATTACGTCGATGTCTCCATTTCTCTGCTTTAGGTCATCATGATGAAGACGTCAACCTTTGTTCAGGATCTCCATCGTACTTACGGAAAGGATAATGGGGAAGACACGGGAAGGACGGTCCTATACAAGGTTGCTTATCTGGTAGATAAAATCAGAGAAGGTGATGGAAATTAACTCTTGAATTCAAACTTAAGAAAACATCGAGAGCAAGTAAGATGGTGCAATAAGAAGTTTCAAGCATATAGGCAATCGTTCATTGCCTAAAACTAAGTGTGAAAGGGGTTCAGAGTAACGGGAATAAGTATCGTATTTGATATCAGAATTGATGATCTCAGAAGGTGGCTCGTGAATTACTTACGAGGCCACGCACGAGGAATAACTTTGGGAACATGGGGCGTACAGGAGATTCGGGTTTCAATCCTGTGGAACTGTGGGTTATGGTCCCACCATGTGGGTTAAAAGTAGGAAGGGCGGAGACGTATGGCACGATCATATAAGCAAGGCATGTCAGAGTATAGCCTGTCAGTTATGTCGGCAACCACATCAGTACCAAGGGCGAGGTACGAAGAGAACCATTTTCCTGCTCATTGAAATGAGGCGGACCAATAGGCAAGGTTCTCGTCCATCGATGGTTACCAGAATGTTATCAACAATAGTAACAGGGCCTTACTGATAGAGTTGTACACCAAGCTGTTTACATAAGCAAAAAATAGTTATTGCTTAGATTATATGTAGATCAAAGAAAGGTTACACAAACAAATGGAAAGGAAAATGTGTTTAAACACAATGAATAGGAGTATATCATTCCCAAGATTAAGTAGGGCATGATATACGTGTCAGGAGATCAAAGTCATGACCATATAGATAAAAGGGGTAAGAAGAATTATGATATATACCCACACAACGATGTTGGATAGCTGATAAAGAAACATTTATCATCACGCCTACAATGTTCTTGTGGATCTTCGGAGTACCACAGGCATGCTTCGAGATAGCACCAACATGGTCATTGGGTAAATATCAGAGTTTAAATACACAAAGGATCCATCAGGAACATCTTATAGAATAAGCCTTACATTTTTAGCAAGGAAAAGATGAGGATGTGGCCGACGGGCTCATCAACAATTCAACGAGATTTCCATAAGCATGGATTTCTACATTTTTAGTAAACACGTTGATAACATTGGACATACTATAGTATGTTAGAGGAGAACATCCATAAGTAAACATTGAATCGAACGTGCACCTAGAAAATGGACTAAGTAACACGATCAATGTTATAATGGTGATTCAATAACCAATAGAGTTGGAATGAAACTATCATCCATTCACTTCAAAGCATTAGGGTTGCTAGAAGTTTTGGAATTCACATATCACAGTCCAATGGTCGGTATTCCAGTTAGAAGCAACATGGGGACCAAGACATGAACGGGGATGGCGAGAAGTATTACTATATGAAGAATTAATAGGCGAGGCAATCCTCATGACATCCACATAAAAGATGGTAATACTCAAACGTAGAACATAACATGAGTTGGATACCAAGGAACTCAAGGTACAACTCAAATCATGAACAAGTTTGTGTTGGAGGGAAGGCAATAAAGTTGTCGATGATAACTCAATTCATCGAGGGGAAAGAATGGTATTTCTCATCATGGGTTCGATATATATCCTAAAGGAGTCAAAATGTTGATGATGATCACGACATATTTTGTCGAGAGGCTCCATGAAGAAGCAATCGAACAGCGACTGCGTCAAGCAAAAGGAATGGTGAAGCCAAAGGTTATTATATCCATAGATAAGATGCAATGTCAGAATTGTAGTTGTCTCTCAAGACGATCAATATGATGTTGGAAGCTCGATGTAAGCTTAGCTCGTCGCCGAAAATTTTGCTCTGGGAAGAAGGACCATGTAGCACAGTTAAAATCGACACGATAAAGATGTAACCGAGTAGGCTAGGAATGACATGATCAAGTTTAAATCCCCCAACAATAATTACCATGAGTAGTGAGCCATAAAATGGACTCGAGTCACTTGTCGGAGTTCTCGAGTGACGAACAACTCAAACTCGGGGAACAACTGAAATTTGTGAGAAGTAATACTTGATGAAGAACTCATAAGGAGTAATGCAGTTATGTAATACCCTCAAGATACCAGGGGGCAATACTCGACGGCAGATCAAAGTAGAGGTTGGACTGGGGTATTGCTCTGTAGAGGACAAGTGCTTAAACTTGCACGAGAAATGGTATTTAAACGAGAGCATGGTCGGAACCACGATTTCAAAAGGCCAGATCCCAGATATAAGATGTACTTATACCAAGGGGATAATTATTTCTATGAGAAGCTTTCATGATAAGATCTGCATCGTGTCCATGGGCATGAACACAAGGTTCAAGGTCGACTCCTGCTTCTCCAAATGCATAACCTTTCATTCACTTCTTATTTCGAAAATGGCATTAGTGTTGAAAGTTTTACCTGGTGAAATACCGGATGAGCATGACCCGTGAATCTTTCGGGTTCACACGAATTTATGGGGCATAGTTTCAACCCATCAGGGAATCTTAGGAACATATACCACAAACTTCATGAGTAAATTATACCAGCTAAAAAGCAGAGCATGCTTAAGAAAGCAGATGATACAATTTATCAACGGTATTTATTTATTCTAGGAAAAGCTCACGAAGTTATAGAATATGAAGGACAATGTTGGATAATAATTCAACAAAGGATCATACAGTCCATAATGGAGCTGATGTGAGCATCGTCCCACAACCAGAGGAAGAAACAATGCAAAGGCATTGGATCATAGAAACAACTGACTAGTTCAAAGCTTAAATGCGAAGGAATTATGATTTCCAATTCAAGGGATCAGAAGCAAACGCTCTGTTTAAGGATGGACACATTGAATAGGCTTAGGGGTGCAACCGGTGGCAATTTGATTGGTCAAGATCCAACTCAAGTATAAGATGATGTCTGAGCTGAAAGGATGAACTCTATGATTTTATTGAGGATTGCAAGCATTCGCAAAATATTGAATTAAGGAACTCGAAATGATAGTGACAAAGGATGTCAACATAGATTGCTAATGCCGGAAGGCAAGGAATTCAGGAGCATTAGGCTGCTGAGGATTTCCATAAAACTGAATAGTATTCCGAAGAATTTTGTGGAACACATGAACAACTGAGGATGAACGAATCCTCGATAAGTGTGAGGAATTACTCATAGGGGTATTCATGTGACAAAGACCTATGAAGCAGTGTCACAAGGGATTCTTAGAAAGTCAGAGAATAATTCAAGGCATCTTGTAATAACAAGAGTAGCTGGAATGAAAGTAAGATCGACAGGTGTATGTATTTATCCATAAGGATATGTCGGTGGTATGGGATTGCAAAAGTGATGGGCATAGAGTATCGAGAGAACTTTGGAGATTATCTTCCGAATCTTCTGGTGCAGCAACCGATCACCTGGACTGAGGGGCTCTCCGAGAGGAAGCAGTAACAAGAACATAGAGTTATAATTAGTAAGATCATTTAACCCGAGTAGAAGAGAGATCAGAATCCCAGTGTAAAGACGAGGAATAAAAGATCCTAATACCACCCAATGGCGACGTGGGCCCGTAAGGCACACAACCATGTTAGTAAATGTTTTGCAATGACTAGACTTGACTTTGGCCAAGGAGTTGGAAAGGGGATTCCAACATGTAGTCGGCTCTGATACCAACTTGTGACGCCCTTGAATTGACCGTACACTAATCATGCACGCAAATGTGTACTACCAAGGTCAGGCACTCACTAAAAAATATCACAACACAACTCTAAACACAAATTAAAATAATACAAGCTTTATATTACAAGCCAGGGGCCTCGAGGGTGTCGAATACATAAGCTCAGATACACAAGAGTCAGCGGAAGCAAAAATATCTGAGTACAGACATAAGTTAAACAAGTTTGCCTTAAGAAGGCTAGCACAAATGTAGCAACGATCGAAAAGGCAAGGCCTCCTGCCTGGGACCTCCTAACTACTCCTCGAAGCCGAACTCCATGTAGAAACATCCTCGGGATCCTCTGGATCCAGGACTCCACCGATTTGGTTGCATCAACCGAGAAGAAGGGGCAAAAGGGGGAAAGGGGGGAGCAAAGCAATGGTGTGTACTCATCCAAAGTATTCGCAAGCAAGGATCTATACTACATATGCAATGGTATCTGTGTAAAAGGGGAATATCTATGGGCTAAACTGCAGAATGCCAGAATAAGAGGGGGATAGCTAATCCAATCGAAGACTACGCTTCTGGCAACCTCCATCTTGCATAAGTAGAAGAGAGTAGCTGGATAGTAACAAGTACCCTCGCTTCTCGCAGCCTCCGTCTTGCAGCAGTAGAATAGAATAGATGGTAAGTTCACCAAGTAACATCGTATAGCATAATCCTACCCGGCGATCCTCCCATCGTCGCCCTGTGGGAAAGCGATCACCGGGTTGTATCTAGCACTTGAAAGGGTGTGTTTTGTTAAGTATCCGCTTCTAGTTGTCATGAGGTCGGAGTACAACTCCGGGTCGTCCTTTTACCGAGGGACACGGCTATTCGAATATATTATCTTCCCTGCAGGGGTGCACCACATTACCCAGCACGCTTGATCCCATTTGGCCGGACACACTTTCCTGGGTCATTCCCGGCCTCGGAAGATCAACACGTCGCAGCCCTACCTGAGCACATCAGAAAGGTCAGTACGCCGGTCTAGACCCTAAGCGCGCAGGGGTCTGGGCCCATCACCCATTGCACACCTGCACGTTGCTTACGCGGTTGGTGAGCAGACCTAACAACCTCCATTACTAAGGAAGTTACGTTACGCGGTCCAACCCAGCGCTCACTGCTAAGTTGCTGACGTCAAGAAGGCTTCGTCTCATACCACGACGTGAAGAGCCCATAACTATTCCCACATAGCTGGTTAGTGCGTATAAGCCAGAGGCCAGACTCAGATCAAATATCCAAACTCGTTAAGCGTGTTATTATGAAACAACCGTGGACGATGACCAGGGCCAGGCCACCTCTCTCCTCGGTGTCTGAACTTGCCCTGTTGCTCCACCACAAAGATCCACTCGGGGGCTGTCAGGAACCCATGCCCATCGCTACCTGGATGGAGCCTCCTTTCAGCCCCCACATTGGAACCACTTGTGGGTACTCAACGAGCCGACCTGACTTTAGTCACATCATGTATAAAATGTATGTAGTATATACCCCTGATCACACCCGAAGTGATCACGGACCAATAGAATAACATGGCAGACGGACAAGCGTGTAGGGCCACTGATGGAATACTAGCATCCTATACTAAGCATTAGGATAGCAGGTACATGTATCAACAATTGTAGCAACATTGATAGGCTATGCAACATAATAGGAGCTATCGAATCATCAACAATAGCAATTCTAATGCAAGAATAAGAGAGAAGATAATGGGCGATATCTGGTGATCAAAGGGGGGGGGGGGCTTGCCTGGAAGCTCTGTTGAAATGATGTGGTCGTCGACGACGTAGCCGTACACAACAATGTCGGCGACGGTGGTCTCGAAGTTTATCGAGAGAGGAGGGGGAAGAAATAGTAAGTATAAAGCAGACAATTGTAACACAAAGTATGACATGGCGATACGATGTGCCGGGTGTGCCCTAACGCAATGTTACATGTTATTTAATATTAATTTTCAAAGTTTTAATTCCTTTATTTTGAATTAACATAATTAATATAATAAAAAAATGCAATTGTGATGTCAGCATAATGTCAGGGTGATGGCAATAGTCAAACAGTCCGTTGAATTGGTCAAACTGACGTGTGGGTCCCACTGTCATTGCTTAAGACTAAATAAACATGTTAGTTAGCTTAGTGAAATGATTAGGTTAATTAAACAAAATTAATTATGATAATTAATTGTTTAATTAATAAATTAATATTTTTAATTTATTTATCTCTCTTTATTTAATTTTTATATTATTATTATTTTTTAATATTTTTTAAAACAACGTTCTCTGGGCATGGGTCCCGTTTGTCTTGTGCACAGGGGTCTAGCGGTTTCGGGCGCCGTCCGAAAAGGCAAAGAGGGCGCGGGCGTCCGACCCGGGCGCGAGGCAGGCCCGAGCGACAGCCGCTAGGGGCCACGGCGAGGCCGACCGCCGGAGTTAGACGCGACAGCGGCAAGGCACCGTTGGCCACCGCAGCGAGCAGTCGCAGCCGCCGGGAAAGGGGAGCAGCGGCAGGGGGCGGCTTGGCAAGTAGAAGCAGCAGGCGTAGCAGAGGAATCCGGCGATGTGCGGCGGCGAAAGGCGGGCTCGACCAAGCGCGAGTGGGCGCGCGCGCCGTCTTGGCCACGCTAGCAGGAGGCCGCAACTGGCAAAAGGGGGCAGGGGGTGTGCTGGCACGGGGCTGCGGCCGTCGCGGGGCGGCAGCGGCAGCAACAGCCGCAACAGGCTGCAACGGGCGGTGCGAGGAAGGCGCGTGGATGCGGGCGCGACGGACAGTGCGAGGGCGCAACTCATGGCAGGTGCGGTGGTGGACGTGGACGTCGCCGGCGATCTAAGGGGGGAGGGGAAGAACGGCGTCCTCACCCCACATTGTAGATGTGCGCGGGCGAGGCTTGATGAAGACAGCCCGGGGTGGGAGACGGGGAGGTCCGGCTATGGCGAGGCGATACGGCGAGGCGAAGGTGGGGCAGCGCCGGTGCCGGGGGACCGGGGCGGCGTCGAGACAGGATGGCGAGCGCCGGGGCGCGTCGGGGAGGAGGCGAGGAGGTGAGGCAGCGGGGTGGCGCCGACGGGGACCAGGCCGGTGAAGGTGATGGGGAGCACTAGCGGCGTCGGGGCGGGGCGCCGCCCAGATCGGGAGAGGGAGGTGGGGGCGCGAGGGAAGAGTGGGGAGCGGTTAGGGTTTCCTGGGGTGGACTGGGGGTTATAGGGGTAGGTGGGACGGGGGGAGCTGGGCCGGTCGGGTGGCCGATGCCTAGGTGGGGGGTTTGGGGCCCTTTCATTTTTTTATTTTTGTTGTTGTTTTTATTTATTCTTTAATGTTTTCTTTCAGCCTCTAATTATTTTAGTTCAAATAAATATACAAAACTAGTTCCTAAATTAGTCTTTATAATATATACTACCGCCACAATAATTCTTACACCTAATTAAAATAGTTTAATACTTTATAATTTATAAACGGCATTTAATTTATTATCTAAGCCCTTGCTTTAACTATTTTTTAACACTTAACCATTTTATTAAAATTTGGTTTCTCCATCATTATTAACCGTGATTTATTTAACTCATTTAGAACATTTTAGTTTTGACTTTTGAAAACTTTATATGTTTGACTCGATCCTAAATTTGAAACTTGAAAAGGATTTGAATCGTCGCAAGATTAACAACAGTAACCGTGGTGACGTGGCATCATTAATGGTGGATTACTGTAGCTTAATTACCCGGGCGTCACATAGTATCAGATTGAGGCAGGAGTTGGTCTACTTATCACAGACATGATGCCTATATTGCATAATCATTGCCTTAGATATCGTCATAACTTTGCACTTTTCTATCAATTGCTCAGTAGTAATTTGTTCACCCATCATATTATTTGCTATCAATAGAGAAGCCTCAGTAAAACATATGGCCCTGGGTCTATTTTCCATCATACTAGTTTCCGATCTATTATTTTGCAATCTTTTACTTTCCAATCTATAAAGCAAAAAACCAAAAGTATTTTATCTTTTGTTTATCTATCTCTATCAGATCTCACTTTTGTAAGTGACCGTGAAGGGATTGATAACCCCTTTATTGCGTTGGGTGCAATTTGTTTGATTGTTTGTGCAGGTATTGGTGATTTATGCATTCATCTCCTACTGGATTGATACCTTGGTTCTCAAACTGAGGGAAATACTTATCTCTACTTTGCTGCATCACCCTTTCCTCTTTAAGGGAAAAACCAACGCAAGCTCAAGAAGCAGTAGGAAGAATTTCTGGCGCCGTTGCTGAGGAGATCTATGCCAAACCAATACACGCCAAGTACCCATCATAAAAATCTCATCTCTTGCATTACATTATCTGCCATTTGCCTCTCATTTTCCTCTCCCCCACTTCTAAAATGATTTTCAAAAAGATTTGCCTTTTTCCTTTGCCTTGTTTATTTGCCCCTTTTCCGTTCGTTTGCCTTTTTGTTTGCCTGTGTGCCTTTCTGCTTGCTTGCCTCTATGGCTCAACCAAAGAATGTTGACCCTAATTATAGGAGATTGGAAGAAATTGAAAATAATGTTATGAGCTTCATGTCTTTACAATTTGAGCATAACAATTTCTTTAGAAACAAAAAAGTTTTATGGAATATATGAATAAAGAGCTCGATGATATGTCAAAGGAATTTTATGGTTTGAAATCTCAGTTTGCCCATCTTGAAAATTTAGTAGGCCAAATTTCTGATAAACAAGCTACCTTAGTAAACAAGATGGCCGCTAAACCAGAGTCCTTAAATAATAATTAAGATCTTAATGTGATTGATGTGACTCCTATTGAATCTTTATGTGATGTGCTAGTGTTTCCACGATTCCAAAAACTTTATGTGATGTGCTAGGTTTCCGTGAACTTGATGAGTGTTCTTTGAATTTACATCTTGTGGATTTCACCATTAAGAAACCTATGGGAAGGATTAATGATGTTCTTATTATTGCAAATAGGAATTATGTGCCCGTAGATCTCATTGTTCTTGATATAGATTACAATCCTACATGTCGTATTATTTTTGGTAGACCTTTCCTTAGAACGATTGGTGCAATTATTGATATGAAAGAAGGAAACATGAGATTTCAATTTCCGATAAGGAAGGGCATGGAACACTTTCCTAGAAAGGAAATCAAGTTGCCTTATAAATCTTTTATGAGAGCTACTTATGGATTTCATACCAAAGATGACAATACCTTGATCTATGCTTTTTGCCTAGCTAAGGGCGTTAAAAAATAGCGTTTGTTGGGAGGCCACCCAATTTTATTTTATTTTTCTTGATTTTTTTGGTTCTATTTTGCTTTGAGTTTTCCATATAACCTCTGTTTAGAGAAGTTTTTAAAGTTGTAAGTAGTGTTTGTGCCAAGTAAGACTTTTGGGATGATTTGGAAGATAGTAGATTGGTTTTTCTGAAAAACAGAAACTTTTGCGTCCAGTATTAGAATTGTTTGTAGTTACTGAAGCGCGATAAATTCTTGAAATATTTACACATTTCTGATATACCAATTTCCCATGTTTTCCTAATTGTTCAGATTTTTTTCGAGTTACATAAGTTTTACGTCAATTCGCATCTTTACAAACTGTTGTGTTTTTCACAGATTATGTTTCCTTCGTGTTGTTTGCTTATTTTGATGCATCTATGACTAATATTGGGGGTAAAAATCATGGAAAAGTTGAAATAGAGTAGATATTACACCAATATAAAATAAGAATGAGTTCACAACAGTACCTACAAGTAGGGATTACATTTTTTTTACTAACGGGTCTCATGAGTTTTCTGTTGAGTTTTGTGCTGTGAAGTTTTCAAGTTTTGGGTAAAGATTTGATGGACTATGGAAGAAGGAGTGGCAAGAGCCTAAGCTTGGGGATGTCCAAATTAATATTCAAGGACAACCAAGAGCCTAAGCTTGGGGATGCCCCGGGGAGGCATCCCCTCTTTCGTCTTCGTCTATCGGCAACTTTACTTGAGGCTATATTTTTATTCACCACACGATATGTGTTTTTCTTAGAGCGTCTTATTTGATTTGAGTCTTTGCTTTTAGTTTGCCACAATCTTCTTTGCTTTACACACCTTTTGAGAGGTACACGCTTGAATCATGCTTTATTAGAATACTTTATGTGCTTCACTTATATCTTTTGAGCTAGGCAATTTTTCTCTAATGCTTCACTTATATCTTTTTAGAGCACAACGGTGGTTTTATTTTATAGAAATTGTTGAACTCTCTTGCTTCACTTATGTTATTTTGAGAGTCTCTAAACATCATGGTAACTTGCTTGGGTTATGAATTTAGTCCTAATATGATAGGCATCCAAGGGAGATATAATAAAAACTTCCATATGTAGAGCATTGAATACCATGTGAAGTTTGATTCCTTATGATTGTTTTGAGATATGAAGATGATGATATTAGAGTCATTCTAGTAGTAAATTGTGGGGTTGCAGAAATAATTGTGTTAAGGTTTGTGATTCCCGTAGTATGCACATATGGTCTCCTAACTATGTAACCAAATTGAAGCACGTTGTGTCTTGATTGTTTATCTTTGTGTGAAGGTCCGGGCGTGTGATGGTTAACACCTACAAACCTCCCCCCTAAGAGCATGCATAGTACTACTTTTCTTTGAGGGCTAATAAATTTTTCGCAATAAGTATGTGAGTTCTTCATGACTAATGTTGAGTCCATGGATTATACGCACTCTCACTCTTCCACCTTGCTAGCCACTCTAGTACCGCGCAACTTTTGCCGGTGCATCAAACCCACCATACATCCTTCCTCAAAACGGCCACCATACCTACCTATTATGCCATTCATAGCCATTCCGAGATATATTGCCATGTAACTCCACCGTTCCGTTTATTATGACACACACCATTATTGTCATATTGCTTTGCATGATCATGTATTTAGCATAATATTGTGGGTTGGCCATTGTTCTTATTATACATGACACTCTTGATCATTGCACATCCCGGTACACCACTGGAGGTATTCATATAGAGTCATATTTTTGTTCTAGTATCGAGTTGTAATACCGAGTTGTAAGTAAATAAAAATGTGATGATCATCATTATTAGAACATTGTCCCATGTGAGGTTATGAATAAAGAGGCCAAAAGACTCTCCAAATAAATAGAGAAAAGGGTCTCAAAAAAAGAGGAGCCTAAAAAAATGAGAGAAAAAGACAGAAGGGACAATGTTACTATCCTTTTCCACACTTGTGCTTCAAAGTAGCACCATGTTCTTCATGATAGAGAGTCTCCTATTTTGTCACATTTATATATTACTAGTGAATTTTTTCGTTATAGAACTTGGCTTGTATATTCCAACGAAGGGCTTCCTCAAATGCCCTAGGTCTTCATGAGCAAGCAAGTTGATGCACACCTACTAGTTTTCTTTTGAGCTTTCATAAACTTGTAGCTCTAGTGCATTCGTCACATTGCAATCCCTACTCACTCACATTGATATCAATTGATGGACATCTCCATAGTCCATTGATTTGCCTAGTTGATGTGAGGCCTTCTCCCTCCTTTTGTCTATTACCACCTTCTATTCCACCCATAGAGCTATGTCCATGGCTCACTCTCATGTATTGCTTGAAGAGTTGAAAAAGTTTAAGAATGTATAAGTATGAATACAATTTCTTGCTTGACACCGGATGGATATGATTTATACTTTGTGCTAAGAAGAGGGAACATAAAAATACTATATGATTTTGTAGGGATAACTTTCTTTAGACATGTTATCTTTGAAGCTTAATGATTTGCTTTCTAGTATGCTCAAAGTATTTTTGTTTTTATGTCAATATTAACTTTTGTTTTGAATCTTATGGATCTGAACATTCATGCCACAGTAAACAAGAATTACACGGATAAATATGTTAGGTAGCATTCCACATCATAAATTCCGTTTTTATCATTTACCTACTCGAGGATGAGCAGGAATTAAGCTTGGGGATGCTTTATACGTCTACAACGTATCTATAATTATTGATTGTTCCATGATATTATATTATCTGTTTTGGATGTTTTATATGCATTAATTTGCTATATTATATTATTTTTGGGACTAACTTATTAACCTAGAGCCCAGTGCCAGTTTCTGTTTTCCCCTTGTTTTTGAGTTTCGCAGAAAAGGAATGTCAAACGGAGTCCAAACAGAATGAAACTTTACGATGATTTTTCTTGGACGAGATGACACCCTGGGGACCTGGAGTCTAAGTCAGCAGATCCGCGAGGCGGCCACAAGGGTGGAGGGCGCGCCCAGGGGGTAGGGCGCGCCCCCTACCTTGTGGTCGCCTCGTAGCCCCCCTGACCTACTTGTTCCACCTATATGTTCTCAAATATTCCAGAAACCCTAGAGGGGGCATCGAAACCACTTTTCCATCGCCGCAACCTTCTGTACCCATGAGATCCCATCTGGAGGCCTTTTCCGGTACACTGTCGGAGGGGGATTCAACCATGGATGGCTTCTACATCAACCCCATTGCCCTTCCGATGAAGTGTGAGTAGTTTATCACAGACTTACGGGTCCATAGCTAGTAGCTAGATGGCATCTTCTCTCTCTTTGATTCTCAATACCATGTTCTCCTTGATGTTCTTGGAGATCTATCCGATGTAATCTTCTTTTTCGGTGTGTTTGTCGAGATCCGATAAATTGTGGATTTATGATCAACTTATCTATGAATATTATTCGAATCTTCTCTGAATTCTTATATGCATGATTTGGTATCTTAGTAATTCTCTTTGAACTATCGGTTTGGTTTGGCCAACAAGATTTGTTTTTCTTGCAGTGGGAGAAGTGCTTTGCTTTGGGTTCAATCTTGCGGTGTCCTCACCTAGTGACAAAGTAGGGGTAGCGAGGCAGGTATTGTATTGTTGCCATCGAGGATAAAAAGATGGGGTTTTCGTCATATTGCTTGAGTTAATTCCTCTACATCATGTCATCTTACTTAAGGCGTTACTCTTTTCTTCATGAACTTAATACTCTAGATGCAAAATCATTTCAATCGATGTGTGGAGTAATAGTAGTAGATGCAGGCAGGAGTCGGTCTAGTTGTCACGGACGTGATGCCTATATTGCATAATCGTTGCCTTAGATATCGTCATAACTTTGCGCTTTTCTATCAATTGCTCGAAAATAATTTGTCCACCCACCATATTATTTGCTATCAAGAGAGAAGCCTCTAGTGAAACCTATGGCCCCGGGTCTATTTTCCATCATACTAGTTACCGGTCTATTATTTTGCAATCTTTTACTTTCCAATCTATAAACCAAAAACCCAAAAATATTTGATCTTTTGTTTATCTATCTCTATCAGATCTCACCTTTGCAAGTGTCCGTGAAGGGTTTGACAACCCCTTTATCGCGTTGGGTGCAATTTGTTTGATTATTTGTGCAGGTATTGGTGATTTGTGCGTTCATCTCCTACTGGATTGATACATTGGTTCTCAAATTGAGGGAAATACTTATCTCTACTTTGATGCATCACCCTTTCCTCTTCAAGGTAAAAACCAGCGCAAGCTCAGGAAGTAGCACATCCTATATGTCTAGCTCGCGCCCGTCGATCTCCTCGGGAAGGGGCTCTATCTGTGTCAAAACCGGCGGATCTCGGGTAGGGGTCCCGAGCTATGGGTCTTGGATCAATGAGTAATAGGGGACGAAGGACACAATGTTTACCCAGGTTCGGGCCCTCTCTAGGAGGTAAAACCTTACATCCTGCTCGATTATATTGAAGTGTGTAGTATGATTACAGAGTCGATCTACCACGAGATCAGATGAACTAAACCCTAGGCTAGTAGGGCGTTGGTTGTTGTTCTAGCCCGTACGGACTAAAACCCTCTCGTTTATATAGGCATCAGGGGTACTAGGGTTACACATGGTCGGTTACAACAAGGCAAATAAACATGCTGAATGTTCTATCTTGACTTGGAGGACACACCTAGACTTCGAGGGTTTCCTGTCCAGACACGGAGTCGCCTTGTAGCCCATAGCAGTCATACAATGACTCACCTATCCGGCCCATAAGAAATAGGCCGGCAGCCCGAGGACCCCCTAGTTCAGGAGTCCCTCAGTAGCCCTTGAACTAGCCACCAACGCCGGTGTCTTGTGACTCCTGAATCTGTAGTCTCCACCTTGCGTGAGAGTTCTTGTCCCACCCCTGTGTTCGGTAAGTGGTGTCCGGAATCCGGATTATCGGTCTTACTTAGCCTCAAATGCTAACCACTCAAGTGTGAACCGTGCTTTCTCTTGACAAATTTTGGCGAAGGGTCATGTCCGGTTATAAACACCGAACCATTGTGAATACTTGATGCGTGGTTCGAGGCAGTCCCTTCATAGGCACTTATCATCGAGCTAGGGATCGTGCCCCGTTTTATAGAGGATATGATCAATAATTTTGATTATCCCACTCACACTTAACTTCATGAGTATATCAGGAAGTGGAGGGGTCTACGATGCAGTCTAAGGACCTCTAGTATTCTGGCGGCCTATAAAAGGGGGCGACCACCGCTATGGGTGCACGCCTTCTCCTTCCTATCGCCATTACTTTCCCAATTTTTGGAGCTCCAGCGCCCCATGCCATTCTTCCACAAAGAATCCCTCCAAGCCACCCCCTACTCCAGCAATGGCCGGATTTGGTTCCAAAGGCAAGTGGGAGGCCTCCACCATCACCAATAGTGACATCAAGGATCTGAAGCGCGACGGCTACCTCTCAGTCAACATCGCTCACCGAGCCCCGAAGGAGGGCCAGGACGTCCCCACGCCTCAACCAGGTGAGAGGGTGGTGTTTGTCCCTCACTTAATCCGGGGACTGGGCTTCCCAATTCACACCTTCGTTAGGGGGCTGATGTTCTTCTATGGGCTGGATTTCCGTGATCTGGCCCCAAACTCCTTCCTCCACATGTCGGCCTTCATTGTCATCTGCGAGGCCTTCTTGCGAGTCCGGTCACACTTCGGCTTGTGGTTGAAGGTATTCGACGTCAAGCCGAAGATAGTCGACACCCAACAGGCGGACTACGGCGGGGCGATGATCAGCAAGCTCGCCCGGGTTGAGGGATGTTTATTGATACTATCAAAGTTTGGCAAAAGGAGTGGTTCTATATCACAGAACCACGGGATGAGGCCTGGACGACAGCTCCCAAATTCAGATCCGGAACCCAGGCGAGGCTAAACTCGTGCAAAAAGAAGGGTCTCGACTGGGGATCCACCACAGAGGTGGAGGCGCTATAGAAGCGCGTCACCAACATGATAAAGGCGGGCGCCTAGCTGACCAACGTGGTTCATGTGATGCTCTACTGCCGCCTCATTCCTAGCAAAGGGCTACCCCGATGTGGTCTGATACGTCTGCAGCGTTTCTATAATTTTTGATTATTCCATTCTATTATATTATCTACTTTGGATGTTTTATATGCTATTTTATATCATTTTGGGACTAACCTATTAACCTAGTGCCCAGTGCCAGTTTCTATTTTTCCTTGTTTTTGACTTTTATAGAAAAGGAATATCAAACAGAGTCCAAACGAAATAAAACTTTACGATGATTTTTCTTGGACCAGAAGAAACCTAGGAATCTTCGGGAGAGGCCACAAGCCCTAGGGCTTGTGGGGCCCACGGAGGTTTCCTAACCGTAATTCTAGCTTTATAAATGCCCAAATATCCCCCCTACGTCAAAGGGGACGCCAAAATACTTTTCCACTGCCGCAAGCTTTTGTTCTCATGGGATCCCATCTTGGGGTATTTTCCGGAACTTCTCCAGAGGGGGATTCGATCACGGAGCGCATCTACATCAACCTTGCTGCCCTACCGATGATGTGTGAGTAGTTGAGCACAGACCTACGGGTCCATAGCTAGTAGCTAGATGGCTTCTTCTCTCTCTTTGATCTTCAATACAATGTTCTCCTTGATGTTCTCGGAGATCTATTCGATGTAATCTTCTTTTGTGGTGCATTTGTTGAGTCTAATGAATTGTGGATTTTTGATCATATTATCTATAAATATTACTTGAGTCCTCTCTGGACTCTTTTATGCATGATTAAGATAGCTTTTGTATTTCTATCCGATCTATCGATTTGGCTTGGCCAACTAGATTGGTTTTTCTTACAATGGGAGAGGTGCTTTGTGATGGGTTCAATCTTGCCATGTCCTCACCGAGTGACAAAAAGGGTAGCGAGGCACGTATTGTATTGTTGCCATTAAGGATAACAAGATGGGGTTTATGTCATATTGCTTGAGTTTATCCATCTACATCATATCATCTTTCTTAAAGTGTTGCTCTGTTCTTATGAACTTACTACACTAGATGCATGCAGGAGTCGGTCGATGTGTGGAGTAATAGTAGACGCAAAATCATTTCGGTCTACTTGTCACGGACGTGATGCCTACATTCATGGTCATTGCCTTAGATATCTTCATAACTTTGCGCTTTTCTATCAATTGCTCAATAGTAATTTGTTTACCCACCGTATGCTTTCTTCGAGAGAGAAGCCTCTAGTGAAACCTATGGCCACCGGGTCTATTTTCTATTATATTTTTTCAGATCTATAAAATCAAAAACACAAAAATACCTTGCTGCAATTTATTTATGTTGACTTTATTTTACCTTTTATTTATGTTTTAAATGTATCTCTATTAGATCTCACTCTTGCTAGTGACCGTGAAGGGATTGACCTTTTTCACGTTGTGTGCAAGTGTTTGTTAGTTTGTGCAGGTACATCTATTGGGGACTTGCTTGTGCCTCCTACTAGATTGATACCTTGGTTCTTAATTGAGGGAAATACTTATCTCTAGTTTGCTGCATCACCCTTTCCTCTTCAAGGGAGAAATCAACACAAGCTCAGGAAGTAGCAAGAAGAATTTCCGGCACCATTGTCGGCGAGGTTCAACATCAAGCCTACCAAGTACCTAGCATATACACTCATCATTTGCACTTACATTATTTCCCATTTGCCTCTTGTTTTCATCTCCCCACTTCAAAAAAGTTTTACAAAAACATAAAAACATTTTCCGTTTGCCTTTATGTCTTACTTGGTTTGTTTGCTCGTTTGTTTGGCATAATTGTGTGTTTATTGCAATTCAGAAACAAAAACCTTATGGATCCTCATCCACTTGCTAATATTTTTAAAATATCCAATTACGATGAACCAATTGCTAGTGAGTTGAGTGCACTAGATTCTATATGAGGTTTTGCTTGAAATTCGTGAATCTGGAAATTGTGATGAAGTGTTAAAAGAAGAAATTTATAAAGTGATTCATGATAGCTCCTTGAATGAAAAGCATGTTTGCAATTATGTTATTATAAATTCTATGAATATAAATTATGTTAATGATATGCAAAACTCCATGTTCGGGGATGCTTAATTTGCTATGTCCACTATTTATTGTAATGATCATGATTGGGGTGATGCTTCTAATGATCTTGAAAATTTATTTAAGCCTCATGATGAATATGATATTGATAATAGTGTTTACAACAATATTGAAAGTGGGTTTGGAAGAGTGTCAACTCTAGGAAATAATGATCCCAGTAGTTTAGAGCTTGAACAATCATGATTTTTTTTTATAAAAGTGGGTCTGGCGAGGTTGAGACTTTATTTGATGATAATCCCACTATTTTGGAAGAGTGTCAACTTTGCATGCATGTGGATGATATAGAGAATATGTTATGTTATAGCTATCTAATTGAATTTGATTGTGATCCAACATGCAATTATTATGAGAGAGGAAAATATGGTTCTAGAAATCTTCAGGTTACTTAATTACCTCTCTTGGTACTTAAATTGTCAAAGTTTTATTCTTCTTCCTTGCATATGCTAGTTTTTCTTACCTTGATAATTTGTTTTCTTATAAAATTCCCATGCATAGGAAGTATGTTAGACTTAGATGTGTTTGTCACGTGTTTTATGGTGCTCTCTTTGTGCTTCAATTCTTGTCTTTCATGTGAGCATCATCAAAATTATCAATGCCTAGCTAAAAGGCTTTAAAGAAGAGCACTCGTTGGGAGACAACCCAATATTTTTATTTTTCTGATTTTAAATAATATATATCCACTAGCCTCTATTTAGATGTGTTTTAATGATTTTAATTAGTGTTTGTGCCAAGTAATCCTTTGAGATGATTTGGAACATTGTTGATTTGATTCTGTGAGAAAATAGAAACTTTTGCATCCAGTACAGAAAATTCTAAAATTCACTGGAGCATGATAATTTTCTGAAATTTTTACACAAGATTTCTATGCAAATTTACCATGTTTTCCTATTTTTCAGAATTTTTTAGAGTTGTATAAGTATACGAAGTTTCCATATTGCTACAGACTGTTCTGTTTTCGACAGATTCTATTTTCATTGTGTTGTTTGCTTATTTTGATGAATCTATGGGTAGTATCGGGGAGTATGAACTGTGGATAAGTTGGAATAAATTAGATATAACACCAATACAAAATCAGAATGAGTTCACAACCGTACCTAAAGTGGTGATTTGCTTTATCATACTAATCGATCTCACAAGTTTTCTTTTGAGTTTTGTGTTGTGAGGTGTTCAAATTTTGGGTAAAGATTTGATGGACTACGGAATAAAGGAGTGGCAAGAGACTAAGACTGGGAATGACCAAGGCACCCCAAGGTAATATTAAAGGATAACCAAGCATCTAAGCTCGGGGATGCCCCAGATGGCATCCCCTCTTTTGTCTTCAATCTCTCGGTAAATTTACTTGAGGCTATATTTTTATTCACCACATGATATGTGTTTCGCTTGGAGCTTCTTGTATGATAAGAGTCTTTACTTTTTAGTTTTCCACAATCTTCCTTGCAATACACACCTTTTTAGAGGGACACACATTAAGCATGAATTTATTAGAATACTCTATGTGCTTCACTTATATCTTTTTGAGCACGACGGTGATGTTATTTTGTAGAAATTGATGAAATCTCATGCTTCACTTATATTATTTTGAGAGTCCTATAAACAGCTTGGTAATTATCTTAGGTTATGAATTTAGTCCTAATATGATGGGCATCCAAGGGGGATACAATAAAAACTTTCATAAAGAGCATTGAATCTATAATATCTAAATAGTTCGTCCCCACTACCTTATTTCTCTTGACATGCAAGATGTCCACTCAACAATAGTGCCACCTCATCAATTTTTATGTTTTTTCATTTGTCAACAAATTTTCGGATTCAACTCTGGGCATTTCTTTCGTCTTCCATGACAGATGCGTCAATGTAAAAGGCCATTAAGGTGCAGCTCGTCGGTTGATCTGCTCGCCTGTTACGCTTCCCCATCATCGCTACCTCCATCAATATATTATTACCCCCCAAAAACGCAACCTCCAGCCTCTATCGCCACCAACCACCAGCCAGTCACCACACCAGCAGGGGCCCTACCATACACCGCTCCGGCACAAGCCCTCCGGCGCGATCCGGTGCAGCCCCACCATCGTCTCCTCTGGCCGAATAGGATGGAGCTTCTCTGCTATAGATCATCGTCAGGTGCACAGCCAGCTGCCGCCGGCAGAAAGAGAGGAAGCGGTCAGATCCTCCGTCAAGATGAGAAGTTGATGCCTCGGGACAACGCCGCTACCAGCAGCATCGATGCGCCAAACCCCGACCATCTCCATGATGACCCTGCTGCCCAGAAGCAATGACTCCGCCGGCTCTCGGACGACTTCCCCTCGCCTCCGCTAAATTGACAGTGCAGGCCTGCAGGGGCATCGCTCCCATTGTCTCCGACATCAGTGTGTTCAATCCATGCATCTCTCACATCAGCTAGCTATCTCATGGGTGGCTTGGTCGCCTCCAACCGCCTCTGTGATCCATCACGCAGAGATGAGTATTTAGTTGGTGGTAGGGAGAGCCAAGGGTGGGGATGTCTAAGGTACGTACACCGACTTACCTAGCAGTGTCGTGCCCCCGCGGCCTCGGCCGATTGAATCACCCTAAGCGATCCACATGGAAAAGCTGCGATGGATCCCTTGGGTCGATCATATCTGATGACCCATTGGCAAGTCCCAGACGTTTGTAAGATGTACTGATGCTTCTTTCCTACCTTATACAGGACGCTGCTGGGTAGGGGCGGCGGCCAGGGATCACAGTGGCATGATCTACTACTGAGTGAGCGGAAATTGAAGAGACAAAAGCTGCTGCCGTGTTGATTGGCTGAATGCACCATCGAAGATGTACATGCATCATGTTATACTGGAGATTGACTGTTCAGTTTTATTCAATAACCTGAAGGCAAACACCCCAAATAAATCAGCTTGGTTTCCGTTCATATGTGACATTTGAAAGGTTTTTGAGTCATTTGAATCACATCACATCCAGCTGATCAAGAGAAATTAGAACTGATTGGCCCATGAACTGGCGACTCTCGCAAGAAATCAGGGAGATCATTTTTTATTGCAGGTGTCCTTAGTGAGCTGCGTAATACTTTAATCTCTGATTGTAATCTTTGAGCAATTTATTTACTGTTTAGTCTAAACAAAATGTTCCTTCTTGGAATAGGTTTTAAATATTCCGCTTCTGTGGAAAAAACATTTCTTTGTACATGAATAATATTTTTGATTTGGATTTTAAGGACTCATGTTATATCATATCTATTATTTTATTTTCCTTGAATTTTAAGCTTACTCCATACTCTTTTGTTACCTACTCCCTCCGTAAACTAATATAAGAGCGTTTAGATCACTATTTTAGTATTCTAAACGCTCTTATATTAGTTTACGGAGGGAGTACATGGTTAGTATGATGTAGAAAATGGAATAGGTCGAATGATTGATGCTATCGACATATTGGCCCTATTTTTTTTGTGCAAAATAAAGGTAAATAAAATGTACTCTTACTTTACTGCTAGATGGTAGAAACGGAAGTATATTGTGCATGATTTATGGGCATGGGCAACATTGATCTATTTCTATATGATTCCTGATTTTTTTTCCATTTTTTCCATATTTTAATGTAAATAAGACTCGACTTGGTTCATTCCTAGTAATTATCATTGGACTTCTGTGGCCTATTTGATCCAAGCTAACGATAGTTCTTTTTTATTATTTGATATAAGACTTTTTGCTCACATTACATAGCATTTTGATATTACATTCGCCCTCAAGGTGTGATACTTTACCAATAGAACAAACGGTCTGGCCTGAAACTAGAAGCAAAAGCATTGGAGAATCTAAAGCAGCGTGTCTACCTAATTAGTAAGTAAAATACTACTTTCATTGTTATTGTTTATGTTTTTAATTCATGAAGAAAGTACTGGAAAAATCTCACACACATAGTACCTGTTAGATATAGACAGAAAATACAACAATTAATCTTGCCTTCTTTTGTGTAAAAACAATCTATAGCATGCTGAGTTTTCTGTATGTATACACATATATATACACTAGATTTTTCGTTCATTTAGCAAAGTTAGAATGAAATTTAATATTACTCTTCATGTCAGATGTTACCGTGGACGACAAAACCTGTAATGCCCAGGATGGAGTTATACCTCCTACGTGTCGAGGCACGACTTAAAGGCATAAATCCATCCTAGAATGATCTCAAGTTTGGTATCTTTGCACGACTCATGTAAAAGAGGGATTAAATTGCAAAAGGGAGATAGTTGGCTTACACTCGCCACTTCACACAATACATTACATAAACAATCATCACACAAAACATCACAGCCCGACTACGGGTAAGATCCAAAAGAAAGATACCAAAACAACATAAAGCCACAGGCCAAGATCGAATCCTAGTAGAAACCACTACTGAACATCGAAACGTCACAAGCAAACATCCAAACTCTTCAACGAGCTCCCGATGAAGTACTTGAACCAGCTCTTGCATCGAGCTCGGCTGAACCTGCATCTGGTGTGGTGAAATAACTGTGAGCCACAGAGGACTCAGCAATCCCGTTCCCGGGTAACAGAACTATTTAAGCCTTGGGTGAGGATAAGGCTGAAGAAAGAATAAGAGGTGAAGGAACAAACAAGAGTCTGCAGCAGCAACTAGCACTAACTTACGTAATAGAGAGCGAGAAGAGAAGTGCATCGGTCGAAAGATGATCACGAAGTGATCCTAGCTAAAGCCGGTCAAACATAACCCCACCGTGTTCAACTCCCGAATCCCTATTCGGAAACTGACAGTCACGGTACACACGCTGGTAGTGTATTGAAACATTGTGTCAAGTTATCTACAACCGGAATTAACAAGCTCCCATCTGCCACATAACCGCGGGCACGGCTTTCGAAAGTTCAAACCCTGCAGGGGTGTTCCAACTTGACCCATTACAAGCCCACGATCCGCGGAGTCGCAACTCCATAGGTGGGAAGACCCGAGTATCCTCGGAATCCCGTGCTCAAGTTAAACCGAACTAAGGTAAGGCTAATCCAGCAAATCCTCCCGGCGTGTCGTCACCCTGATAGTAGCCGTGCGTATCTAGGTCTCAGGACACGACCGGATGAGACATCCTACGGGTTTTTACCAAACCTCAAGTTTCCTTGAGGTGGCCCCGCAGTCCGCTCGTTTCGGACCAACACTCATGTGGAGCACTGGCCCGGGGGGTGGAATTAAAACAAAAGAGGGTTTGCAAGGCCCTTATGCAAGTTTTATTAGTTTGTTATTAGGCAAATAGTACCAATGTTGGGACTTGCTGGAAAAGACTTAGCACTTAGCGGTTTATCAAGGGGGTCCCATACACCCCAACCGTGTTAGGAACGCATAATCAAGGAACATAACACCGGCTTATACGGTTCCTAACGGCATGAGTGGAACAAATCACCAAGCAAAAGGCTTAGCCTTCCACCCTTGCCAATATATAGGTGATTTCATTTTAAAGCATTTATATAGTGTGATATAACCCAACCAAACTTCATCATGAAGCAAGCATCTTCAATCTTCACCTGCAACTAGCAATGCTATAAGAAGGGCTGAGCGAAGCGTACTTAGCCAAGCAACGGTTTGCATAGGTAGGTTGGTTAAACATGGCAATGGTTACAAGTAGGAGGCTGACAGGAAAACATGGGCATCGAGGCAAAACTATAGATCGCGACTTATAGCAAGAGGCAAAAATAGTAATGGTATCCGGGTTCGGTCATCTTGCCTGGGAATTCCACAAAGGAGAAGAACGGATCCAAGAAGTAGACGGAGCAACACAGTCAAGCGGATCCTCACAACTCCGGAACGAAACCGAAGCTAACAAGAGAAGCAACCGGAAAGAAAGAAACAACACGGTAAACACACAAGCATCAACATGGCATACGATGCACAAGCAAATATGATGCATGTCCGGTTTAAATATGCAAGGCATGGCAAAGTGCACAAACAAATACTACAAGTTAAGTGGAGATCAATATACAACGAGTTGCATATTGACGAAACACCACAATTAATTATTTAATTGTCTCTTGTTATTTACAAGACAAGATTAAATGTTTTAACATGGCAAGAGGTGAAGCATAAAGTAAACTACACTATTAAGGCATTTTAAATGAGGCCGGAGAATAACAACAACATATCCGGAAAATCCCCATGAGCATGTTTAATAATTATAAGCAAACAACAAACACACATATATAAAGTTGTTAACATGATGCGGATGACATGATCAAGTTTTATGCAAGTTTTATTAAAAGGTTGACTTAAACGAGATAAGAAGTATTGTCATCGTGGTGAAAGGAAAAGGTGCCACGGCATGATCCGAAAATGAAGCAACGGCATCATATCGGTTCCGGTATCTCGTTGAGAGACCGGTGCAAAACAAAAGGCGGAGTGAACGAGACAAACGAGATGAAAGGCGGGACGATCCCGTTACCGGGTACCCACGAGTCGGTGACGAGGCAACCGAGGAACAACAAAAGGGACGAAACGGACACGGTGCTCACACGGGAAACATTTCATACAACACAACAAGCATCACACGGGTCATCGACGGGGTTATACCTTCGAAACTCTCGTTTCGGGGCGGAATCGAGTCGTCGAGGGACGTAGTGGAAGGAGCCGTTCACGCGTTTCGTAGAGGAAGTAGTCGTTCTCGCAACTCGTAGAGGAAGTAGTGGTTCACGTCATCGTGTCGTGGTACTTGGCGAATTCCTCGTTTCCGGGCGACGGTAGTGGTACATGCCGCGGTCGGCGTTCGTAGTGGAAGTAGTGGTACTTGTTCCGTAGCCGTTCACGAGCTTGTTTTTCCGTAGGTGTTCGGTTCGTCGAGGTACTTGGGGGGGTCTCGGCGACGGTAGTGGTACTTGGTCGTGGAACTTGCGTTTCTCCTCGTAGTCGTACACGGTTCTTGCGTAGCGGTACTTGTCTCGTCGACGGTAGGGGTACAAGGGTCCAAAGTAGAATTGTTTGCTGTTACATGGGTGCTTGACAAAACAAAATCAGCAACAAGCAAACAAAA
>LR738711.1:542433413-542445005 GCA_902687465.1 Secale cereale
TTTAAATAAAAATACTTAGTAGAATAAAACAAAGAAGGAGAGAGCCAAAAATAAAAAGAAAAGAGGCAAGGAAAAGAATAAAATGATGGACATTTTTGTAAGGCTTTACGGATTAATTCCAACCTCACAAAAATAGTTCCAACAAAAAGGGAAGTGCAAAACTAAAACATTTAGCTTGCAATAAAAGGAGTTTCAAAAGAGTCTAGATAAAAGGAGGAGCCTCGAAACAACGGAAAGAATTATAGGCAAGGTATTGACGGTGAACTCGAAGTGAAAAGGACATGGGGAAATTGCAAGTGTGTTATGTTGATTCTGAAGCAATGGAATATTATTATTAATATAGCTCCATAAATATTAGGAGGCTCTTATATGTTATAAAGAGAAGTCATCTTCCCTCGATTTAAATGGACCGAAGGTCCACACGAATTATTAAGGTTGGGATGCAAAATAAAATATGACATGATGGCATGATGACATGATGCAATGCGAAAAAATAAAAAACACAAGCACAAAAGGACACACGGGCAACCCGGAACATCTGGAATCTTCTGGAACCTTCTGGAATCTTCTGGGACGTCGGTCTCGGGCGTCACAACTCTCCCACACTAACAGAGGATCTCGACCCGAGATCCTAGAGATATCACCGGGTAAAAACAAAAAAAGAAGAGGTAAAACAAAGTTGCTTCTTCGACAAACGAGTGAAAACCAAAGAACCTTGAGAGGTTAAACAAGTTGAATAAGAATACAGCGGAGATGAACGAAGATGAAACACTCCGTTAGAAAAGAGTAACTAGGAGCATTATAAGAACCTTATAGGTTGAAAGACATGAAACAAGAGCTTACGAACCAAAAGAATGTGAAACTGCAACGGTATAGCCAAGGAATAAGAGTGACAGAATTTGGGCAGCACTCCGTCTGTAAATAGAAGGAATTGAACATAAGCTAGAGAATATGGAATGATACTTGATGAAAACAACAACACATTGCCTCCGAAACAATTAAAAGAATGGCACAAGGTTAAGAAGGATTCAGACAGCACTCCGGTTGAAAAGATAGGAAAAACTTGATAAATGACGGAACTTGAATGAAGAATACAACACTCCGGTTAAATGATAAGCAAGGGAAAGAACATGATCTCGATATGACAAGATGATGGGGTGGAGAGAGCAATATAACAATACCTCCGGAATGAAAGAATAGCATATAAATGAAAGACTGAATTGAACAGAGAAGAAAAAGACAACTTCTCTCAAAATTGCATTTGAAATAGCATCCTTACGAAGAAGGGTAGAACAGAGTTGTTGGAAAAATCAACAACGAGAAGAATAAGCTCATGTGGGCTTATGGAAAACATCTCAAAGTTATGAGGTGACAACCAGCCACTAACGAAAACATTTGATTGGATTGAGATCAACAAGGAGACGATAAACTTATATCACCGGAATGATAAACGAAGAAGTTGGGTCATTTATAAGCACCATAATTGCAACAATCCTTAGGGAAAGCTTTTAGGTGAAATACAACCCAAGATAACTCCAAGAGATAAAAGGAGGGGTTGAAAAGATCTCCTAAAGAGAAAGAGATGATGGTTTTAACTATCTCATTCTTGATAACTCGTGAATCATGAACATGAAGGAATTGTCAAGAATGACATAACACCATCTCAAAGAATAAGGTAGAAAGAATTGCAATTAGAAAGCATGATGAAGAATGCTTGAGCTCCAACAATAATCTAGATGAAGACTTCGAGGATGAATTAAATGATGATGAACCACCATGAAGAACTCCGGTAATGAAAGCATGAGAAGTGAAAGATGAAAGAATATGAATCAAGGACTGCGATGAATTAGATGGAGCTTGAAACGATATAATTAAATAACTTGGAACTCTGGAAAAACAAGATGAACAACTTAGAACTGAGAATATGATATGATGAACAAGCTCTGAAGGAAGGGATTAAAACACCTTGAAGGAATAAGAATAAGAATTATGTCATGCATCTCCTTCACCAATTTAAATTGATGACAACCAAGGATTTGGCATACTACTTATTCTCGTTGGAAAGAATTAAAGAGAGATCTAGCACAAGCTTGGGTAAGTATTCAACGAAGCACCGGTAGGATTGTGAAAAGAACAAATGAATTGATATGATAACAACGGAAGAGTAAACTTGAATGAACCACCGTAAGAATATGGAGACGAACGAAGAGACATCAATGAAGAATATTTGGAGGACGAAGTTGAAAACTGAGAACGAAGAAATCTTCTGAAATGATGGCCTTCGGAGGACACAAAGAAAAGAATTCATGAAATGCTCCGGATGGCATAAAATAATTCCTCACAATCGGAACAATAATGAGGATGGCATGAAGCTAGAACCACGAATCTCCAAGAGAACGGGCCAAGATTTAAGAGAAACACTTCTCCGGTCTCCAAATGTTGAGAATGAAGACGAGAAATGCCATGAAGAATTGTTGAGCACTCCGGAATGAAGAATTAAAAAGGTTGAACCAATGATGAAAAGAATTTGAAAGCGATCTTGGAGAAGGCATGTGACTGATGGAAATCATTCTTACATCACACTTTGAAAAGAATTCTCCGGAGAAAGAAGAGTCAGGTAAGATCCTGGGAAAGACCTGTGGGTTAGGGCCCACTCAAAGAAATCACCGTTGAAAAGATTGCTTAAGAGATATTGCACCGAATGAATTAAAAAGGCTTGAATAAGATAACAATCCTGAGAAATAGCTTGAAAGGACTAAGAATGGAATTATGAATCTTCTGAGATATCTTCAACTCTCCAGATATGAATAGCAAGAGGAGAATGATTAATTGGTGCACCGGAATAAGAAAGCATTGTGAAATGAGGAAAAGGATAAGATCAACACTGAAATCTTGAATTACATCCACCGGAAGAATTAGAGAACAAAAGAATGATGAACTTGAATCTCTTGAGCATCTTCACGATAAAACACCGGATATGAACATTGAAGGAAAAGAATGCAGAAATATCACATGAATAAAATGGATATTTCATTAGAGAATTTCTTGGCTCCGAGAAGAAGAAGGGTGGGAGGGTGGGGAAAACAAAGACAACTTGAGATGAACAAAAAGGACACCGGTTGAAAAGAATTAACATGATGATCTTGATGGTCAAGAAGGACTAGCACTCCCATAGAAATATGAGAATACCGATTAAGAAAGGTATGGAATCAACATTTGACATCGAAGCAACTCGAATACCAGAATCGAAACGAAAACAAAGGATAGATATGCAACAGCCTAATCTTCACAACATCATTCGAACAGAGAATTGAACGAATGAATTCTGCAGATACATCAACTCGTCGAGAAGCCACTTGAAGAAGAAAAAGATAAATAAAAAAGAAACAAGGATCAGATAGAACAAATACAAGATAGAAGCTTCGTTCGATATCTTCGTGCTGAAAGCTCATGGAACGTGTTACAAAAGGGTTTTGCAATCCCCGGATCAGCATAGCCAAGGACCCTTTAAGATGCAACTCCCGATCAGAACAAGTCCATAAAACCACATCACTCAATGTAGAACCCCAAACTTCATATCGAGCATCCGTTGGAAGAATGCCTAGAACTACTAGATGAACCCACCTATAGATTTCCGAAAGTTTCCAGTTATGCAATCAGGTGTTGGGGATACACGGGAAGCACCGCGCAATCAACTCTAAACCTACATCCAGGTGTATCCATCCTTCAACACATAACCAGTCTTTCTCGGAAACTGTGTACCTCGGACCTTCGAAAAGCATCCACTATAACAAGCTATGGCAATACTCTCGAACTACCTCCCCAGTACTGGGTGATGTCGGGGTTATCTTGCCACTGGCCGTATAGGAGAGATTTTCGATGTCGGCCGTCTTAAGTATTTAGTACTGCCGCGATATGCTTGTGTCAATGATACCCCGAAGCTCAACTCCTCGGTAACAGGAGGCATCGGGAACAATAACCTTGTCACAAGAACATCGAAACAATCCCAGAATACTCGCGGGATCCTAAAAAAAATTTGGTGCAATTTTTGAAGTAGGAGAGAAAAGAGTAATCGTCAGGAGTCCTCACCAGAGTGAAAGGGGATGAGAAGCAAAGAAATCCTACTCTCCGATATAAATATAGGACTCAAAACATTTTTCAGTGTGTGCCTAGACTCAACCGTCAACGATTCGATCAATCAGTGGGGGCTTCTAGGTCGGAGAAGGCTCTGAATACCAACTTGTAATGCCCAGGATGGAGTTATACCTCCTACGTGTCGAGGCACGACTTAAAGGCATAAATCCATCCTAGAATGATCTCAAGTTTGGTATCTTTGCACGACTCATGTAAAAGAGGGATTAAATTGCAAAAGGGAGATAGTTGGCTTACACTCGCCACTTCACACAATACATTACATAAACAATCATCACACAAAACATCACAGCCCGACTACGGGTAAGATCCAAAAGAAAGATACCAAAACAACATATAGCCACAGGCCAAGATCGAATCCTAGTAGAAACCACTACTGAACATCGAAACGTCACAAGCAAACATCCAAACTCTTCAACGAGCTCCCGATGAAGTACTTGAACCAGCTCCTGCATCGAGCTCGGCTGAACCTGCATCTGGTGTGGTGAAGTAACTGTGAGCCACAGAGGACTCAGCAATCCCGTTCCCGGGTAACAGAACTATTTAAGCCTTGGGTGAGGATAAGGCTGAAGAAAGAATAAGAGGTGAAGGAACAAACAAGAGTCTGCAGCAGCAACTAGCACTAACTTACGTAATAGAGAGCGAGAAGAGAAGTGCATCGGTCGAAAGATGATCACGAAGTGATCCTAGCTAAAGCCGGTCAAACATAACCCCACCGTGTTCAACTCCCGAATCCCTATTCGGAAACTGACAGTCACGGTACACACGCTGGTAGTGTATTGCAACATTGTGTCAAGTTATCTACAACCGGAATTAACAAGCTCCCATCTGCCACATAACCGCGGGCACGGCTTTCGAAAGTTCAAACCCTGCAGGGGTGTTCCAACTTGACCCATTACAAGCCCACGATCCGCGGAGTCGCAACTCCATAGGTGGGAAGACCCGAGTATCCTCGGAATCCCGTGCTCAAGTTAAACCGAACTAAGGTAAGGCTAATCCAGCAAATCCTCCCGGCGTGTCGTCACCCTGATAGTAGCCGCGCGTATCTAGGTCTCAGGACACGACCGGATGAGACATCCTACGGGTTTTTACCAAACCTCAAGTTTCCTTGAGGTGGCCCCGCAGTCCGCTCGTTTCGGACCAACACTCATGTGGAGCACTGGCCCGGGGGGTGGAATTAAAACAAAAGAGGGTTTGCAAGGCCCTTATGCAAGTTTTATTAGTTTGTTATTAGGCAAATAGTACCAATGTTGGGACTTGTTGGAAAAGACTTAGCACTTAGCGGTTTATCAAGGGGGTCCCATACACCCCAACCGTGTTAGGAACGCATAATCAAGGAACATAACACCGGCTTATACGGTTCCTAACGGCATGAGTGGAACAAATCACCAAGCAAAAGGCTTAGCCTTCCACCCTTGCCAATATATAGGTGATTTCATTTTAAAGCATTTATATAGTGTGATATAACCCAACCAAACTTCATCATGAAGCAAGCATCTTCAATCTTCACCTGCAACTAGCAATGCTATAAGAAGGGCTGAGCGAAGCGTACTTAGCCAAGCAACGGTTTGCATAGGTAGGTTGGTTAAACATGGCAATGGTTACAAGTAGGAGGCTGACAGGAAAACATGGGCATCGAGGAAAAACTATAGATCGCGACTTCTAGCAAGAGGCAAAAATAGTAATGGTATCTGGGTTCGGTCATCTTGCCTGGGAATTCCACAAAGGAGAAGAACGGATCCAAGAAGTAGACGGAGCAACACAGTCAAGCGGATCCTCACAACTCCGGAACGAAACCGAAGCTAACAAGAGAAGCAACCGGAAAGAAAGAAACAACACGGTAAACACACAAGCATCAACATGGCATACGATGCACAAGCAAATATGATGCATGTCCGGTTTAAATATGCAAGGCATGGCAAAGTGCACAAACAAATACTACACGTTAAGTGGAGATCAATATACAACGAGTTGCATATTGACGAAACACCACAATTAATTATTTAATTGTCTCTTGTTATTTACAAGACAAGATTAAATGTTTTAACATGGCAAGAGGTGAAGCATAAAGTAAACTACACTATTAAGGCATTTTAAATGAGGCCGGAGAATAACAACAACATATCCGGAAAATCCCCATGAGCATGTTTAATAATTATAAGCAAACAACAAACACACATATATAAAGTTGTTAACATGATGCGGATGACATGATCAAGTTTTATGCAAGTTTTATTAAAAGGTTGACTTAAACGAGATAAGAAGTATTGTCACCGTGGTGAAAGGAAAAGGTGCCACGGCATGATCCGAAAATGAAGCAACGACATCATATCGGTTCCGGTATCTCGTTGAGAGACCGGTGCAAAACAAAAGGTGGAGTGAACGAGACAAACGAGATGAAAGGCGGGACGATCCCGTTACCGGGTACCCACGAGTCGGTGACGAGGCAACCGAGGAACAACAAAAGGGACGAAACGGACACGGTGCTCACACGGGAAACATTTCATACAACACAACAAGCATCACACGGGTCATCGACGGGGTTATACCTTCGAAACTCTCGTTTCGGGGCGGAATCGAGTCGTCGAGGGACGTAGTGGAAGGAGCCGTTCACGCGTTTCGTAGAGGAAGTAGTCGTTCTCGCAACTCGTAGAGGAAGTAGTGGTTCACGTCATCGTGTCGTGGTACTTGGCGAATTCCTCGTTTCCGGGCGACGGTAGTGGTACATGCCGCGGTCGGCGTTCGTAGTGGAAGTAGTGGTACTTGTTCCGTAGCCGTTCACGAGCTTGTTTTTCCGTAGGTGTTCGGTTCGTCGAGGTACTTGGGGGGGTCTCGGCGACGGTAGTGGTACTTGGTCGTGGAACTTGCGTTTCTCCTCGTAGTCGTACACGGTTCTTGCGTAGCGGTACTTGTCTCGTCGACGGTAGGGGTACAAGGGTCCAAAGTAGAATTGTTTGCTGTTACATGGGTGCTTGACAAAACAAAATCAGCAACAAGCAAACAAAAACAAGGGAAAGCTAGGCCTGAGGGAGTTCGTCGGAAGACGGGACGCCGGCGCGTCGGAGCTGGACTCCCGCGGCGAACGGCGGCTGCTGGAGGAAGGGGCGTCCACGGCGAGGCCGGAGGGCAGCAGGGCGAGGAGGCGCGCGGAAGGCGCGGCCGCTGCGGCGGACGCGAGGAGGAGGGACGTCGGGGCCCCGGCTTGAGGCAGCAGGGCGAGGACCTGCTCGCGGAAGGGAAGGGCGCCGAGGGGGAGGTGGCGGCCGCCGGCGCAGCCGGTGCTCCTGGCCGGCCCCGTCGAAGCGGGCGAGGAGGACTGGAGGGAGGTCGACGGAGCGTGCGCGGCGAGGCCCTGGCGTTGGAGGGTCGAGGCAGGGGGCGCGGCTCGGGGCCTTGGCCCGACGGCGGCGGGACGCGCGGCACCCTTGGCCGGCGCTGGACGCCCGGCAGGACGGAGGGGCGGCGCAGCTCGCGCGAGGAGGAAGCAGGCCGCGGGCTGGCGCTCGGCTTGGGGCGGTCGCCAAGAGGGCGCTGATCTGACTCCTGGCCGCGGGCTGTGCAGCGGGAGATCGGGGGTTCGGCGAGAGAGCTCCAGCGCGAGGAGGAGGTCGCGAGGCAGGCGCTGAGGGAATCGGGCCAGAGGCCTGCGGGACAGAGAGCGAGAGGGAAGCGAGACGAGGGGTGGCGGCGGCGCTAAGAGGGAGAGGGAGGGATCGAGCGGGTAGAGGCGAGCGATGCGGGAGCTGTCGGTAGCGCTAGGTTAGGCCGAGGCCTGAGAGAGTTGGGCCGAAGTGGCCTTGGGCCTAGAGGAGTTTTGGGCCGCTGGGGGGGGGGGAAAGGAGGAGGCCCAGATGGGCCGGCGGCCTGGCTGCTGCCCTTCTATTTAAATAAAAATACTTAGTAGAATAAAACAAAGAAGGAGAGAGCCAAAAATAAAAAGAAAAGAGGCAAGGAAAAGAATAAAATGATGGACATTTTTGTAAGGCTTTACGGATTAATTCCAACCTCACAAAAATAGTTCCAACAAAAAGGGAAGTGCAAAACTAAAACATTTAGCTTGCAATAAAAGGAGTTTCAAAAGAGTCTAGATAAAAGGAGGAGCCTCGAAACAACGGAAAGAATTATAGGCAAGGTATTGACGGTGAACTCGAAGTGAAAAGGACATGGGGAAATTGCAAGTGTGTTATGTTGATTCTGAAGCAATGGAATATTATTATTAATATAGCTCCATAAATATTAGGAGGCTCTTATATGTTATAAAGAGAAGTCATCTTCCCTCGATTTAAATGGACCGAAGGTCCACACGAATTATTAAGGTTGGGATGCAAAATAAAATATGACATGATGGCATGATGACATGATGCAATGCGAAAAAATAAAAAACACAAGCACAAAAGGACACACGGGCAACCCGGAACATCTGGAATCTTCTGGAACCTTCTGGAATCTTCTGGGACGTCGGTCTCGGGCGTCACAAAACCCAACAGTACAGGCTCCCTTGGAGGATTATATATGGAAGTATACTTTTTATTGGAAATGCTTTAGAAGTATACACCCTTCATGACTAAAAAGGAGTGGCGTGTCTCTGTTTTTATCTCCTTTTTGCCCTTAAACCACCAGAGTGCCCATTTCTCAGTGTACACAATAGAATGGTTTCAAAAGTCTGAACTGATCATTGTGTATTAGTGTGCTTTTAGTCACAAGTCCATAGAAATGAACTGTTTTTGTACTACATTTCAAATGTAAACATCAGAATACATGTTTTTCCTATATAAAGTATGCATCTCTTCAAAACTATACTTAAATGCAAAAAGTACCGCAGCAGCGCGCGGGGTGTCTTCTAGTATATGAGAAGTTTGATTCCTTGCAATTGTTTTCAGATATGAAAATGGTAATATTAGAGTCATGCTAGTAGTAAATCCTGGATTAGTAAAAATACTTGTGTTAAGGTTTGTGATTCCTGTAGCATGCACGTATGGTCTTCTAGTTATGTGATGAAGTTGGAGCGCAATTTATTCTTGATTTTCTTCCTTTGTGTGAAAGTTGGGAGAGCGCGATGGTTAAGTCCTACCAACCTCTCCCCTAGGAGCATGCGTAGTAGTACTTTGCTTCGAGGGCCAATAAACTTTTTGCAATAAGTATGTGAGTTCTTTATGACTAATGTTGATTCCATGGATTATACACACTCTCAGAGCAAGTATAATAAGGTGACGTGGGCGGACTGTAAGCCTTAAAATAATATATTGGTGCTGAGTTGGCAGAGAGAGAAGAGGCGAGAGAAGAGAAGCGTGCTACTAACTAACAGCTGGCTGTAGCGCGTGCTCCTAGACACTTTGTGAGAGAGTGAGGTGGGCCATGTATTAAAGAAGTACTACTTATTTGTATCTAACTATTATACTTGCTAGCTATAAGCTTGGCTATAGATGATGTGGCAACATCTTATAGCCAGTTGTCGGCTATACTATTAACCATGCTCTCACCCTTCCACCTTTGCTAGCCACTCTAGTACCGCGCAACTTTCGTCGGTGCATTAGATCCACCTTATACCTTTCCTCAAAATAGCAACCATACCAACCTATTATGGCATTTTCATAGCCATTCTGAGATATATTGCCATGTAACTCCACCATTCCGTCATTATGAGTTTTCACCTTGAGTTGTAATTTTTGAGTTGTAAGTAAATAAAGTGTGACGATCATCATTATTAGAGCATTGTCCCATGTGAGGTTTATAAAATAAAAGAGGCCAAAGATCCCAAATAGAAAAAGAGGCCACAGTGCCCAAAAAGAAAAAAAAGAAAAAAGAGAAAAGAAAGAAAAAAGAAAAGAGAAAAAGAGAGAAAAAGAGAGAATGGACAATGTTACTATCCTTTTCCACACTTGTGCTTCAAAGTAGCACCATGTTCTTCATGATAGAGTCTCCTATTTTGAATTTTTCATGTATTACTAGTGGGAATTTTTTGTTATAGAACTTGGCTTGTATATTCCAATAATGCGCTTCCTCAAATTGCCATAGGTCTTCGTGAGCTAGGAAGTTGGATGCAGGCCCACCTAGTTTTCTTTTGAGCTTTCATACACTTATAGCTCTAGTGAATCCGTTACATGGCGATTCCTACTCAGTCACATTGATATCAATTGATGGACATATCCATACACTACTGCAAGATGTTGCTAACGTGACACTACGATCAGAGACCCTTCGACGAAAATGTGTGCGGTGCAATAATCACAAATGGTGGTGTCAAAAAATCATCAAAAAGGTGCAAAATGTTTGCGATGACGGATGCATCAAACACGGTTCAGATTTTGGTTGCATGTGTGATGTAGGGCATACGGTTCAGTTCAATGAACTGTTTGCGATGAGGAAGAAGAACGTAAACGAGAAGCCAGATGAAGGTGTGTGCGATATACGGCATACAGTTCACTCAGATTAACTGTTGGCGATGAGGCGGAATAAAAGAAACGGGCAACCAGATAAATGTGTGTGCGATTGAGGGCATATGCTTCAGAAGGATTAACTGCTTGTGATTAGGCAACATAACAGAAACTGTCAGCCATATCAAAGTGTCTACGATTGATCGCATACACTTCACACATATGAACTGTTTGTGATTAGCCACAACAAACAGAAACAGTTAGAAAGATCAACATGTGTGCACTAGACGGCCACACATTCTAATTAAAATAAGCGTGCGCGATGGTAATAATGAGCGGGCGCGGTTGTTGGAACAAGAAGTGTGCTAACATTGCCTATTGCGGTGCACCCTATGGTGCTAACGCCACGTACGCGGTCGAGAATGCATGCCCACATTATGCTGTCTGGGAATAGTGCTGCACTTAGAAATTATAGAACCGTCAATAAATTTTGAGCATGCGTCCCGTCACATTCCAAATTACCACTACAAAAAAAAAGACACATCCCTGCCATTTTGGGCCAAACGATTTTTTTCTGTCATACTTCTGACACTTATATGACAATAATTGTGACAAAACACGGTATCATCATAGATGTGGTGGGGTCCTACTTCTATGACAAAAAATCATGACAGAAAATGGGCTTTTTGTCCTGGGCGGGCCGGAGACACAGCTGCATGAAATTCTTTGGGCCGTCCATGATGGAAAAAAACCATGGTAGAAGCGAGGCCGAGGAAAATATCGGGGTGTTTCCGGTTACGGTGGGTGGTCGGGGCCGAGCGATGCGCGTTTCTCTCATACACGCACGTGCGTGGGTGCGAGGCGTTGGGCTCAAACTGAACCCGAGCGAGGCGTTGGGCTCTAACTGAACCCGAGCAATTGCACTGCTTGCTACGCGTTACTGAACCCGAGTGATCGATCGATGGCTGTTAACTGAACCCGATTGAGCGATTCTTTCGCTACTGCTGCTAACTGAAGCCGATTGATGCTGCCTCTGCATGAACAGTGAGCGTTGCCGGGGGGGGGG
>LR738711.1:542446013-542527897 GCA_902687465.1 Secale cereale
GGTGGGGGTGGATGAATAGGACCCCGTGGTGTTGCCTCTGGATGAACAGGACCCCGATCGATCGAGCCGGTTGGGGCTCGATGAACAGGAGCCCGTGGAGGGCTGGATGAACAGGACCACCCCGTGGAGGGCAGGATGAACAGTAGGCGGTGGAGGGCTGGATGAACAGTAGCCCGTGGATGGGTCGTTGAACAGGAGCCCGTGGAGAGGGCTGGTTGAACAGTAGCCGGTGGAGTAGCGCGCGGTGGAGGCTGAACAGTCGCAGGTGGAGGCAGGAGGAGGTCAACGGTGGATGAACAGTAGCCCGTGGAGGCTGGAGGGGGTCGACGGTGGAGATGAAAAGTATCCCGTGGAGTCCCGTTTTTCGGTACGCCACACCCCTCCCGATAAACAGGACCCCCGTTTCGACCGTAGCGCTCCAACACAAGTCCGATTCTTCCGTTTTGCGGTACGCTACACCCCTCCCGATCAATAGGACCCCCGTTTTGACCGTAGGAGGTCCGTTTCCTCCGTTTTGCGGTACGCCAGACCCCTCCCGATGAACAGGATCCCGTTTCGACCATGGCCGGTCGAACATAAGGACATTTCCTCCGTTCTGCGGTACGCCAGGCCTCGTTTCCATTGGCTATTCCATCCAAGCCCTTCCGATGAACAAAACGACGCATTCCGTTCAGACCTAGCCGGTTGGCTCCCCATGAACACGACGACGACGCTATTTCTCCGTTCCAACCCAGCCATGTACACGAGCCTGGCCGTACGTATGCGTGAGTAGGCGTTCGAGACCCTGCCCGTAGGTACGTACGTGGCCGTATTTTCTTTCTTGCACACTGGCCGCTGTACGTACGGGTACATGCTACGTGCGTGCCTCTACTATGACACATGTGCACCACTACATCGACCAGTATGTACGTACACGTTCGCAACCAGAATGACAATGCTACATACGCTTCGACCAGGTGGGTCCCGACTGTCAGGCACTTCCTTGCGTGTGAAGACGTAGCTGGTGGGTCCCAGCAGTCAGGGGGGCGAATCAATTTTTTTGCCCGGACGCACTTCCTTGCGTGCGAAGATGTAGCTGGTGGTTCCGAGCAGTCAGGGGGAAACGTTTTTTTTCACGAAATACGGTGGCCCATCCGGTGGGTCCCCACTGTCAAATGGAGGAATAATAATTTGCGCGTAATAAGGAGGCACTTCCTTGCTACGGCCGTGGACCCAACTGTCAGCCTCTCCACGTACAGTACTCTTCCGATGGAAGTCGTTCCTTGACCACGTTGACCACGCCGCGTCGAGAGCACCAGGGCGGTGGATGACAGCGAGGCCTAGGAAGGGGATGACGCTGAGCCGGGGAAGATGCGGCAGTGGAAGTCCGCGCAAAGAGGAGTACGCGGGTTCACTGGTTCGGCTGCGTCGTGAGGCTGCCGTCGCCGCAGGGCCTGGCCAGCGGTGGGAATAGTAAGGAGCGGTGAGGCCTCCGCGGCAGCACAACCGGCCACGGGAGGCAGGAGCATGCGGCACGACAGACGCTGCTTTGGGCGGCTGGAGCAAGAAGACCAGAGGTTGAAGAAGCACTACGGCCGTTGGATGGACATTGTACAGTCACTAGAGCTAGAATCGTTCATATTGACTAAGTTGACAAAGCACTCCGTCTCCGTCAACTTAGTAGGCCCACAAGTCAGCCACCCACCAAGGTGGGTCCCAACTAGCAGGGGGAGTATTCATTTTTTGTGCGTAATAAGGCGGCACTTCTGGTGGGTCCGAGCTGACATCGATGGGAACGTTTTTTCACGAAATACGGTGGCCCATCCGGTGGGTCCCAGCAGTTAGGGGGGAATGTTTTTTTCGCCGAATATGGTGGCCCGTCCGGTGGGTTCCTGCTGTCAGGTGGAGGAATAATTATTTTCCGCGTAATAAGGAGGCACCTCCTTGCGGCTGCCGTGGACCCAGCTGTGAGCCTCACCACGTACAGTACTCTTCCGAAGGAAGTCGTTCCTTGACCATGTTGACCACGCCGCGCCGAGAGCACCAGGGCGGTGGACGACGGCGAGGCCTAGGAAGGGGACGACGCGGAGCCGGGGAAGACGCGATAGTGGATGCCCACATGTAGAGGAGTATGAGGGTTCACTGGTTCGCTGCGGTGTGAGGCTACCGTCGCCACAGAATAACAGGGGGTGTGGGTGAGTAGAGGGATGGCCTGGCTAGCGGTGGGAGTACTAGGGGGGTGAGGCCTCCGCCGCATCACAGCTGGCCACGGGAGGCAGGAACACGAGGCACGACCGACGCTGGTTTGGGCGGATGGAGCAAGAAGACCAGAGGTTGAAGAAGCACTACATACGGCCGTTGGATGGACATCGTATGGTCACTGGAGCTAGAATCATGCATATTGACTAAGTTGACAAAGCCCTCCGTCCCCGTCAACTTAGAAGGCCCACAAGTCAGCCTGCCACTATACTGGGTCCCAGCTAGCAGGGGGAGTATTCATTTTTTTGTGCGTAATAAGGACGAACTTCCTTGCGTGCGAAGATATAGCTGGTGGGTCCGAGCTGTTACTCTGCGATAACGTTTTTTTGTGAAATACAGAGGCCCTTTCGGTGGGTCCCAGATGTCAAGTGGAGGAATCATTATTTTGCGCATAATAAGGAGGCATTTCCTTGCGTGCGGCCGTGGACCCAGTTGTCAGCCTCTCCACGTACAGTCCACTTCAGATGCATGTCGGTCGTTGACCACGTTGACCAGGCCGTGCCAAGAGCACCAGGGCGGTGGACGACGACGAGGCCTAGGAACGACACAGAGGCAGGGAAGACTCGACAGTTGTTTCCCACGCGGAGGGGAGTATGACTGTACGAGGGTTTACTGGTTCGTCTGCTGTCGCCGGAGAATAACAGCAGGTGCGGGTGAGTAGAGGGATGGCTAGGCAAGCGATGGGAGTACGGTGGGGCGGTGAGGCCTGCGCGGTAGCACAGCCGCCCGCGGGGAGGAGAGAGTAGGGAGTCCCGCCGGTGCTTGTTTGAGCGGCTGGAGCAGGAAGAGCAGAGATTGAAGAAGCACGATGGCCGTTGGATGGACATCCAACAGTCACTGCTTGTGCATCAACCTTTTTTTAGGAAAGCCTCAAATCTGTGGAAACCATCATACAACCCATCTTCCATTATTTCTAATAATTTACAGCTCATTTGCTAATTCTTAAGGTTTTTTTGGAGCCCATATTCTTTTTGTTAGCATTAAAGCCCATATTGTGGCCAGGGTTAAAAAATTATACGAAATTTTGCATATTTCGGGAACTGTTATTAATCCCGAAATTTCGAGTCACATTCAAACTGATTTTAAAAATAAATGTATATCAATATAAAATCCAACAAATTGTCCATCCATAAAAATTAATGCAATTTAAAATCTCCAAATGAAAAAAATAAATTTGAAACTAATTGCCGGTTTGATGTGTTTAAAAAATGTACAACCCATTTCTCATTACTGATGGGCCATTTTCTCGTCCAGCCTGAATGAAGCTCTCCTCGTCTTGAAAGATTTGCAGCCCAACAGGCCTAACAAAGCAACTTACTTGGCAAATCACAAAAAAAAACTGGGCTAGCCATTTTCAGAAAGAAAAAATACTACTGGGCTGGTCTGTGGTAAACATAAAAGAGAAGGCTGTCTAGACAGGCCAGAGTGCCCCGCACAACCCAGTTGACACCCTACTTCCGTCTAAAAAACAAATTAGATAAATGCCAGTTCAATTATGGCGATTCATAAAAATGCCACTTCAATTTCCAAACTTTGAAAAACGACACTTCAATTTTTGCAAACTTTGGAAAACGCCACTGCAATTTGCAAACTTTGAAAAACACCACTCCGGACTTCGAAAAATGCCACTGGAAATGGCAGAAATGGCATTTTTCAAAGTTGGAAATAGAAGTGGCATTTCTCAGAAACACCAGATTTGGAGTGGCATTTATCAAATTAACCCAAAACAAAAATAACCGGGCGAGCTGCTGGGTCCCTGGTGTCAGCCGCTCGTTGTGCAATTCTCTCGTTTATTGACTATGTTGACAATGGCATGGGACCCAGATGTCAGAAATCCATTAGGAGGAGCCATTTTTTTTATTGGCTTTAAATAAGGAGGCACTTGCTTGCATACTGCCATGACCTTGGCGGGTCCCTGCTATCATCCTCTCCACGTACAATCATCTCCTGATTGTGTACGCGTCAACTTGGTAGGCCCACAAGTCAGCCTCTAAACCCGTGGAGGACAAATACAACCCATTTAAAAAAATAACAGCCCATTCCATACGTTCAAACGGAAAGTTCAATATTTAGAGCAAAGTAACAGGACTGATCCACATATAGAGTACTGAACTTTCTCGTTGACAACCATCATAGACAAGTTAACTATCTACTCCCACTAATACTCTAGTAGCGTACAAGTAGTAACTTACTCTTAGCTAACTAGACGATGCCGGCTGCCATCTGTGGTACACGCTAAACGCCGGCACTGGCGTCCTCCGCCTTCCTCCGCCTCGCCTTGGACTTGCTAGAGGTGCAATAGGGCGCATTGCTTGCGCGTGTTGGCTCTTTCCATGCCGGCGTGGTCCACCGAAGCTTCGACTTCTAAGCGGGAAACCCACTTGACGAGCTGGTAGTAAAAATCGGCGTCGTGAACACGTGCGTACCCGACAGCCTCCAGGGCTATTTGCCGGGCGCCGGCATCCATGTAGTCGGCCCAGTTGCCGGCGATCTGCTCGCGACTCAGAGCGTTGGTGCGCTGCTGCTCCATGTCCCGCTGGCGGCGCAAATCGGCGATACGCTGCTCCTCCTCCAAGCGGTCGCGCTCCAACCACTCCTGCTCCTCCGCAAGGCGGTCGCGCTCCAACAAGTCCTCGATCTCTTCATTGCCATCTAAAGACCAATAGAATGCCTCCTCCCTCCGTCCGCCTTCTGGTGAAAAACCGAACACTAGTTCCGGCGGTGACCGCCTCCAGCCTCGCCTATCGCGGACGGGCGGGGGCATGGCGGACGTGGTGAGAGCGAGGATAAGTGGCGAGCAACGTCCGGTCGGTGGGGGCTTATGAGGATAGGGTGAGTTGGGTCACGGTGCCACCATAGAAGGTCGGGAAACAGTACTTATAGGCGGAAGGTAGCGCAACGGTCATCGGAATTCAATGCATAATTAAGCAGGCATGGCTTAGCACACCAGCTTGCCGTGGAAAACTAGAGAAACTGAAATTCTGACTGTGCCGTCCCGTCCCGTCCGTGCTGGGTCGCATGCCGGCATGACGGTCAAACGAGTGCACTCGAATCATCTCCCTCCTTGTCAATAATGATTCCACGGATTTAAAAGGCCCGCAACAATTAAAGCGCATCTTTATTCGCATCAGTTAGCTGCCTTAATTACGACCGGCTGCATGCAGGCACTCAAAATTGCTTGCAGCCAATACGCGGAGCATCATGCAACGAGTCGCAGCCGAGGGCATTAGTTGATGAACTTGAGCTGGGAGATAAGGCATTTGCGAACTTGAATCATCCAGATGAGGTACTCCATCCTTGTAAAAATTATTCCACCACTCATCATCTACCTTGGCTGGTGAGATTTTTGAATTAAGCCCTGCAAACCGAAAAGGAGGTAGTACGTGCGTGATCCGCTATTTATTTGTGTAGGATCGAGTAGATCGTTTTTTGAATTGAGCCCTGCAAACCGGAAAGGAGGTAGTACGTGCGTGATCCGCTATTTATCCATGTAGGATCAAGTAGGTCGGATAGTGTACGTGTAGGATCAAGTAGGTCGGATGGTGTACGTGTACGTGTACGATCGCATTAACCGATGAACATTCACCGGGAGATAAGGCATTTGCGAACGTTTTTGCTGGCAGTTTCTTCAGATTCGCATGGCATTTTCTTCAGAGCAGCTTGTCAGTTTCTTCAGAGGTAGGCATTTTTATTCAAAAAACTACCACTCGGATCTTGCGTCACAACTAAAACTGCTAGGAGCGCATTAGGAGGCTAGCTAGTGATCGATCAGTAACTTGTAAATACTGAGCGAACAGATATAAGGAACTGGTAACACATAACAATGATTCACAGATCATATACAAATATGTAGCTCCAAAAGCAAAGATCAGCCACAATTAAGACCAACTAGTACGATTCCCATACATAAGATCAACATGTTAATGCATCTCAATTATTCACAGATCATATACAAATATGTAGCTCCAAAAGCAAAGATCTAGAAAAAAACATACGTTCTTCCTACTAACATGGATGCTTTTCTTGGCCAACATTCAGTACAGACTCAAAGACAAATTTGTTTGTGAAGTCTACAATTCCTACTTCAAACGTAAGTGGTTTCATCAACGGCTGAAACCATCAGAATGAACCACACATGATGGAGGAATATCTACTTCAATATGATTTGGTCTTCTCTCGATCACACGCCGATACTATTTTCGGAATCCAATCTTTAACTTAGGCAAAATGATGCCCATTGAATAATCAGACCAAAGCAATGAAGCACCTAGTGTTGGCCAATAAATAGTACAGTACTACTTTTCTGCAGTCCATGAAGTGACCATCCAATCTTTCTGTGTCTATTTTCAAATGGCACTGCATGAAGTGACTATACTATTCTTTTGTGCAGTTCAACCAAAATTGCGGTCACTTTGTTTGTTTGCCAAATAGCAACGGGTAGACATCTCTGTCTGCACGATTATCAAGCAGCTAGTAAACATATACCCTACCTTTTATTTTCGGTTTAAACATGTGTCTTCCGCTTAGCATCTGTCATGTTTTGCACTGGACAATTTGATACAGTCATGTTTTGCCCTGGACAATTTCATACTGAATTGATTTGCTTGTTTAGAGCAGAAATATAGCACATATTCTTCATCATACCAAAGGATATCCATGTTCGCAGTGATGGAAGAGGTGAAATCGATACAACTGAAATTGAGCATCCAATCATTGAATCCTGTCCTGCACCTCCAATGTAGATCCACCCTGCCAATAAATTCAAATGCAAACCACTAGTATTACTATCTAATGACAGTACAAAAAGAGTAGCAAGATAGTAGCAAACCATGTACCTTCTTAATGAACAGCTCATAGTGCCACCAATTGGATATAAAGGTTTGGAAGAAAACATGCTCCTAATGTTGAACCAGTTGGACTTTTTGTGCAGTTCCACTAAAATCGAGCATCCCTGTTTGCATAGATATTGAAAGTGCGATTACTATAAAAGTGGCACTAGTTGAAGCATAGACTCAAAAATATATGCATTCCAATTTCTTAAAGGGAAAAGGTTTCTATAAGCTCTAGCACTGGAAGTTTTCCATAAGCTCTAGCACTGGAAGATGTCTATATGAATTAATAATACAAAATGTAAAGGTAACAAGTTTCAGCATTGGTATACTAGTTGTGCAAGAGCATTAAACCAAATACAAAAGTCTGAAGGTAACTAGCATTATTAACTAATGACGTTATTAAAAAAATGCAAACCATGTACCTTCAAGGTAAATATCATTTCGAACCCGGGTGAACATGAAAAATTGCTATCCCAATCTTAACAAAGGTGATGCTAGCTTTACTGGCAGTATTTGAGTGAACTCTACACCCTCTGTACCAATGCTGAAACTTGTTGCACAGCTAGTATACCAATGCTGAAACTTGTTGCTCTGGGAAAGCTTGCCACACCTTATATATGTCGATACTCTAATGCAACACCATTCAAATAGTACAAATACACACTAATACACTGGCTAGTGGAACAGTGGAGTATTTTTTTAATATGGGGTAGAGTATAATGGTTTTACTGAACTGATCTCCATAAGCTAGCACTTGAAGATTTCTATAAGCATTAACAATACAAAATGTAAAGGTAACAAGTTTCAGCATTGGTATACTAGCTGGCAACAACATTAAACCAAATACAAAAGTCTAAAGGTAACTAGCATTATGAACTAATGATAGTATAATTTTTTTGCAAACCATGTACCTTGAAGGTATATATCATTTCGAACTCGAGAGGACCTGAAAATTGCTATCCCAATCTTGATAGTCGATTAAACATAAAACTTGACCAACCGAATCAAAGAAAACAACCGGATAAGGAGGTGCCCACTCTTGACCTTTCCTCTTGTCTTCATATTTTTTTGTGCAGTTTAACCAAAATAAAATGACATCAGCGCCTTGGCATTTTGGTGACATTATACAAAAAAAATTTGACTTATCTCATGAAAGTGAGGTATGTAATCTATAAGCATTAACAGTGCAAAAATCTGAAGGTAGTAACAAGTTTCATCGATGGTATACTGGCTGTGCAACAATATTAGAATGCCTTAGCTGAAAAATCTTTAATACATCCACAATCAATAGTTAACCCTGAAATAATCCAGAGACATTTAATGGCATTGCTTAAATTTATCGGTGGCATTAGACTGAGTGCAGCATTAGTTAAATGTGGCATCACTTTAGCAGTATCATTGTTGAATTTACCGCTGTCCTTATAGTAACAGCAAAAAAGTGGCAATAAGAGCATGGGAGACCCATTCGGGCAGTGGGCGCACCAGTACGATGTACCTCCACGGACGCATAGAGTGGTGAGGGAGGTATGGTTGCCCAGAGCAACAAATATCCAGGCAGCATATGTGGATTACGTCCCATTTTTGTTATGTTCGACCACCTTTTTCCTATGTGAGGACAACAAACCGATCGACCTGGTCATTCTCTATTGCGTTGTCATGCCTTTCTACCCTTCTTTAACCAAGAGACACGAGACTCGTTCCTTAGCTACTGATTTTCCCCTTGTCAACCTAGATGCGGGTTCGATGCCTACTCTCTTGGACATACAGTCTCCCTTCCTTTCCTTATTCAACCCAGACATGGATTAGTCTGCATGAAGTAGGGTTTCCTTTAATAGTGCAAATTAAGGTTTTCATCTGCGTGACCAGCAGAGCAGAGGATAGCAAATTCGGAAGATGGTGAAGTGGAAAAAGATCCACATGCAGCGACATGGCAGATGGGGTAGTAGAACAAGGGTATGGTTCGAAAAGAGGTAGCACACCTGAGGGTCGGCGGGAAGTGGCTTCACTCGTGGTCGCCGTCCTCCGCACACACTACGGCAACAAGCTTGGGGACGGAGGCCATCCCACGCGGGCGCTAGGTCTGAGAGGACGGCCTTGTCGACAGTGCGTGACCTCGCTCGCCAACGACGAGTGCGTCAACGTTGCACATCCTTTTCTTCCCCGGCAGATCTGTGACCACCGGTGAGGAGGGAGAGAGAGGCCGTCTTTTTTAGATTTGCAGAGAGGGTGATAGTGTGAGAAGCAAGTGGGAGCCCTTAGCAAGAAAGCTCTGAAGCTCCAGCCTATATATCTTTTTTATACTACTAGTATTAGAGGTGGAGTAGTAGTAGAGTAGTTTATATTTTCTCTGCAAACAGTACCAGTTAGTCATGCTTCAAAACTGAACGGCACGCCATTAAAAAAATAAAGGTCGATAACTAATGCAGCACCTCGGGCCAACGCGGCTAGATCGCATTTTACATGAGAAATTACACACCATGTTTTGTTGACATGTGGTCCCGTGTACCAGATGAATGACTCCAAGTTCGACCACCGTGATGCTAGGTGCGAGCCGATGAACACTATTGGAGAGACCCTCCTCATAATTTTCTTACATTGGTCGTTTGATTCATAGGATAGAATGCTATAGGATTTTTTTCCTATGTAATCATGTTTTAATTGGCAATCTAGCATCCACTCCAACTTTTGTTTCACTTCCTTTGATCCTATGAAGAGAGTACTTGCTCTAAATGATGTGCCGCTGCAAGAGCCGCCTATATTAATTAACCATGCTCTAAAAAGGTGGACCATCTTTGGCTATAGTAGTACTGTAGGTTACTAGGTGACCTTGCGCTTGGCTCTTCTCCTCTTCCGGAAGTCGAACAATACGAGCATGGTTAATAGTATAGCCAGCTGCTGGCTATAAGCCAGTGCCATGTCATCTACAGCCCATCTTCTATCCAACATGAACAATAGTAGATCAAAAGAGTGTACTACTTTTTTATTATGTGACCCAGATTTCATTCTCACAAAGTGCCTAGGAGCACGTGCTAGAGCTGGCTCTTCACGAAGAGCTCACTTACCATCTCTCTCTCCTCTTATCTTTCCTCCAACTAAGCAGAAATATACTAGTTTATTCCTTATAGCCCGCTGACTCAGCTCTATTGTACTTGCTCTAATGGTGGTACTACTTCTGGCAATCTGACACCAAATGAACTGATGCACGTCCACCGCTTGGAAGCAAAAGTTTCTCCTCGTGTTGCGAGCCACCGCGCATGCGTTGGCGAGGGAGAAGGCATAGTAAGCAAGCTTCTCATCATTCTGCGAGTTGACGGGACACATCAAAGTTATGTATTTATTAGTACTCTCTTCAAAAAGGGCCGACCATATCCATGGCTACCATCCTGTTCTCTGTCATTGAGTACATGTACTATTCACGTGCCATCGAGGAGGAAAAATATAGCATAGTACTAGGTGACATCGAAGTGCATGACTCTCTTACGCACTGCATATCTCCATTTTCTTGCATGACACGCCACCTTGATGCTAGATGTTCCGCGTGTCATGGAGTCATATAGTATGATTTTGTAAAATGGAGGCATATAGATGTCCCACGTGCCGGCAATAGGATGAACAAAGCTCATGTCTTAAATGAAAGAGTGGAAGAACATAGATTCTCGACGATCGAGAAGGAGCTACAAACCTCGGGGTGATAACTAATGTGGCACCTCGGGCCAACGCGCCTAGATCGCATTTTGCATGAGAAATTACACACCATGTTTCGTTGACACGTGGTCCCATTCCAACATGTTAGTGAGACGACGGCGAGTCCTTTTGTACAATTTCCGAAAGGACGTGTAGGCCGGGTGCCTCTTTGTGTACCGTGGCAAACTGCGAACCATCCACTGACTCTTCACCTTTCCCTCTTGATTTGGAACTGCTGTCGCACGCTCTTCCTCCCTCCTCCATTTGCCTTCACCCTTCCTTCTGCCATTGTTCGATCATCTTCTCCATGGAGGGAACAAGCCGGAAACGACCCCGTTATTCTTGACTCGATCTGAAAGATGACGTGGTGGGGGGACTCATTGATCGGTGCGACGTCATCACCTCGGCTAGCATGGCAGGTTCATTCAAGAACATTCTCGACTCCACTAATAACATCATTACAAGGAACCCTAGTGTCCAGGAGGGTCGGTACGAAACGACACTATGGGATCACTGGAATCCCTTCTACGGTTGGCGGGCGCGGAGTTGTGCAAAGAGCAGGTCTAAGAGTCAGCACATCGTTCGTTTACCCAGGTTCGGGCCAAAAGGATGCGTAATACCCTAGTCCTGCTTTGGGGTATATTTGAGTGTTCTTGAGTTCTTCAGGTAGCTACGGTGCCTATCTAGCTTTCCAGGACCCGAATCCTCCTCAAGTATGCCGCGGGCCTCCTTTTATAGTCTGAAGGGGCTGCCACAGTGGCACACAGGAGGTGGAAAGGTGTATTGTGTATAGGCTTATCCCATGCCATTACGGGACAAGGCGCATTCAATGCGCTGCTTAGGTGTCTATTTACTTTATCGGGGACGGGAAAGAAGCCCGTCCCGTCCGTGGTCGCTACGTCTAGTCGCGACACGCGTCCAGGCCAGCGAGGCAGGCACCTGAGGTGGCATCGCGGTAGGGTCTTCACAAAGACCTGCATGCCACCACGTAGGTGAATGGCTAGCTAGCCCAGGAAACACGTATCGCCATGTGGGTGCCTGCCTGGGCCAGCGGGTCGGCCGCCGAGCTGGGTCGGCGACAAGGTGGCAAGAGCTTGCCGCAGCCTTGCTTCTGTTCCCGGCAAGGATCTTGCCGGGGCCTCCGTGAGTGCCCTGCGGCAAGAGGCTTGTCGGGGCTTCGGGGTGTCTTCGACAAGGAGCCTTGCCGGGGCCTCGCGGGCGTCCTCGGCAAGGAACCTCATGATCGCCATGTCTTCTGGATCTTACCTTGGAGTCACAGATCTTTGTCTTCACAAAGATCTGCATGCCATCACGTGGGCGCTTCCCGAGCCTTGGCTCCACTGTTCTTGGTATTGTTGGAGCCCATAGGCTTCAAGGGTGGCTGCTCTGTTGGTGTTTGGGCGTGCTCCCCCAGCAAGGGTCCTGCCGGGACTGCTGAGGCCACCCCCGACAAGGGTCTTGCCGGGGGAAACTGCTCCGCCCCTCTGTCTCTTTGCTTTGTTGGCCTAGGCGCTGTCTTGATTGTCTTGGGCTTCGGTTTTACCTCGGTCCACTTCTCCTGCTCTGCTTGGTGCAGCCGTGGGCGCAGCTCCGACTGTCTGTGCACAACTACGGGGTACAAAGACGCACCCCTTCTTTTGTACACCGACAGGAGCCCCCGGGCCTAGGCCACACATGAGCGCGACACGTTGTTGGGCTAGGCCCAAAACGGTGTGCGGGCAGGCGGGGCGGTTTTTACCGCAGTAAAACTTTTCGCGCGCTGCGCTTCCCTCGACCCGTGTTGAATGCGCGATGTGGAGGGGTGCGTGTGACGTGGGTGGCATGGGTGGGGCGGTTCCCGCACGCATGCGTCATATTGCAGTAAAGAGGCGGCTCGCGCCTTCCTCGTAAAAAGAGGGAGGCGTGGAGGCGCGACTCTCTTACTGGACGGACTTGGGTTGCAGTCTTGAAGGCGCCCACGCTCCCCCCGATCACGGGGTGGGGAACGGTCGCCTTACCCGTCCTTTCGACCTTGCACGCTCGCCACGCGTCCTTCATGCAGGTGGCGAGCTTTGGAGGCGGGAAACCGGGCCGTCGCTGGTTGGGGCAGCGGGTCAGTCCCGATTCCTTGCGCCCCTGATGGCTGGATTGCCTGAGTGGGGCGGCTGGGTCTCGACCCCGCCTCTTTATAAAGAGGGGGAGAGAGGGAGTGCCACCCCACATTCTTCAGTATCCATCCTCCTTCATCTTTGCTTCTTCCTCTCATCTACCATGGTGAGAGGAGGTTCTGGGCCTTCGTCGGTGGCAGCGAGGGTAGCTGCTCGTCAGCGCGTCCCTCCCTCCCTTGAGCCCGTGGCGGCGGAGCCAGCCACAAGAGGAAGGGGGAGGGGGCATAGCCGAGGTTGCCGTGGCGGTCGGGGGAGAGGGGCACGAGGTGGCACGGAGGTCAGGCCTCTACCAGCGATGCCTCCCGCGATGGAAGGTCACGTCGGGGACCGGCGCCGCGAGTTCTTCATCAGGCTGCGCCTGCCACCGCGCCGTCATCTCCGTCTCCCCACCCCCTTTGCAGCAGAGATGGAGCTCAACCCACCCCAGACCCTTAGGTTGCACATGAGGGGCTGCGAGACCAGGGGTACGCGACTCGACGTTGACTTTCCCGCCCCTCACGTCATGTATCTCCGTCACGGGTGGAAGACGTTTGCCCGCATCCATAGCTTGACGGTGGGACTCGTCCTCTATTTCAAATTAATGGAGGGCGGCCTGCTCTCCGTCAAGTTCTTTGGAGATCTTGGGACTCGCCGGAAGTGCTGCGTAGAGAGCTCTTCCGACGATGGAGACTCTTCCTCGAGTGGGAGTGACGAGGAGGACAGCGACAATGACGATGAGGGGGCCGAGCGGCAGAATGCCTACTCCAACTTCGACTAACCGCGCCACTCCTCCGTCGGTCACGTGCCCTGCCGAGGGCCATCCTCGCCAAGCTCTCCTTCGGGGTGCTCCCCGTACTCTCCTTGGGCGGATGGCGTAGGAGGGCCAGAGAAGGCGAAGAAGGCGGGCGACAGCCATTAACTCGGAGTATGCGGGCACCGATGCCTTCGTCGCGTATTGGCGAGCCGATGCCTTATCTTCCAGCTTTCTGCTCTTCGCACCTTGCCTAGGCACTCTTTTTTCCCTCCCGCTGTCCTGTTCCATCTTGTGAGGAGAGGACAAGAAAGCAATTACGGGCATCTTATCTCTTTTTAGTTTTTAAGCCTACGGGACTTTGTTGAATTTAAAGCTTGTAATCCCCCTTGTTCATGTTTTTTCTTTCCGTACGAACTGTACCTGTACGGGATGTTTTTAATGAAAAGGGGTGTATGCCGGGTTCTTCTTGCATGAGCGAGGCCCATGCCAAGGATGAATCCTTTTTATTTTCATAATAAACATTATCGCCCGGCAACAGGCCTTGCCGTTTCTCTTCTTCGGCCGTCCGTTCTCTCGCTTTTGGCGGAGGCAGGGGCGAAGTAGAGTTAGGCTCCTCGTTCATTTCTTCGCCACCGCAACTACTAACAAATTCCGACCCAGGAAGTAACTCTCGGGCATAAGGAAAAAGGGAGTACGGTGGTTTTAAGACATAAACGAGGCTTCACATGTCCCAGTTCCATATGGAAATGTATAGCAGGGGGATGAAAAACTTATATGAATCCGCAGCCCCCGGCAACCTTGGCTCGCCGTGGTTGGATCCTTACATCTTCAGCCCTCGGCAGGCTTGCCTTGCCAGGGTTGGGGCGTCAATTCGTTCTCCTTTTCCCAAGTGGCTCAGCGGGAATGACCTGTGGACCAAAGAAGGTAGAAAAGATGCACACCCGATCTCTAGGCTAGGGGTTAGTCGCCGCCAAGCACTATCAACCCTAACCGACGAAATGACTCAATCTAGCATGCATGCTATAACTTAGGGCGCCAGCGCTTCATTTATTTATGCTCAGGGTCTGCACCTGGCTTTGTACAAAGGGTTACATGCCTTGCCGGCAAGGCTTGTACAAAAGGGGGGCTTGCCGGGAGGCTAGGCAAGCGCGCCTTATGGGTAAAACTTGCGAAGATATTCGATGTTCTAGGAGTTACTCACTGGGATCCCATATTCGGTCTCCAGGCGGACTGCGCCAGGCCTGGTGACTCGTATTACCCGATAAGGGCCTTCCCACTTTGGCGTCAACTTGTTGGAATTCTTGTCCGACTGAACGTGCCGAAGAACCAGGTCGCATTCCTCAAAGCTTCAGGCATGAAACTTGCGGCTATGATAGTGGCGCAAGGCTTGCTGGTAGAGCGCTACTTGTACAGCCGCCCGGGGACGATCTTCCTCGGGGAGCGTTGCGTCATCTTGCCGCAGTCGCTCTTTCTCAAGCTCATCATAAGCGAGCACTCGGGGTTACCCGTATGTGAGTTCTGTGGGGAGAACTGCCTCCGCCCCGTAAACGAGGGAGAAGGGTGTCTGGCCGGTGGCTCGATTTGGTGTCATCCTGATCGACCTAAGAACCGTCGACAATTCATCAGTCCAGCGCTTTCCGCACTTGTGTAGCCTGTCAAAAGTCCTTGTCCGGAGGCCTCGCAGTACTTCAGCATTTGCCCTTTCTGCCTGGCCGTTGCTTCGTGGATGTGCAATAGAAGAGAAACAGACCTTGCCACCGAGGTCTTGCATATATTGCATGAAGGTATTGCTTGTGAACTGCGTACCGTTGTCGGTGATAATTCTGTTTGGTACACCAAAACGGCAGACGAGGCCCTTGAAGAACTTGACGGCCGACCGTGCTATTGCCTTCCTCACTACCTCCACCTCCGGCCACTTTGTGAACTTGTCGATTGCTACGTACAAGTACTCGAAGCCCCCGATAGCACGGGGAAAAGGGCCCAATATGTCGAGCCCCCAGACCGAAAATGTCTAGGAGAGAGGGATTGTTTGGAGAGAGCTGGTTGATGAAGTTTCTTCGAATGGAACTGACAAACTTCACACTTGGTTACTAGTGTCGTTGCATCCTGTACAGGACGTCGTGAACGAACTGGTACATGGCGGACCGACGGGCTACTTTCTCTGCTTCTTCCTGCTCTTCAGAAAGCTCCCCGGTCTGGAGGAATTGGATGGTATGCTGCGCCCATGCCGGAGCCTGGGGCTCGACGGCAAGGACCAAAGGCATTTCTTCTGCTATGGGAGCGATTGCCTCTACGGCTAGGGCTTGGCGCCCCGCCGGAGTCTGTTGCCCCACGGCAGGCTCAGCGTCTCCGGCAACACTTTTGCCGGCCACCCTTGCGGGTTCGGCAGGAAAGTACTTGCAGGGGCTCGATTTCCTTCGCTTGCTCGGCTCAGTTGATGGTTCAACAGATGGGTGAAATAATCGGAGCACAAAGGTACCAGGTCCCACAGGTAGTTTGAGGGCAGCGCGTTTCGACACGCAATCGGCGATGTCGTTCTCCGCTCGGGGGACGTGTTCAGCCTGTATACCGTCAAAACACCCCTCCAATTTTCTTACTTCATCCACGTAGGCTTCCATCAACGGGCTCTGGTAATCTTTGTTTACTTGCCTAACGATGAGCTGTGAATCTCCTCTGACGATGAGCTTCTTGATCCCGAGGTCCACTGCGATCCCGAGACCGGCGAGCAGTCCCTCGTACTCGGCAGTGTTGTTTTTTGATACTTCCCTGGGGAAGTGCATCTGGATCACATATTTGAGGTGCACTCCGGTGGGTGCAACGAGCAGCACACCAACACCAGCGCCTTGCAGCGAGAAAGCCCCGTCAAAGTACATAATCCAGTCGCGACTCTCACCCTTGTCGGGGAGGGTAGTCTCCTGGATCTCCTCGTCGGGCATTGAGGTCCATTCTGCAACAAACTCTACCAAGACTCTACTATGAATCGTCGAAGTGCTTTCAAATTTCAAACCGAAGCTTGACAGCTCCAGGCCCACTCCACAATCCTCCCAGTCACATCTGGGTTATGCAATATTCCTTGCAATGGGAGGCGGGTAACGACGGTGATTTCATGTGCTTGGAAGTAATGACGCAGCTTCCTCGAGGCCATAAGGAGGCCGAAGAGCAATTTCTGCACGCCGGAGTACCTTGACCTAGCCCCCTGTAATAGGGAGCTAACAAACTAAATAGGGTGCTGCATCATATTTTTCTTCTACATCACTCCATTCGGCCGTGTCTCTTCGGCCCTAGTAGCATCAGGTGCTGTCGCTGCTATCACTTATGTATTGACCTCCCTCTGGGCCACTAGCGCGGCACTGACCACTTGGTTCGTTGCCGCTAGGTACAACAGCAAAGGTTCTTGTGGTTTAGGTGAGACCAGTACCGGTGTAGAGGAGAGTTATTTCTTCAAATCTTGCAGTGCCGCTTCGGCTTCTGGGGTCCACTCCATTGGGCCCGACTTTTTCAAAATTTTGAAAAAGGGAAGGGCGCGCTCGGCATATTTGGAGATGAACCTGCCCATGGCAACAACGCACCCAACAAGCCGACACACATCCTTGATTTGCCTGGGCGCTTCAATCTGCTCGATGGCCTTGATCTTGTCGGGAATTGCTTCAATTCCACGTTGTGACACGAAGAAGCCGAGAAGCTTGCCGGACGGGACACCGAAGACACACTTTTTAGGGTTCAGCTTAAGGTTGATCTTGCGCAGATTCGTGAATGTCTCTACTATGTCTTGCACGAGCGTTGCTTTGTCCTTGGTTTTGACCACTAGATCATCCATATAGGGTTCCATATTTCTATGTAGCTGAGGCTCAAAACCAATCTGGACCGCCCTCGCAATTGTTGAGCCAGCACTCTTAATCCGAAAGGCATCCGCATAAAGCAATACGTACCACATGGGGTGATGATTGCTGTCTTTTCTTCATCTTCTCTCGTCATGATGATCTGGTGGTAGCCCGAGTAAGCGTCGATGAATGATAACAAGTACCACCCAGCTGTGGAGTCCACAATCTAGTCGATGCGTGGTAATGGGAAAGGGTCTTTTGGAAAAGCCTTATTAATGTCTGTGTAGTCTATACACAACCTCCACTTCCCATTTGCCTTACGCACTATCACTGGATTGGCCAACCACATTGGATGGCGCACTCCTCTCACTAGGCCAGCTGCCTCTAACTTCCTGGTCTCCTCTCTGATGAACTCTTGCCGCTCCAGAGCTTGCTTCCTGACCTTCTGCTTGATGGGTCACGCATGAGGGCAGACAACAAGATGGTGCTCAATCACCTCCCTGGGAACGCCGGGGATGTCAGACGCTTGCCATGCAAACACGTCGACATTCGCCCGTAGGAAGCTGACGAGCGCGTCTTCCTATTTGCTGTCGAGGGCGGAGCTTATGGTGAAAGCCCCTCCCGTGCCATCCTCGTCGATGGATACCCGCTTGGTTTCTGGTGGAGCAGCTCTGGATTTCTTGCTCTTGCCGGTGGAGCTCTCTGGCGTGTTCTCGACGGGAACGCTACACTTCGAAGAGGAGCGCTTGCCGGAGAAGGCGCGAGATGTTTTCCCGGTCTTATTTCCTCCCGGGGATTCAGTGGCAGGAGCAAGCGCCCTAGCAGCAGTCGCTGCAACTACCTCCCGCTAAAGCTGGTCAGCGCAGATCAGCGCATCCTTCTTGTCGAAGGGGACGGTAATGATGGACATCGGCCCGGGCATCTTCAGCGTGTTGTAGGCGTAGTGCGCCGCCGCCATGAATTTGGCCAATGCTGGGCGGCCAATGATCCCATTGTAAGGCAAGGGGATCTTGGCTACATAAAAAACAATCCTCTCCGTCCTGTAGTTTAGCTCGCCCTCGAACGTCACAGGTAGCGTGATTTTACTCTTGGGCTGGCTTCTCCCTGGGTTGACTCCTTGAAACGAGCCTGTCTCCTCGAGGTCCCCATCAAGGATTTGCAGCCCCCTGACCAGGATGGGCGAGATAAAGTTCAGGCCGGCCCCGCCATCAACCAGCATTTTCGTCACCTTGAGGTTGCATATCGTTGGTGAGACCAGCAGCGGCAAACACCCGACCGCAGTCGTGCGTGTCGGATTCAGGGCTCCACAAAACCCAAGAAGTTTGAACACAGGGGCGTTAACGAAGATCTCTCCCACTCGCGTCCACCTAGCGTCTCGCCCTCGCCTAGTGAAGAGATTCAAGCAAACAACAAGTGAAGCACGCAAGAGTTTACCCAGGTTCAAGCCACCGTGTGGGGTAAAACCCTACTTCCTGCTTTGGTGGATTGGCCTCAGGAGGGCTGGAATATAAACTAGTACAGTCGTTCCTGAGCTCAGGAGGAGAACTCAGGAGGGTCAGGAGGCAAGTGTTCTTGCTCCTTTGCGTGGTGGCAGAGTTTATGGATTTGCCTCCCTTCCCTTCATAGCGGGGATCCTAGCTACTTATATAGGCGGCCAGGGTCCTCTTTCCCCGAAATGTTTAGGCGGGAAGGGATCCCACAACGGCCATTTTTGAGCGGGAACACAAGGACGTTCCTACCCTGACAAAAGCAATCTTCGCCTACAAAAGGATCAGGCGGTGACTCGGTGGTGGGCTTGGCGGTGACATCCTCCCTGTCATCCTTGCGGTCTTCGGTCTTGTTGCACCAATGGGGAAACCATTGTCCCGCTCCTCGGGAACCTGCGGCTGCGCTGTCCCCCTTGCACCCAAATGGGAACTGTGTCGCTGGCGGATGCTGGCACCCGCTGGCGCGGTGCGTCACTGCCTCTTCCTGATGCAGGATTGGCCTTGGATTCTCTGCCCCTCCGGAGCACCTTGCCAAGACCGCTCCTGAGGGGGTCTTGACGTTGTTCTCCTCGCGAGACTTAGCTCCCTCGCGAGGGTCTTGGGCAGCTGGTCGATCAGCTGGGCCGTACCAGGCCGTGGTAGGAGCGCGTTGCGGCCCGCAGACAGGCAAGTCTGGGTACCCCGGTTCCCAGGACGCCGACAGTAGCCCTCGGGCCCAAGGCGCGCGCGGAGTTGGATTCGAGGCGAAGCCTTAGTCGAGATCAAAGCGCCATGGGCCCCAAAGGCTGCGGGCCAGACTGTCGTGCGACGGTTGGATGGGACGTGGGCGACCCCGCTTCCCACGCAGTCTTGGTAATCATGTGCCTTGCCAATCGCACGACCGGTAGGTCGTCTTGTTGCCGCCTCTGCCTTCCGCCCTCCAATCACTTTGTTCCTTTACTTGCCTTCTCTGCCCCTTCCTTCCTTGCTACGATGCCGCGCAGGGCGAAGAAGAGGGGGGACGGCGAGCCTGCCGCACCGCCGCCGGTGCTCGAGTCGGCGCTAGGCCGCTCCCACGTGGTGGACCAAGAGGGTCTGGACAAGGTGCATCGTGCCTTGGCTGACGCATCTAACGAGTGGGGGCCGACTCGGGTCTGGCTCGCCTCCCAGACGGTGGTAGAGCTTGGCGCCAACGACATCCAGCTTCATCTCCACGCCATCTTCGAGGGTCTCCTTCCCCCTTTCTCCGCCTTCTTCTATGCAATACTCACGCATTACCAGATTCGGGCGCTACACCTGGACCCTGGGTCCATCATCCTACTTTCCGGCTTCGCATTCCTATGTGAAGCTTTCATTGGTGTTTCCCTGTCTGTGGCCTTACTTCACCACTTCTTCGCCCTCTCCTTGGTCGACAGGGGGCAGCGCTCGGGGTGCGTGTCGTTGCACGCGGTGGAAGCGACCGCTGCCTCCGGAATTGACTTCTCGCGTCATCCAACCACAACAGGATTTTGCCAGCAGTGGGTGTACGTTGATGCCGCTACGTACAACCCCCAATTCCATCTTCCCAATGCCGCTGCGTACGTGACACAAGTAGGCCTTATATGGGCCGGCCTACTATTTTTTACTGGGCCGGCCTTTTTCACCAGAATGGGCCACTGGTGGTCCGTGCCACGTGTCGACCTATCATAGGCACCTCCTGTCCAATGAGTCGATGACATCTGTCCCAACGGTGAGGCAACACGTGTTTCCTCCGGCCAATCATGATTTTACACGTGGAAAATCCCCATTGGTCGGGGTTGTTAACGGGTTATCGGATCCAAAACCGGACCCGATAGCTTAACGGCGTTTCGTTACGGTGGATGCCACATGTCGGTCACCCTTGACGAAAGCACTTCTGTGACGCGCGATTTATCGTCATGGAAGTGGACACTTTCGTGATGATAATTTTGGTAATTTCATGGAACAATTCTAAGACAACACAGGTATGACTATCTTGATTCTGTCATAAATTTGTCATGGGTGTACATGCATGCCAGAAAACGTGACCTACCGTGACAAACACGTATCATCACGGAAGTGTATTTTTCTGTAGTGTACAAACCTGTTCACACCGATCAAAACCTAAATGGTTTCCTACTTAGGAGCGTACTAATACTCGGTTAAAATACTACTACTCCAAGATGACTGGATATTCCTCCTGAACTCCTCATCCACAAAAACAAACAAGTCATTCATCATCGTTCCCTTGCGTCTGCCATGGCCAGAGTGAGTTCTGGGTCGAGAGATGAGGCGAGCATGGAAGCGGAAGCACGAGAGATGTCCCGCCTCGCCACAAAAGCAGCCTACATGTCCCGCCGCATGACCGCAGCAGCAGAGAGGTCTGGCCGCGCCGCTGAAGCAGCACGGATATCCGCCGCACCATTGATGCAGCAGATTGGTTCGGCCGCGCCGCGGAAGCAGCACAGATGTCTCGCCGCGCCACGAATGCAGCAGACATGTCCTCCCGTGTCGCGGCGGCCTGGGAAAATGTCTCATGGGTAGGCGAGGACTCTTACAGATGCATGAATGCACTCATCGATAGCCAGATGGATCAGGTTGATGGCTGGGTGAGGTTGCATGATGACATGAAAGCCTCGCTTGAAGAGGCTCTCGGCGTCATCCTACAACTAAGGGAGGGCAATGCAAAGCTCTGGGACGAGCAGGATGAGATCACTGCCTTGTTGAAGAGCACATAAACTTATGGACGAAAATGACATGCTCTGGATGGAGCACCGAAGGCTGCTAGAGGAATCCGTGGATGCTCTGAAGGAGCGTGTTGAGGATAAGAAAGAACTCATCGCTGCTCACCGCGGAGACTAGTTCCTTCGTCTTTTGCCCTTGTGTATTTCAGGCGTTGCCACACGTGGCTTTTTTAATTTTGTTCCTAAATATGTAAGGCAATTATTATCCACTGTCATCGTCCTTATATTCATCATGCTTGCTATAAGTCGCAGTCGATGCTATATAGGTCTGTTGGATCTTACATCAAGATCTGTGCAAAAAATTCTTTTCATATTTTCATTTTTCTCTCTTAAATCTTAGTCCAGTGAGACATAGCCATGCCGTGAAACAGGGGCTCGGGCGCCATTAATGGAGATGTTGGGAGGGAGGTGCACGGCGGATAGAGGTCAAAGGGCTCTCCTCCTGATGAGCACGCGTAGGGGCCAGATCGCATGCCTCCAGTACTCAAATAGTTACCCCGCACGACACCTCCTAGCCAATAAAAAAGGGACGTGTGGCGGCACGTAATTGGTAAGTAGAACACCCACGGTTTCAATAATAGTCGTGGTTCCGATTTTGTAATGTGACAACTCTTGTTGCAAAATGACTTTGTTGATTGTTAATGTGTGCGTCTTCGCAAATCGGATAGAAAAATTACCACAACATGTTGGTGCCATGTCACGACACCATGCCAAGTTTCATGATTTTCAGGCGTGTTTTGGATTTACAGGAATTAAAAAACCAAGTTTCTCAATCTTTCCGGCCGAGCCATGACGCCCAGATGTTTGAATTTCATTCCCATTTCTTGCATGGGATCTAAAAATTCACCCAAGGACACACATGTGATTTTTAAACCAACTTTGGTGCACTGCAGCATATGCTTGTAGTTCAAATTTTAATTATACACATTAAATGCCCAGAAATTCAATTAATATATAAAAAAGGCCAAAGAACCCGGAATAATTCCAAAATTTAGCACAATACTTCTATTTGGTGTAATCTGCGTGTGTAAAAAATCAAAGTGGTAGAAGTCAGTGTACGTATGTCGTTTCGCACACGAAGGTGACACGTTCCCTCTCGGAACCACGAGCCTTATTGAGAGAAGCTCCGGTTTGCAAGAAGCTTATACCAAAGTTCATCCCAATTCGGCCAAAAACATTACTGCAGCATGTTGGTACCATGTCATGACACCATGCTTAGTTTCATGATTTTCAGACGAGTTTTGGATTTACATGAATTAAAAAACCAAGTTTTTCCATCTTTCCGGCCAAGCGACGACGCCCAGACGTTTGAATTGTTTCTTGCAGGGGACCTATATATTCACCCAAGGACACACATGTGATTTTCAACCAACTTTGGTGCACTGGAGCATGTGCTTGTAGTTCAAATTTGAATTATGCACATTAAATGCCCATAAATTCAATTAATGTATAAAAAGGCCAAACAAACCCGAAATAATTCCAAAATTTAGCACGATACTTCTATTTGGTCTAATCTTCCTGTGTAAAAAAATTAAGGCAAGAGAAGGCAATGTACATATGTCGTTTCGCACACGGAGGTGACACGTTCCCTCTCGGAACCACGAGCCTTCTTGAGAGAAGCTTCAGTGTGCAAGAAGCTTATACCAAAGCTTGTCCCAATTCGGCCAAAAAAATACCGCATCATGTTGGTGCCATGTCATGACACCATGCCAAGTTTCATTATTTTCAGGCGTGTTTTGGATTTACAGGAATTAAAAAACCAAGTTTCTCAATCTTTCCGGCCGAGCCACGATGCCCAGATGTTTGAATTTCATTCCCATTTCTTGCATGGGACCTAGAAATTCACCCAAGGACACACATGTGATTTTTCAACCAATTTTGGTGCATTGGAGCATGTGCTTGTAGTTCAAATTTGAATTATGCACATCAAATGACCAAAAATTGAATTAATGTATAAGAAAGTCCAAACGAACCTGGAATAATTCCAAAATTTAACACGACACTCATATAGTTCTATGTTGCCTCTGTAAAAAAACAAGGGGGGAGGCAGCGTATATCGTTTCGAACACAAAGGTGACATGTCCCCCCTCGGGAAACACGAGTCTTCTCGAGAGAAGCTCCGGTTTGCAAGAAGCTTATACCAAAAACTTGTCCAAATGCGGACAATTTTTTTACCACAGCATGTTGGTGCCATGAAATGATACCATGCCAAGTTTCATGATTTTCAGGCGAGTTTTGAATTTCCAAGAATTTAAAAACCAAGTTTCTCAATGTTCCCGGCCGAGCCACAATGCCCAGATGTTTGAATTTCATTCCCATTTCTTGCATGGGACCTATAAATTCACCCAAAGATACAGATGTGATATTTCAACAAACTTTGGTGCATTGGAGCATGTGCTTGTAGTTCGAATTTGAATTATGCACATTAAATGCTGAGAAACTCAATTAATGCATACAAATGCCAAACCAACCCGGAACAATTCCAAATTTAAACACGACACTCATGTAGTTGCATGTTCACTATACATAAATGTTCTAGCAATTCAAACACCATCCTTTCCCTCCATAACACCATTTTGTCTTTCAAAGCATAATGAAAAAATCAGGTATACCACAAACAGTTTACTAGAAAGAATCGTGTGGGATGCGATATAAAATATCTTGGCACACCGTCTTGTCTGGCTTACACAAGAAGCTTCGTCCTCTACAGTCCACCGCCCCCGCTTGAACCAAACTTGCGCGCCAGTTTCTCACGGCACTGAGCGAATTTTTTTCCACCGCAGAAATATCTATCTCCCCCTCTCCCTCCCACCAAAAGCCACATTCCACTGTTCCTCCTTGCTTTCCAAGTTCAAACCTTCACTGCTGCTTACTAGCAGCTCAGCCTCCTCGCCGGCGACCCTTCTTCTTTCAGCGCCGCCTCCTTGCTGGCTACCCTTCTTCTTATAGTGCCACCTCCTCGCCGGTGACCCTTCTTCTTGCAGCGCCGCCTCCTCGCCGGCGACCCTTATTCTTGCTGCGCGACCTCCTCACCGCCGAACCTTCTTCTTGTTGCGCGGCCTCGTCGATATGGTCAGGTAATACTCACCCCACCCACACCATCCTCCTCCTTTCCCGTCCCACATGCCCCGACCGATGGCGCGGCATCTTCCGCCGAAATAACTGCCCCTCCTCCAATTAAGCGCCACCCACATCCATTTTGCACGCAGTATAATGTGGAGCTTAGTAGCATTTGGCAGCGGAGAAGCAAATCGCGGCCGCACGCGCGCATGAGTCGCTATGGCTGTCATGCGTGCGGACCACCAGATCTTGGAGGAGCACATCATCTTTGAGGCCACCGTCGACACCGCCACACGGTTGTCTACTTTAAAATACAATTCGTGATGTTTTCTCGAGGCCACCGCCAGTGCCTTATAGTGATTTGCCCTCTGTAATGTTAATATGCAATCTGATGTTTAGTTAATAGTTTGGTCCTCTGAAATGTAATGTTCAGTTAACATTTTGGTCCTCTGAAATGTAATGTTCTGTTAACAGTTTGGTCTAACAATTGCTACATTTCGTAGTAGTGTTCTCAAGCATTCTTTGTTTTGTTAACTGTCTTATCTTCTAGTACATGTTTCTATTCTACAATGTCATGCTCAGTTAACTATTTTGGTTCATTTGGTCTGCTGTCCTTTTAACTGTAGGGTTCAATTCTGCAATTTGAATTTCATTTAGTGTGGGTACAATTTTGTATTGTTATGCATGTGAAATAAATCGAATTTGGTTGTACTCAATACATATTCTACTGACAGTATGGCAACTCTCAGTTAACCTGATCAAGGTCTTCCTTATGTGTGTTGTAGGGAAACAATGGGAGACACTGCGGATTACCACGCAGGTTTGTTCAAATGTGGTCCTTTGTCTAATAGCACATTATTGTGCAGTTGCAGGAATCATTCTAATGTTTAGGTTTCTTACAATTTGGTCTTGCACATGTAGGTCCTACTGTCAGAGGCTTAGACCCACTGTTCGACCCATTTTGCATATGGGGAAATGAGATGTCCATGAATATCAGTCAAGTCAAGAAACTCAAAAAGATTCTTAGGATGAAGAAACTTGCGAAAAATAAGAACAAGATCTTTGTTTGCACAATGAAGAAGACATCAGTCAACTATAGGATGGTACTAATTCTTTTACCTTATTTTTACCCCTTGCGCCATTTCAAAATTTATAACAGCGATTTATGCATATCTTTGTTTTCAGTACTTTTCAAAGCAGTTCACCGATGATTACCTCTCAAACCACCTGCATGGTCAAGAGGCGAGGAAGGTATTCATTCAACACCAATAGTAAAATATTGAAGTCTTGCTGAAGAGGACGAAGGTTGGGCGGGCAATTATCCATAGCCACTAGCCTAAAGTTGCAAGGACATTAAACATCGCTGAAGGCTCAATATTTGCCTTGTGCTTCTGCAGTTTCCCAGATGAGATTCACCTGTCCATTTACCGTGTATGATGCTACTTTCCAAAGGTTTTTTATGTTGCATGTGAAAATTGGTGCTGTTGTGTAATGGCGTAACTGAGTGCCGAAGCTATCTGATGTAATTCGATTATGAAATCCTGGTTGCTGTTATATGAATATGAAATATCTGGTGTGTTTTATAAGAAATATAAATTTGATTAGTACATGGATTATCAATAATATGCTAATTACCTTGCTTATTAGGGTTTTCTATTGCAGACGGTTACTCAGGCATCCTCATGGGCGATGAACTCAAACAACCCGCACGGTTTCTAGATAGTAGGCATGTTCAATCAACTAACAATCACACATGACTTCTGGCAGCGAACGGTTTGCGTTAGGCCACCTTGCACAAACGTTTCCACAAAAAACTGTGTGTGATATACATACGAACGGAAATGTTTTTCTGGGATTCACCGCGTGGGATGTACATATGAACGAAAACAATTGGGTTTTGATGCCCCACCAGATCGCACACGAGTTCATTTTGCCCCAGCTGGTGTGCCAGGAGGGCATATCCCTGACGGTTTCTGGGTCGTGTGGGAAGGACCCCCCTACCGCCCACCCTCACTTGGTGACGGTTCCAAATGCCATCGCGGAAAGGGGTTAAAAACCGTTTGTATAGCACGTCGTTGCACCAGTGATAGTCCATTAATTTTCCTAGTTGATGTGAGAATATCCCCCCTCCCTTGTATACAGCACCTTCTATTCCACTTATAGTGCTATGTCCATGGCTCACGCTCATGTATTGCGTGAAGAGTTGAAAAGCTGAAGCGCGTTAAAAAATGTGAACCAATTGCTTGGCTGACACCGGGGTAGCACATGATTTATACTTTGTGTTGAGAAGAGGGAGCATAACAAGACTATATGATTTCGTAGGGATAACTTTCTTTAGCCATGTTATTTTCAAGTTTCATGATTTTGCTTTTTAGTATGCTTGAAGTATTATTGTTTTTATGTCAATATTAAACTTTTTTTTTGAATCATATGGATCTGAACATTCATGCCAAAATAAGAAGAATTACATTGATAAATATGTTAGGTAGCATTCCACATCAAAAATTCTGTTTTTATCATTTACCTACGCGAGTTCCAGCAGGAATTAAGTTTGGGGATGCTTGATATGTCTCCAACGTATCTATAATTTTTTATTGTTCCATGCTATTATATTATCTACTTTGGATGTTTTATATGCGTTAATATGCTATTTCATATCAGTTTTGGGACTAACCTGTAATGCCTAGGATGGGACTATATCTCCTACGTGTCGAGGCACGACTTAAAGATATAAGCCCATTCTGGAATGATCGCACGTTTGGTACCTTTGCACATCTCATGTAAAATAGGGATGAAAGCTGAAAAGATAGTTGGCTTACATTCGCCACGTCACACAAATTCATTACATATCCAATCATCATCCGAATAAACATCACAGCCCATCTAAGGGTAAAGATCCAAACGACAAGATACCAAACATAACATTAAACCACAGGTCTAAATCGAATCCTAGTAGAAGCTCTACTGATCAACCGGATAGTTCACGAAGTAACGGCTACGCTCCTCGTCGTACTCCCAGTCTAGCTCAGTGCCATTGCCTGTGTAGCTCACCATCGTACCTGCATCTGGTGTGTGAAGTAACTGTGAGCCACAGAGGACTCAGCAATCTCGTTCCCGGGTAACACAACTATCCAAGCCTTGGGTGTGGAACATGGCTGAAGAAAGAACAAGAGTCTGCAGCAGCACTAGCCTAGCTTACGTAAAAGAGAGCGAGAAGAGAAGGTGCCTCGGTCGAGAGATGATCACGAAGTGATCCTAACTAGCAAGTCAAACATAACCCCACCGTGTTCACTTCCCGAATCCCTTTCGGAAAATGACAGTCACGGTACACACGCTGGTAGTGTATTGGAACATGGTGTCAAGTTTTCTACAACCGGATATTAACAAGCTCCCATCTGCCACATAACCGCGGGCACGGCTTTCGAAAGTTCATAACCCTGCAGGGGTGTTCCAACTTGGCCCATGACAAGCCCATGATCCGCGGAGTCGCAACTCCAAGGTGGGAAGGCCCGAGTATCCTCGGAATCCCGTGCTCAAGATACTCCGACTAAGGTAAGGCTAATCCAGCAAATCCTCCCGGCGTGCCGACACCCTGATAGTAGCCGCGCGTATCTAGTCTCAGGCCATGACCGGATAGGTCAGCCTACAGGTATATACCAATCCTCGAGTTTCCTCGTGGTGGCCCCGCAGTCTGCCCAGTTCGGACCAACACTCATGAGGAGCACTGGCCCGGGGTTGTTGATTAAGAACTCGGGTTTGCAATACCCTATGCAAGTTTTAGTTATTAGGCAAATAGTACCAATGTTGGGACTTGCTGGAAAAGACTTAGCACTTAGCGGTTTATCGAGGGGGTCCCATAACCCCAACCGTGTGAGGAACGCATAATCAAGGAACATAACACCGGTTTATACGGTTCCTAGGGCGGCATGAGTGGAACAAATCACCAAGCAAAGGCTTAGCCTTCCACCCATTACCAATATATAGATGATTTCATTTAATAATTAATATAGTGTGATATCCCAACAAGCTTCAACAAGAAGCAAGAATCTTCAATCTTCTCCTGCAACTAACAATGCTATAAGAGGGGCTGAGCGAAGCCTACGTATAGCCAATCAATGGTTTGCATAGGTAGGGTGGTTAAATAGGTTCAAGGTTACAATAGGAGGCTGACAGGAAAAACATGGGCATCGAGGCAAATACTATAGAGCGATACTTCTAGCAATAGGCAAAGATAGTAATGTTATCGGGGTTCGGTCATCTTGCCTGAAGAGTTGTCGATGGGATCGTAAGAGAGCTCCTCGTTCTCAACCTCGGTAGTAACCTCGTTCTCATACTCGTACTCAGCTTCCAGCTCTACTCAACACAAACACACAAGGCACAAAATCAAACAAGATGCAATGCGCAGAAAATTACTGGATGCATGACTGATGCACTATGGAAGCAAAACAGATACACTACGGAAGCACAGAAAGTCTACATAGGAAGCACAGTGTTACAACACAACAATATGCATCAAGCAAAATGCTTCAAAACATGATAACAATAGGATATTATGAATCTACATGCAAAATCACACAAGTTTCATATAGGACTTGCTCAAAACGGAGCAACGGGCTAAAAGATACCCCCGAAACAATAAACATACACAAGCTGAAATTAACAGCCACATAGCAACTTCGGAGCAATAAATAAATAGGCTACAACACTCAAACATCATGGAAAGGAGCATGGACATAAAGTAGACATCTCCTACAGCAAACAAATCCATTGGAGCATCTCCAAAGGAGCCATGGATCAATAGCAACAAGCTATGACATATTGAACTTGACAACAAAATCCTGACAGCAGTAATTTGTTGCAACTTGGGAGCAACAGTTAAATATGCTACATCAACCCAAATAAGCATGTGAGAGCATGAATGGATAGCCAACAACTTATACAACAAGGAATCATCAAGAGTCACCCCAAAACTATCATGGATTTGCCTAGAACAACAAGCAAACATGGCATCTGGAAATTACAGATTCCAGACTTAGTGAAATTTCACTAAGTGTTAAAACAACAGTTTCATCATGGCATCTTTGTGAGCAAGTTTAATTCACCTCAAAGCATATCAAGACAAGTGGTTTGCACCACAACAAAGTACACATGATGGTGAATCCAAAACATCAAAGCATGCATCAAGGGGACAACCACATCAATAGCAACGAGCTCCTCAACTAGGCATCTCGTAACAGGTTTAACAACATAACAGCCAATAGCACTTTTGCAAAGGAGATAACCATGGCAAGATGAAATCTATCATGCAAGCTAAAGCAATCAACATGTAGAGCATTTCATGATGAACACGTGGACATATCATTTGCTTCATTTGGATAAACATGCACCAAGATATCACATTGCAAACATGGCAAGAAAACAACTAGTAACAGCAGTTTATAACAAGTAGCACTCTTGCAACAGATATTTAAGCATCTAGATGACCTCAAACATGCATGGCACAATGGAACAAAACGTAGTACAAGTCTCCACGATCATTTTGACATATCATTTGCTCAAATCGGACCAACACACAAAAAGTTATCACCATTGCAAAACTGCACCAGAAACTAGATCTACAGGGACTTAGCAAAAAAACCACCTCGAAGTCAACGGGCCGGCGGGGTCAAACGGGCCGGCGAATCGGCCTGGAGCGGATCGGACTGGGCCACGCGAACTGGGCCTAGGGTTCGGCCCAGCCGGCCGGATGTGGCCCAGGCGGGGCGGTGGCGATCGGATCGGGCGAGAGGGACCGGCCTCCCCGATCCCTCGAGCGGCGGCGTGCTGGAGTCCCCGAGCTCCCTCGGGAGCTCACCGGAGGGGAGAGGCAGGGGGCCGCGACGGCGGTGGCCCGGCGGCGCGGCTGGCGGTGAGGAGGAGCGGGGCCGGCGGGAGGAAGAGCTGGAGGCGGCGGTGAGGATCCCGGCGGCGGCCAGAGGCGGAGAAGAAGGCGGCGGCGGTTGGAGGAAGGAGATGACGGCGCGGGCCCGCACGGCAGGAAGCACAGGCGGCGGTTCAGAAGCACGAGCGCAGCACTACGGAAGCACGATTTTCTGGGACGTCGGAAGCACGGATTTTCAACGGTGAAAGCACCGCGGATCAACGGTGGAAGCACCGGCGGTGAACTGTGGAAGCATTAGGGTTTCAGACGCGAAAATTGGGGGAGATGGACGTTTAGATAGGCACAAGGAGCTAGGGTTGTCCAAATGAGGTGAGGTTTTCGGCCACACGATCAGAATTGGATGGCCTAGATGAAGGGAGGGGTTTGGGTTGGTTTGGTGGGCTGTTGGAGGGGTGTCTTGGGCCTCAAAGAGGAGGTACTTTCAGCCCACGAGAATAACTGTTGGAGCACCAAACGAACTCCAAACGCGACGAGATTTGACAGGCGGGTTACACATAGCAAAACAACATCGCACGACAAGTCTCACGCCAAACCGGAAACGTTACATGGCCAAACACCAAAGTAGGCCTCGGGGATGCCACGGACACGTGAGAGATCTCCGGAACTCGAAACGGACAACGGGAGGAACGAGTGGGACTGGATGCAAACGACAACACAAATGCAATGCGATGCACATGACTATATGACATGGACGAAATGCCACACACGCACACAACAAAATGACGAAAACCCGAAAGACGAAGAACCCGGAATGGAATAGATGGAGCCAAAGATATTATATATTGCCCAAAAGGGAAAGTATTACATCCGGGGCATTACAAACTCTCCTCTACTACAAAAAGATTTCGTCCCGAGATCTAGGACTGGAAGAAGGAGGGGTACTCGGAACGAAGGTGATCTTCTCGTTCCCACGTAGCTTCTCGGTCGGTGTGATGTGACCACTTGACTTTCAAGAATTTGATGGACTTGTTGCGGGTCTTGCGCTCGGTTTCTTCGAGAATAGCAACTGGGTGCTCTCGGTAAGACAAGTCTTGTTGAAGATCAATCTCCTCAAACGGAATGGTGCGTTCAGGTGTCTTGAAGCACTTGCGGAGTTGAGACACATGAAACACATCATGAACATTGGCGAAGTTGGAAAGGAGCTCAAGTTGATAGGCTAGATCGCCTCTTTGGCCAAGGATCTTGAAAGGCCCGACGTATCTAGGAGCAAGCTTTCCTTTGATACCGAATCTTTGGGTGCCTTTCATAGGAGAAACACGGAGATAGACATGATCCCCAATGTTGAAGGCCAAATCACGATGCTTGCCGTCATAGTAGCTCTTCTGACGCGACTGAGCGGCCTTGAGATTCTCACATATGACTTTGCACATTTCTTTTGCTTCTGAGATCAAGTCATTGCCAAGAAGTTGACGTTCACCCGTCTCGGACCAGTTGATAGGGGTACGACACTTTCTGCCATAGAGGATTTCAAACGGAGCTTTGTCGGCACTTGCTTGGAAGCTGTTGTTGTAAGAGAACTCGGCAAATGGAAGGCAATCTTCCCATTTCATGCCAAAAGATATGACACAGGCTCTGACCATGTCTTCTAGAATCCGATTCACTCTCTCGACTTGACCACTAGTCTGAGGGTGAAATGCAGTGCTGAAACGAATCTTAGTGCCCATGGCAGACTGAAAGGAGTCCCAGAACTTGGAAGTGAACAAACTTCCACGGTCTGAGGAGATAACTTGAGGAATGCCATGTAAGGACACAATTCTGGAAGTGTACAATTCTGCCAGTTGAGCTGCATTGATGGATTCTTTGACTGGAAGGAAGTGAGCGACTTTGGTAAGCTTGTCAATCACCACAAAGATAGAATCATTCCCTCTCTTGGACTTAGGAAAGCCAGTGACGAAATCCATTATAATGTGGTCGAATTTCCACTCGGGAATAGGAAGAGGTTGGAGAAGACCGGCTGGACGTTGATACTCTGCCTTCACTCTCCTGCAGACATCACATTCATTCACGGATTGGGCAATCTCCCTTTTCATGCGAGTCCACCAGTAAGATTGCTTGAGGTCTTGGTACATCTTGGAACTTACAGGATGAATGGAAAGGAGGGAATCATGTGCTTCGTCCATTATGAGCTTCCTGAGATCACCTTTGGGAACCACGAGTCTGTCCTCAAAGAACAAGGTATCTCTCTCATCAACGCGATAGCACTTGTATTTAGGAGTACCCTTTGCAATACCATGTTTCACTTTCTGCACGATAGCATCATTGAGTTGGGCCTCACGGATCTGATATTCCAAGGTAGGAGCAACTTGAAGATTTGCAAGAAAACCTTGCGGAACAACTTGGAGGTGAGCTTCCTGAATGCTTCACAAAGCTCAGACTGGAACGGCTTGATAAGGAGGCTATTGCAATATGCCTTTCTTCTCAAAGCATCTGCAATCACATTCGCCTTGACAGGTGTATATTCGATGCTGGGATCATACTCTTGGATCATTTCGACCCAACGAGTCTGGCGGAGGTTCAGATTCGGCTGTGTGAAGATGTACTTCAAGCTCTTGTGATCGGTGAAGATGTCGACTTTTCTGCCCAACAGAAGATGTCTCCACGTAATCAAAGCATGTACCACAGCTGCTAGTTCAAGATCATGTGTGGGGTAGTTCTTCTCACCTGGCTTCAGTTGACGAGAAGTGTATGCCACAATTCTCTTGTCCTGCATAAGCAGACCACCAAGTCCTTGAAGAGAAGCATCACAGAATACTTCATAGGGCTTGGACTCATCTGGAGGAGTGAGAACTGGAGCAGAGACGAGCTTTTCTTTGAGAGTTTTGAATGCCACTTCACAATCTGGAGACCAGTAGTACTTGACATTCTTCTGCAGCAAGTTGGAGAGAGGCTTGGCAATCTTGGAGAAGTTCTCAACGAACCTTCGGCAATAGCTGGCAAGACCAAGGAAGCTTCGGAGTTGCTTGACATTCTGAGGAGGTTCCCAGTTGACAATTGCTTCAACTTTCTCGGGGTTTACCGCAATACCGTCAGCGGAGATGATATGGCCCAGATACAAGACCTTATCGAGCCAAAATTCGCACTTGGAGAACTTGGCATAGAACTTATGTTCACGGAGTCTGTCGAGAACCAGACAGAGGTGCTTTTCGTGATCCTCTTCATTCTTGGAAAATACCAAAATGTCATCCAGATACACAAGCACAAACTCGCCGGTGTAGGGGTTGAAAATGTAGTGCATCATTCTCGAGAAGGTAGGTGGAGCATTAGCGAGACCAAAGGACATGACTGTATACTCATAGGAGCCGTAGCTCGTTCTGAAGGCAGTCTTGGGGATATCTTCTTCTCGAATGCGAATCTGGTGATAGCCCATTCAGAGATCGAGCTTAGAGAACACTTTAGCTCCTTTGAGCTGCTCGAACAATTCATTGATGTCGGGGAGCGGTGTCGGTGTACTAAGGTAGGGGTACCTTAGTACCCCAACTTGTGCACGGGCAGTAGCAGCTTCCCGCGGCAGGGCTTACCACGCGCTTGCCAAGGCCCGCTCTGACCCCTTCAAGCCATTCAAGAACAAAGTATTCAAGTTATAAGACAAGACCCCGGCAAGAGGAGTTTGCCGGGAAGGCCGCACCAGGCTCAAGGACATCTTTTTAGCACAAGACCCTGGCAAGAGGTGCTTGCCAGGAAGGCCAAAGGATAAACACAGCAAAAGATACATCGCGGCGCATCGTGCGCCCCGGCAAGGCCCGGGAAGCGGCAAGCTTCCGGGCCCGGCAAGATAGCGGTCCCGGCAAGGTGCTTGCCGGGGGAAACTCACACTGTGTGCCTGCGCTCCAGCTCATTCGGCCACGCGTCGCCCTGGGGCCCTTCCAGGGGCACGTGGCAGATGGCTGAGCAGCCTGAGGGACACGCTAGCGAGTCACGGTGACGAGGCTACCGCCGTGGCGAACGGAGACGCATGGACAGACGCTTTTGGGGTCGACGGCGACGGGCTTTAAATGCCCTTGTCCCCCACCGTCAAGGTTAGGTGAAGACCACTGTTCACCCACTGTTCATACACTGTTCATGCACTGTTACAACTACCACCAAATTTACATTTAAACCCTCCTCTACGTTGACACCTGTCGGTGACCCCTTAGAGCTATAAAAGGAGGCCCATGCACAACGTAGAGGGGGTTCGATCCTAGAAACTCATTCACTCCCTCGCTCGGTGCAGCTGGTACTATAGATCTTCAAGCTCCCGAGCCCAAAAACTCAATACAACCAAAAGCAGGAGTAGGGTTTTACGCGTCATCGCGGCCCGAACCTGGGTAAACTGCCCGCGTGTGCCCCTCGATCTGCTCTCCGTGCTCCCTCCGCTCCCTTACCGCAACGTAGAAGGGGCTCCGGTCCCATAGGTGCTCGTGGGAGGACAGTTTCCCCCGACATCTTTGGCGCGCCAGGTAGGGGGCGTCGAGGTTGTGCGAACCAGATCCGGCGCTCATGCGGGCGCATTCATCAACCTCTCCAGCTTCATCGACGACATCAAGCATGCCTCCGAAGAAGAAGGCTTCGGAGGTCGGAGGCCCGTCCGCGTCGATCCCACCACCACCAGAGCCGACGGTTGGTGGGGGAGGCACCGGCGGAAGGGTGGACGCCGGTGGGGACACTCACGGCGCCACCAAGTCCAAGGACAAGACAGATGACCGGGCGAACTCCAAGGCCTCGGTGTCCGTGCACGCACCACACCCCTCTCAGGAGGTGCCAGACCAGCAGCGACGTGGTACCGGAGGTACCATACGCTTGCTGGGACGTGGCCAGGCCGGCGAGTCACGGGACGCTCAAGGCCAACGCCCCGGCACGAGCAAGGCGCGGTCGCCGGGACGGGAACATGCTCCTTCTAACGTGGTTAGAAGTCTGAGCGTGTCCCGCTCCTCGCACCGTTCGCCGCTGTTTCCCTCCTCTCCAGCTGAAGCCCTGGCCAGGGCTCAGTTGCTCCTCGACTTCCCTCCAGCGGCGGACAAAGCCGAAGACTGGAGGGCGATGATCCAGAGCCTCATCGCCTTCGCCAACAACGATGCGCCGCAGCAGCCGGCAACTTCACGGCCGCGGCAAGTCGACCAAGCGAAGGCCGATGGCGACAAGACCGCCGGGGGTGCAACTACCGTGCACTCCCCGCCGCGGAAGCAGAAAACGCCGCCCCGCCGGATCAACGTCGACGATGACTCCACGGCGTCGTCGGATCCGCGGGCTCGCCGCGATCAGCGCCAAGTCCTCGACGACAGGCGACAAGAGGACGCTCGAACCCGCATCGAGCGTTGACGAGAAGCTCGAAGGCAATCTGATCAGCGCGCTGGGACCGCTGTCGACATGCACGCGCCCGGTGAACCAGGCGACTTGCCGTACGCGGCAGGTTGCCCTGCGTTCACCCGAGAGCTGCGGCAAGTCCAGTGGCCCAGCATGAAGAATTTCAAGCCCGACGTACCCGAGAAGTACAACGACAAGACACACCCCTCGGAGTTCCTAAGCATCTACACCATTGCGGTGCAGGCTGCCGGGGGACGCGACGAGAAGATCCTAGCCAACTACTTCCCGCTCGTGCTTAAGCCAAACGTCAGGTCTTGGCTTATGCACTTGCCGGAGAACTCCATCTCTTCATGGGCGGATCTGTGCCACCAGTTTGTCGGCTCCTTCACAGGCGGCCACAAACCCCACGGCCAGGAGAGAGATCTCCACATCTTAGCTCAGAAGGAGGGAGAGTCCCTGCGCAAATACATCCAAAGGTTCAGCCGTGTACAACACAACATTCCCGATGTCCACCCTGCCGCGATTATCAGCGCGTTCCACCAGAACGTGCGTAACCACCGGATGAGGGAGGAGATGGCCATGACCAAGATCCGGGACGTCAGCGAGCTTTACGCTCTGGCTGACAAATGTGCACGTGCTGAAGAAGGGAGAAGACTCCCCGGAGAGGATACCGGCGCAGGAGGAAGTGACAGCGAGGATGCCGCCCCGGCAAGGAAAGGCCGGCGGCGGAATAACAGGAAAAAGAAGAACAAGGAGGTACTGGTTGTCGGGCAGTCCGGCAAGGAGGCTCCCGCCAAGAAGACACAGGCTGGTGGCTCCGGCAAGGAGCCCGCCCCTGTAGCGGCAGCCGACAAGCAGGACGGCTCCGACAAGCAGTACTGCAAGATCCACCGCACCAAGGGCCACGACCTCCAAAACTGCAAAAGGGTAGAGTACCTCGTAGAGCAGCAGAAGGCTGAATACGAGCGTCGCGACAAGGAGAAGGCCCAAGGAGGCGGAGGAGAGCCCACCAAGAAGCGGCCGTTCAATGGCCGGGGAGGACGCCGCGGCAAGGCCAAGCAGCGGCAAGGAGATAGACCTCCCCGGGGCCGCGACAAGGATGAAGACGAGGACGATGATGAGGATATGGACGAAGGAGACAACAGCGAGCAGGAGTTCCAGAAGGCCACAGAAGTTATGTGCATCGATGGAGGTGCCTTTCTGCACACTTCCCACCGCCAACTCAAGCAATGGGTGCGGGAAGTGAATGCAGCTGAACCACCCGTCGAGTCGCGCAAGCTCCTGAAATGGTCCGGCACGCCCATCATTTTTGACCTTGAGGATCACCCTGACCGCACAACCGCGGTCGGGTGCTTGCCGATGTTGGTTTCACCAACTATCCGCAACCTCAAGGTCACCAAGATGTTGGTTGACGGCGGGGCCGGCCTCAACTTGATCTCCTCCGTTGTGATCAAGAAATTGCAGATCCCCGACAGCGAGCTCGAGGAAACCGGGATGTTCCAAGGAATCAACCCGGGGAGGAGCAAGCCGAAGGGGAAGGTTACACTGCCAGTGACCTTTGGTGGGGAGCTCAACTTCAGGACGGAGAGGATCACGTTCGACGTCGCTGATATCCCATTGCCGTACAATGGGATACTTGGCCGTCCTGCGCTCGCCAAGTTTATGGCAGCTTCCCACTACGCATACAACATGCTCAAGATGCCAGGGCCGATAAGCGTCATCTCTGTCCGCGGCGACAAGAAAGATGCGCTTATTTGCGCCGACAAGATCTACCGGGATGCAGCAGCCGCGGCAGACAGCAAAACACTTGCCGCTGAAGCTCCCGGGGGGAAGACCAAGACCAAGTCCGGCAAGAGCTCTGGGGCCCACTCCGGCAAACACACCTCTTCGGAGTGCTGTGCTGCCGTCGAGGACGCACCATCGAGCTCCACCGCCAAGTGTAAGAAAGGAATGGCAGCTCCACCGGCAACCAAGAAGGTATCCTCGAAGGAGGACGACACTGGTGGTACCTTCACCATCAGTGCTACACTCGACCCCAAATAGGAAAGCGCGCTCGTTGCCTTCCCGCGGGCGAATGTCGACGTGTTTGCATGGCAACCGTCTGACATCCCCGGCGTTCCCAGGAAGGTAATTGAGCACAAGCTTGCTGTTTGTCCTCATGCGCGGCCCGTCAAGCAGAAGGTCAGGAAGCAAGCCGTGGAGCGCCAAGAGTTCATAGCTGAAGAAATCAAGAAGTTGGAAGCAGCAGGCCTGGTTAGAGGCGTAATCCATCCTACTTGGTTGGCCAATCCAGTTGTTGTGCGCAAGGCCAATGGGAAGTGGAGGCTTTGTATAGACTTCACTGATGTGAATAAAGCGTGTCCCAAAGATCCATTTCCCTTGCCGCGTATCGACCAGATTGTTAACTCCACCGCCAGATGCGAGTTGCTTTCATTCCTTGATGCATACTCAGGTTACCACCAGATATTCATGGCCAAGGAAGATGAAGAAAAGACTGCATTCATTACTCCGTGCGACACATACTGCTTCATACGCATGCCCTTTGGATTGAAGAATGCAGGCTCAACATTTGCAAGGGTGGTACACACTACTTTTGAGCCACAGATACACAGAAATGTAGAAGCCTACATGGATGATATAGTGGTCAAGAGCAAGAGCAAGGATACCCTGATCCAAGACTTAGAAGAAACCTTCGAGAATCTGCGCAAGATACAACTCAAGTTGAACCCCGAGAAGTGCGTCTTCGGAGTCCCCTCCGACAAGCTTCTCGGGTTCTTCGTGTCCCAGAGGGGGATTGAAGCCAATCCCGACAAGATTAAAGCCATCGAGCAGATTGAAGCCCCGAAGCGCGTCAAGGACGTAAGGAGACTTGCTGGTTGTGTGGCTGCCCTCAGTAGGTTCATTTCAAAGTCTGCAGAACGCGCCCTGCCTTTTTTCAAAATCTTGAAAAAGGCAGGTCCTATGAAATGGACTCCGGAAGCAGAGGCTGCGCTGCAAGACTTGAAAGGATACCTATCCTCCACTCCAATACTTGTCGCACCTAAACCACAAGAGAAGTTGCTGCTGTACTTAGCGGCGACCAATCAAGTAGTTAGTGCTGTGTTAGTAGCGAAGAGGGAGGCAGATGAGGAACCCGCATCCCCGGCAAGTGCATCCAGCGGCAAGCAGGGGGCTTCCCCGATGAGCTCTGGCCCCGTCAAGGACAAGTCTGCGCAGGAACAAGAAGAAGTGCGAAGGAAGATGGTGCAGCGCCCAGTTTATTTTGTAAGTTCCCTCTTGCAGGGAGCTAGGTCAAGATACTCTGGGGTGCAGAAGTTGCTTTTCGGCCTCCTCATGGCCTCAAGAAAGCTGCGTCATTACTTCCAAGCACATGAGATAACAGTGGTCACTCGCTTTCCGTTGAAAAGGATATTGCAAAATCCAGAAGCAACAGGCAGGATCGTCGAGTGGGCACTGGAGCTGTCAAGCTTTGATCTCAAGTTTGAGAGTACTTCAACCATACAGAGCAGAGCTTTGGCAGAGTTCATAGCGGAATGGACCCCAACACCGGATGAAGAAGTTCCAGAGACAAGCATCCCCGTCCAAGAAGCAAGCAAGGAGTGGATAATGTACTTTGATGGTGCCTTCTCGTTGCAAGGCGCCGGTGCCAGCGTGTTGCTCATAGCGCCCACTGGAGAGCACCTCAAGTATGTTGTTCAAATGCACTTTCCCAAGGAGCAAGCGACAAACAATACTGCTGAGTATGAAGGACTGCTTGCCGGCCTCAGAATTGCGGCCGAACTTGGGATCAAGAAGTTGATTGTGCGGGGAAATTCACAATTGGTGGTCCGACAAGTGAACAAAAGTTACCAGAGCCCCCTGATGGAAGCTTATGTAGATGAAGTGAGGAAGCTTGAAGAACACTTTGAGGGCTTGCAGATGGAGCACGTCGCAAGAGCTCAGAATGATATCGCAGATAGCCTCTCAAAGTGTGCCGCAATGAAGTTACCTGTGGAACCAGGGACCTTCATGCTCAAGCTAACTCAACCATCCGTCACACCATCAGTTGGGCTAAGCAAGAAGAGGAAGTTGGTCTCCGGCGACTACTTGCCGGCGGATCTTCCTGAAGCCGCCGCCAAGGTCCCCAAGTTCAACAACCAAAATGCTCAGGAACAGTCTGCTCCTGCTGACCCAAGGGTCTGTACCGACGAGCCTTGCCCCGGCAGGCTTGCCGGGGAACCCTCAGTTCCGGCAGAACCACAGGTTCTTGCCGTAGAAGCCGAGGTTCCCGCAGCAGCACTGATGCCTTTAGTCCTTGTTGTTGAGCCCCAAGCTCCAGCATGGGCACGGCAAATCGTCTGTTTTCTTCAAACTGGAGAACTTCCCGAAGAACCAGAAGAGATAGAAAGGATAACCAGGCAGTCAAGTATGTACCAGTTCGTCGACAACGAACTGTACAGAAGAAGACTCAATGGTGTCAGATTGAAGTGCATTTCCCGGGAAGATGGACAGAAGCTGTTGGCAGAGATACACGGAGGCATATGTGGTCATCACATTGGCGCAAGAGCACTTGCCGGGAAGGCGTTCCGGCAAGGTTTCTTTTGGCCAGAAGCCCTCCAAGATGCAACTACACAAGTAACCAAGTGTGAAGCGTGCCAGTTCCACGCCAAGCAAATTCACCAGCCAGCTCAAGCTCTCCAGACGATTCCTTTGTCCTGGCCCTTCTCGGTCTGGGGGCTTGACATCCTCAGCCCCTTTCCCCGCGCTGCCGGGGGCTTTGAGTACTTGTACGTTGCAATCGACAAGTTCACAAAGTGGCCGGAAGTGGAACCAGTGAGAAAGGTGACAGCACAGTCAGCAGTCAGGTTCTTCGGATCAATAGTTTGCCGTTTCGGAATCCCTAACAGGATTATCACCGACAACGGCACACAGTTCACAAGCCGCACCTTCATGCAGTACGTCCAAGACCTTGGCGCCAAGGTCTGCTTTGCTTCTGTTGCTCACCCAAGGAGCAACGGTCAAGCGGAGAGGGCCAATGCTGAAGTGCTGCGCGGACTGAAGACAAGAACCTTTGACAGGCTGCACAAGTGTGGAAGAAACTGGATAGAGGAGTTGCCGGCGGCTCTTTGGTCAATCAGGACGACACCGAATCGAGCCACCGGACAGACACCCTTTGCTCTTGTCTACGGAGTAGAGGCAGTTCTCCCCACGGAACTCGCATACGGGTCTCCTCGAGTACTCGCTTACGACGAGCTCGAGCAAGAGCAACTGCGACAAGATGATGCGTTGCTCCTCGAGGAGGAACGTCTCCAGGCTGCTGTACGAGCTGCTCGATACCAGCAAGCCTTGCGTCGCTATCATAGCCGCAAGGTCAAGGCCAGGAGTCTCGAGGAAGGCGACCTTGTTCTTCGGCGTGTTCAGTCCGCCAAGAATTCCAACAAGTTGACGCCGAAGTGGGAAGGCCCTTATCGGGTGAGACAAGTCACAAGGCCCGGCGCTGTCCGCCTTGAGACCGAAGAAGGATTACCGGTGAGCAACTCCTGGAACATAGAGCATCTTCGCAAGTTTCACCCATAAGGCGCGGTTGCCGTGATCCGCTCCGGCAACCATATTTTGTACAAGTATTGCCGCTGTCGCATGTAAACCTTTGTACAAAGCCGGGCGCAGACCCCATGCATCAGTAAAGCTTTTGTGCTTCATTTGTCATTTCGTGCTTTTCCTTTTACTTGCATGTATCATCTGACATTTCGTGCAGCACACATTCCCGGTAAGCAGTAACAAGCCGCAAGGCCCCGTACTTGTATTTCCTTCTCTTTGGTCTTTCTCTCTGAAACAGAAGGAGTGTTCCTCGCGCACAAGTTTGCCGGGGGAGAAGGAGATAGAAGTATGGACCAAATGCTGTTCAAGAAAGAAAAGTCCTGCCGGGAAGCAAACAATCCAATGAAAGCTAAGTTACCAAAGTTTGAGCATTCAAATTTTTAAATTTTCCGTTATCTTCCTTGAACAACCACACTTTGTATGGAAAACCTGTGCGCAGAGGAACCTACCCGTGGCTAGCCGCGCCCTTACTTTGTTTCGAGCATGCTCAACGGCTTAAGTGAGCTGCGACAAGTGTCGCGCCCTTACTTCGTTTTCGAGTTCGCTCAGCAATCTAAGTGTGCTGCGACTAGCTGCGGCAAGGTTTCTTGTCGACAAGGTCTTTGCTAAGCAGGCTGCTAAGAGTCCCGCACTCAGCGCTCGCGGCAAGGGCCCCTTGCCGGCAAGTTCTCTAAAAGCATAGGGTAAAAAGCATACAAAGTGAAGGACCAAAAGCAGGGGAGATAACACTGCATTGATTACCCAAAACAAGAGTATATATTACAGAGATAACTTGCCGCTGTTCTAAACAACTACTGCCTATGACTTAATTGGCAGCGGCGAAGGAAGCAAGGTGCCTAATTCCTACGGTCTCCGTCGACCCTCTGGATCTTGCCCACCTTGGCTACAATGTGGGCAACTTGGGCCTTCAACGCCTCCTTGTCAGCTTCGGGCGGCAGGGTCCGGAGAACGTTGACAAGGTTGATCCCGGGGTTGCGGTAGACAATCTTCGACAGCACCCGCTCCATGGTGCCCATGCAGAGCCGGCGCGCCTCGTCGGCCAGCTGCTCGGGGATCTTCTCCCGCAGCCTCGCAAGCGCCGGCGCCACTCCCCTGAAGAACAGACTTAGTTTGGCGCTGTGAGGGAGGTTCTCGTCGGGGGAGTACACGAGATGCTCCGCCCTCAACGCCATCATCTCCATGTCAATGTTGGCGGCGGAGGTGACGAGGTCCTCAGTCCATCGCTTCACCGTCTGCTGGAATTGGTTTTGCGAGACGGCGGTGCTTTCCAGCACGGCCCTCTCGGCGCGGAGATCATCCTTCAGCTTCGTCTCGCGGTCCCGGGCAGCGTCAAGCGAGTCAGTCAGGGTGGAGACCTTCAACTCTAGATCGGCAATGGAGTCCTTGGCATCAGTGAGCTCTTTACCCTTCTCGAAGAGGTGGATTTGCAACTCCGAGTTGGTGTGGGCATCCTTCTCCCGCTCCACGTAGAGCGCGGTGACCCTGTCTTCGCTTGCCTTCAAGAACAGCTCCAACTGCGCCACACTGGCCTCCAGATCCTTCTTGGCGGTCTCTACGACAGCGGCAGCATCCCTCGCCTCCCGCAGAGCCCCGCCAATAGCCTGCTCCCGGGCGGTGAGGTCGTCCTCGTGGCTGTCGAGGTCGACCTTCCGCTGGTTGAGCGCCCCTTCCCGCCGAGACAGCTCTTCGGCGGCCAGACGGTGCTGCTCCTCGACCTCGGCCTTTTCGAGGACGAATGCTTGCTGCGCCCCGGCAAGCTCCTCGCGCTCCTCCGCCAAGTTCCGGAGGGCCGCCTGGTTGGCGGCACGGAGCTCCGCGGCGCGCTTCTCCAGGTCAGCACCAGCCTTGGCAGCCAGAGCCTCCCGAGACTCCAGCTTCGCCTGCTTGGCCCAGTACAAAGACAGGAGCCGGCGAAGGAGTCGCTCCTCTTCGGGCTCGTCGCTGCTTCCGGGCGCATCCACAACCTTCAGCCCGGCGGAGGCGAGAACCTCTCCATCGAAGGTCTCTCCCTCCGCGGGTACCCTAGACGAGGACGCCCACGGGACTTGAATTAAGACCCCGTTGGCGGCCTCTAGATAGACACCCGACCGCTCCGCGGAAGCGGAGGGGTCGGCGGCCGATGCAGCGTCCGAAGCTCCTGCAGCCTCCGGGCGAGCAGAGTGGTCGCCGGTCCCTTCCCCAGCCGCGGCGTCGGCGGTCGGAGCGGTCTCCTCGACGGCTAGCTCGTCAGCTCCAGCCATTCCCTCAGCAGTAGTGGCGTTGCCGCCGTCGCCATGCACGCCCTCCTCGGCGGTGGCCTCCGTCTCCATCACCTCCGGGGCGGGAGGATCTAGTAGAAGAAAAAGAAAAGAAAGATTTGTCAAGCAAATATCCAAAAAAGAAGAATTCGAGAAGAAGAAACTACAAGGGCTTACCTGCGCGGGCTCTTCGGTGACGGGGTCCCCCGCCGGGGAGTTATCCCTTGGCGGCGTAGAAGAAGCCCCCGCCGGCGGACGGCCTCCGGTGCCCTCCCTTGGCGGGGAGTCCGCTCTCGTCGGGGTGCTCGCCCTTGGTGGGGTACTCGCCCTTGGAGGAGTACCCATCCTTGGCGGAGCACCGTCCCTTGCCGGGGAGCTCGTCCTTGGCGGGGAGGGTGGAGCAAGTGGCTCATCGGGGGCAACCTCCTGGTTCTCCTGCGGCTGCGGCTCCACTTCTGCACAAGACAACAAGACATCAGTACTGACAACGACCTCAAGCGCACCCATCAAGCAGGAAATTGAACACCCAGACTTACGCTGGGGGCTGCGCTGGGGGCTGCTCCTCGGAGCAGCAGGCTGATCCGGCAAGTCTGCCGCCGGCGCGTCTCCCGCCGCTGCGGCGGGCTCGTCGTCCTCGATCTCGACCACAGGGATCATGGCCCTCTTCGCCATCCGCTGGGTCAAGGTCCTGCAAAACAAGATCAAGATCAGAACCAATCAAGAGAAATCAAGACAAAATCAAAGGAAATGAAAATTGCAAGTACTTACTCTTCCTCCTCTTCGTCGGAGCTGAGGGCGGAGAAGTCAAATCCCGCCTCGGGTGCTCCAGTGCGAGGAGCTGGAGGAGAGGGCTCCCTCGGGCGCTTGGCAGGCTCCGGAGCTGCGGGCTGTGAAGACCGAGCACCGGTCGTCGCTGAGGTCCGAGGAGCAGAAGGTACCCCGGAGTCGCTCCGGGAAGACCCCCCTCCGCTTGTCGCTCGGGCACGGGGCGACTCCTTGGCGACCTTGCTCGTCATGGTGGCGCGCGTAGCCCGGCGCTGCGGTCGTTGTTGGGGCGCCGGCGGCCTCACCGTCTCGACGGCCTTGCGGAGGCGCTTCTTCGGTTGCGGCGGAGGGCTTGGGCTTTGTGGTGGCGGAGAGTTCTCCGAGGACGAGGAGGCGTCGTCATCAAGATTCAAGGATCCGCCGGAGTCTTCATCGGAATCACCGGACTCGGCCTCCTCCTCCTCCTCCTCCTCGGCAGGCCCGCTGGACTCGGTTCCCTGCCCGGCAGCCTCGCCAATCCCGGCAGGCTCCCCGGTGGGCTCCCCGGCAAACTCCTCGGGCGTGATCTGCAGTAGCTTGAGGATTTCCTCCTCCTCGGCCTGGCTCACCGCGTCCGCCGCCTCCGCTTCATCAACGGTGTATCCAAACTCACCTGCCGCTGCTGCTGCGGCGGTCTCCTCCATCCTGGAGGCAATGTATGCCACGTCCCGCGCGGTGGTCTCCCGGGTGAGTCCCTTCCTCTCGTCGGCATTGCGTGGTTTTTCAACCAGGTTGTCGAAGAAGGCTTGCACGGTCACCACTGAAGGCTCCAGCCAAGTGGGGACGACCCCATGGGAGTCGCACTCTGGCATTGCCGCGCGGATGGCACTGAGGGCGGTGTTGTTGCACAAAGGGACTACTCCGGTCGACGGTTGGAACCACTCCGGGTGCTTGGGGTCGTGTTTGAACAGTTCCCGGACCAACCCCTTAAGCTCCAAGACGGTGAAGTTGTAGTTCAACCCGGGGCGCAGCCTCATGCGGTCTGCCGCGTTGCCGAACTCCCAAGCAGGCCTCTTCCTTTCCTGCAGAGGGGCGATGCGGCGGCGGAGGAAATCAGCTCCAACTTCACCCACAGTCAGATTGGCAGCCCGGAGACGAAGAATCCTAGTTAAGGCGATCTGCAACTTGTCGTCCTCCGGGGCCAAGTCACTCCAATCCTTGCCGCGCACTATGGCAGTCTGGCGCGGCAAGGTAAACTGCTCGGGATCCTTTTCCAGAATCCAACACCAATCTGCCCTCCACTCCTCCCACTTGCCGCGGAGCTCTCCCTTCAAGCACGCCTCCTTCTTGTTCAGCCTGAAGATCCAAGAGATGCTGCCGGAGAGAGGGGATCCGGACTCTACTCTAGGCGTGAAGAAGTGGCGGAAAAGAGCTACATTTGGGTGGACCCCAACGTAGTTTCCGCACAGATGTGCGAAAACGGCAAGGGTGAGGACGGCGTTGGGGGTGAAATCTAAGAGGCGGAAGCCATACGTATTCATTACGTCGCAGAAGAACTCCGAGAATGGAGGGCAAACACCGCAGTAGAAGAATGCAGCGAAGAAGTAGTAACCTCCCGGGAACATGTCGACGGCCATGACGGGGAGGACTTGGGTGCGGGGATGATCCTTCGTCTCCCTCGCCCAGAACAAGTAGTACTTGTCCCGCAGCTCCCTCGGGCCGAGCCTTGGCGGGAAGACCACCCTCTTCCTCCGCATGGCTGCCAGCCTCGCCGCCTGCTCGGACTTCTCCTTCTTCGCCTTGTCGCCCTTCGCCTTGTCGCTCTTCGTCTGGTCGCTCTTCGGGGCCATGGCGGGGGCGGCGAGGGAGAACGGCGGCACGGCTGGAGGGGAAGGCGGCAGGGGGAAGGGCAGAGGCAGGGAGCAGCGAGGGTTTCTGAGGACTCAAGGCACAATGATGACGATGGGGGAAACTGCCCCTGCTTCCTCTGCTTTTAAGGGGGAAGTGGGGGACGTTCCGCATTTCCCATTAAAGAACAGGCCACGACTTCTCCCACGACGCCGCAATCGACGCGTGCCGTTAGGGAGAGGTGCTGCGGATACGGAGAGGGATACGGCTCGCCGTGGGCCGCGTGTGCCCGTGCACTGTCTTGGGCCTGGCCCAACAGCGCTCGGCACCGTGTGTGGCCCAGGCCTGGGGGCTCCTGTCGGTGTACTAAGGTAGGGGTACCTTAGTACCCCAACTTGTGCACGGGCAGTAGCAGCTTCCCGCGGCAGGGCTTACCACGCGCTTGCCAAGGCCCGCTATGACCCCTTCAAGCCATTCAAGAACAAAGTATTCAAGTTATAAGACAAGACCCCGGCAAGAGGAGTTTGCCGGGAAGGCCGCACCAGGCTCAAGGACATCTTTTCAGCACAAGACCCTGGCAAGAGGTGCTTGCCAGGAAGGCCAAAGGATAAACACCGCAAAAGATACATCGCGGCGCATCGTGCGCCCCGGCAAGGCCCGGGAAGCGGCAAGCTTCCGGGCCCGGCAAGATAGTGGTCCCGGCAAGGTGCTTGCCGGGGGAAACTCACACTGTGTGCCTGCGCTCCAGCTCATTCGGCCACGCGTCGCCCTGGGGCCCTTCCAGGGGCACGTGGCAGATGGCTGAGCAGCCTGAGGGACACGCTGGCGAGTCGCGGTGACGAGGCTACCGCCGTGGCGAACGGAGACGCATGGACATACGCTTTTGGGGTCGACGGCGACGGGCTTTAAATGCCCTTGTCCCCCACCGTCAAGGTTAGGTGAAGACCACTGTTCACCCACTGTTCATACACTGTTCATGCACTGTTACAACTACCACCAAATTTACATTTATACCCTCCTCTACGTTGACACCTGTCGGTGACCCCTTAGAGCTATAAAAGGAGGCCCATGCACAACGTAGAGGGGGTTCGATCCTAGAAACTCGTTCACTCCTTCGCTCGGTGCAGCTGGTACTGTAGATCTTCAAGCTCCCGAGCCCAAAAACTCAATACAACCAAAAGTAGGAGTAGGGTTTTACGCGTCATCGCGGCCCGAACCTGGGTAAACTGCCCGCGTGTGCCCCTTGATCTGCTCTCCGTGCTCCCTCCGCTCCCTTACCGCAACGTAGAAGGGGCTCCGGTCCCATAGGTGCTCGTGGGAGGGCAGTTTCCCCCGACAAGCGGATACTTGTTCTTTATTGTCTTCTTGTTCAATGGCCGGTAATCGACGCAAAGGCGCTCCGTGCCATCCTTCTTCTTGACAAATAAGACACATGTGACGCCCGAAGACCGACGTCCCAGAAGATTCCAGAAGTTTCCAGATGTTCCGGGTCCTTCCGTGTGTTTCATTTGTGCTTGTGTTATTTATTTTGCATTGCATCATGTCATCATGCCATCATGTCATATTTATTTTGCATCTCAACTTAATTAAATCGTGTGGATCTTCGATCAATTTAAATCGAGGGAAGTGTGACTTCTCTTTATAACATATCCTCCCAATATTTAGGGAGCTATATTATTAAATATTCCATTCTTTGGAATTAAGCATAACACACTTGCAAATTTCCCCATGTCTATTTCACTTCGAGTTTCTCCTTCAAAAACTTTGTCTTATTTCTTATACATTTTTTATCGAGGTTCGTCCAAAATCCGATCATTTTGGTCACTTCAATAATCAAGTCTTAGTTCAAACCCATGTGAATTAAATTCAAATGTTTTTGAATTATATTTTTCGATCATGCCAATTCTAATTTTCTCGGACTGTGCTCATTTTTGCGAGTCCAGGAAAATAAACCTCATGCCCAAATTCTTCCCCTATCCTTCCTTTTTTTTCTTTGGATTTTTAGGTAGAGGGAGAGAGATAGACCTACTGGGCCGGCCTCCCAGCGTCCAACCGCACCTTCCCGGCCATCCCAGCCGCGGCCTCCTTTCTGGCCCATTGGCCCGGCCCAACCATCCCCTTCGCAACCCTAGCGCACCGACAGCTCGCTTCCATCACTCCCTTTTCTCCCATACGCCGCCGCCAGCTCCCTCGCAGCTCTTCTCGCTCCTCTCCCCAATCCCAGTGCAGCCTCTGCCTTCCTCTCACTCGCCCGCTCCCCATTCCCTCGCGTTTCCCTCGCCCGACCCCGCTCCTTCCTCCGCCTCGCCTCCAGCGGCAGTCCGGCCGGCCAGGATCCACCGTCGCCCCTTCGGACGCCTCCCCTCCGTGCCGGATCAGGGCCGACGCCGATCTCCCATCGCCCGGCCACCGCCGGCCTTCCCTCGGCCTTCCTCCGCGCCGCGCCGAGCTGGGGCTCTCCTCCGCCGCCGCCCCGGCTTCGCCTCGCCGGCTGGCCATCGAAGCCGCAGCCGCCGGCCAGGCTGCCCGCCGCCCCGCGTCGAGGCCGCCCCTGCCTCCTCGGTGGCCTCGATCCGCCAGGCCCCTGCGCCACCTCGCGAGGGGAGGAGCCCCCTCGTGCAGCCCCTGCGACCCGCGCCCTGCCTCCACATCGACCAGCCGGAGCTGCCCCATGAGCCGCCCCGCCGCCTTCTGCTCCTTCTCCGGCAGCCTCATGCCCGCCATGACCGTCCTTGCTGCTGCTTTGCTTTGAACCGTCAAGACCGGCAAGTCCAACTAGCACCGATGCCTCAAGGGCCCTGAGTACGACTACACGGCGACCCGACAAGTACCACGACCAAGTACCCCGACGACCGCGGTCTTCGGAATCGCCAAGTACCACGACATGACGGCATGAACATCTACAAAACGTGTACCACGATGACCCGCGAGTACCAATACATCAACGTGTTCCGCTACCATCGCCGAAGACTGTCAAGTGAACAACTACCATCGCCGAAAACACCAAGTACCCCTTCGAATGTTTTGAAGCGCCAAGTACCGCGACGCCCGGAGCACTCGAAACCGTCAAGTACATCTACGAACGAGAACAACTACTTCCTCTCCGAACGAGAACGCCTACTTCCTCTACGAATCGCGAGAATGACACGATAACGAGAATAACTACTTCCTCTACGACCCGTGTACCACTACTTCCACTACGATCTCGAACCGCCCCGAAACAAATGTTCCGAAGGTATAACCCGGAGACGATGACCCGTGGACGAATGCTTGATGTGTTGTATGAAATGTTTCCCTTGTGTGCACCGTGCCCGTTTCGTCCTTTTGTCATGCTCCTCGGTTGCCTCGTCGCCGACTCATGGGAACCCGGTGACGGGATCACCCCACCTTTCATCTTGTTCGACTCGCTCACGCCATCTTTCTTTTGCTCCGGACTCTCAACGAGTTACCGGAACCGAGATGTTGCCGTTGCATCATTTTTGGATCGTTGCCGTGGCACCCTTTCCTTCCACCACGGTGACTAATGCTTAATATCTTGTTAATTGTCAACCTTTAACTAAAAATTGCATAAACTTGATCATGTCATCCGCATCATGTTAACAACATTTAAAATGTGTGAATTGTTGTTGCTTAAAATTGCTAAACATGCATATGGGGATTTTTCTCGGAATTGTTGTTGTTATTTCCGGCCTCATTTAAAATGACTAGATAGGTAGTTTGTTTTTGCTTCACCTCTTGCCATGTTAACCAACATTTAATCTTGTCTTGTAAATAAACGAGAGTCAACTAAATAAATAACATGTGGTGTTTCGTCAATATGCAACTCGTTGCATATTGAGCTCCACTTAACTTGTAGTTCCTGTTTGTGCATTTTGCCATGCCTTGCATAATTAAACCGGACATGCATCATACTTGGATGTGCATCGTATGCCATGTTTATGATTGTGTGTTTATCGTGTTGTCTGCTTCTTTCCGGTTGCTTCTTTTGTTAGCTTCGGTTTCGTTCCGGAGTTGTGAGGATCTGTTCGACTGCTTCGTGGACCATTCTTCTTCCTTGCGGAATCCCAGGCAAGATGATCATATCCTTGGATACCTTTACTAGCATTGCTATGCTTAGTTGTCTCGATGCTATCGTTACATGTCACGCTACCCATCTTTTATGTCAGCCTCTCCTTGTTGCCATGAAACCTCTAACCTTTGAAACCTTCCTAGCAAAACCACTGTTTGGCTATGTTACCCGCTTGCTCAGCCCCTCTTATAGCGTTGTTAGTTGCAGGTGAAGATAAAGATCGTTCTAGGTGGGAACTTGTTGTTGGAATATCACAATATCTATAATTATTGTTAACACACCTATATACTGGGCATGGGTGGAAGGCTTGGCCTTTTGCTCGGTGTTTTGTTCCACTCGTGCCACCTTAGGCGCCGATAAACCGGCATTATGTTCCTTGATTTTGCGTTCCTTACACGATGGGTGGATGGGGACCCCTTGACAGTTCGACTTTGAATAAAACTCCTCCAGCAAGGCCCAACATTGCTTTTAATTTGCTCATAATAACAACTTAAATAATTAATTAATTGCATAGGGGGTCATGTCCCCGGGTTCTTAATACTACATAACAGGGGGGGCCAGTGCTGATGGTGTTGGTCCCAAACGGGGAGCCCGCGGGGCCACCACGGGGAAACTCGAGGTTTGGCTCCCGTAGCTTCGCCCATCCGGTCGTGGCCTGAGATGAGATACGCGCGGCTACTATCAGGGTGTCGACACACCGGGAGGTCTTGCTGGACTTGTTTTACCATTGTCGAAATGTCTTGTGCACCGGGAAGCCGAGCCTGATCGGATTTCCCTAAGATAAGGGGTGATGATATTATATTTATCACTTCAGCTAATCGTGAGAGCTTGTGATGGGCTCAGTTGGGACACCCCTGCAGGGTTATGATCTTTCGAAAGTCGTGCCCGCGGTTATGTGGCAGATTGGAATTTGTTAATGTCCGGTTGTAGAAAACTTGACAGAGGATCCGAAGTACAATACACCACTGTGTGAGTAACCGTGACTGTCTCTTTTCACTTTGAGAAGAGAACACGGTGGGGTTATGTTTGACTCGTATGTAGTTCGGGATCTTTAGTGATCACTACTAGTTGCGACCGTTTGCGTAGATGCTCATCTTACTCTGGTACTCGTAAGCTAGCCACCATATTATGCGTAGCCGCTGCTGCTACCTCACCACTTTACCTCTTCCTACCCATAAAGCTTTGCTAGTCTTGATACCCATGGTTATGGGATTGCTGAGTCCTCGTGGCTCACAGATACTACAACACCAGATGCAGGTTCAGCCGAGAATGATGCAGGAGCTGGTTCAAGTACTTCATTGGGGAGCTCGATGAAGAGAGTGGCCATATACTTGTGACGTTTTCGACGATCAGTAGTGGTTTCTACTAGGGGCGATTCGGACCTGTGGCTATATATTGTTTTGGTATCTTTCTTTTGGATCTTCACCCGTAGTCGGGTTGTGATGTTTTGAATGATGTCTTGCTTATGTAATGTATTGTGTGAAGTGGTGAGTGTAAGCCAACTATCTCCTTTTTGCAATTTAATCCCTCTTTTACATGAGTCGTGCAAAGATACCAAACTTGAGATCATTCCAGAATGGGCTTATACCTTTAAGTCGTGCCTCGACACGTAGGAGGTATAGTCCCATCCTGGGCATTACAAGTTGGTATTCAGAGCCTTCTCCGACCTAGAAGCCCCCACTGATTGATCGAATCGTTGATGATTGAGTCTAGGCACACACTTGAAAATGTTTTGAGTCTTATATATATCGGAGAGTAGGATTTCTTTTGCTTCTCATCTCTTTTCACTTTGGTGAGGACTCCTGACGATCACTCTTTTCTCTTCTACTCTCAAATTTTCACCAAATTTTTTTTAGGATCTCGCGAGTATTGTTTGGATTGTTTCGATGTCTTTGTGACGAGAACATTGTTCTCGATGACTCCTATCATTAGGGGTTGTGGCAGTGTCCCGGGGAGTTGAGCTCCGAGGTGTTGTCGTCACAAATCCATCGCAGCAGTACTAGAATACTTAAGACGGCCGACATCAAAAACTCTCCTATGCGGTTAGTGGCAATATAACCCCGACATCACCCAGTACTGGGGAGGTAGTTCGGGAGTATTGCCATAGCTTGTATAGTAGATGCGTTTCGAAGGTCCGAGGTACACAGTTTCCGGAGATAACTGGTTATGTGTTGAAGGATGGATACAGCTGGATGTAGGATTAGAGTTGAGTGCGCGGTGATTCCCCTGTATCCCCAACACCTGATTGCATAACTGGAAACTTTCGGAAATTAATAGGTCGGTTCATCTAGTAGTTCTAGGCATTCTTCCAACGAGTGCATGATATGAAGTTTGGGGTTCTACATTGAGTGAAGTGGTTTTATGGGCTTGTTCCGATCGGGAGTTGCATCTTAAAGGGTCCTTGGCTATGCTGATCCGGGGATTGCAAAACCCTTTTGTAACACGTTCCATGAGCTTTCAGCACGAATATGTCAAACGAAGCTTCTATCTTGTATTTGTTCTATCTGATCTTTGTTGTTTTATTTACCTTTTGTTCTCCCAAGTGGCTTCTCGTCAAGTTGATGTACCTGCGGAATTCATTCGTTCAATTCTCTGTTCGGATGATATTGTGAAGATCATGTTGCAACATATCTATCCTTTGTTTCGTTTTGATTCTGGTATTCGAGTTGCTTCGATGTCAAATGTCGATTCCATACCTTTCCTAATCGGTATTCTCATATTTCTATGGGAGTGCTAATTCTTCTTGACCATCGAGATTTTCATGTTAATCCTTTTCAACTGGTGTGCCTTCTCTTCAAGTTATTCCATACGGACGCCGTTGAGAAATCCGACGATTTGTCTATTTCATTCATCCCAAGTTGTCTTTGTTTTCCCCACCCTCCCACCCTTTTTTTATGGAGCCAGTAATTCTCAGATGAAATATCCATTTTATTCATGTGATATTTCTTCATTCTTTTCCTTCAATGTTCTTATCCGGTGATTCTCAGGAAGATGCTCAAGAGCTTCAAGTTCATCATTCTTTTGTTCTCAAATTCTACCGGTGGATGTAATTCAAGATTTCGGTGTTGATCTTATCCTTTTTCCTCATTTCACAATGCTTTCTTATTTCGGTGCACCAATTAATCATTCTCCTCTTGCTATTCATATCCGGAGTGCAGAAGATTCATGTTTCCATTCTTAATCTGTTCAAACTATTTTGAGATTGTTATCTCATTCAAGCCATTTAATTCAACCGGTGCAATATCTTTTAAGAATCTTTTTCAACGGTGATTTTCTTTAGTGGGCCCTAACCCACAAGTCTTTTTCCAGGATCTTACCTGACTCTTCTAAATAATTTCCGGAGTTATTCTGAAATTCTTTTCAAATGTTACGTAAGTATGAATTCCATCAGTCATGTGCCTTCTCCAAGATCGCTTGTAATTCTTTTCATCGGTGGTTCATACTTTCTCCATTTCGTTCGTCCGGAGTATTTCATCAATTCTTTTCTTTGTGATCCTCCGAAGGCCATCATTTCAGAAGATTTCTTCGTTCTCAGTTTTCAACTTTGTCCTCCAAATATTCTTCATTGATGTATCTTCGTTCGTCTCCATAATTTATGGTGGTTCTTTCAAGTTTACTCCTCCTTGTTATCGTTTTGATTCATTTGTTCTTTTCACAATCCTGCCGGTGGTTCGTTGAAGACTTATCCAAGGTTGTGCTAGATCTCTCGTTAATTTTTTCCAACGAGAATAAGTAGTATGCCAAATCCGTTGGTTGTCATCAATTTAAATTGGTGAAGGAGATGCATGATATAATTCGTATTCTTATTCCTTCAAGGTGATTTAATTCTTTTGTCTGGAGCTTGTTCATCATGTCATATTCTCGGTTCTAAGTTGTTCATCTTGTTTTTCGGAGCTCCAAGTTATTTCAATTATATCATTTCAAGCTCAATCCAATTCATCGCATGCCTTGAATCTTATTATTTTCATCTTTCACGTCTCATGCTTTCATTACCGGAGTTCTTCATGGTGGTTCATTATGATTTAATTCATCCTCGAAGTTTTCATCAAGATTCTTGTTGGAGCTCAAGCATTCTTCATCATGCTTTCCAAGTGTCATCCTTTCTACCTTATCTTTTCAGATGGTGTTATGTCATTCTTGACAATTCCTTCATGAATGATGATTCACGAGTTGTCAGGAATGAGATATTTAAAACCCATCATTTTTCTTTGTTTAGGAGATCCTTTCAACCCTTCATTTATTCGTTGGATTCATCTTGGGTTATAATTCACCTAAAAGCTTTCCCCGAGAATTGTTGCTAATTATGGTGCTTATAATGACTCAAGTTCTTCATTTATCCTTCCGGTGTAATAAGTTTTTCGTCTCCTTGTTGATCTCTCCAAACTATCATCTCGTTTTTATCGAGATCATGTTCTTTCCCTTGCTTATCATTTAACCGGAGTGTTGTATTCTTCATTCTTGTTCCGTCATCTTATCTAGCTTTGCCTATCTTTTTAACCGGAGTGCTGTCTGAATCTTTCATACCCCTTGTGCCATTCTTTTAATTGTTCCGGATGCTGTGTGTTGTTGTTTTCATCAAGTATCATTCCAACTTGGCAAGTTCATGTTCAATTCCTTCCATTTTCAGACGGAGTGCTGTCCAAATTCTGTCATTCTTATTCCTTGGCTATACCGTTGCAGTTTCATATTCTTTGGTTCGTAAGCTCTTTATTCATGTCTTTCAACCTACAAGGTTCTCTTTATGCTCCTTGTTCCTCATTTTACCGGAGTGTTTTCATCTTCATTCATCTATGTTGTTTTGTTCTTTCAACTTGTTTAACCTCTCAAGGTTTGTGGTTTCATTCCTTTGTCGAAGAAGCAACTTTGTTTTAGCTCTTCCTCTTCCGTTTTTATCCGGTGCCATCTCTAGGATCTCGGGTCGAGATCCTCTGTTAGTGTGGGAGAGTTGTGACGCCCGAAGACCGACGTCCCAGAAGATTCCAGAAGTTTCCAGATGTTCCGGGTCCTTCCGTGTGTTTCATTTGTGCTTGTGTTATTTATTTTGCATTGCATCATGTCATCATGCCATCATGTCATATTTATTTTGCATCTCAACTTAATTCAATCGTGTGGATCTTTGATCCATTTAAATCGAGGGAAGTGTGACTTCTCTTTATAACATATCCTCCCAATATTTACGGAGCTATATTATTAAATATTCCATTCTTTGGAATTAAGCATAACACACTTGCAAATTTCCCCATGTCTATTTCACTTCGAGTTTCTCCTTCAAAAACCTTGTCTTATTTCTTATCCATTTTTTATCGAGGTTCCTCCAAAATCCGATCATTTTGGTCACTTCAATAATCAAGTCTTAGTTCAAACCCATGTGAATTAAATTCAAATGTGTTTGAATTATATTTTTCGATCATGCCAATTCTAATTTTCTCGGACTGTGCTCATTTTTGCGAGTCCAGGAAAATAAACCTCATGCCCAAATTCTTCCCCTATCCTTCCTTTCTTTTCTTTCTTTTCTTTGTTTTTTTTAGGTAGAGGGAGAGAGATAGACCTATTGGGCCGGCCTCCCAGTGTCCAACCGCACCTTCCCCGGCCATCCCAGCCGTGGCCTCCTTTCTGGCCCATTGGCCCGGCCCAGCCATCCCCTTCGCAACCCTAGTGCACCGACCGCTCGCTCCCATCGCTCCCTTCTCTCCCGTACCCCGCCGCCAGCTCCCTCGCAGCTCTTCTTGCTCCTCTCCCCAATCCCAGCGCAGCCTCTGCCTTCCTCTCGCCTGCCCGCTCCCCATTCCCTCGCGTTTCCCTCGCCCGACCCCACTCCTTCCTCCGCCTCGCCTCCAGTGGCAGTCCGGCCGGCCAGGTTCCGCCGTCGCCCCTTCGGACGCCTCCCCTCCGCGCCGGATCAGGGCCAACGCCGATCTCCCATCGCCCGGCCACCGCCGGCCTTCCCTCGGCCTTCCTCCGCGCCGCGCCGAGCCGGGGCTCTCCACCGCCGCCGCCCCGGCTTCGCCTCGCCGGCCGGCCATCGAAGCCGCAGCCGCCGGCCAGGCTGCCCGCCGCCCCGCGTCGAGGCCGCCCCTGCCTCCTCGGTGGCCTCGATCCGCCAGGCCCCTGCGCCACCTCGCGAGGGGAGGAGCCCCTCGTGCAGCCCCTGCGACCCGCGCCCTGCCTCCCCATCGACCAGCCGGAGCTGCCCCGTGAGCCGCCCCGCCGCCTTCTGCTCCTTCTCCGGCAGCCTCGTGCCCGCCATGGCCGTCCTTGCTGCTGCTTTGCTTTGAACCGTCAAGACTGGCAAGTCCAACTAGCACCGATGCCTCAAGGGCCCTGAGTACGACTACACGGCGACCCGACAAGTACCACGACCAAGTACCCCGACGACCGCGGTCTTCGGAATCGCCAAGTACCACGACATGACGGAATGAACATCTACAAAACGTGTACCACGATGACCCGCGAGTACCAATAGATCAACGTGTTCCGCTACCATCGCCGAAGACCGTCAAGTGAACAACTACCATCGCTGGAAACACCAAGTACCCCTTCGAACGTTTTGAAGTGCCAAGTACCGCGATGCCCGGAGCACTCGAAACCGTCAAGTACATCTACGAACGAGAACAACTACTTCCTCTCCGAACGAGAACGCCTACTTCCTCTACGAATCGCGAGAACGACACGATAACGAGAACAACTATTTCCTCTACGACCCGTGTACCACTACTTCCACTACGATCTCGAACCGCCCCGAAACAAATGTTCCGAAGGTATAACCCCGAGACGATGACCCGTGGACGAATGCTTGATGTGCTGTATGAAATGTTTCCCTTGTGTGCACCGTGCCCGTTTCGTCCTTTTGTCATGCTCCTCGGTTGCCTCGTCGCCGACTCGTGGGAACCCGGTGACGGGATCACCCCACCTTTCATCTTGTTCGACTCGCTCACGCCATCTTTCTTTTGCTCCGGACTCTCAACGAGTTACCGGAACCGAGAAGTTGCCGTTGCATCATTTTCGGATCGTTGCCGTGGCACCCTTTCCTTCCACCACGGTGACAAATGCTTCATATCTTGTTAATAGTCAACCTTTAACTAAAAATTGCATAAACTTGATCATGTCATCCGCATCATGTTAACAACATTTAATATGTGTGAATTGTTGTTGCTTAAAATTGCTAAACATGCATATGGGGATTTCCCCCGAAATTGTTGTTGTTATTTCCGGCCTCATTTAAAATGACTAGATAGGTAGTTTGTTTTTGCTTCACCTCTTGCCATGTTAACCAACATTTAATCTTGTCTTGTAAATAAACGAGAGTCAACTAAATAAATAACATGTGGTGTTTCGTCAATATGCAACTCGTTGCATATTGAGCTCCACTTAACTTGGAGTACTTGTTTGTGCATTTTGCCATGCCTTGCATAATTAAACCGGACATGCATCATACTTGGATGTGCATCGTATGCCATGTTTATGATTGTGTGTTTACCGTGTTGTTTGCTTCTTTCCGGTTGCTTCTCTTGTTAGCTTCGGTTTCGTTCCGGAGTTGTGAGGATCTGTTCGACTGCTTCGTGGACCGTTCTTCTTCCTTGCGGAATCCCAGGCAAGATGATCATACCCTTGGATACCTTTACTACCATTGCCATGCTTAGTTGTCTCGATGCTATCGTTACATGTCGCGCTACCCATCTTTTATGCCAGCCTCTCCTTGTTTCCATGAAACCTCTAACCTTTGAAACCTTCCTAGCAAAACCACTGTTTGGCTATGTTACCCGCTTGCTCAGCCCCTCTTATAGCGTTGTTAGTTGCAGGTGAAGATGAAGATCGTTCCAGGTGGGAACTTGTTGTTGGAATATCACAATATCTATAATTATTATTAACACACCTATATACTGGGCATGGGTGGAAGGCTTGGCCTTTTGCTCGGTGTTTTGTTCCACTCATACCACCTTAGGCGCCGATAAACCGGCATTATGTTCCTTGATTTTACGTTCCTTACACGATGGGTGGATGGGGACCCCTTGACAGTTCTACTTTGAATAAATCTCCTCCAGCAAGGCCCAACATTGGTTTTAATTTGCTCATAATAAGAACTTAAATAATTAATTAATTGCATAGGGGGTCATGTCCCCGGGTTCTTAATTCTACATAACAGGGGGGCCAGTGCTGATGGTGTTGGTCCCAAACGGGGAGCCTGCGGGGCCACCACGGGGAAACTCGAGGTTTGGCTCCCGTAGCTTCGCCCATCCGGTCGTGGCCTGAGACGAGATACGCGCGGCTACTATCAGGGTGTCGACACACCGGGAGGTCTTGCTGGACTTGTTTTACCATTGTCGAAATGTCTTGTGCACCGGGAAGCCGAGCCTGATCGGATTTCCCTAAGATAAGGGGTGATGATATTATATTTATCACTTCAGCTAATCGTGAGAGCTTGTGATGGGCTAAGTTGGGACACCCCTGCAGGGTTATGATCTTTCGAAAGCCGTGCCCGCGGTTATGTGGCAGATTGGAATTTGTTAATGTCCGGTTGTAGAAAACTTGACAGAGGATCCGAAGTAAAACACACCACTGTGTGAGTAACCGTGACTGTCTCTTTTCACTTTGAGAAGAGAACACGGTGGGATTATGTTTGACTCGTATGTAGTTCAGGATCTTTAGCGATCACTACTAGTTGCGACCGTTTGCGTAGATGCTCATCTTACTCTGGTACTCGTAAGCTAGCCACCATATTATGCTTAGCCGCTGCTGCTACCTCACCACTTTACCTCTTCCTACCCATAAAGCTTTGCTAGTCTTGATACCCATGATTATGGGATTGCTGAGTCCTCGTGGCTCACAGATACTACAACACCAGATGCAGGTTCAGCTGAGAATGATGCAGGAGCTGGTTCAAGTACTTCATTGGGGAGCTCGATGAAGAGAGTGGCCGTATGCTTGTGACGTTTTTGACGATCAGTAGTGGTTTCTATTAGGGGCGATTCGGACCTGTGGCTTTATATTGTTTTGGTATCTTTCTTTTGGATCTTCACCCGTAGTCGGGTTGTGATGTTTTGAATGATGTCTTGCTTATGTAATGTATTGTGTGAAGTGGCGAGTGTAAGCCAACTATCTCCTTTTTGCAATTTAATCCCTCTTTTACATGATTCGTGCAAAGATACCAAACTTGAGATCATTCCAGAATGGGCTTATACCTTTAAGTCGTGCCTCGACACGTAGGAGGTATAGTCCCATCCTGGGCATTACAACACCACAGCCCCAAGGAGATGTACTAGGCCTGATCAGCCCCATACGCTCCTGTTCATCAAGCTGCTTCTTCAACTCCTTCAACTCTTTAGGAGAGAGCTTGTACGGACGCCGGCATGCTGGCTCAGTACCAGGCTCGAGTTCAATGACGAATTCCACTTGCTGATGTGGAGGCATGCCTGGAAGTTCTTCAGGAAAGACGTTTTCGTATTCGTTAACCACCAGAATTTGAGATATGGCATTCATCTCTCCCTTGTCATTGAGAGAGAAAAGCCTGATTGTGTTATCCCTAGAGGCGAAGATAATCACATCATCATCGGAATGAGTAATCTTGACTTCCTTGTTTGCACAGTCAATCTGAGCATCATGCTGAGAAAGCCAATCTATTCCGAGGATAAGGTCGATGTCGGAGTTGCCGAGAACATTTGGATTAGCTAGAAAGCGATAATCACCCATGCGAATAGAAACATTCGGAGCCCTCAAATTGGAAGTCATGTGCTTGCCCGGAGAGATAATCGACAACTTCTTATCCAGAAATACCGAAGTGAAATTATGCTTGGTGAACAATGGCCTTGAAATGAAACTGAGAGATGCACCAGAATCAAATAATACTTTTGTAGGAAAAGAGTTCACTGAAAGGTTACCAATGATCACATCAGAAGAATTTTCCGCTTCAGCTGCATTCATTAGATTCACCCTTGCATCCTTTGGATTATGCTTGACAATCGCTGTACTGACAGGTGGAGGAGGCGGAAGGCGCCTTGGGTTGTTGCACTTGTTGGAATAATGACCCTTCTGGCCACACTTGTAGCAAGTCACCTCAGAAAGCGGACGAGTAGGAGGAACACTTGACTTGGAAGCTTGGAACTGCGACTTGGACTGATTGCCTTGGTTGTGTGGGTGGGAGAAACCACGACCACCGGCATTCTTGTTGTTGTTGTTGTAGGGAGCTCGAATCACTAGAGGAGGTGGAAGCCAAAACTGTTGTTGCTTCGCGACCACTTGAGAAGGTGAGGAGGAGTGAATAGCATCTCGAATCCTTTTTTTGGAAGCTTCCATCTTGAGCTGGGCTGCCTCTTGCTTAAGCGCCATGTTATAGAATTTGTCAAACTCATCAGGCTCGAACAAGGTGAGAGCAAGTTGAAGTTCATCCTTCAGACCTCCACGGAACTGATAGATCTTGCTCTTGGCATCTGGGATGTCTTGCTTTGCATAGCGGGCAAAATTCTGGAACTTGACATTATACTGGTAGACAGTCATTGAGCCTTGCTTCAGGTTGCGGAATTGCTCACGCATGACCTCGATGACACATTTTGGAATGTGGTGAGAGCGAAAGTCCTTGCAGAAATCATCCCAAGAGATCACACGCCCTTCTCTGGAGTCTTTGTACTGCTGCCACCAGTCAGCTGCTTGGTCCTTGAGTTGGAAGGCTGCAAACTTCACATAGTCCTCAGGCCTTACGTTGCTGCACTCAAAATGCTTCTTGATATCAGTGATCCAATCTTCAACATCGAGAGGGTCGACACAGTAACTAAAAGCCTTTGGTTGATTGGCCAAGAACTGGTTGAGCGTAGCATGGTGCTGTTGGTTGAAGAAATTTCCTTGGTTCCCTGGAGCACCCTGATTTGTCTGATTTGCTTGCATCTGCTGCATCATCTACATCAACATCTGGGTGTTCTGGTTTGTAGTCTGCATAATCGCTCTCCAGTCCTCAGACGGAGGAGGAGGGGAAGGAGGACGATCTGGAATCTCTTCACCCTCTGGGTTAGCGTTGGGAGCCCATTTCGGAGCCATCCTGAAAGAGATGACCACCAAAATCAGCAATTGATTGAAAGAAGGTATAAGCTGAAACAACGGCTAGAATGCAACATAGTCTTTACAAGAATCATTCGAACAAGAGGAACGAATGAAATTCTCAGTTTAATGATAACAACAATATTCACGAGAAGCCACTTGGGGACAAAAGGTAATTAAGAAAAACACAAGGTACAGATAGAACAAACACAAGATAGGAGCTTCGTTCGACATCTTTGTGCTGAAAGCTTATGGAACGCGTTATGAAAGGGTTTTGCAATCCCCGGATCAGCATAGCCAAGGACCCTTTAAGACGCAACTCCCGATCGGAACATCGGCCATAAAACCACTTCACTAAATGTAGAACCCCGAACTCCGTAACCTGCATCCGTTGGAAGAATGCCTACGATCTACTAGATGAACCCACCTATTAATTTCCGAAAGTTTCCAGTTATGCAATCAGGTGTTGGGGATACAGGGGAAGCATCGCACACCCAACTCTAATCCTACATCCAGCTGTATCCATCCTTCAACACATAACCAGTTGTTCTCGGAAACCGTCTACCTCAGACCTTCGAAACGCATCTACTATACAAGCTATGGCAATACTCCCGAACTACCTCCCCAGTACTGGGTGATGTCGGGGTTATCTTGCCACTAACCGCATAGGAGAGTTTTCGATGTCGGCCGTCTTAAGTACTCTAGAACTATCGCGATATGCTTGTGACGACAATACCCCGAAGCTCAACTCCCGGGGACACTGCCACAACCCCTAATGTCAGGAGGCATCGAGAACAATATTCTCGTCACAAAGACGTCGAAACAATCCAAACAATACTCGCGAGATTCCTAAAAAAAATTTGTGCAATTTTTGAAAATGGAAGAGGCAAGAGTAGTCGTCAGGAGTCCTCACCAGAATGAAAAGAGATGAGGAGCAAAGAAATCCTACTCTCCGATATAATATATACGACTCAAAACAATTAAGTGTGTGCCTAGACTCAACCGTCAACGATTCGATCAAACAGTGGGGGCTTCTAGGTCGAAGAAGGCTCTGAATACCAACTTGTAATGCCCAGGATGGGACTCTATCTCCTACGTGTCGAGGCACGACTTAAAGATATAAGCCCATTCTGGAATGATCGCAAGTTTGGTACCTTTGCACATCTCATGTAAAATAGGGATGAAAGCTAAAAAGATAGTTGGCTTACACTCGCCACGTCACACAAATTCATTACATATCCAATCATCATCCGAATAAACATCACAGCCCAGCTAAGGGTAAAGATCCAAATGACAAGATACCAAACATAACATTAAACCACAGGTCTAGATCGAATCCTAGTAGAAGCTCAACTGATCAATCGGATAGTTCACGTAGTAACGGCTACGCTCCTCGTCGTACTCCCAGTCTAGCTCAGTGCCATCGCCTGTGTAGCTCACCATCGTACCTGTATTTGGTGTGTGAAGTAACTATGAGCCTCAGAGGACTCAACAATCCCGTTCTCGGGTAACACAACTATCCAAGCCTTGGGTGTGCAACAAGGCTGAAGAAAGAACAAGAGTCTGCAGCAGCAATAGCCTAGCTTACGTAAAAGAGAGCGAGAAGAGAAGGTGCCTCGGTCGAGAGATGATCACGAAGTGATCCTAACTAGCAATTCAAACATAACCCCATCGTCTTCACTTCCCGAATCCTTTTCGGAAAATGACCGTCACGGTACACACGCTGGTAGTGTATTGGAACATGGTGTCAAGTTTTCTACAACCGGATATTAACAAGCTCCCATCTGCCACATAACCGCGGGCACGGCTTTCGAAAGTTCATAACCCCGCAGGGGTGTTCCAACTTGGCCCATGACAAGCCCACGATCCACGGAGTCGCTACTCCAAGGTGGGAAGGCCCGAGTATCCTCGGAATCCCGTGCTCAAGATACTCCGACTAAGGTAAGGCTAATCCAGCAAATCCTCCCGGCGTGCCGACACCCTGACAGTAGCCGCGCGTATCTAGTCTCAGGCCACGACCGGATAGGTCAGCCTACAGGTATATACCAATCCTCGAGTTTCCTCGTGGTGGCCCCGCAGTCTGCCCAGTTCGGACCAACACTCATGAGGAGCACTGGCCCGGGGTTGTTGATTAAGAACTCGGGCTTGCAAGACCCTATGCAAGTTTTAGTTATTAGGCAAATAGTACCAATGTTGGGACTTGCTGGAAAAGACTTAGCACTTAGCGGTTTATTGAGGGGGTCCCATAACCCCAACCGTGTAAGGATCGCATAATCAAGGAACATAACACCGGTTTATACGGTTCCTCGGGCGGCATGAGTGGAACAAATCACCAAGCAAAGGCATAGCCTTCCACCCATTACCAATATATAGATGATTTCATTTAATAATTAATATAGTGTGATATCCCAACAAGCTTCAACAAGAAGCAAGAATCTTCAATCTTCTCCTGCAACTAACAATGCTATAAGAGGGGCTGAGCGAAGCCTACGTATAGCCAATCAATGGTTTGCATAGGTAGGGTGGTTAAACATGTTCAAGGTTACAATAGGAGGCTGACAGGAAAAACATGGGCATCGAGGCAAATACTATACAGCGATACTTCTAGCAATAGGCAAAGATAGTAATGTTATCAGGGTTCGGTCATCTTGCCTGAAGAGTTGTCGATGGGATCGTAAGAGAGCTCCTCGTTCTCAACCTCGGTAGTAACCTCGTTCTCGTACTCGTACTCATCTTTCGGCTATACTCAACACAAACACACAAGGCACGAAATCAAACGAGATGCAATGCGGAGAAAATTTCTTGGATGCGTGACTGATGCATTATGGAAGCAAAACAGATACACTATGGAAGCACAGAAAGTCTACATAGGAAGCACAGTGTTACAGCACAACAATATGCATCAAGCAAAATGCTTCAAAACATGATAACAATAGGATATTATGAATCTACATGCAAAATCACACAAGTTTCATATAGGACTTGCTCAAAACGGAGCAACGGGCTAAAAGATACCCCCGAAACAATAAACATGCACAAGCTGAAATTAACAGCCACATAGCAACTTCGGAGCAATAAATAAATAGGCTACAACACTCAAACATCATGGCAAGGAGCATGGACATAAAGTATACATCTCCTACAGCAAACAAATCGATTGGAGCATCTCCAAAGGAGCCATGGATCAATAGCAACAAGCTATGACATATTAACCTTGACAACAAAATCCTGACAGCAGTAATTTGTTGCAACTTGGGAGCAAGAGTTAAATATGCTACAGCAACCCAGATAAGCATGTGAGAGCATGAATGGATAGCCAACAACTTATACAACACGGAATCATCAAGAGTCACACCAAAACTATCATGGATTTGCCTAGAACAACAAGCAAACATGGCATCTGGAAATTACAGATTCCAGACTTAGTGAAATAGCACTAAGTGTTAAAACAACAGTTTCATCATGGCATCTTTGTGAGAAAGTTTAAGTCACCTCAAAGCATATCAAGACAAGTGGTTTGCACCACAGCAAAGTACACATGATGGTGAATCCAAAACATCTAAGCATGCATCAAGGGGACAACCACATCAATAGCAACGAGCTCCTCAACTAGGCATCTCATAACAAGTTTAACAACATAACAGCCAATAGCACTTTTGCAAAGGAGATAACCATGGCAAGATGAAATCTATCATGCAAGCTAAAGCAATCAACATGTAGAGCATTTCATGATGAACACGTGGACATATCATTTGCTTCATTTGGATAAACATGCACCAAGATATCACATTGCAAACATGGCAAGAAAACAACTACTAACAGCAGTTTATAACAAGTAGCACTCTTGCAACAGATATTTAAGCATCTAGATGACCTCAAACATGCATGGCACAATGGAACAAAACGTAGTACAAGTCTCCACGATCATTTTGACATATCATTTGCTCAAATCGGACCAACACACAAAAAGTTATCACCATTGCAAAACTGCACCAGAAACTAGATCTACAGGGACTTAGCAAAAAAAACCACCTCGAAGTCAACGGGCCGGCGGGGTCAAACGGGCCGGCGAATCGGCCTGGAGCGGATCGGACTGGGCCGCGCGAACTGGGCCTAGAGTTCGGCCCAGCCGGCCGGATCTGGCCCAAGCGGGGCGGCGGCGATCGGATCGGGCGAGAGGGACCGGCCTCCCTGATCCCTCGAGCGGCGGCGCGCTGGAGTCCCCGAGGTCCCTCGGGAGCTCGCCGGCGGGGAGAGGCAGGGGGCCGCGGCGACGATGGCCCGGCGGCGGCGACCGGTGGCGGGGCCGGCGGCGACGGTGGCCCGGCGACGCGGCTGGCGGTGAGGAGGAGCGGGGCCGGTGGGAGGAAGAGCTGGAGGCAGCGGTGAGGATCCCGGCGGCGGCCGGAGGCGGAGAAGAAGGCGGCGGCGGTTGGAGGAAGGAGATGACGGCGCAGGCCCGCACGACAGGAAGCACATGCGGCGGTTCGGAAGCGCGAGCGCAACACTACGGAAGCACGATTTTCTGGGACGTCGGAAGCACGGATTTTCAACGGTGGAAGCACCGCGGATCAACGGTGGAAGCACCGGCGGTGAACTGTGGAAGCATTAGGGTTTCAGACGCGAAAATTTGGGGAGATGGACGTTTATATAGGCACAAGGAGCTAGGGTTGTCCAAATGAGGTGAGGTTTTCGGCCACACGATCAGAATTGGATGGCTTAGATGAAGGGAGGGGTTTGGGTTGGTTTGGTGGGCTGTTGGAGGGGTGTCTTGGGCCTCAAAGAGGAGGTACTTTCAGCCCACGAGAATAACTATTGGAGCACCAAACGAACTCCAAACGCGACGAGATTTGATAGGCGGGTTACACACAGCAAAAGAACATCGCACGACAAGTCTCACGCCAAACCGGAAACGTTACACGGCCAAACACTAAAGTAGGCCTCGGGGATGCCACGGACATGTGAGAGAGCTCCGGAACTCGAAACGGACAATGGGAGGAACGAGTGGGACCGGATGCAAACAAAAACACAAATGCAATGCGATGCACATGACTATATGACATGGATGAAATGCCACACACGCACACAACAAAACGACGAAAACCCGAGAGATGAAGAACCCGGAATGGAATAGATGGAGCCAAAGATATTATATATTGCCCAAAAGGGAAAGTATTACATCCGGGGCATTACAAACTCTCCTCTACTACAAAAAGATCTCGTCCCGAGATCTAGGACTGGAAGAAGGAGGGGTACTCGGAACGAAGGTGATCTTCTCGTTCCCACGTAGCTTCTCGGTCGGTGTGATGTGACCACTTGACTTTCAAGAATTTGATGGACTTGTTACGGGTCTTGCGCTCGGTTTCTTCGAGAATAGCAACTGGGTGCTCTCGGTAAGACAAGTCATATTGAAGATCAATCTCCTCAAACGGAATGGTGCGTTCAGGTGTCTTGAAGCACTTGCGGAGTTGAAACACATGAAACACATCATGAACATTGGCGAAGTTGGAAGGGAGCTCAAGTTGATAGGCTTGATCGCCTATTTTGCCAAGGATCTTGAAAGGCCCGACGTATCTAGGAGCAAGCTTTCCTTTGATACCGAATCTTTGGGTGCCTTTCATAAGAGAAACACGGAGATAGACATGATCCCCAATGATGAAGGCCAAATCACGATGCTTGCCGTCATAGTAGCTCTTCTGACGCGACTGAGCGGCCTTGAGATTCTCATGTATGACTTTTCACATTTCTTCGGCTTCTGAGATCAAGTCATTGCCAAGAAGTTGACGTTCACCCGTCTCGGACCAGTTGAGAGGGGTACGGCACTTTCTGCCATAGAGGATTTCAAACGGAGCTTTGTCGGCACTTGCTTGGAAGCTGTTGTTGTAAGAGAACTCGGCAAATGGAAGGCAATCTTCCCATTTCATGCCAAAAGATATGACACAGGCTCTGACCATGTCTTCTAGAATCTGATTCACTCTCTCGACTTGACCACTAGTCTGAGGGTGAAATGCAGTGCTGAAATGAATCTTAGTGCCCATGGCAGACTGAAAGGAGTCCCAGAACTTGGAAGTGAACAAACTTCCACGGTCTGAGGAGATAACTTGAGGAATGCCATGTAAGGACACAATTCTGGAAGTGTACAATTCTGCCAGTTGAGCTGCATTGATGGATTCTTTGACTAGAAGGAAGGGAGCGACTTTGGTAAGCTTGTCAATCACCACATAGATAGAATCATTCCCTCTCTTGGACTTAGGAAAGCCAGTGACGAAATCCATTTCAATGTGGTCGAATTTCCACTCGGGAATAGGAAGAGGTTGGAGAAGACCGGCTGGACGTTGATGCTCTGCCTTCACTCTCCTGCAGACATCACATTCATTCACGAATTGGGCAATCTCCCTTTTCATGCGAGTCCACCAGTAAGATTGCTTGAGGTCTTGGTACATCTTGGAACTTCCAGGATGAATGTAAAGGAGGGAATCATGTGCTTCGTCCATTATGAGCTTCCTGAGATCACCTTTGGGAACCACGAGTCTGTCCTCAAAGAACAAGGTATCTCTCTCATCAACGCGATAGCACTTGTATTTAGGAGTACCCTTTGCAATACCATGTTTCACTTTCTGCACGATAGCATCACTGAGTTGGGCCTCACGGATCTGATCTTCCAAGGTAGGAGCAACTTGAAGATTTGCAAGAAAACCTTGCGGAACAACTTGGAGGTTGAGCTTCCTGAATGCTTCACAAAGCTCAGGCTGGAACGGCTTGATAAGGAGGCTGTTGCAATATGCCGTTCTGCTCAAAGCATCAGCAATCACATTCGCCTTGCCAGGTGTATATTCGATGCTGGGATCATACTCTTGGATCATTTCGACCCAATGAGTCTGGCGGAGGTTCAGATTCGGCTGTGTGAAGATGTACTTCAAGCTCTTGTGATCGGTGAAGATGTCGACTTTTCTGCCCAACAGAAGATGTCTCCACGTAATCAAAGCATGTACCACAGCCGCTAGTTCAAGATCATGTGTGGGGTAGTTCTTCTCACTTGGTTTCAGCTGACGAGAAGTGTATGCCACAATTCTCTTGTCCTGCATAAGCACACCACCAAGTCCTTGAAGAGAAGCATCACAGAATACTTCATAGGGCTTGGACTCATCTGGAGGAGTGAGAACTAGAGCAGAGACGAGCTTTTCTTCGAGAGTTTTGAATGCCACTTCACAATCTGGAGACCAGTAGTACTTGACATTCTTCTGTAGCAAGTTGGAGAGAGGCTTGGCAATCTTGGAGAAGTTCTCAACGAACCTTCTGCAATAGCTGGCAAGACCAAGGAAGCTTCGGAGTTGCTTGACTTTCTGAGGAGGTTCCCAGTTGACAATTGCTTCAACTTTCTCGGGGTTTACCGCAATACCGTCAGCGGAGATGATATGGCCCAGATACAAGACCTTATCGAGCCAAAATTCGCACTTGGAGAACTTGGCATAGAACTTATGTTCATGGAGTCTGTCGAGAACCAGACGGAGGTGCTTTTCGTGATCCTCTTCATTCTTGGAAAATACCAAAATGTCATCCAGATACACAAGCACAAACTCGTCGGTGTAGGGGTTGAAAATGTAGTGCATCATTCTCGAGAAGGTAGGTGGAGCATTAGCGAGACCAAAGGACATGACTGTATACTCATAGGACCCGTAGCTCGTTCTGAAGGCAGTCTTGGGGATATCTTCTTCTCGAATGCGAATCTGGTGATAGCCCATTCGGAGATCGAGCTTAGAGAACACTTTAGCTCCTTTGAGCTGCTCGAACAACTCATTGATGTTGGGGAGCGGATACTTGTTCTTTATTGTCTTCTTGTTCAATGGCCGGTAATCGACGCAAAGGCGCTCCGTGCCATCCTTCTTCTTGACAAATAAGACACCATAGCCCCAAGGAGACGTACTAGGCCTGATCAGCCCCATACGCTCCTATTCATCAAGCTGCTTCTTCAACTCCTTCAACTCTTTAGGAGAGAGCTTGTACGGACGCCGGCATGCTGGCTCAGTACCAGGCTCGAGTTCAATGACGAATTCCACTTGGCGATGTGGAGGCACGCCTGGAAGTTCTTCAGGAAAAACGTCTTCGTATTCATTAACCACCGGAATTTGACTTATGGCATTCATCTCGCCCTTGTCATTGAGAGAGAAAAGCCTGATTGTGTTATCCCTAGAGGCGAAGATAATCACATCATCATCGGAATGAGTAATCTTGACTTCCTTGTTTGCACAGTCAATCTGAGCATCATGCTGAGAAAGCCAATCCATTCCGAGGATAAGGTCGATGTCGGAGTTGCCGAGAACAATTGGATTAGCCAGAAAGCGATAATCACCCATGTGAATAGAAACATTCGGAGCCCTCAAATTGGAAGTCATGTGCTTGCCCGGAGAGATAATCGACAACTTCTTATCCAGAAATACCGAAGTGAAATTATGCTTGGTGAATAATGGCCTTGAAATGAAACTGAGAGATGCACCAGAATCAAATAATACTTTTGCAGGAAAAGAGTTCACTTAAAGGTTACCAATGATCACATCAGAAGAATTTTCTGCTTCAGCTGCATTCATCAGATTCACCCTTGCATGCTTTGGATTATGCTTGACAATCGCTGTACTGACAGGTGGAGGAGGCGGAAGGCGCCTTGGGTTGTTGCACTTGTTGGAATAATGACCCTTCTGGCCACACTTTTAGCAAGTCACCTCAGAAAGCGGACGAGCAGGAGGAACACTTGACTTGGAAGCTTGGAACTGCGACTTGGACTGATTGCCTTGGTTGTGTGGGTGGGAGAAACCACGACCACCAGCATTCTTGTTGTTGTTGTTGTAGGGAGCTCGAATCACTGGAGGAGGTGGAAGCCAAATCTTCTGTTGCTTTGCGACCACTTGAGAAGATGACGAGGAGTGAACAGCATCTCGAATCCTCTTTTTGGAAGCTTCCATCTTGAGCTGGGCTGCCTCTTGCTTAAGCGCCATGTTATAGAATTTGTCAAACTCATCAGGCTCGAACAAGGTGAGAGCAAGTTGAAGTTCATCATTCAGACCTCCACGGAACTGATAGATCTTGCTCTTCGCATCTGGGATGTCTTGCTTTGCATAGCGGGCAAAATTCTGGAACTTGACATTATACTGGTTGACAGTCATTGAGCCTTGCTTCAGGTTGCGGAATTGCTCATGCATGCCCTCGATGACACTTGTTGGAATGTGGTGAGAGCGAAAGTCCTTGCAGAAATCATCCCAAGAGATCACACGCCCTTGTTGTGCGTTTGTTGAGATCCGATGAATTGTGGATTTATGATCAGATTATTTATGAATATTATTTGGGTCTTCTCTGAACTCTTTTATGCATGAGTAAGATAACTTTGTATTCCTCTCCGATCTATCGATTTGGTTTGGCCAACTAGATTGGTTTTTCTTGCAATGGGAGAGGTGCTTTGTGATGGGTTCAATCTTGTGGTGTCCTCACCCAGTGACAGAAAGGGTAGCTAGGCACGTATAGTATTGTTGCCATTAAGGATAACAAGATGGGGTTTATGTCATATTGCTTGAGTTTATCCCTCTACATCATGTCTTCTTTCTTAAAGCATTGCTCTGTTATTATGAACTTAATACACTAGATGCAGGCAAGAGCCGGTCGATGTGTGGAGTAATAGTAGTTGATGCATTATCGTTTGGGTCTACTTGTCATGGATGTGATGCCTATATTCATGATCATTGCCTTAGAAATCGTCATAACTTAGCGCTTTCCTATCAATTGTTCAAGAGTAATTTGTTTACCCACCGTATGCTTTCTTCGAGAGAGAAGCCTCTAGTGGAACCTATGCCCCCCTAGATCTATTTTCTATCATATATTTTCAGATCTATAAACCAAAAAAACTAGAAATAACTTGTTGCAATTTATTAGTGTTTACTTTATTTTACCTTTTATTTATATTTTAAATCTATCTCTATCAGATCTCACTCTTGCTAGTGACTGTGAAGAGATTGACAACCCCTTTTTCGCGTTGTGTGCAAGTGTTTGTTAGTTTGTGCAAGTGCATATATTGGGGACTTGGTTGTGCCTCGTACTGGATTGATACCTTGGTTCTTAACTCATGGAAATACTTATCTCTACTTTTTTGCATCACCCTTCCCTCTTCATGGGAAAAATCAGCGCAACCTCTATGTGATGCCCCCGATTTGACCATACACTAATCATGAACGCAAACGTGTACGACCAAGATCCGGGACTGATACGTCTCCAACGTATCTATAATTTTTATTTGTTCCATGCTATTATTTATGAAGTCTTGGATGTTTAATGGGCTTTATCATACACTTTTATATCATTTTTGGGACTAACCTACTAACCCAAAGGCCCAGTCCAGATTGTTGTTTTTTGCTTGTTTCAGGGTTTTGCAGAAAAAGAATATCAAACGGAGTCCAAACGGAATGAAACCTTCGCGAGAGATATTTTTGGAGAAAATCACGCACACGGAGCTTGAGAACCACGTCATGGGATCAAGAGGTGGCCCACGAGGGTGGATGCGTGCCCCCCTTCCCAGGGCGCCCCCTACCTCGTGGCCCCCTCGAGCATCCCCCGGTGTCCTCCTTCTTCCTATATAAGTCTACGTACCCCAAAACCTCCGTGAACAGAGAGAAAACCCTAATTCCACCGTCGTAACCTTCTGTTCCCGTGAGATCCCATCTTGGAGCCTGTTCCGGAGCTCCACCGAAGGGGGATCCATCATGGAGTTCCTCATCATCATCGTCATCATCACCCTCACCATGAGTTGTGAGTAGTTTACCACACACCTTCGGGTCCATAGCTAGTATCTAGATGGCTTGTTCTCTCTCTCCGGATCTCAATACAAAGTTCCCCTCGGTCTTTGAGGAGATCTATTCGATGTAATCTCTTTTTGCGGTGTGTTTGTCGAGATCCGATGAATTGTGAGTTTATGATCAAGCTTATCTATGAAAGATATTAAGTTCTTCTCTAAACTTTTTATGTGTGCTCATAATATACTTGCAAGTCTCTTCGAATTATTGGTTTGGTTTGGCCTACTAGATCTATAGTTCTTGCAATGGGAGAAGTGCTTGGCTTTGGGTTCAATCTTGTGGTGTCCTTTCCCAGTGACAGTGGGGGCAGCAAGGCACGTATTGTATTGTTGCCATCGAGGATAAAAAGATGGGGTTTATATCATATTGCTTGAATTTATCCCTCTACATCATGTCATCTTGCTTAAGGCGTTACTCTGTTCTTATGAACTCAATACACTAGATGCATGTTGGATAGCGGTCGATGTGTGGAGTAATAGTAGTAGATGCAGGCAGGAGTCGGTCTACTCGTCTCGGACGTGATGCCTATATACAATGATCATGCCTAGATAGTCTTATAATTATTCTCTTTTCTATCAATTGCTCGACAGTAATTTGTTTACCCCTCGTAGAATATCACTATCATGAGAGAAGCCACTAGAGAACACTATGGCCCCCGGGTCTATTCTCAACATATCAATCTACATCTACTTTACTTTTACCGCTTTTTATTTGTTGCTCTCATAAACTAAAAATACCAAAAATATAAACTATCATCTCTATCAGATCTCACTTTCGTAAGTGACCGTAAAGGGATTGACAACCCCTTCTCGCGTTGGCTGCGAAGTTCTTATTTGTTTGTGCAGGTGCGAGGGACTCACGCGTGGTCTCCTACTGGATTGATACCTTGGTTCTCAAAAACTGAGGGAAATACTTACGCTACTGTGCTGCATCTCCCTTTCCTCTTCGAGGGAATACAACACAAGCTCGAGAAGTAGCAAGAAGAATTTCTGGCGCCGTTGCCGGGGAAGCTTACGCTAAAGTCATATGCCAAGTACCTATCACAAACCCTTATCCTTCGCATTACATTTATTTTGCCTCTCGTTTTCCTCTCCCCCACTTCACCCTTGCCGTATTATTTGCCCTTCTTCTGCCTTGTGTTTATCGTTCACTTGCTTCTTGTTTGCTCATGTGCTGCTTGCTTGCTTGTCATCATGTCTAGCACACCTATCATTATCAACACTCCCGAGAGTGATGTCCTCAACATTAAACAAAGGGAGGAAGGAAAGTTAAAAGATGCCTGGTATACAATTTGCAATGCTCAAAATGGATCCAATAGGAAGCTTTCCACTTCCGTGCTTCTTCAAAATTTTGTTGTTGGCATAACTCCATGGAATAGATTTATCTTAGATACCATTACCGGAGGGAATTTCTTGGGTAGCCACACCATTGATTCTTATAATGCTATGACTGAATTATTTGGCTCACCGCCTCTTATGGTTAATGGGACCGTTTTAACTTTGGAGAATGTTATGCAAATGTTAGAAATCATTGAAAACAAAGTTGCTACGGTAGAATTGGTAAAGAACTTGGATAGAAAAATCCATAATGAAATCACCCAATATGGATCGAAGGTAGGAGTTGTTCTGAAAAATCTTAAGGAAATGGAGCCCATAGTTAAAGAAAAGCTAGATCAGGATTCGACTAGAATCAATAAGCTTGAGGATATTATCACTAATGTGGGTTCTGCTCTTTCCGCTACAAAAACTACTCCAAATACATCTACCACTAAATTATCCAAGTTCATGTATGTCCCTAAAGACAAAGGTGAAACGTCTAGAATTGCGGATCTCAAATCCATAAGTGTTTACCCTAATTTTCTTACTTTTGCAAGAGACCCTTTTGACACTTTAGAATTTCTTGATTTCTTGCCGAAGAGTTTGATAATTAATAGGGACAAAGAAGTGCCTAAGAATCATAAGTGCTTAATCAAAGAATTGCCTTCCAGAGATGGCAATACCTAGTTTATCTTGTATCGTGCCTAGCTAGGGGCATAAAACGATAGCGCTTGTTGGGAGGCAACCCAATTTTATGTTTTTTGTTTTGCTGCTTTTAGGGAATAAAAATTTCATCTAGCCTCTGATTAGATGTGGTTTCATGTTTTGTTTAGTGTTTGTGCCAAATAGAACCTCTGTGAAGACTTGTGTGAAGTTTATGTGATCTTGCTGTGAAAATCAGAATCATTAGCACTCGCTAAAGTGGTCTTCAGATTCTACTGGAGCGTGCTTTTTAGTTAATTCTTTTTGTAGATGATTCGTAGAAAAATTCAGCAAATTTACCAATTTAGTTTGATTTTTTTTGGAGTTCCAGAAGTAGGCGAAACCTGCAGATTACTATAGATTGTTCTGTTTTTGACAGATTCTGTTTTTCGTGTGTTGTTTGCTTATTCCGATGCATCTATGAGTAGTATTGGAGGATATGAATCATAGATAAGTTGGAATACAGTAGGTTTAACACCAATATAAACAAAGAATGAATTCATTGCTGCATCTTTGAGTAGTGGTTTGCTTTCTTATACTAACGGAGCTCACGAGAATTTTTGTCTAAGTTTTGTGTTGTGAAGTTTTCAAGTTTTGAGTATTGCTTTGATGGACTATGGAACAAGGATTAGCAAAGGCCTAAGCTTGGGCATGCCCATGGCACCCCAAGGAATTCAAGATAATCAAAAGGCTAAGCTTGTGGATGCCTCGGGAAGGCATCACCTCTTTCGTCTTCATCCATCGGTAACTATACTTGGAGCTATATTTTTATTCGCAACATGATATGTGTTTTGCTTGGAGCGTCTTGTATAATTTGAGTCTTTGCTTGTTAGTTCGCCACAATCATACTTGATGTACACATATATTTGAGAGAGTTAAATATGGCCTAGAAATTATTAGAAGACTCTATGTGCTTCACTTATATCTTTTGAGTTGAATAGTTTTTGGTCTAGTGCTTCACTTATATCTTTTAGAGCACGGTGGTGGTAATATTTTGTAGAAATCTTTGAACTCTCATGCTTCACTTATATCTATTTTAGAGTCTATTAAAACAGCATGGTAATGTGTGTAGGCTAAATAAACTAGTCTTCACATGATAGACATCCAATGTCAATGTAGTAAAAAATTTCACACCAAGTGCATTGAATAGAATGAGATGTTGGATGCTTGATAATGGTTTTGAGATATGAGGATAATGATATTAGAGTCATGCTAGTGGAGTTATTATGAAATTGAGAAATACTTGTGTTAAGGTTAGTTATTCCCGTAGCATGCACGTATGGTGAACCGCTATGTGACGAAGATAGAGCATGAGGTATTTGTAGAGTGCCAACCTTTGTGTGGAGGTTGGGGGCGCGCGATGGTTAACTCCTACCAACCTCCCCCCTAGGAGAATGCGTTGATTGCTTTGTTTTGATGACTCGTAGATTTTTGCAATAAGTATATGAGTTCTTATGACTAATGTTGAGTCTATGGATTATACGCACTCTCACCCTTCCACCATTGCTAGCCTCTCTTGTACCGCGCAACTTTCGCCGGTGCCATAAACCCACTACATATCCTTCCTCAAAACAGCCACCATATTATTCCTCAAAATAGCCACCATACCTACCTATCATGGCATTTCCATAGCCATTCCGAGATATATTGCCATGCAACTTTCCACCGTTCCGTTCATATGACACGCATCATATTGTCATATTGCCATTGCATGATCATGTAGTTGACATCGTATTTGTGGCAAGGCCACCATGCATAATTTTTATACATGTCACTCTTGTTTCATTGCACATCCCGGTACACCGCCGGAGGCATTCATAGACAGTCATACTTTGTTCTTGTAGAATCGAGTTGTAATATCGAGTTGTAATGAAAGTGTGATGATCATTATTAGAGCATTGTCCCATGGGAGGAAAGGCTAAATCCATAAAGCCCCTCAGCATAAAAAAAGAAAGGCCCAAAAAAAGGGACCATTGCTACTATCTTTTTCCACACTTGTGCTTCAAAGTAGTACCACGTTCTTTGTTGTAGAGAGTCTCATGTTTAGTCACTTTCATATACTAGTGGGAATTTTCATTATAGAACTTGGCTTGTATATTCCAACGATGGGCTTCCTCAAATGTCCTAGGTCTTCGTGAGCAAGCAAGTTGGATGCACACCCACTAGTTTCTTTTGTTGAGCTTTCATTCATATTTAGCTCTAGTGCATCCGTTGCATGGCAATCCCTACCCACTCACATTGATATCTATTGATGGGCATCTCCATAGCCCGTTGATACGCCTAGTTGATGTGAGACTATCTCCCTCCTTTTTGTCTTCTCCACAACCACCTCTATTCCACCCATAGTGCTATATCCATGGCTCACGCTCATGTATTGAGTCAAAGTTGAAAGGTTTGAAAAGATAGAGTATGAAAACAAATGCTTGGCTAAAATCGGGGTTGTGCATGATATGAATATTTTGTGTGATGAAGAGGGAGCATATCCAGACTATATGATTTTGTAGGGATAACTTTCTTAAGCCATAGTATTTTGAGAAGACATGGTTGCTTTGTTAGTATGCTTGAAGTATTGTTATTTATTATGTCAACATCGACTTTTATCTTGAATCTTTCAGATCTGAACATTCATGCCACATTTAAGAGAATTACATTGAAAACTATATTGGTTAGCATTCCACATCAAAAATTATTTCTTTATCATTTACCTACTCGAGGACGAGCAGGAATTAAGCTTGGGGATGCTTGATACGTCTCCAACGTATCTATAATTTTTGATTGTTCCATGCTATTATTTATAAAGTCTTGGATGGTTAATGGGATTTATCATACACTTTTATATCATTTTGGTACTAACCTACTAACCCAAAGGCCCAGTCCAGATTGCTGGTTTTTGCCTGTTTCAGGGTTTTGTAGAAAAAGAAGATCAAACGGAGTTCGAACGGTATGAAACCTTCGCGCGAGATATTTTTGAAGAAAATCACGCAGGGGAGCTTGAGAACCACGTCAGGAGATCAAAAGGTGGCCCATGAGGGTAGGGGGGCGCCCCCTTCCCAGGGCACACCACCTGCCTCGTGGCCCCCTCGAGCATCCCCCGGTATCCTCCTTCTTCCTATATAAGTCTACGTACCCCAAAACCTTCGTGAACAGAGAAAAACCCTAATTCCACCGCTGTAACCTTCTGTTCTTGTGAGATCCCATCTTGGAGCCTGTTCCAGAGCTCCACCGGAGGGGGTTCCATCATGGAGTTCTTCATCATCATCATCATCGCCCTCACCATAAGTTGTGAGTAGTTTACCATAGACCTTCGGGTCCATAGCTAGTATCTAGATGGCTTCTTCTTCTCTCTCTGTATCTCAATACAAAGTTCTCCTCCGTCTTCGAGGAGATCTATCCGATGTAATCTCTTTTTGCGGTGTGTTTGTCGAGATCCGATGAATTGTGAGTTTATGCTCAAGGTTATCTATGAAATATATTTGGTTCTTCTCTGAACTTTTTATGTGTGCTCATAATATCCTCGCAAGTCTCTTAGAATTATTGGTTTGGTTTGGCCTACTAGATCTATAGTTCTTGAAATGAGAGAAGTGCTTGGATTTGGGTTCAATCTTGCGGTGTCCTTTCCCAGTGACAGTAGGGGCATCAAGGCATGTATTGTATTGTTGCCATCGAGGATAAAAAGATGAGGTTTATATCATATTGCTTGAGTTTATCCCTCTACATCATGTCATCTTGCTTAAGGCATTACTCTGCTCTTATGAACTCAATACACTAAATGCATGCTGGATAGCAGTCGATGTGTGGAGTAATAGTAGTATATGCAGGCAGGAGTCGGTCTACTTGTCTCGGACGTGATGCCTATATACAATGATCATGCCTAGATAGTCTCATAATCATTCGCTTTTCTATCAATTGCTCGACAGTAATTTGTTTACCCGCCGTAGAATATCGCTATCATGAGAGAAGCCACTAGAGAACACTATGGCCCCCGGGTCTATTCTCAACATATCAATCTACACCTACTTTACTTTTACCGCTTTTTCTTTGTTGTTCTTATAAACTAAAAATACCAAAAATATAAACTATCATCTCTATCAGATCTCACTTTCGTAAGTGACCGTAAAGGGATTGACAACCCCTTGTCGCATTGGCTGCGAAGTTCTTATTTGTTTGTGCAGGTGCGAGGAACTCGCGCGTGGTCTTCTACTGGATTGATACCTTGGTTCTCAAAAACTGAGGGCAATACTTACGCTACTGTGCTGCATCTCCCTTTCCTTTTCGAGGGAATGCAACGCAAGCTCGAGAAGTAGCAGGGACTCACTGGAAGATATCACAACACAACTCTAGACACAAATAAAATAATACAAGCTTTATATTAAAAGCCAGGGGCCTTGAGGGCTCGAATACATAAGAGTCAGCGGAAGCAACAATATCTGAGTACAGACATAAGTTAAACAAGTTTGACTTAAGAAGGATAGCACAAAACATCAATGATCGAAAAGGCAAGGCCTCCTGCCTAGGAGCCTCCTAACTACTCCTGGTCGTCAGCGGTCTGCATGTTGTAGTAGCCTCCATCGGGGTAGTAGCAGTCGTCAAAGGTGGCATCTGGCTCCTGGACTCCACCATCTCATTGTAACAACCAGAAAGAAGAAGAAGAAGGGGGGAAAGGTGTAGCAAAGCAACTGTGAGTACTCATCCAATATACTCGCAAGCTAGAATCTACACTACTTATGCATCGATATCAATGAAAGGGGTAGTATCTATGGACTAACTGTAGAATGCCAGAATAAGAGGGAGAGAAGCTAGTCCAATCGAAGACTAACATCTTCTAGAAACAAACCGTCTTGCAACAACAGGAGGGAGTACAGTAGTATAATGTAAGTCATATTTATGTTGTTATATCAACGCTCTGGGATCCTTTCTCGTCTTCCGGAGCCACATATCCATTTCATGACTCAACATCCAGTCCTAGTTGTATCGATCGAGATACAACTCCAAGTGTCCGTTACCGTAGGACAGGCTATCGATACATGTTTTCTTCCCTGTAGGGGTGCACCAACTTACCCATCATGCTCGCTTAACTCCGGCCAGACACACTTCACTGGGTCATGCCCGGCCTCGGCCGAATGGATACGCCGCAACCCGACCTAGGCTTAATAGAGAGGTGAGCACGCCGGACTAAACATATGCCCCTAGGGGTCTTGGGCCATCGCCCCGAGAACTCCTGCACGTTGCCTACGTGGTCGGTGAGCAGACCTAGCCCCCTTATAAAAGTGAGGCATTCCAGTCCAACCCGGCGTGCACCGCTTAGTCGCATGATGTCAATTAAGCTTCAGCTGATGCATACAACGCAGAACGCCCATACTATGCCCACATGATGGTTAGTGCTATCAGGCCAGAGGCCCCTCGAATCAAATATCCAAACTGTTAGAATCTTGGGAGTGCGCGGTAACGAGCAGAGACTCACGATCATGTGACCCCATCACCCCGTATCGTGGCCTTACAGCAAGGGCTAAGAATGCCTGGCTGTGCCACGTTATTATCTCTCGGGTACCTTCCAGGTCAACCTGACTTCACATCACTCACGGGTACCCCTCGGGGCCGACCTGATTTCATCATGGTCCCGTGGTAAGTCAAAGTCACCGTGTGTCCAAAATAGCAAGGGGAAACCCGAGGAATCACCCTCAATGGATTCCCACTCGATGTAACCATCAAGGTTGACTCGGAGGAATCACCCTCGGTGGTCCACACTTGAGGGGTTGCACAATAGAGTCGTTATCGGGAATGGTGAAGGAGGAATCACCCTCGATGACCACGACCGAATAGTTACACTACAAGGTTAACATCACAAGTGCTGACGAGGTGTCACCCCTAGCACTCGATAGTAACTCTGGGGTGTCGGGGCCTGGACGTCGATCATGTTGATCGAGTCATCTGGTAATCTAGCAGGGGCAACAGGGACAAGGTGGGGGTCACTGGTGGGTCAACAACCAACCTATTCTAAGCAGTTTAGGATAAACATGTAAGGTATGAAAGTAGGTAATAACAACAGGCTATGCATCGGAATAGGATCATACAAAAACAGTAGCACTTCTAATGCAAGCATAAGAGAGAAGGGAATGGGCGATATCGGAATGCTCAAGGGGGATTTGCTTGCCTGGAAGCTCTGCTGCAAAGGAACGATCGTCGATGATGTAGTGGATCAGGGGGGCACCATCGGCCTCGGGGTCTACCGGAGAGAAGAGGGGGAAGAAATAGTAAATACAGAGCAAACAAAGGTACCAGTAAGCATGACATGACAATATGCAGAGCTAGGGTTGAACTAGCATTGCGCTACACGTTGCAGACGGAGGGGGAAACATCCAAGGATGATTTGCCGATGTTAGACGGATTCCGGACAAATGAAAGAGAGGGGACGGTTCCATGTTCAGCATGCTAGGGGCATGTGCCGAACGGATTTTTCTGATCGATTTTCATATATAAAACATTTTCATCCGAGATACGGTTTAATTTGTATGAATTTCTAAAGTTTATAACATTTTCTGAAATTATTTATATTAACAGAAACGGAATATGACATTAGAATGACGTGTTGATGACATCAACAGGCCAACTGTTAGTCTGACCAGGTCAAACCTGACCTATTGGTCCAGTGGGACCCACATGTCAACCTCTTTTAGTTAATAGAGTTTGATTTTGAACTAAACAGGGTTAATTAGGCAGTAGGTCTCACATGTCATAGGCTAATTAGTATTCCTAATTAGTTTTAAATATCAAATCGTTTTAATTACTGGATTAAGAGGTGGGGCCCATACATCAGTGGCTGGAGTTGCCCAGTTAGCACGTTGATTAGGTCAACCCAGTCAACGGGGCCCGCGGGGCCCGTTGGCAGTGACCCAGGGGTGACCCCAGGTGTGCCACGTCGGCGGCGGCCGGCATCTCGCCGCCGGTGACGTCTAAACGCGGCAGAGTCGCTCGGACCGTGTCGGAATCATGCTTTACGACGCCGTTGGGCACGTGGCTAGGTCCGTTCGAACGGTCACTCGATGCCGCGTCGTTTGGTGGTGGTGGCACGGCCGGGCTTGGACGGATTCGACGCCGACACGCACGGGTCCTCGACGGGAACTAGGCTAAGAGGCATGGGGAGGCACGGGCTCGAGCTCGTTGGGCTCATGGGAGCACCAGGAGCTCGATGTCATGCCCAGGCGAGTGCGACAGGGGCTATGGCCACGGCGGGAGGCGATCCGCGGAGACGGGCTCGGCGGTAGCGACGAGCGAGCTAGAGAGGGCGGCAGCCTACATGAGAGAGGGGAGAGGGGGAGGAGCTCACCGGGTGGGCGCATGAAGGCCCAGCGGGCAACGGGAGCGTTGTGGCGGTGGCCAGAGTCGAAAGCGGCGGCGGCGGTGATCGAGGAGGAAGACGAAGGGGGTCCGGCGCTAGGTTGGTTCTCGGCTTGAGGTCATCGGTGCAGACGAAGTAGAAGTCAGCCGCGGGGCTCGTGGACACGTCGGGGCGGCGAGGAGGACACGGTGGCGCAGCAACACGACGGCAACAGTGCGTCCGGCGAGGTGGATCTGGAGAAGGGGGCGAGGCCAG
>LR738711.1:542527965-542539159 GCA_902687465.1 Secale cereale
GGGGGGGGGGAGCGAGACGCCAGAGGGGAGTGCTACCTCTTGAGCTTGCGTTGTATTCTCTCGAAGAGGAAAGGGAGCTGCATCGCAGTAGTGTAAGTATTTCCCTCAGTTTTTGAGAACAAAGGTATCAATCCAGTAGGAGACCACGTGCCAGTCCCTCGCACCTGGACAAACAAATAAGAACTTCGTAGCCAACACGATAAGGGGTTGTCAATCCCTTTACTGTCACTTACGAAAGTGAGATCTGATAGAGATGATAATTATATTTTTGGTATTTTTTTGGTATAGAAACAGAAAGTAAAGAAAGCAAATAAACAACGGCGGCAGAAATAGGCTAGTTGACGGGAAAGTAATATGATAAAGATAGACCCGGGGGCCATAGTTTTCTCTAGTGGCTTCTCTCATGATAGCGATATTCTACGACGGGTAAACAAATTACTGTCAAGCAATTGATAGAAAAGTGAATAATTATGAGACAATCTAGGCATGATCATTGTATATAGGCATCATGTCCGAGACAAGTAGACCGACTCCTGCCTGCATCCACTACTATTACTCCACACATCGACCGCTATCCAGCACGCATCTAGTGCATTGAGTTCATACGAACAGAGTAACCCCTTAAGCAAGATGACATGATGTAGAGGGATAAACTCAAGCAATATGATGAAAGCCCCATCTTTTTATCCTCGATGGCAACAATACAATACGTGCCTTGCTGCCCCTACTGTCACTGGGAAAGGACACAGCAATATTGAACCCAAAGCCAAGCACTTCTCCCATTGCAAGAACTATAGATCTAGTAGGCCAAACCAAACCAATAATTCGTAGAGACTTGCAAGGATATTATGAGCACACATAAAAATTTCAGAGAAGAACCACATATCTTTCATAAATAATCTTGATCATAAACTCACAATTCATCGGATCTCGACAAACACACCGCAAAAATAGATTACATCGAATAGATCTCCTCGAAGACCGAGGAGAACTTTGTATTGAGATCCGTAGAGAGAGAAGAAGCCATCTAGATACTAGCTATGGACCCGAAGGTCTGAGGTAAACTACTCACAACTCATGGTGAGGGCGATGATGATGATGATGAAGGCCTCTGTGATGGATCCCCCTCCCGGAACAGGCTCCAAGATGGTATCACCACGGGAACAACAGCTACGGCGGTGGAATTAGGGTTTTCTCTCTGCGTATGGAGTTTCTGGGGTACGTAGGTATATATAGGAAGAATAGGAGCACCAGGGGCTGCCCTCGAGGCAGGGGCGCGCCCTGGGAAGGGGGGCGCGCCCCCACCCTTGAGGGTGGCCCCCCTGTCCTCTGGCTTGGCCCCGAAGTCTTTCATGTGTGATTTCCTCCAAAAATATCTCCTGCGAAGGTTTTATTCCGTTTGGACTTCGTTTGATATTCCTTTTCTGCAAAACCCTGAAATATGCAAAAAACAGCAACCTGGACTGGGACTTTGGGTTAGTAGGTTAGTCCCAAAAATGATATAAAAGTGAATGATAAAGCCCATTAAACATCCAAGACTTCATAAATAATAGCATGGAACAATCAAAAATTATAGATACGTTGGAGACGTATCAAGCATCCCCAAGCTTAATTCATGCTCGTCCTCGAGTAGGTAAATGATACAGAAATAATTTTTGATGTGGAATGCTAACCAATATAGCTTTTCAATGTAATTCTCTTAATTGTGGCATGAATGTTCAGATCTGAAATATTCAAAATAAAAGTCTATATTGACATAAGAAATAACAATACTTCAAGCAATACTAACAAAGCAATCGTGTCTTCTCAAAATACTATGGCTAAAGAAAGTTATCCCTACAAAATCATATAGTGTTGGCTATGCTCCCTTATTATCACACTAAATATTCATATCATGCACAACCCCGATTTCAGCCAAGCATTTGTTTTCATGCTCTATTTTTTAAACCTTTCAACTTTCACGCAATACATGAGCGTGAGTCATGGACATAGCACTATGGGTGGAATAGAGGTGGTTGTGGAGAAGACAAAAAGGATGGAGATAGTCTCGCATCGACTTGGCGTATCAACGGGCTATGGAGATGCCCATCAATAGATATCAATGTGAGAGGGATTTCCATGCAACAGATGCACTAGAGCTAAATATGAATGAAAGCTCAACAAAAGAAACTAGTGGGTGTGCATCCAACTTGCTTGCTCACGAAGACCTAGGGCATTTGAGGAATCCCATCATTGGAATATACAAGCCAAGTTCTATAACGAATATTCCCACTCGTATATGAAAGTGACTAAGCATGAGACTCTCTACAATGAAGAACATGGTGCTACTTTGAAGCACAAGTGTGGAAAAAGATAGTAGCAACTGTCCCTTTTTTCATATTTTTTCTTTTTCTCTTTTTTGGGCCTTTCTTTTTTTCTTTGGCCTTTCCCCTTTTTTTCATTTTTTTGCGGAGGGGCTTTATAGATTCAGCCTTTCCTCCCATGGGACAATGCTCTAAAAATGATGATCATCACACTTTCATTACAACACAAGATTACAACTTGATACTACAACAACAAAGTATGACTCTATATGAATGCCTCCGACGGTGTACCGGTATGTGCAATGAAACAAGAGTAACATGTATAAAAATTATGCATGGTGGCCTTGCCACAAATACGATGTCAACTACATGATCATGCAATGGCAATATGACAATATGATGCGTGTCATATAAACGGAACGGTGGAAAGTTACATGGCAATATATCTCGGAATGGCTATGGAAATGCCATGATAGGTAGGTATGGTGGCTATTTTGAGGAACAATATGGTGGCTGTTTTGAGGAAGGATATATAGTGGGTTTATGGCACCGGCGAAAGTTGCCTGGTACAAGAGAGGCTAGCAATGGTGGAAGGGTGAGAGTGCGTATAATCCATGGACTCAACATTAGTCATAAGAACTCATATACTTATTGCAAAAATTTACGAGTTATCAAAACAAAGCAATCAACGCATGCTCCTAGGGGGGAGGTTGGTAGGATTTAACCATCGCGCGCCCCCGACCTCCACACAGAGGTTGACACTCTACAAATACCTCATGCTTTAACTTAGTCACATAATGGTTCACCATACGTGCATGCTACGGGAATCACCGACCTTAACACAAATATTTCTCAATTTCATAATTACTCCACTAGCATGACTCTAATATCACTATCCTCATGTCTCAAAACAATTATCAAGCATCCAACATCTCTTTCTATTCAATGCACTTGATGTGAATTTTTTTACTACATTGACATTGGATGTTTATCATGTGAAGACTAGTTTCTTTAGCCTAAACAATTTACCATGCTGTTTTAATAGACTCTCAAATAGATCTAAGTGAAGCATGAGAGTTCAACAATTTCTACAAAATATTACCACCACCGTGCTCTAAAAGATATAAGTGAAGCACTAGAGCAAAAACCATTCAACTCAAAAGATATAAGTGAAGCACATAGAGTGTTCTAATAATTTCTAGGGCATATTTAGCTCTCTCAAATAGGTGTGTCCAGCAAGGATGATTGTGTCAATCTAACAAGCAAAGACTCAAATTATACAAGGCGCTCCAAGCAAAACACATAGCATGTTGCGAATAAAAATATAGCTCCAAGTATAGTTACCGATGGATGAAGACGAAAGAGGGGATGTCTTCCCGGGGCATCCCCAAGCTTAGGCTTTTGATTATCTTGAATTTAATTGGGGTGCCATGGGCATCCCCAAGCTTAGGCGTTTGGTACTCCTTGTTCCATAGTCCATCAAAGCAATACTCAAAACTTGAAAACTTCACAACACAAAACGTAGACAAAAATTTTCGTGAGCTCCGTTAGTAAGAGAAAGCAAACCACCACTCAAATTTACAGCAAGGAATTCATACTTTGTTAATATTGGTGTTAAACCTACTGTACTCCAAGTTTTCTATGATTCATACCCTCCAATATTACTCATTGATGCATCAGAATAAGCAAACAACACACGAGAAACAGAATCTGTCAAAAACAGAACAGTCTGTAGTAATCTGCAGGATTCGCCTACTTCTGGAACTGCAGAAAATTCAAACTAAATTGGTAAATTTGCGCAATTTTTCTACAAATCAGCATAAAAAAATAATCAACTAAAAAGCACGCTCCAGTAAAATCTGAAGACTACTTTAGCGAGCGCTAACGATTCTGTTTTTCACAGCAAGATCAAATAAACTTCACACAAGTCTTACCCAAGGTTCTACTTGCCACAAACACCAAACAAAACATGAAAACACATCTAATCATAGGCTAGATGCAATATTTATTCCCTAACAGCAACAAAAACAAAAAACAAAAAATTGGGTTGCCTCCCAACAAGCGCTATCGTTTTACGCCCCTAGCTAGGCACGATAGAAGATAGATCTAGGTATTGCCATCTTTAGAAGGCAATTCTTTGATTAAGAACTTATGATTTTTGGGCGCTTCTTTGTCCGTATGAATAATAATACTCTTGGGCAAGAAATCAAGAAATTCTAAAGTGTCAAAAGGGCTCTTGCAAAAGTAAGAAAATTAGGGTGAACACTTATGGATTTGAGATCCGCAAGTCTAGATGTTTCACCCTTGTCTCTAGGGACATACATGAACTTGGATAATTTAGTAGAGGTATTTGGAGTGGTTTTTATAGCGGAAAGAGCAGAACCCACATTAGTGATAACATCCTCGAGCTTATTGATTCTAGTAGAATCCTGATCTAGCTTTTCTTTAACTATGGGCTCCTTTTCCATAAGATTTTTTAGAACAACTCCTACCTTGGATCCATATTGGGTTATTTCATTATGAATTTTTCTATCCAAGTTCTCCACCAGTTCTATCAACTTTGTTTTCAATGATTTCTAGTCTTTGCATAACATGCTCCAAAGTTAAAACGGTCCCATTAACCATCAGAGGAGGTGAGCCAAATAATTCAGTCATAGCTTTGTAAGAATCAACGATGTGGCTACCCAATAAATTCCCTCCGGTAATGGTATCTAAGATAAATCTATTCCACAGAGTTATGCCAACATAAAAATTGCAAAGAAGCACGGAAGTGGAAAGCTTCCTATTAGACCTATCTTGAGAATTGCAAATTCTATACCAGGCATCTTTTAAATGTTCTCCCTCCCTTTGTTAAAAGTTGAGGACCTCACTCCTGGGAGTGGTGATAATGATAGCTGTGCTGGACATGATGACAAGCAAGCAAGCAACACACAAGAAAACAAGAAGCAAGTGAACGAAAAACTCACGGCGGCAGAAGGGCGAATAAAACGGCAAAGGTGAAGTGGGGGAGAGGAAAACGAGAGGCAAATAAATGTAATGCGAAGGATAAGGGTTTGTGATAGGTACTTGGTATATGAATTTTGTGTAAGCCTCCCCAGCAACGGCGCCAGAAATTCTTTTTGCTACCTCTTGAGCTTGTGTTGTATTCCCTCGAAGAGGAAAGGGAGATGAAGCACAGTAGCATAAGTATTTCCCTCAGTTTTTGACAACCAAGGTATCAATCCAGTAGGAGACCACGCGCCAGTCCCTCGCACCTGCACAAACAAATAAGAACTTCGCAGCCAACGCGATAAGGGGTTGTCAATCCCTTTACGGTCACTTATGAAAGTGAGATCTGATAGAGATGATAATTATATTTTTGATATTTTTTTGGTATAGAAACAGAAAGTAAATAAAGCAAATAAACAACGGCGGCAGAAATAGGATAGTTGACGGGAAAGTAATATGATAAAGATAGACCCGGGGGACATAGTTTTCTCTAGTGGCTTCTCTCATGATAGCGATATTCTGCGGCGGGTAAACAAATTATTGTTGAGAAATTGATAGAAAAGCGAATAATTATGAGACTATCTAGGCATGATCATTGTATATAGGCATCACGTCCGAGACAAGTAGACCGACTCCTGCCTGCATCTGCTACTATTAATCCACACATCGACCGCTATCCAGCATGCATCTAGTGTATTGAGTTCATACGAATAGAGTAACGCCTTAAGCAAGATGACACGATGTAGAGGGATAAACTCAAGCAATATGATGAAAACCCCATCTTTTTATCCTTGATGGCAACAATACAATACGTGCCATGCTGCCCCTACTGTCACTGGGAAAGGACACCGCAAGATTGAACCCAAAGCCAAGAACTTCTCCCATTGCAAGAACTATAGATCTAGTAGGCCAAACCAAACCAATAATTCGAAGAGACTTGCAAGGATATTATGAGCACACATAAAAAGTTCAGAGAAGAACCAAATATCTTTCATAGATAATCTTGATCATAAACTCACAATTCATTGGATCTCGACAAACACACCGCAAAAAGAGATTACATCGAATAGATCTCCTCGAAGACCGAGGGGCACTTTGTATTGAGATCCGGTGAGAGAGAACAAGCCATCTAGATACTAGCTATGGACTCGAAGGTCTGAGATAAACTATTCACAACTCATGGTGAGGGCGATGATGATGATGATGAAAGCCTCCGTGATGGATCCCCTTCCTGGAACAGGCTCCAAGATGCGATCTCCACGGGAACAGCAGCTATGGCTGTGGAATTAGGGTTTTCTCTCTGCGTATGGAGTTTCTGGGGTACGTAGGTATATATAGGAAGAAGAGGGGCACCAGGGGCCACATGGGCTGCCCTCGAGGTAGGGGGCGCGCCCAGGGAAGGGGGCGCGCCCACCACCCTCGAGGGTGGGCCCCCTGTCCTCTGGCTTGGCCCCGAAGTATTTCGTGTGTTATTTCCTCCAAAAATATCTCATGCGAAGGTTTTATTCCGTTTGGACTCCGTTTGATATTCCTTTTCCGCAAAACCTTGAAATAGGCAAAAAAACAGCAATCTGGACTGGGCCTTTGGGTTAGTAGGTTAGTCCCAAAAATGATATAAAAGTGAATTACAAAGCCCATTAAACATCCAAGACTTCATAAATAATAGCATGGAACAATCAAAAATTATAGATACGTTGGAGATGTATCAGGGAGCCCTTATCCTCCTCGACGCCGGCGAGCGGGTGCAGTGGGGCGCACTCGGCGTGCTCACATTCAGGATCATTGCCTTAGAAATCGTCATTGCTTTGCGCTTTTCTATCAATTGCTGAAGAGTAATTTGTTTACCCACTGTATGCTTTCTTCGAGAGAGAAGCCTCTAGTGAAACCTATGGCCCCCGGGTCTACTTTCTACCATATATTTTCAGATCTATAAAACAAAAAACCAAAAAATATCTTGCTGCAATTTATTTGTGTTTACTTTATTTTACCTTTTATTTATATTTTAAATCTATCTCTATCAGATCTCACTCTTGCTAGTGACCGTGAAGGGACTGACAACCCCTTTATCGTGTTGTGTGCAAGTGTTTGTTCGTTTGTGCAGGTGCATCTATTGGGGACTTGCTTGTGCCTCGTACAGGATTGATACCTTGGTTCTTAACTAAGGGAAATACGTATCTCTACTTGGTTGCATCACCCTTTCCTCTTCAAGGGAAAAATCAACGCAAGCTCAGGAAGTAGCATGTGCTTACAAGCTCAAGGTTCGGCCACCATGGAATACTTCTACGGCACCACCCACGACAAGTTGTGGAAGGAGGAAGACATCGGCCTCACCGTCGCGCACCCCCCGAAGCATTTAATAAAGTTCTTATCCATTCTATCTTTGGATGTTAGGATTCTGGGAGATATATCCTCCATTCTTTACCTTCCACAATGTTCGCTCGAGAAGGCCAAGAAGATCAGTAGTCTGGCCCCGCTACTCGAAGACCCCCGTCCGGATCTGCTGGAGGAGATGCAGACCATGGTGCCTTACAAGGCGCCGGAGAAGAAGAAAGAAGTGTCAGAGGCCATGGAAGGCCTCCGCCCAAGGGGACATCCGGACAACAAGTACGGAGAAACCCATGCTCCCTCCACTCAAGAGGGGGAGCAGGAAGAGGAAAAGGAGGAGAGTGACTCCTCCCGTTCCAAGAAGAGGGAAGCGTCTGACGATGCCAAGGAGGAGTAACCTCATCATGCCTCGAAGAGACAGTGCAGGCCCAAGCTGGTCCTGCCTGATGAGAACTCGGATTCCGATGAGGAGTCCGTAGTGTCCGAGAAGGTTCCGGAGAGGAACCCCAGGGTCAAGCCCCCTGCCGAGAGGTATGATTTCTGATATTCTTCAGGCATTTTCTTCATCAAGCTTCCATTGATTACACATGTGCATCTGATATTACAGCCCACCGCGCACCCACCCCGCTGACCAAACCTTAGAGGGGAATTCTCCACCAGCCGAACTGACAGATAGTGGTTCTACAACGCGTTCTACGCCTCCCCCGGTCATCGGGGAGACCGGGGAGGTGTTGTCCCGAAGGACCCCTCCCGGCCCAGACACGGGAGATGGTGGTGACGAGTTCATGGTCGAGGCTGACACCTCGGTCGCCGCAGACCAGGAGGATGGATCCCTCCTGGTGAACAAATAGGGGAATCTCGACCAATCCGAGCCCTCCTAATAGACAATTCCGGAGACCCAGAGTCCTTAGAGGCGTCAATTCCACCCTCCACCAAGGGGGAGCCAAGGCCCCGCCGCCAGCGCCGAACACCGACGATCGGGCCGCAGTAGTGTGGCCGAATGTGTTGGAGGAGGTGGTGAACAACTCCTCCATCGATTCATAACACTACACCCTGATGGGCCTAGTTTTACAGAGTATTCAGTCCATTAACAGCGTACTGAAGGAAGCCTTCAACGGCCTCCTGGCGGGCTTAGAGGTAAGCCATGCAATGTTCTTTCGATAGAGCGGATTTGGCTAACAACGATTGAGCAGTCCTTGTACATAGCAGCCCCCAAGACACTTGATGACATGAATCGGAAACTCAAGATCTACGACGAGGATCTCGACCTTATCAACAAGCGGTTCAACGAAGCGCAAGGTTAGCTTGATCGAGATTTTACAGCCTTCATGTTAAGCAAAATGTTTGGGATTATTCCTAAGAAAGAGATGCTTAATTGTGTTTGCACCTGTCGCTGCGGAGGTTAAGGGCCTCAGGGTCAAACTAAAGAAGGCCAAGGCAGAAGCGGCCAAACAGAAAGCGGTTGCCGACAAAGGGGCTGCCGAACTCAACAAGGCAAAAACCACGAGTGGGAAGCACGAGGCCCAAGTGGCCGAAGTGCAGTAGCAGCTCAAGGATGCCATCCCTAAATGTGAGGACCTTGAGAAGAAGAATAAGGATCAGTCGTCCGAGCAGTCCAAGGTGAAGCAGGAGTTCCAGGAGGCGAGGACGGAGGTGCGAGGCGCCCTAGAAGAGCTCTGCCAAGTGAAGCAAATTGTTGATGGTTAGCCATATTTACTGCAGATTATCCTTGGCGACAACATATTCGCGTTGCTCACACGGGTCTGGTGTTCCTCAGGCACATTTGCGAAGCTCCTGAGGAGTGTGGTGGATGTGACAAGGCACTATGCGGCCTAGGAGGATGACACCGATCAAAGGTTGTTCTGGGCACAGTTCCAGGTGCCCGAACACCCTCCCCTCCCGAGCAACTAGATGCAGCAGCTGATGGAGAAACATCGGGTAGCTGAGCCAGCCATGAAGGATCTATGTGTCTGGCTATAGCCTAGATAGCCAATACCGAGCAGTTACTTGGCCTAGTTCATAAGTTTCGCGACGCGCCTGATAACCCACAAGTATAGGGGATCAATTGTGGCCTTTCTCGATAAGTAAGAGTGTCAAAACCAATGAGGAGCTAAATGTAGAATTTATATTATCTCAAGTTCTATTGAACACCGATACAACTCTATGCACACTTGACGTTCGCTTTACCTAGAACAAGTATGAAACTAGAAGTACTTTGTAAGTGTGATAGGATAAGTTTACAAGATAATAAAGAGTACACAAATAAAAGCTAGGGGCTATTTAGATAAATAAATAGTTAAGTTAGTTGTAGTAGAGAGATTTTTGTCACAAGAAAGTTATTTGTCCCTAGGCAATTCATAACTAGATCGGTAATCATCATTGCAATTTTATACGAGGGATAGGCATAAGCTAACATACTTTCTCTACTTGCATCATATGCACTTATGACTATAACTCTAGAAAGCATCCACAACTACCAAAGATCATTAAGGTAAAACCCAACCATAGCATTATAAGGTATCAAGTCCTCTTTACTCCCGTACGCAACAACCCACTTACTTGGGTCTGTGCTTCTATCACTCACGCCACCCACCATAAGCGAATAATGAACATATTGCAACACCCTACAACGGGGATCCCCCACTCTCGCGTGACACGGAGAGCACCATAGGGCAGCACCAATAATAAAACATACAACTCAAACCAATCACGACCATCAGTTAACCCATAGAACAAAAGGGGTCTACTCAAACATCATAGGATAGTCACACACCATTGGATAATAATATGTAGCATAAAACACCATATTCAAGTAGAGGGTACACGGGTTACGGAAGAGTGGACCACTGTAGATAGATGGGAGAAGGTGATTAAGATGTTGGTGAAGATGATGAAGGTGTTGGTGTAGATCACCGTCACACGATGATTGTCTCAGCGACGCTCCGACACCACTAGGAGAGAGGGAGAGAGAGCCCCCTCCTTGTTCTTCTTCCTTGACCCCCCCCCCCCCTTAGATGGGAGGAGGGTTTACCCTCAGTTCCATGGCCTCCGTGGTGATGGCGGGGTGAGAGCCCCTCCGAGATTGGACCTGTCACTCTATTTCTCTTCTATTTCGTGACCCAGATTCCGGCCTTTCACCGTTTCTTAAATGTTCGGAGATCTGTAACTCTGATTGGGCTAAAAATTTAACACAATCTTTATCCAGATATACTTCCTTGCGGCTGAAGGACACCTCCAACCGACCTTTGGGGTGGCCACAAGCCTGCCAGACGCGCCCTGGATAGGGGGTGCAACCTATGAGCTTGTGGGCCTGATACGTCCAAAACGTATCTATAATTTCTGCTTGCTCCATGCCTCTTTTGGGTGATATTGCAATGATATTTATACACTTCCATACACTTTTGATCATATTTGGACTAACCTATTAACTCAGTGCACCCCAGTGCCAGTTTCTGTTTTCGGCTGTTTTTGTATTTCAGGTTTTCACGTTACGAGAACTGCCAGGAAAAATCCAGAAAAATTATATAAAAAATCAGCGTTCCAGAAACTATCGTGCGCCCGAAGGACAGCCGGGGGGG
>LR738711.1:542539169-542586598 GCA_902687465.1 Secale cereale
CCCCTGGGCCGCGCCGGGGGGGCGCCTGGGCCCCCCGAGGCTCCTCCGATGCCCCCCTTTGGCATATATTTAAAGCGTCTCCCGAAACCCTTGAGGGAGGAACTCTTTTCGCGATCTCATCTCTGTTCCGCCGCCGCCGCCGCTTCCAAGATCGGGAGCACCAGGAGAACTCTTCCCGGCACCCTGCCGGAGGGGAGGATCACCACCGGGAGCCTCTCCACCACCATGGACGCCTCCCGGATGAGTTGTGAGTAGTCTCCCTTGGACCATGAGTCCATGACCAGTAGCTATGTGATGTTCTCCTCTCGTTCTTGTGCTTCTAATTAGACCTCGTGAGCTGCCCTACATGATCGAGGCACATATGTAATCCTTATGATGTTGCTATGATGAGTTTGCTGGGATCCAATGGATTATGAGATTATGTTCAGATTGTGCTTGAGTAATATATTTGATCTATCTCTTTTATATTTATGTTCGTAAGTAATTCTTGCATGTTCTCCGTTGTTATTTATTGCTTTGGCCAAGTAATAGGTAGTGACTCCAAGAGGGAACGTTATGCTTGATTGTGGGTTCATGCCCCTCGTTGACTACCTTGAGTGACAGAAACATGAGTCTAGGGGATGTGCTGTTGCCACAAGGGGGAAAACAACGGTGCTTGTGCCCGCAGGTGCAAGGATTGTTTACTTTACGCAAAGTTCTTTTAATGCAGTTGTCTGTTGCATTGAGTTTACACTATGGGTGGGACTCGCAACTTAATACCAACGAGATGTTCTGGATAGATATCTCAAGGTGGATGATTAGTAGTAGATATTGATGGATTTCGGTCTACTTACTTTGGCGTACCGCCCATGCTTTGAACCTCCACCTTTCTTGCAATGTAGTCAGCATTGGTTTGCGCACATGGTCATGTCAATTGCCCAGCTGTAATTCGTTTACCTCACATAGCTGTTTTATCGTCTTTTGGGAGAGAGACATCACTAGTGAACATCATGAGACTCCGGTCCATATTACCATCATTGATAACATCCGCTATTTACTTTTCGCTTTTATTTACTATTGCAATTATATCTATCACTACTATCACTTGCGTTTAATTCTTTGTGAACTACAAGGCCGGAGGGATTGACAACCTCTCTGTACTCGTTGGGAGCAAAGTTATTTGTATCTGTGTGCAGGTCCGCGTTGATTGCTAATATCTGGCGCCGTAGCAGTTGACACCTTCTTGTTGAACCTAGGAGTCTCTGGGGATTCGATCCTTGGTATCTTTGCCAAGGGAAAAACTTCCGCAACACTACATCTCACACCTTCCACTTGGGGTAACCAACGAGGGGCGAGAATCCTATCAAGAGTTTTTCTGGCGCCGTTGCCGTGGACTCCACTCTTCAAGATAGGGGAGTTGCACGCTATCTTTTACCTTTGCTTTTAGTCTTGTTAGTTTACCTTTCAATTTTTGCTTTAGTATCCTTTATCAAAAATTACGAAAAAAAAATTTATTTTCCTTTCCTGTTAGTAGTCCTTTCTGTTTAGCTAAACATGTTAGGATTTGGTGCTTTGAGGGAATCAGAAGTTCTAGATTTCCATCAAAGGGATGGAGAAAATATGAAGAAGGCATGAGACAGAATTTCTGATGCACATAGGAGAATTATGCCTAGCTTAAAGGCATAAAAGAAAGCGCTTTTGGGAAGCAGCTCACATGAATAAATTTATTTTGCTTTTGTTGTTTCTTGATGTTGTTACTACTGTAGCATCATCATTGTATCTTTGCTTTTCAATTTTGTGCCAAGTGTAGCCTCTGATTGCTAGAAAATTCAAAAGTTGTGAGGTGCTGTCCAGGAAACAGATTCTGTCCTTGGATAGAAAAATTCGTATAAAATCACCAGATCATCTTTTTGGTCTGAAATTTTTCGACAGCGTGCTCTATATAATTGTCTTTCGTGCCTCTGTTCTGAGTTTTTTGATTAGAGTTGCAGAAGTGCCCCGAACAAATCAATTACTACCTGCTGTTCTGTTTTTCACAGATTCTGTCCTGTTTTGCCTTTCCTTCATTTTGCAAACCAAGAGCTTGCTTTTTCTTTGCAAAAACCTTTTGGCAATCTTGAGAAACAGTAGACCTCCAAGAATATCTTTATTTCCAGCAAGGTATAATTATTTTATTATGGGTACTAACCTCGCTAATCAGATTATGATGAGTTATGTATGAAGGGAGTTTTCAAGTGTGCGAGGGAAGATGATAAAAAGATTCAGGAGTGTCAAGCGCTCAAGCTTGGGGATTCCCCCATGCACCCCCAAGAAATATTCAAGGAGACTCAAGCGTCTAAGCTTTGGGATGCCCCCGGGCATCCCCTTCTCCATCAACATTATCAGTTCGTCTTTCTTTCCACTATATTTTAATCACTTCATGTGTTATGTGCTATGCTTGGAGCGTCTTGCTTTTAGTTTCCTTTTTAGTTTTTCATAACGAGTCGGAACTCAGCTTTCTTTATGTGGGAGAGAAACACGCTCCACTTCTACCTAGAACATAACATATAATTTTCATGTCTATCCTTGCTGTGTGTGTTCTTTGTCTTTTAATAGCTACTATCATGTTCAGCTCTTAGATTTCATGCTTATCTTTTCAAAGAGCTTTTGTTTAGTTGGTTTCTTGAACTCTCTTTAATTACATGCTCACCTTATTAAGAGAGTTTGCTTCCGTTGCATTGGTTAATATGTCTATGATAAAGATGCTACGTGCATAATGGCGCTTAGTAGTTCAGGTTTTCTTATGGTTAGTCTCAAATAGTTGGGGGATTCCCAATGTGTTATTGGAGTACCAACATGATTTATTTGCCAATGATGTGGTATGGATTATTAATATCTTCCCTCAAGAATTTATTTTGATTGACTTGGCATATGCTCACGCATATTTAAGACTGTAAAGAAAGTCTGTCAAGCCTTGATGATCTTTTGTTTCTGAGTAGCGATATAACTTCCATGCCTGATTCAATGTTGCTTTGTCACTCTGCATGATTATGACCGTCATTGCTCTCTTAGTTGGTCGCTCCCAGTCTTTTGCTAACCTCCACCAATACTAAGCGGACTGACTGCTTGTGCATCCACATCCTTTTAAACCAGTTATGCCATATGAGTCCACCATACCTACCTATATGTGGTATTTCACCGCCACTCCAAGTAAATTTACATGTGCTACCTTTAAAACCTTCAGTTTTTGCAATACATAGCTCATGGGAAAGTAGCTTAAAAACTATTGTGGTAAATAATATATTGCTTATGTATCTTATTTTCTTATAAGTTGCTTGCTGAGCGGTAACCATGTTTCTGGGGACGCCATCAACTGTTACACTTTTGTTGAATATCATGTGAGTTGCTATGCATGTTCGTCTTGTCTAAAGTAAGGGTGATTTGCCATGGGTTGAATGGTTTGAGTATGCATATTGTTAGAGAAGAACATTGGGCCGCCAACCAAAGCTATGTATCATGGTGGAAGTTTTAGCTTGGACATTAATACTCAATCTCTTATGAGAATATGCTTAAGCATTAAAGAGGAGTCCATTATCTATTTTCCATGTTGTCCCGGTATGGATGTCCTCAAGTTGAGATCTATCAAAAACGAGAAATCAAATGCGATCTATCTCCTTGGACCTTTGTACAGGTGACATAGAGGTACCCCTTTGTGACACTTGGTTGAAACATATGTAATGCAATGACAATCCATGGAAATCCGAGCTAATTAGGACAAGGTGCGAGCACTATTGGTATTCGATGCATGAGGCTTGCAACTTATAGGATGTCTTATGCATAACACATATGAAGTACTACTACCGTTGACAAAATTGTTTCTATGTTTTCAAAATAAAAAGCTCTAGCACATGAGTAATCCCTGCTTCCCTCTGCGAAGGGCCATTCTTTTACTTTTATGTTGAGTCTCCACCTTCTTTCTTAAAAGCACCAACTACTGAGAGCATGATTGTCATTCTGAGTGTAATGTGCATTGTCCCAAAGTAGCATTGTCTTTTGCACGATTGTGATATCGTTTATTCTGAAATCATTGTATCTAGTCATCACTTAAACCTTGGAGGTGCCCCTGCATTTATGTTTTGCTTCACTAAAGGGGGCAAGCTAGATATCACTTTATCATATTTGCACATCATGTTCATTGCAAATCTATTTGATGTTTCAGTATCATATTGTAAAACTTTCAGTTCTTTGTGATTTTCTCATGAGGCAACTTAATTACTATAGATTCATTGTGTCAGTAAGCTTTACTCATATGACCATGAAAAAGTCCTATATGGTTATTAGCATGTCACCACAGAAATTATTCTTGTTATCATTTACCTACTCGAGGACGAGCAGGAATTAAGCTTGGGGATGTTGATACGTCCAGAACGTATCTATAATTTTTGCTTGCTCCATGGCTCTTTTGGGTGATATTGCTATGATATTTATACACTTCCATACACTTTTTTATCATATTTGGACTAACCTATTAACTCAGTGCACCCCAGTGCCAGTTTCTGTTTTCGGCTGTTTTTGTATTTCAGGTTTTCACGTTACGAGAACTGCCAGGAAAAATCCAGAAAAATTATATAAAAAATCAGTGTTCCAGAAACTACCGTGCGCCCAAAGGACAGCCGAGGGGGGGGGGCACCAGGGCTCCAGGCGCCCTGGCGGCGCGCCCCCCTGGGCCGCGCCGGGGGGGGGGGTGCCTGGGCCCCCCGAGGCTCCTCCGATGCCCCCCTTTGGCATATATTTAAAGCGTGTCCCGAAACCCTTGAGGGAGGAACTCTTTTCGCGATCTCATCTCTGTTCCGCCGCCGCCGCCGCTTCCAAGATCGGGAGCACCAGGAGAACTCTTCCCGGCACCCTGCCGGAGGGGAGGATCACCACCGGGAGCCTCTCCACCACCATGGACGCCTCCCGGATGAGTTGTGAGTAGTCTCCCTTGGACCATGAGTCCATGACCAGTAGCTATGTGATGTTCTCCTCCCGTTCTTGTGCTTCTAATTAGTCCTCGTGAGCTGCCCTACATGATCGAGGCACATATGTAATCCTTATGCTGTTGCTATGATGAGTTTGCTGGGATCCGATGGATTATGAGATTATGTTCAGATTGTGCTTGAGTAATATATTTGATCTACCTCTTTTATATTTATGTTCGTAAGTAATTCTTGCATGTTCTCCGTTGTTATTTATTGCTTTGGCCAAGTAATAGGTAGTGACTCCAAGAGGGAACGTTATGCTTGATTGTGGGTTCGTGCCCTCGATGACTACCTTGAGTGACAGAAACATGAGTCTAGGGGATGTGCTGTTGCCACAAGGGGGAAAACAACGGTGCTTGTGCCCGCGGGTGCAAGGATTGTTTACTTTACGCAAAGTTCTTTTAATGCAGTTGTCTGTTGCATTGAGTTTACACTATGGGTGGGACTCGTAACTTAATACCAGCGAGATGTTCTGGATAGATATCTCAAGGTGGATGATTAGTAGTAGATATTGATGGATTTCGGTCTACTTACTTTGGCGTACCGCCCATGCTTTGAACCTCAACCTTTCTTGCAATGTAGTCAGCATTGGTTTGCACACATGGTCCTGTCAATTGCCCAGCTGTAATTCGTTTACCTCACATAGCTGTTTTATCGTCTTTTGGGAGAGAGACATCACTAGTGAACATCATGAGACTCCGGTCCATATTACCATCATTGATCACATCCGCTATTTACTTTTCGCTTTTATTTACTATTGCAATTATATCTATCACTACTATCACTTGCGTTTAATCCTTTGTGAACTACAAGGCCGGAGGGATTGACAACCTCTCTGTACTCGTTGGGAGCAAAGTTATTTGTATCTGTGTGCAGGTCCGCGTTGATTGCTAATATCTGGCGTCGTAGCAGTTGACACCTTCTTGTTGAACCTAGGAGTCTCTGGGGATTCGATCCTTGGTATCTTTGCCAAGGGAAAAACTTCCGCAACACTACATCTCACACCTTCCACTTGGGGTAACCAACGAGGGGCGAGAAGCCTAGCAGGGCCCCTCAGGCATCGTCTCATGTTGATTTTGCTGCCCAAAAATCATATATATTCCAAAATATATCTCCATACATTTTTATCACGTTTGGCCTTCGTTTGATATGATTTTTCTACGAAACAAAAAACATGCAACAAACAGGAAGTGACACTGGGCACTGGATCAATATGGTAGTCCCCAAGAAATTATACAATATGTGGCCAAAAGTATGTAAAAGTTGTATAATATTGGCATGGAACAATCAAAATTTATAGATACGACAGAGACATATCAGCATCCCCAACTTTAATTCCTGCTCGTCGTCAAGTAGGTAAATGCTAGAAAACATAATTTCTGATGTGGAATGCTACCTAGAATAATATTGATCATGTAATCGAATCATGGCATGAATATTAAGACACGCGTGATTCTAAGTGATAGTCTATCAATTTGAGATCGAAACAGTAATACAAGACATGCATGTAATTCATCATTGCCTTTCATAATAATGGAGCTAAAGGAAACATCCTTTATACACTTCATTGTGGTAAGCATGACACACTCAGTCTTCTCGGCATAACGTATAAATCATGAGCACCATGGTGTCAAACCAGGCAATTGGATCGTACTTCTAACGCGCCTCAACATTTTCAACTTTACTCAATACATGAACATGAGCCATAGATATAGCACTATGGGTGGAATAGAATGCAGTGGAAAGGATCAATATGATAAGGAAGAAATTCTCGCATCCACTAGGAAGATTAACGTGCTATGGAGATGCCCATCAATCGATATCAATGCGAGGAGTAGGGGTTGCCATGCAATGGATGCACTAAGAGCTATAAGTGTATGAAAGCTCAAACTAAAAACTGAGTGGGTGTGCATCCAACTTGCTTTCTCATGAAGGCCTCAGGCATTTGAGGAAGCCCATCATCGGAATATACAAGCCAAGTTCTATAATAACAAATTCCCACTAGTATATGAAAGTGACAATATTGGAGACTCTCTATATGAAGAACATGTCGCTACTTTGAAGCACAAGTGTGGTAAAAGGATAGTCACATTGCCCCTTCTCTCTTTTTCTCTCATTCTTTTCTTTTTTTCTCTTTTTTTCTTTTTTTTTCTCTTTTTTTTTCTTTTTTTCTCTTTTTTTCTTTTTTTGTTGGCCGCTTTATTATTATTATTTTGTTCGGAGTCTCATCCTGATGTGGGGGAATCACAGTCTCCATCATCCTTTCATCACTTGGGCAATGCTCTAATAATGATGATTATCACACTTTTATTTACTTACAACTCGATAAAACTAATACAAGATGACTATATGTGATGAGGACATCCCTACCATTGTTCCATTTCCACCTCATGATGTTGAATAACCAATTGCTACAAAGAAGAAGTCCAATGATGAAATCAGAATTGGACCTATTACAAGAGCCAGTGCAAAGATAATATAACAACAGGTGAATTTGCTCCTAATAGATTCTGATTATTTCATTAATGAGAATTGTTTACTGCCTAAGTCTTTGTGTGTTTGCATACTTAGGTTCATGGGAGAAGAAGGCATAGCACGAGGGAACGAGGAGTTGAAGCCGCTGGAGCAAGACATGGTGATCATGCACATGGACGCGAGGGAGGAGAGGGAGGCCGGTGACCAGCATGAGGAGGAGGACACCACGCAAGAGGCTACATATGGCGCACCACCAAGTGCATGTGCACCATACACATAAGGCCTACGCGCCTAGTTGGTTGCACCCAACCATTGGGTCAGTTTGTATTAGTTTGAGTCAATTTGAGCAAGTTTGGGCTGAACCCAAGTTGGGTTCGGGTCTGGTTTGTGTGATGGACGCCCCCACCTCTATAAGTACTCTTGGGGCACCCACAATTAGGGTTAGACCACGTTTAAACAAAAACCCTAGTTCATCAGACTGTTGTAAGCATTCATCTTGAATTCTTGTCTCCAATTCGTTTTGATCTGGAGATTATGTACTGCAAGTTAAGTGTGATCTACTGTTCCATTGGGAATTAGTGAATTGCAGTTACACCATTTCGTGTTCGATGGCTATGTTGCGCAAGTGTGTGAAGTCGTGAATATCCGAAGGGTAGAGTTTTGTTGCATTGGCATCATGGATCTAGCGAGGAGAGATCATCGACGACACCCAGTTATCTATCATCATCATCACACCACCACCATCTTACTAAGAAGATCGGGCCACCCCATATCAATATGAATGCTTCTGGCAGTGTACCAGGATGTGCAATGATCTAGCATAGCAAAGATATAAAAAAGGGATAAGATATGAAAATATCATGCTAGCTATCTTACGATCATGCAAAGCAATACGACAATGAATGCTCAAGTCATGTATATGATGATGTTGGAAGTGCATGGCAATATATCTTCGAATAGCTATGTAAATGCCATGATAGGTAGGTATGGTGTCTATTTTGAAGAAGGTATATGGAGGGTTTATGCACCGGCGAAATTTGTGCGGTACTAGACAGGCTAGCAATGGTCGAAGGGTGAGAGTGCGTATGATCCATGGACTTGACATTAGTTATAAAGAACTCATATACTTATTGTGAAAGTTTGATTAGCACTTGAAGCAAATTACTACTCGCATGCCCCTTGGGGGGAGGTTGGTAGGATTTAATCATCGCGCACCCCCGATTCAAACAACACAAAAGGATTTCAATCAAGGATAAATTATGCTGCGACCTCACCGCTAATGTCAGCGGCCACCACTTTACATGCGTGAGATTTACTTGCATAAAGACTTACTTCCCTTAACAACATTATTAATACTCAACTTCAATTCTTTAACTAGCATGCCACCATATTACCACCTCAATATCGCAATACTATTGCAAGGAATCAAACATATCATACTAAGTGATCTACATGTTTTATGAAGGACTTTATGACTAACCAGGTGAATGAGCAATTCCCGTTAACTCTCTAAATAGATATAAGTGAAGCATGATAGATTAATTATTTCTAAAACAGGCTTACCCAAGCTCTAACAAATATAAGTGAAGCAAAAGAGCATTCTAAAAATAATGGTTTTGCTATGTAGAGAAACATGCATAAAAACTTCAAATGATATAAGTGAAGCACATGGAACATTCTACAAAGCCATACTCAAAAGATATAAGTTAAGTGCAAAGAGCATTCTATAAATCGACCAAGGACTATCTCATACCAGCATGGTGCATAAAACAAAATGGAAAAACAAACCCATCAATATAATCCTTAATAAGCGCAAACTTTTACGATGTAGTGTAGTTGGGAGAATTCAAAAAGATAATAGGACTATCATGCGTGGGTGAAATAGCAACAATTTCATGTTTAACATAAGAAACTATAGCAAGTTCATATCCATAAGCATAATTCATATTGACATCATGGCCACAAGCATAGCAAGCATCAATTTCATAAAAAGGGATATTTCAAATGAATCTAAGGGATCATAACAATCATCATAGCATTCATCCTTCGATAAGCATGAAGGGAAATTAAACAATGTATGGGATAAAGAGTTACTCTTATTAGAAGGTGGGCACGGGTAGCTAATCCACTCTTCCTCCTTTTGTTCTTCGCTCTCATCCTCATCTTTTTCATCTAATGAGCTCAAAGTGTCATCAATTTCTTCTTCCATAGTTTCCTGCAAAATATTAGTCTCTTCTTGGACAACGGAGACTTTCTCAACAAACTCATTAATATCAGCATTATATTCATAATTCTCATAGAAATATTTAAGTATAGCAAAAAATTTAGGTCTGTAAACAACATCATCATAATTTTCACACTTTTCAAAACAAAGATTCAATTTCATAAGCACCCTTAAAAGAAAAAAACTCTTCTATTTGTTCCACATCATAGTAATCATATATACCATTAGCATAAGAAGCCAAGGTTTCATTATAATTAAATTTACATGAAAAGGGAAGGTGTTTAGCCTTCATCCTAGAGCGACAAGTATAATCATATCTCCGGCATAAATTCCAAGCATACCAATGCAACATTTCAGTTTGACCCCATAAGAGTTTCCCTTTTTTGATTCAAGCGATAATCCCTAAAGTATTCACGTCGATCCAACGTGTCTCCCATTATCAAGTTGAAAGGGGTTTTCTCGGGATTATCAAAGTAGTGTTCAATACTTTCCACATAATGTGCATTGAGGGTTTTAGGAGGTTCCCCATCTCCATGAGTAGCAAATACACCTATTTGTTTTTGGTATTTCGTGTTCCATATCCATAACTAAAGATAGAGAATCACTTAGAATAGAAATAAAATCTACTTAGTGATAAAGAAAACAAGCACACACGAGAATATTCACCCCACGATATTGCTCCCCGGCAATGGTGCCAGAAAAAGGTCTTGATAATCCACAAACATAGGGGATCAATTGTAGCCTTTCTCGATAAGTAAGAGTGTCGAACCCAACGAGGAGCTAAAGGTAGAATTTATATTCTCTCAAGTTATATCGACCACCAATACAACTCTATGCACGCTTGAAGTTCTATTTACCCAGAACAAGCATGAAACTAGAAGTACTTCGTAGGTGTGATAGGATAAGTTTGCAAGATAATATAGAGAACGTAAATAAAAGCTAGGGGCTGTTTAGATAATGAGACAATTAAGTTAGTTTTAGTAGAGAGCTTGCTGTCACACGAAAGTTATTTGTCCCTAAGCAATCGATAACTAGACAGGTAATCATTATTGCAATTTTATATTAGGGAAAGGCATAAGCTAACATACTTTCTCTACTTGGATCATATGCACTTGTGGCTGGAACTCTACAAGCATCCACAACTACCAAAGATCATTAAGGTAAAAATCTAACCATAGCATTATAGGGTATCAAGTCATCTTTACTCCAATAGGCAACAACCCACTTACTCGGGTCTGTGCTTCTGTCACTCATGCCAGCCACCATAAACGAATCATGAACAAATTGCAACACCCTACAATGCGGATCCCTCAGGCTTGCGCGACACGAAGAGCACCATAGGGCATCACCAATAATAAAACTTACAACTCAAACCAATCACGATCGTCAATTAATCCATAGGACAAAACATATCTAGTCAAACATCATAGGATAGCCACACATCATTGGATAATAATATGAAGCATAAAGCACCATGTTCAAGTAGAGGGTACAACGGGTTGCGGTAGAGTGGACCGCTGTAGATAGATGGGGGAAGGTGATGAATATGTTGGTGGGGATGATGAAGGTGTTGGTGTAGATTGCCGTCACACGATGATTGTCTCGGCGGCGCTCCGGTGCCACCGGGAGAGAGTAGGAGAGAGCCCCCTGCTTCTTCTTGTTCCTTGACCTTCCTCCTAGATGGGAGGAGGGTTTCCCCTTTGGTCCATGGCATGCAGAGGGGCGAGATCCCCTCCGATATTAGATCTATCTCTCTGTTTCTCTTTTGTTTCGTGATCTCGATTCTGGCTTTCACCGTTTCTTAAATATCCAGAGATCTGTAACTCCAATTGGGCTGAAATTTTAACATGATTTTTGTCTATATATAATCTTCCTTGCAGCCGAAGGATACCTCCAACCGACCTTCGAGGTGGCCACAAGCCTGCCAGCAGTGCCCCGGGTTGGGTCCGTGGCCTATGAGCTTGTGGGCCCCTCGGGCATCGTATCGCGTTGATTCCGCTTCCCGAAAATCGCATATATTCCAATAAAAATCTTCGTAAATTTTTATCACGTTCGGACTTTGTTTGATATGGATTTTTTGTGAAACAAAAAAGCATGCAACAAACAGGAACTGGCACTAGGCACTGGATCAATGTTAGTGCCAACGAATGATGTAAAATGTTGCCAAAATTATGTAAAAGTTGTATAATATGGCATGGAACAATAAAAAATTATAGATACGACGGAGACATATTCGCACCCTCCCAGTTTAATGATGTGAAGCGCTCCACGTGCATCGAAGGAGTTTGGATTGCCTTCGTGAAGACCATGGTGCACTGGCCTAAGATCACGCCAGTAGATATGGCCACCGGTCCCCCTCCTGCTGGAAAGGAGCATAAACATCTCGAGCCGTATTTATCCATTGTGATGGATGGTGCTTGGGCAATAGAGGACCATTGTCCCAAAGATGTAATCCTTAACTGAATTATCATGTATTGAATGACAATTAGTTCTTTTGTTTTATCATGCGGCCCTTTGCATGGTTTATCAGACGTGAGTCTATGTTGATTTTATTTTGACTCCTGTGCGGCTGTTTCGAATCTCAAAGTTACCAGTCGTCGGCTTCAGCCGCCATGTAGATACTATGAGGGGTGTTTCATCGCCGCACCATTACCCTTAGCCGATGTCTCGGTGCCCGGAGGCGGTAGTACGTGAGAGAAATTAGGCTATTGGACTATGTGGTTTTATTACTTGCACTTGGCCGTAGGAGCTTGACTACAGGGGCTAATGACTAGCCCCCAGTGTTTTGTGATGTTCGGGAAAGCCAAGGCGTATGTATTTTATCACATGGTTTGTGGAAGGACAAACCCTTCGTGTAACACGGGGTAATCGCTATCGATTTTGAGTTTAACACTTGTCATCGGATCGCCGACCAGTTCTCACCTATTATGACAGTCAGTTTTCAGCTTTCTCCACTGAGGTACTTAACTAGGCAAGCCAGAAGTACAATCGCAGTGGTTCTCCATTTATGTTGTTAGCCGAAAATGCGGAACATAAGAAGGTAAATGCAGGAGCCGGGCAACCCAACTATTGACCCAAGACATGATTCGGAACTGATCCCTATAATGCAATATCCGAGACGCCAAACACATAGAGGGAAAGTAGTGTCGGACTTCATGCATAGGGAGGGTAGTAAAATTGAGTCCTTGGATTATTAGCCTATTGCATTGTAGAAAAAACCAGTGCCGAGCTAGGCAAGGAGCGGGAAAGAAAAAAGGGTGGTATAAATGACTGCCTAAATACCGTAAAAGGTGATTTTTATTTCCAACGAGCTAGGAACATCCATCTGTACAATTTGACCTGCCAAGGAATCTTCTATAGATACTTTAAAAAGGGAAAGTCTTTATAGATGAAAGGTTTACACATGGCCTTGATGCGTGGGCCGAATCCTCTATTGCGCCCTGCTGCACATCCGCGCCTTTGCTTCTGCTAGGAAGAGAGGACCCCATGGAGAGGGAAGAGAGATCGGCATACAAGCCCTTGACTAGGAGCCTTGAGAGGTAGCTGCGTTGTTCGAGCTTGATGCTGGATAGGTCCGAAATGGCACCTGTTGTCATCTGAAGATGTGTTCGACCATGGTTCGCTTATGCCAAGCACATGATATTTTAGTTTAGTTCAGGCCCCACGGTATCCCATTGTATCCTGAGCACAAAATTGTGTTGGCGAGGCACGTAGTGTGTGACAGGGCTAGGCATGTCGTGGGGGGCGTGTCCCTATTGGGGGGGACGGGGATAGGAATCAAGCCCATTTACCTACTTATCGGCCCTTGATGGCGGGCTGGTACCTTGGCCCTTCGACGCCAGTTTGGTCTTCGTCTACTAGAGCTGTGGTGTGTTCCTCGGTCCAGAGTGAGTGCTCTGTATTGCTTTTGACCATGATGACACACTTGGGTTCGGGCATTTTCAATTTGAGGTATGCGTAATGGGGGACAACATTGAACAAGCAAACGTTGTTTAGCCAAGTAGGGCATGGTAGCCGCTGCAAAAGGGGACAACATCTAAGATCAAGTCTTCGCTACAAAAGTTGTCTGGTGAGCCGAACACGACTTCCAGAGTCAGGGTGCCCGAGCAGCGGGCCTCTACGTATAGGATTACCCCTTTGAAGGTAGTGTTACTGGGTTCAATCCTTGACAGATCAATTCCCATTCGACCCTTGTTGCCTTTAGAGTGCCTTTTCCATGGTCCTGACTTGAGGTTGCGGAATCTAGCATTCACTGCCATATCTTCGGCTTCATGGCCGTTGTGATGACACTTATTTCTATTACGTCATGGTTTCTCGTTTCCGTCCCGGACTTTCAAGGTGTCGGGGTCTTCTGGGTTGGTGCTTCTACGAGCCAACCAACTATCTTCGCATGCGCAGAAGCGGGTCATCAGAGACGTGAGTGCCGACATCGTCCTTGGCTTGTCCTGGCCGAGCTAGCGCGCTATCCATTCGTCCCAGATACTGTGCTTAAAAGCGGCTATTGCTTCGGCGTCCGGACAGTCGACATTGGGTTCTTCTTGGTCAAAAACTGATTCTAAAATTGCCCGACTGACTCACCGGGCTGTTGGACCATGTGGCTTAGGTCATCGGCATCCGGAGGCCAGACATAAGTGCCTTGAAAGTTGGCTCATAAGGCATCCTCGAGATCTTCCCAACATCCTATAGGTTTATGGCATGGAGATTGTCCCCTGTACCCATATGAATGTGGAGAAGGAAGTATTCAATCCACACGGCCGGATCTGTAGTCCCTTCGTATTGTTTGATGTCTATAGGTTTAAACCCTTAAGGGAACCGATGTTGCACCGCCTCATCCGTAGAACACATCGGGTGAGCGGTGCCCCTGACTCGGGCCACGTCACGCCGAAGTTATTCTACCTTCCGGGCCCGTTGCTGCTCCCGAGCTCTATCATTTTGGTCAAGCCAAGCTTGATATCTGCCCCGTCTAGCAGAAGGGGACTCGTTAGATCCGTAAATGGATCTTGTCTGACCTGCTCTAGCATCTAGGTTGCGTCGTAGGTCGTATTCATATTCTGGCTGCACCGGCTCCTTTTCTCTACGATGAGGGGGGACAGGTGGGTGTTCGTCTTTTTCAGCCGGCCACTCCCATCCTTGAGGGGGGGCTATCTGGCTGATCCTCCAGAGTGTATCTTGTGGGTGCTGCCTTGAAGGCCTCATCATCAAATTGTGGCAATAGTTTCCACTTTGGGTAGCTTTTGATCCGCCTCTCATAGTTGTATCCTTCGTTAGTAGCTAGGGCGTTGGTCCATCTGTCATTGAGGGTATCTTGTGCGGCTTTTATTCGTTGCTGCTTTTTCTTCGAGCTTCGTGTGGTGGCACTAAGTTGCCGTTTAAACCGCTCTTTGTCCACTGGGTCCTCGGGAACGATGAAATCCTCGGCTCCGAGACTAACCTCCTCTTCGTAAAGAGGGAGGTAGTCACTATCTTTGGAGTCATTGAGGTCTTCAGGGTTTAACTGATCCTTGCGCTCTCCCGAATCGTTTGCCTGTTGTTCGGTGGTAGCATGGTCGCCGAGGTTTTCCGTATTGTCCGGGGTGTCGTTTCCAGAGTGCATGTGTTGCTTTCTCTGCCTCGACATCCCTTGGATCATCGGCGCTGCCTCCAGCATTTAGATGGATCCTCGCTGGGCCTATTGTTATCTCTCCTGGGGGTGTCGTCACCGTTATTGGTAACGTCACTATCGCCCTTGGGGGTGCCCACCATATAAACATTGTAAGTGGAGGTGGTCGTCCAATGGCCGGTGATGGGAGGGGAAATATTAGTGTGGGCCAGGGTTCTTACGTCTTCGTCCATGTCTTCGGCCTCTTCAGAGGCGTAGTACAACATGTCGGTTAAGTCTTCGATAGTGGCTATTAAGAGGGTTCTGGGTGGGGCGTAAAATTCCCTGTAGTTTTCCTCTAGGCCCCGCTGAGCGTAGGCCAAGGATGGGTCATCCAAGATAGTCATCATCTAGATCCGATCAAGTACCTCGTTTAACAAGGCGCTGTCTGGATTGGCGTATGAGGTTTCTTTGGAGCTAACCTCCGTTACAATTGTGGGGCGAGGGGCGGGTCCGGCCAAGACTGATTCCTCAACTTCGGATACCGAATTCACCCCAGGGTCCAACGCCGGATTTGTGGTAGAGAGAGTAAGTCCAGCCGAGGGTGACCCCCGGTCATTGGACGCCACTCCCGTATTGGGGCTCGAAGCCAGATCCGCGATAAAGAGGGGGTGCCCGAACGAGGGTGACACCGATCTTCGGACGCCGATCCGGTGTTGAGGCGCGAAGCCGGGTCTGCGGTGAGCAGAGCGAGTCCGGCCGAGAGTGATTCCCGGTCTTCGAACGATGGTTGCGTCTGAGCTCAAAGTTAGTCGCGAGGTAGGGGCTGATCCAGAGATCAGATCAGGGAGAGGCCCCGAAGCTGTTGCTTTAGAGTCCATGGGTGTCTCAGATGAGGCGGAGAAGCCAGTGAAGATCAGGTCACCCCGGGTGTCGGCGACGTACTCTAGGTTGACAAATCTGATCTGGTACTCAGGATCGAAATTGTTGACCTAGTTAATATTACCGGCCGACTTGGCGTGCAGAACAATGCTGCTGCACGCGAAGAGCTAGCCGGGAACGAAGATGTCCCCGATGTTGGTGCCATCTCTAATGATCATGCAAGCCATCGATGCTTCGGCGATTCAACATCGGGACTCTCAATGAAAGCACCAATGTCGGTGTCAAAACAGGTCGATCACGGGTAGGGGTCTCGAGCTATGGGTATTGGATCAATGGGGAATAGGGGACGAAGGAAACAATGTTTACCCAGGTTGGGGCCCTCTCTAGGATGTAAAACCCTACGCCCCGCTCGATTATATTGAAGTGTGTAGGATGATTATGGAGTCGATCTACCACGAAATCAGATGAAGTAAACCCTAGGATAGTAGGCCGATTCTTGTTGTTCTAGCCCCTACGAACTAAATCCATCTGGTTTATATAGGCACCAGGGATAGTAGGGTTTAGACCTGGCCATGGGCAGCCCGGCCCGGCCCGACCTTGTCCATTGGCTGGGCTCAGGCCTAGATTTTGAGCCCGAAACCAGGGTCGAGCCAGGCTCAAGCCCATCATATTTGTCATTTACTAAAGAAGCCCGGCCTGTGGCCCGAGGGCCACCTGGCTTTTTGACTGATGGGCCGGGCTCTGGCCTATTTTTTAGGCCTGGCGGCTGGGCCAGGCTGGGCATGGGCCTAGGTTTTCTGCGTCAAACTTTGGTAGGCCCGGCCCGAAGCCCGGCCCGGCCCGAGGGATGGACAGGTCTACTAGTGTTACACATGGTTGGTTATAACAAGGTAAATAAATATGCCAAAATCTTCTATCTTGACTTCGAGAACACACCTAGACTTCGTGGGTTTCCTATCTAGACATGGAGTCGCCTTGTAGCTCGTAGCAGTCATACATTAGCCTACCTGTCCGGCCCATAAGAAATAGGCCGGTAGCCCAAGGATCCCCTAGTCCAAGACTCCCTCAGGCTCCATGGCGTACATCGCAATATACTCGGCGGAGGAAGGGCGGAGGCGGGGAGCAGCGGGGGTTTCTGGAGATTCAAGGCACAGTGAAGGCAATGGGGGAAAACTACCCCTGCTTCCTCTGCTTTTAAGGGGGAAGTGGGGGACGTTCCGCATTTCCCCATTAAAGAAACCGGCCACGATCTCTCCCACGACGCCGCAATCAACGCGTGCCGTTAGGAAGAGATGCGGCGAATCTGGAGTGGGAAACGGCGCGGCGTGGGCCGCGTGGGCCCATGCACTGTTCTGGGCCTGGCCCAACAGCGCTCGACACCGTGTGTGGCCCAGGCCCGGGGGCTCCTGTCGGTGTACTAAAGTAGGGGTACCTTAGTATCCCGACTTGTGCACGGGCAGTAGCAGCGTCCCGTGGTCTGGCTCACCACGCGCCCGCCAAAGCCCACTCTAGACCCTTTTAAGCCATTCAAGAACAAAGTATTCAAGTTAAGAGACAAGACCCCGGCAAGAGGAGCTTGCCGGAAAGGCGGCACCAGGCTCAAAGTTATCATTCCAGCACAAGACCCTCGCAAGAGGAGCTTGCCAGGAAGGCCAAAAGAACGACACTTCAAGAAAGTATATCGCGGTGCGTCATACGCCCCGACAAAACCCGGAGAGCGGCAAGCTCCCGGGCCCGGCAAGGTAGCGACCCCGGCAAGGTGCTTGCCGGGGGAAGCCTACACTGTGTGCCTGCGCTCCAGCTCATCTGGCCACGCGTCGCCTTGGGGCCCTTCCAGGGGCATGTGGCAGATGGCTGTGCAGCCTAGGGTACACGGTGGCGAGCCGCGGTGACGAGGCCATCGCCGTGGCAAACGGAGACGCATGGACGGACGCTTTTTGGGGCGACGGCGACGGGCATTCAATGCCTTTGTCCCCCCCGTCAAAGTTAGGTGAAGACCACTATTTATACAATGTTCACACACTGTTACAACCACCACCATTTTTACATTTTTACCCTCCTCTACGTTGGCACCTGTCGGTGACCCCTTTAGCTATAAAAGGAGGCCCATGCACAACGTAGAGGAGGTTCGATCCCAGAAACTCGATCACCCCTACGCTCGGTGTGGCTGGTACTGTAGATCTCCAAGCTCCCGAGCTCCAGAAACTCAATACAACCAAGGCAGGAGTAGGGTTTTACGCGTACGCGCGGCCCGAACCTGGGTAAACTGCTCGCGTGTGCTCCTCGATCTGCTCTCCGTGCTCCCTCCGCTCCCTTACCGCAACGTAGAAGGGGCTCCGGTCCCATAGGTGTTCGTGGGCGTCTAGTTTTCCCGACAATTGCCATGCTTAGTGTTTCGATGCTATCGTTATTTGTCGCGCTACCCATCTTATTGTCAGCCGCTCTCCTTGTTGCCATGAAACCTCTAACCTTTGGAACCTTCCTAGCAAAACCATTGTTTGGCTCTGTTACCCGCTTGCTCAACCCCTCTTATAGCGTTGTTAGTTGCAGGTGAAGATGAAGATCGTTCCAGGTGGGAACTTGTTGTTGGAATATCACAATATGTTATATATATAATAACACACCTATATACTGGGCATTGGTGGAAGGCTTGGCCTTTAGCTCGGTGTCTTGTTCCACTCATGCCACCTTAGGCGCTGATAAACCGGCATTATGTTCCTTGATTTTGCGTTCCTTACACGGTTGGGTATATGGGGACCCCTTGACACTTCGTCTTTGAATAAAACTCCTCCAGCAAGGCCCAACATTGGTTTTAATTTGCTCATAATAAGAACTTAATTAATTAATTAAATTGCATAGGGAGTTAGCGCTACCCGAGGATTCTTTCTACATATAGGGGGGGCCAGTGCTGATGGTGTTGGTCCCAAACTAGAGCCACTTGCGGTCCCACCCAGTTATCTGGGGTCTTCAGTTGCTGTACGTAGTGCTCATCCGGACGTGGCCTGAGACGAGATACGCGCGGCTACTATCAGGGTGTCGGCACGCCGGGAGGTCTTGCTGGACTTGTTTTACCATTGTCGAAATGTCTTGTGCACCGGGATGCCGAGCCTGATCGGATTTCCCTAAGATAAGGGGTGATGATATTATATTTATCACTTCAGCTGATCGTGAGAGCTTGTGATGGGCTAAGTTGAGACACCCCTGCAGGGTTATGATCTTTCGAAAGCCGTGCCCGTGGTTATGTGGCAGATTAGAATTTGTTAATGTCTGGTTGTAGAAAACTTGACAGAGGATCCGAAGTAAAACACACAACTGTGTGAGTAACCGTGACTGTCTCTTTTCACTTTGAGAAGAGAACACGGTGGGGTTATGTTTGACTCGTAGGTAGTTCAGGATCTTTAGCGATCATTACTAGTTTGCGACCGTTTGAGAGGATGCTCATCTTATTCTTGTACTCGTAAGTTAGCCACCATATATTGCTTAGCCGCTGCTGCAACCTCACCACTTTACCTCTTCCTACCTATTAAGCTTTGATAGTCTTGTTACCCATGGTTATGGGATTGCTAAGTCCTCGTGGCTCACGGATACTACAACAACAGTTGCAGGTGCAGGTTTCCGATGTCTTGACGTGAGAGTGTTGTTCTTTTGTTGGAGTTCTTCTTCTTCAGTCTTGGGTTAGGTTCCGGGTCGGCAGCCTGGGATAGCAGATGGATGTCGTGTGCTTTTCATGGTTGCATCCGTAGTCGGATACCTTGTATTGATGTTGTATCCATGTGACTTTATGTATTGTTGTATCCCCATGTATGTATGTAATGGTACGATGTAATGATATCCATCTTGCTAAGCGCCCGAAATGCGGTTGTGCCCCAATCACGTAAGTGTCACGTGATCGGGATAGAATCGCATCTTGGGCCTGACAATAGGCAATGAGTGAAATTATGATTCATGGAATAAGTTTTTGAGGGAACTGGTGTTTTCATTTTAAGGGTGGTAGAACCTATCACCGTTACTCATATACAAGAGCTAGTTCCTTCAGACTTTGGAATTGACTACTCAACACTGAATCTGAGTAATTATATCTTAGTTTGTACCAAGAGAAGGAAATGATACAATATAAATGGATGGATTTATGAATGCAAAGGAAGCTGGATGTTGGAAGAATGATCAGTTGCAACCCGATGATGAGACCAAGTGTTACTAGTGATGAGGTGAGCCATAACCCACAGGCCCAGGACCTGTCAAGAAAGCAAGCACACTCTTGCTGAAAGAAAACCCCTGGTAGAAGTTACGACTTTGTCAACAGACGATCTTATAGGTGTTTACGCAAAACCTAAGGGTTGTGAAGAAACGATAGATGGTTGTTTGGCTTGCAGAATCAATGGAGTTATCCTAACTTAGTTCGTTGACAAGAGATATTCTGCAATGCTTATGAGGATGACCGAGTGTTAGGATGCGAGATTTCACTAAACCATATACAAGGTAATGATTTGGGTGCGGAATGGATTGATCACCATACCGACTTACTCTTATTATTCGCCTCTGTTATACGGGCTGGTAAATCTGAGTGTCTTACCTATAGTAGAGAGACGATGATGTCAAAACCTTGTTTAAACCTTAGAATCGTATAGCAATTCTCCCTGTACAAGGCAGTTGTTGCCAACCGTGGGTCATACGGTGAGAATAAAGCCCAGACCCGTTTTCTGCAGGGACCCAGTCAAATTGGTTGACGACCACCACAAGGTATCAATATTTGTTTAGTATTGGCCCCACACCTGTCAGCTAGGAACCGATCTTGGAATAACTTTACCAAGATGAAAGGACACAAGAATTGAGGGCAAAGGTTATACCACTACCGGAAGAGCCCAAAGAAGGAATTACCCTGAAGATCTGAAAATATCGACACTGTCAACAAAGGATGGAGTACTTGAGTTTTGATGGAACCATAACCATTCTTCTAAGTGTGGTAGCACACTAGACCATACCGATCAATGGAAATGTTAGGAGAGCCCGAACTCCAACCTATTTCTTACTAGCCTCTTCGAATCTCGAGGACGAGATTTGTTTTAAGTGTGGTAGGTTTGTAACATCCCAAAATTCTAAATTTTGGAATGTTATATTAAATTTATAGTTCTGATTGCTTGTTTGATGTGCTGTGTGAAATTGAGTGAAATTTGAAAGTTTTGAAAGTTAAATGAGAGGGAATGAAATGACTTTCCCACACTTTCACTTTATGTCCCCCATGAATTCAAATTCATTTCATCACTAAACCCTAGAGTGAAGATGATATGACTTCTTCCATTTAAATAAATGAAAGGGTTTTGAAAGGATTTTGAATCCCATTCTTAAAATATTTTAAATTCAGAAACTTTATGCAATTCAATTATTTTCCCCGAGAGAAGATATGAGTTGGAAGTTCCTTTGAAGTATTTTCAAATTTTATTTTCAAATTTGAGTTCTTTGGTTTTTACTCAAATTATTTTTCTCCAAAAATAAATTATATTGGAAATTGGGTAAAATGATTCCCTACAGTAGAAAATTGGAGAGAAATAAATTTGAAATCATTTTGGCATTTTTAAAATATTTTTTATTGGATTTTATTGCAACAGTAGCACTATTTGATTTATTTAAATTTTTGTGGATTTTATTTGATGCTAGTAAAATGTTCAAGTTGTAGGAAATCTTTTTCTGAAAATTTTGATATATTATATGCCTATATATAAATTTTTTATTTGTTGTTTATTTTATTTTCTGTCTGTTTAAAAAAAACATCCACCGAACTGGGCCGGCCCGGCCAACCGGGCCAGGTTAAGCCCAGCCGCGCTTCGCCTTCGTCTTGGAGCTTGGGACGAAGTCCCGAGCTAGCATGCCACCGCCGCCGTGCCGCTTCCGGCCTCGTCCGCCCGACCCCTCCCGCAAGGTAGCCGAACCTCCTCCCCCTCCTATAAATGCCGCCGGACCCTTGGACCCCTCTCCTCCTCTCTCCGTGCCGCGCCACCGCCACACTTCCACCACCACCGCCGCTGGTTGCTGCTGCCGCCGCCACCGCTTTTCGCCGCCGCCTTCGTTGCTCCGCTGCCCGAGCCGTGCCTCGTCCTTGCTCACCTGCACCGCCACCTCCAGTCTTGCCCAGCGCCGGAGCCGCCCGCCGCCGTTCGCCGGATCCGCCGGCCGAACCGCTTCGCCCGATCCTCTTCAACCCGCTCCGTGAACCGTCGGGTTTTCTCGCCCGAACCAGCCGAACCGGTATAACCTCGACCCGTTTTTTTTGTTGTAGTTTTTTTTCTAAACCCGGTTTTTTAATTTAGATAGTTTATTTACCGAACGTTTTCGTTCGTTAGTCTCTGTTAGCGGACGTTCGTCCGATAGATTTTTTTTCCTTTTTAGTTTATTTTTGGGCCAGGGGCCTATCCATGAATAGTTTTCTTACAATTTAGCCCCTGATCTTTAAACCTTAACAACTTTTTACCAATTAGTCCAAATCAAACGAAACCAACTCCCACTTCTTCATTATGATCACCTCTATCGAGATAACGAACTTAAACATGTTTTTGAAAGTGTTAAAATTTGAATTCAACTAGATTTGTTTCAAACTTTTTTTGTCATAACTTGAGTTTCGTAGCTCCGATTTAGTTGATGTTTTTTTTGCAAATCGAAGCTCTTAACCTAAACTTTCTGATAAAGCCAAATTCATTCAATTTTGGACTGTTAGAAATTGATTTTTGTTGCAAGAGTTATTCGCTTGTTTTTCGAAGTTTTCCAAAGTCCTTTCTTCGTTCTTTCCGATCTTCTGAGTGATTGCTTATGTGTGGTTACTATTACTTGCTTACGATAGATTAATCTGAGTGTGATGAGTAGAACTATCACATTTATGAGAGCGAAGAATCTACATCAACAGTACAAGGCAAGTTCATACTTTGTAGGTAGACTAGCAGATGTAGCGGGTGTAGGTAGTACGGTCTACCCAGGGTTAAGAGTTAATGCTTCTGAAAGACTGTGTCTCGGTAATCCGTTTCTCAAACACCATGAAGTGCGAGAAATTAAACGGAGTCGATTGAATCTTGTGGGGAAAACTGCGCAAACCTCTGCAGAGTGTACAAACTATTCATGAGTAGACGTGTCCACGGTTATGGACGTCTTTGAGTATCTAGAAGTGGATTATTTTGTTGCTCTCATCACTTGATCTAATAAAAATTGTTAGGTTATTAATGACTTTGGTAAACTTTGGGATTTGAGATGGAGGAACCATTCTCAATATTGCTAAATTCAACTGAGTAGTTAAATAAAATGTATTCCTTTGTTGTATGGAAAAACTAGCTTTATGCAAAATAAACCTTACAGCCTCCACCAGCCAAATATGCATGTAGTGATAGTTCTCATTCATCATGATTCTATGCTGTGAATTTGCCACTACATTCAATGTACTGACCTACATGGCTGCAACGTCTCATGTTGCAGGAATTATTCGACGAGTAAGTGATACGTTAGGGTTGCGCTGTCTAAACTCAACTTTGCTGTTGGTGTTGATGGAACTCCACAACCTTGTTGTTAGTTCCGCTATGTTGATTGAGGTAATAGTATTTACGTTACTTTATACGTGTGATTTACCTCTGTTATATATCCTCGAGTACTGTGTGTGTCAGCATACCGATCCAGGGATGACACTTAAGCACATAGACTTGATCCATTCGGGTCGGGTCGCTACATATTATCATCTCAAACATTTGTATAATAAAAATGATGGGCGTTCTGCTAACCATTCATGTGACACCGCACGTCACACTTTTATTGGCTAGGAGGTGATGTGCGGGCAAGTACTTGAGTAGACAAGAGGCGTGCGAGCACAGTCCACTGCGCAAGATGACCGAGAGGCGTGCTAGCAGTCCTCCGCTGCGCAGGATGACCGGGAAGCATGTGACCTGTATGCGGTGCATGATCACTCGGAAGAGAGCACTTTGACCTTCATCGCCGCCAACCTCGCTCCCAACCTCTCCATTAATGGCGCCCTAGCCGATGTTTAATACAAGCGTCCTTACTCTTCGCCTCCCATTCCCCTCTTGCGGACCTCCACCAATGACATGGTGTAGAAGGATTATCTTCCACTAGTCTTCCATTTTGGTGAAGTCAACTCGGAGCCGAAGGGGATAGAAAATAAGGAGGAATGGGGACTCATGGACATGGCCATGAACGAGCTGGCTGCGGCGGATGCTGCCCCCGTGCCTGTCCCATCTCCCATCCTCGCGCCCGCGCTAGTGACTATCCCCGTGGCATTGATGAGGTGGTCATTGAGCACAATCGCAGTGCTGGAAGTGGCGGGCATCAGTGAGGTCCCTATGGACCAGTGTGATCTCGTGTACATGCCAGCGCTAGCGCCCCCGTCTATGCTCGTGCATGCCCCCGCACCCACCACGGTGCCTATCCCCGTGTGTTTGCCTGCACCCGCCGCGCTCGAGCTGGTGCGTGCGCCTGTACCCTCCACGCCCCCTTGGCATCATGGGATGCTGCCATCGACTGCTACCTCGCAACATCGTGAGTTGTTGTCCTCTCGTGCCCCGCTCGTTGATCGCGCGATGACCGGGTCTTTGATTTCCATGTCAATAACATTCTGGGATGTGTTGAAGACTTGACAAACAGCGTCCTGAAGGATGACAAGGCCAGTGCAGCATGTCGCCTCCGCCACCGCCGCAATTAGTTTTTTGGGTTTAATATTGTATCTCGATAGTATGAATCTAAAGTCATAGTGTGACAAGATGAAACCTATGGTTTGAACAAACTTGCGTTTTTTCTCTGAATGTATTGACTTATCATTTTATTATAAAACATCGATGTTTTCTCTAAATAAAACACTCATCGCAAACGTTTTAGATAGAACACCCATATGCAAAGCGAGAGCTATGGTTCCTTCCCCGGTAAGCTAAGCGAAAATTTGCCACACAGGATTTGTGCGTCTCTTCATTGCAAATAGTTCAGATTGAACAACTTATGCAAAGGGAGAGCTATGGATCCTTCCACACTAAGCTAAGAGAAAATCTGGCGTGCATGACTTGTACATCTCTTCATCGGAAATGAATTTCTATGATGACCCATGTGGAACCACATACAGAAAATTTGGTAAGATTTGCATTTGTCATATTGGGTATATTGCCATTTGTCAAACTACAAACATTGGCATTTGTTGATCTAGTTACATCGCCATTTGTTAACCTAGTAACATTGTCATTTGTCAAAATTTGCAGCTAAAACTCACTAGCACTCTCTAATTTTGCCAACTGAAATTTATTAAGCATAGATTTCATTCATTGATTAAGCAGTCTTTCTTCATACAAACAGTTCAAATCGACAGCCGAACAATTTTTTTCCCAATTGTTGCCAACCACGTACTGAAATAGCTGGTTCAACTTTAGATACTAGCTAATTTTAAGTATGTTGTACAGTTCAAGCATATACATAGTCAGATGAAGAGATGCAAAGGGGCTTTGTACGGAGGCGCTTTGTACTACTTTCCTTTCCTCTACCGAGCTCGCTCAATAAGATGCAGAGGTGGAGGAGCCTACCGCCGAGCTAGAGAACTTGAATCCGGCGTCTGCCGCTGCTACACCTATAGCGACGCCCACCTCAAACACCCTTTGCTGCTCCATATGATCCCTCTCAAAGTGGCAAGACTCCTCATAGATCTCCACATTTCGTGCCTCTGCGACAGCGTGTGCTGCGGCCACAGTGGTGGTAAGCCTCTTTGCGCGCTCGGCCAGGCGCTCCTCCTCCTCCCACGGGAACTCGATATAGCACTCAAGGTGGCTAATGCACATGCGGGGCTCCACCTCCACCTCCCGCCTTCGGGTGGTGGTGGCGAAGCGGATGATGACCCCGATGGTCGATTGTTGGGTGGTGGCCATGGCGGCCTAATACGTCTCCGTCAAATCTAATTTTCCAAATACTTTTGCTCTTGTTTTGAACTCTAATTTGCATGATTTGAACGAAACTAATCCAGACTGACGTTGTTTTCAGCATAACTACCATGGTGTTATTTTCGTGCAGAAATAATAGTTCTTGGAATTGGACAAAACTTTTTGGAGAATTATTTTTGAATAAAAGAAAAATACTGGATCAAAGACCCACTGAAGGGGGCCATGCTGCCCACTAGGCACCAGGGCGCGCCGCCGCCCTCTAGCGCGCCCTGGTGGGTAGTGGGGCCCACGAGGCTCCGCTGACCCTAATTCCAACTATATAAATTCCTATTTTCAAAGAAAAAATAAGGAGGAAGTTTCATTGCATTTTACGATACAGAGCCGCCGCCACCTCCCGTTCTTCATCGGGAGGCCAGATCTGGAGTCCGTTTGGGGCTCCCAAGAGGGGGATGTTCCGTCCTCGTTGTCATCAACCACCCTCCATCACCAATTTCATGATGCTCATCACTGTGAGTGAGTAATTCATTTGTAGGCCCACTGGACAGTGATGGGTTGGATGAGATTAATCACGTAATCGAGTTAGTTTCGTTAGGGCTTGATCCCTAGTATCCACTATGTTCTGAGATTGATGTTGCTATGACTTTGTTATGCTTAATGCTTGACACTACGACCCAAGTGCCATTATTTCAGATATGAACTGTTTATGTTTTCACCAATATATTTGTGTTCTAGATCCGATATTGCAAGTTATATGCCCCTTGTATGTGTTATGATCCGCATTCCCCAAGGTGACAATAATTGGGATTATTTCCGGTGATTACCATAGTTTGAGGAGTTCATGTATTCACTATGTGTTAATGCTTTGTTTCGGTTCTCTATTAAAAGCAGGACTTAATATCCCTTAGTTTCCTTATGGACCCCGCTGCCACAGGAGGATAGGACAAAACATGTCATGCAAGTTCTTTTCCCTAAGCATGTATCACTATTTACGAAATACGTGCCTACATTACATTGATGAATTGGAGCTAGTTTTGTGTTGCCCTTGGTTGTGACTATTATATAATGAATATCATCCAAAATTATCACCAATCCAATGCCTACGAGTTTTTTCACATATTGATCTTTGCTAAGTTACTATTGTCGATGTTACTGTTACAATTACTACAAAATTGATATCATTGATGCTACCGTTAACATTGCTATCGTTACTACTACTATGAAATTGACATACTACTTTGCTACTGATCACTCTACCACATATATTTAGTCTCCATGTGTGGTTGAATTGACAACTCAACTGCTAATACTTACAAGTATTCTTTGGCTCCCCTTGTGTAGAATCAATAAATTTGGGTTGAATACTCTACCCTAAAAAACTATTGTGATCCCCTATACTTGTGGGTTATCAAGACCTTTTCTAGCCCCGTTGCCGGGGAGCATAGCTATATTATTTGAGTCACTTGGGATTTATATCTGTTGATCACTATGAACAATCTTTCAGATGATAGAACCAAGGTTGTTCCCTCGAAGAGGAGGGGATGTAAGGAACTGTTATCTAGCTCTCCACTTGATTCACCTCTGTTTTGAGTAAGCTTGCAACACCACCACCTGCTATTAATTCTGATATGTCGCAAGTAATTGATGATTCTACTTCTTCTATGAATGATGCTAGTAATTTTCTTGATAAGCATGTGCCACTAGGTGAATTTGTTGATGAACAACTTGCTAGAGCTAAAGAAATTGAGAATACTGAAACTGATGAAGTTATTGAAACTGAAAATTATGAAACACCTATTAGACCTAGCTCTCCGAGATATGAATTTCCTGAGATACATGAGGGTTATGTTATGGAGGGAGAAGTAGCTAGGGACTTTCTTGCTTGTAAGGATAGACATAATCTTAAGGAATTACTACGAAAGTTGAAAGAAAAAATTTTGAATGCTAGAATGAAACATGATCCCAAGTTTGCTACTTCACCTATCTTTATTACTGACAAGGACTATGAATTATCTATCGATCCAGAGTTGATTACTTTGGTTAAATCTGATCCTTTCCATGGCTATGAAACTGAAACTGTTATGTCACATCTTACTAAATTAAATGATGTAGCCACCATATTTGCTCATGAAGAAACAATTTGCCATTACTATATTATCAAGCTATTTCCTTTCTTGCTAAAGGGTGATGCTAAGATATGGTATAATACTCTTTCTCCTAGTTGTGTCGGTAGACCCCGGATATGATTTATTACTTCTCTGAAAATATTTTCCTGCCCATAAGAAACAAACTGCCTTACAGGAAATATTTAACTTTGTGCAAATTGAAGAAGAGAGTATCCCACAAGCTTGCGGGAGGCTTCTCTAGTTACTTAATGCTTTGCCTAATCACCCTCTTAAGAAAAATGAAATACTTGATATCTTTTATAAAAATGGACTAACTGATGCTTCTAGGGACTACCTACATAGTTGTGTTGTTTTCAAGGAACGAATTATTGAACAAGCTGAGGAACTATTGAATAGTATTTTGAAAAATGATAATGATTGGACACTTTTTGAACTGCCACCTAAACCCACTCCAAAGAAGGGTAGTATTTTATTTCTCAGTCCTGAAGATATGCAAGAAGCAAAGAAATGTATGAAAGAAAAAGGTATTAAAGCTGAAGATGTTAAGAATTTACCACTTATTGAAGAAATACATGGTCTCGACACACCACCTCTGGTGGTAGAGGTAAATTCTCTAATAAATTTTGATGAAGGTGATATCCCTTATACTAAATATGCTAGTCAATGCTTGTATGATTTTGACAACTACATTATTAAACAAGATCATTTCAATGCAAATGTTATGAAACAATTGAAACTAAATGCTTACATGATTGATCGCTTGAGTGACTTGTTGTTTAGAATTATTAATGATGTCAAAGGTGTTAGTAAACAAGCATCTATGGTCCAAACCCAGTTCGAACAAGTTGCCAAATCTCAGGGTGGATTGCTCGATGAAATGAATAAAATATGAATGATCATGCTACTAGAGTAATGACTAGAGGAGGTAAAATGACTCAAGAGCCACTTTATCCTGAAGGTCACCCTAAAAGAATTGAACAAGACTCATATACTTAATAGTGATGCACCAAGTCCATCTAAAAGTAAAAAGAAAAAGAAAAATATGTATCTATTGATACTTCTAGTGAACCTGAGATAGAAAAACCTTCTGAGGATAGTAATGATGTTTCTATTTCGGATGTTGAAATTCAATCTAGCAATGAACATTGACCTAGTGATAATGATAATGATAATGATGATGTTCATGTACATGCTCAACCAGACAATGATAAAGAAGTAGACAATGATGTTGAAATTGAACCTGTTGTTGATCTTCATAACCCACCTTCTAAAAATAAATGTTGTGATAAAAGAGATTTTGTCGCTAGAAAACATGGTAAAGAAAGAGAACCATTTTTCCAAAATCCCATGCCCTTTCTAGCTAAAACATCTAAGAAAAAGGATGAGGAAGAATTTGAATGCTTTGCTGAAATGCCCAAGCTAGTCTTTTTGCGTACTCACTTGACCGATATTTTAAAGATGGACCATTATGCTAAATATATGAAAGATATTGTCACTAATAAAAGAAACATACCTGAAACTGAAATATCCACCTTGCTTCCAAACTTTTATTTTAAGGATGGAGTACCTAACAAATTAGGAGATCCAGGAATTCCAACTATACCTTGCTCCATTACAAGAAATTATGTCAAAACTGCTTTATGTGATCTAGGAGCTGAGATCAGTCTTATCCCTTTCTCTCTATACAAAAGACATGATTTGAATAAACTCACACCCACTAAAATATCATTGCAAATGGCTGACAAATCAACTGCCATACCTATTGGTGTATGTGAGGATGTGCCCATTGTAGTTGCAAACGTTACTAGATTAATATACTTTGTTATACTTGATATGGCCGAGGACGACAACATGTCGATTATCCTTGGTAGACCCTTTTTGAATACTGCAGGGGTTGTTATTGATTGCAACAATAGCAAGTTCACTTTCATATCAATGGCAATGAGCTTACGGTGCATTTTCCAAAGAAACAATTTCAAGTGAATGGTATTAGTATTATTGAAAAGACTCTCACAATTACTATTGGAAGTTTTCCACTCCCTCTACCTACTATCAAAAAGAAATATGAGACACTTATTGCTGGGGACATGTATATACCCCTTGAGATAACTTAGTGTTTTACGAAGATTCTCCGGGTTCATACTAATTGAAAGTGGTAATTAATAAGACTTGATCAACCTTATTAATGGATTATTTTTGAAAGGCATGTGTTCGATGAATTAAGTAGGCATGACCTTCTGTATCCACTTTATATTCTATGTTATTTTTAGTTAAATACAATAAATTGCCATGATTATCCTGTTTTCTGAATTACCCATGCAATAAAAAGTGCCCAAAAATGAAAGTGCTCAAAATGACCTGAAATTTTAATATGTTTTTGCTGAATATTTTAGAATATTTGGCACTGAGAACACCACAGGGGGTGTGCCCTAGGTGCCCAATAGGCACCAGGGCGCACCACACCCACCTGACACGCCCTGGAGGGTAGTGGGCCCCACATGTACCCCTCACTCTCTCCCTTAACTCACATCATCACTCACCTCCAAAAACTACCCCTAGCTCTCTCTCTCTCTCTCGTGTTCTTGCTCTCGAGGCTGAGATTTTTGATCTCTATGCTCGAAGCTTCGTTTCTGAAATTGTTTTGGGGGATTGCTACTTGGTATGTGACTCCTCCATTGCTCCAATTTGTTTTTGTTTTAGCGGTTTATATTTTGAGTAATTAGCTACTCTTGGTGCTACATAAAATGAGCTTGCATGTTGAATTCTTTGAGTTCCAAGTAGTTTGAATGCTTGATATAGCCTCTAGACATACATATGAGTAGTTGCTATCAATCTTGTGAAGTTTTATTGACATTATTGTGTGGCCCAAAAATTTCAGAAATTTGTTCGTAAAAAATGCAGCTCTTTAGGAGGAGTTCTTCGAGGAGGAGGTCCTCGGAGGCATAATTGAGTGAGAGCTCTATACATCAAGCTTATGTTGAGCAAAGGGCAAGCTCAATACGAGATGCCAATACCACATTGCGCCTCTTGTTGTGTGATGAGTTTATGGTAGGTGCGAGTAATAAAGAAGAATCTGACCAGTATGTTCATAAGACTGAGCTCATTCCCTTCATCGCAGATAAGTGTATTCAACATCACAATCTTACCCAGTCATTAACCAAAAATTTAAGTCCCATTCCCATGATTCTAGAGTTTCATTTGCCTTTATGATAGCACCTTTACCACGCACTACAGGAATCATGATCTTTGCCGTCAGCCATGGCGGACGGCGAAGCCACTCCTGGCGGATGGCAAAGACCTTTGCCGTCAGCCAGCAAACGGCAAACCGTCCGGCTGAACGAGCTTCGACAAAGGGTAGTTTGCCGTCTGCAGGCGGACGTCAAAGATGGAAAGCCCTTTGCTGTCTGCAGGCCGACGGCAAAAAGCTTTGATGGTAGGCCTGCCAGGTTAGGTCCATTAGAGGTTAACAGTGTGTTTTACCGTCTGCTGGCGGACGACAAAGATGCTCATGTCTTTGCCGTCTGCCAACAGTCGGCAAAATACGCCATATTGGCCAGCCCAGTGCACCCCAGGTTGCACAAGCAGCTGCCACGTGGCAGCTTTGCCGTTTTTTAGCGGATAGCAAAGCTCTTTGCCGTCTGCTAGCAGACGACAAAGAGCCTGTATAGCCCCTATTTTTCTGTTTTTTCTTGAATTCACTCAATTTCAACACACAAGTTTCAACACACACATTTCATAGTAGACATATCCAACACACAAGATGCTCATATATACATACATAACCAACACATAGTTCATCCATACATATTACAAAAGTTTCACAAGTTTCATCCAACACCTATCCATCCATACATATAACAAGTTACATCCATGCAAGTTCATCGATACAAAAAAAAAGGAAAAGAAGCACTCCATCCATGCAAGCTTCCGTGTATTAAATGAAATCTGCGAAATGGGAAACAAGAAAGTTAGAAAAAGAAGACTAGAATAAGAAGAAAAAGAAAATGAAGAAGAAGAAGACTAGAAGAAGAAGTAAGCATACTTAGGTAAAAATGGAGCTAACCTAGCTAATTATGCCATTATTGAGTGAACTAAGCATATTATGCCATTTTTGATATAAAGCAACTAAGCATAGGTATTTATTGAGCTAACCTAGGTAACTAAGCATACTAGAGCTAACTTAGAGCTAACTTACGTCATTTTGGAGAACAACAAGAAGAAGAAGACTAGAAGAAGAAGAAGAAGAAGAAGAAGAAGAAGAAGGTTTTTACCTTTTTCCTTCTCATTCTTCTTCTTTTATTCTTTCTTTTTATTCTCTTTATTCTTCTATTCTTTCTTTTTCTCCTCTTCCTTGTTTTTCTTCTTCTTATTCCTTTTATGTGTCATTTTAGAGCTTACATATGTAATTATGCCATTTTTAGCTAACTAAGCTTATTATGTCAATTTGGAGGAAAATAAGGTAAGTATAGGTTATTTTTGTGCGAACATAAGTAATTTTGGAGCTAACCTAGCTAAAGTGGATCATATTGGAGCTAACCTAGGTAAACTTGGTCATTTTAGAGCTAATCTAGGTAAAATGAATCTTATTTGAGCTAACCTAGGTCAAATGGGTCATTTCGGAGCTAATTTAACTAATTATGCAATTTTTGAGTTAACTAAGAATAATTATGCCATTTTTACACAAGTAAGCCAAGTATAGATCATTTTGGAGATCTGAAATATCTGACATAGTTCACTCCTCCTTCTTCTCCTTCTCCTTCATCATCCTGATGCGCCTAGAGCGGCGAGGCAGTGGGATGTAGTCTTCTACGACAATTGGCATGGTCATGTCACCCGACTGTGGGATCGCAGCGCAACCACCATCGCGAGGTCATTGTCAGGCACCACCACCATCGCGAGGCCATCTTCAGGCAGCACCATCACTAGGTCATCCTCAGCCACCACCATCTCTTGGCCATCATCAGCCACCACCATTTCTTGCCCATCGTCAGCCAGCACCATCTCTTGCCCATCATCAGCCACCACCATCTCTTGCCCATCGTCAGCCAGCACCTCCTCATCCCCACTCTGCTCCTCTTCTTCCCCACTCCATTCCGGATCATCCTCGCTGCAGCGTTTGCTGCAGCCAGAGTCGCTGCTGCTTTTGCTGTGGCCAAAGTCATTGCTGCCACTCCCATTGCCTAACCAAATGCAACAATGACCGTTAACAATCGATGTGAGACAAATCCAAATGTAGAGGAAGATGAGGTAGAATGTATTGGCATCATCGTCGTCCTGGTAGCGCATGCGACACATTGTCGTGTTATACACCTTCACGGTGAGCATGGCATCACCGTTGTACCTGAAGAGAAGGAAGTACCCGTGCTGTAGGTCGTAGGCACGGTAGAACTGCTCCCAGGCACGACACAGGTACATGTTGCCATACTTGATCACCACCTCCATGTCCCAATGCCTGCGAAGCCCGCTGCCGGCATGTCGGAGCTTCACATTCTTTGGCCGATGGTCATCCAGCATCTTCATAAAAGTGTCAGGCAGCCTCTGCAGTTTTGGACAAGGGGTGATGTAGCAAACATCAGAGTTATCATAATGAGATGAGTGAAGGGGAGATCTCTCCTTATATATACCTTCCACCTGGAGGAAGTCCCAAGTATGATACTAAAGAACTCGGAATCATCCAACTAGTACTTCGGTGTGGCAGAGTGGAGCCTGCGGTAGCGGCCTCCCCCCATCTCTGATAAGGAGCAGAAGATACCAATTACTACCCTTACAACATTATAGCAGTAGAAGTTTTGAGCAGAAGATAATCAACTACATGAAGTTATCATTTCACATTCAAAAAGCAATGCACTTGTGGACATATAATGGCAACAGCTTTAACCCTTCAAAACAAGGGATTTCTTTATACATGAAACAAAACTGAAAATGTAAACCCCTTTTACCCTTGATCCTTGACCCTTGAACGCTTTCTTCCTCGATCCTCGACCCCTTGACACCTCGATCATCGACCCCTAGACCCTCAACTCCTTTCCCCCTCGATCCTTGCTACTTCTCGAGCTTGCGTTGTATTCCCTCGAAGAGGAAAGGGAGATGCAGCACCGTAGCTTAAGTATTTCCCTCAGTTTTTGAGAACCAAGGTATCAATCCAGTAGGACACCACGTACGAGTCCCTCGCACCAGCACAAACAAATAAAAACTTCGCAGCCAACGCGATAAGGGGTTGTCAATCCCTTTACGGTTACGTATGAAAGTGAGATCTGATAGAGATGATAGTTTATATTTTTGGTATTTTTTTATAAGAACAGAAAGTAAAAGCGGAAAAAGTAAAGTAGATGTAGATTGATATGTTGAGAATAGACCCAGGGGCCATAGTGTTCTCTAGTGGCTTCTCTCATGATAGCGATATTCTACGGCGGGTAAATAAATTACTGTCGAGCAATTGATAGAAAAGCGAATAATTATGAGACTATCTAGGCATGATCATTGTATATATGCATCACGTCTGAGACAAGTAGACCGACTCCTGGCTGCATCTCCTACTATTACTCCATACATCGACCGCTATCCAGCATGCATCTAGTGTATTGAGTTCATAAGAACAGAGTAACGCCTTAAGCAAGATGACATGATGTAGAGGGATAAACTCAAGCAATATGATATAAACCCCATCTTTTTATCCTCGATGGCAACAATACAATACGTGCCTTGCTGCCCCTACTGCCACTGGGAAAGGACACCGCAAGATTGAACCCATAGCCAAGCACTTATCCCATTGCAAGAACTATATATCTAGTAGGCCAAACCAAACCAATAATTCGAAGAGATTTGCAAGGATATTATGAGCACACATAAAGAGTTCAGAAAAGAACCAAATATTTCTCATAGATAATCTTGATCATAAACTAACAATTCATCGGATCTCGACAAACACACCGCAAAAAGAGATTACATCGAATAAATCTCCTCGAAAACCGAGGAGAACTTTGTATTGAGATCCAGAGAGAAAGAAGAAGCCATCTAGAACTAGCTATGGACCCGAAGGTCTGAGGTAAACTACTCACAACTCATGGTGAGGGCGATGATGATGATGTAGAAGCACTCCGTGATGGATCCCCTGTCCGGCGGAGCTCCGGAACAGGATCCAAGATGGGATTTCACGGGAACAGAAGGTTACGGCGGTGGAACTAGGGTTTTCTCTTCTCCTCTGATGGTTTCGGGGTACTTAGGCTTATATAGGAGGAAAGAGGACACCGGGGGCCTCACGAGGGACCCATGAGGCAGCGGGGTGCGCCCTGGGCAGGGGGGCGTGCCCCCCACCCTCGTGGGCACCTCGTGGCCCCTACTCCGTGGTTCTCAAGTCTCCCATGCGTGGTTTTCTCCAAAAATATCTCTCCCGAAGGTTTCATTCCGTTTGGACTACATTTGATATTCCTTTTCTGTAAAACCCTAAAACAGGCAAAAAACAGCAATCTGGACTGGGCCTTTGGGTTAGTAGGTTAGCCCCAAAAATAATATAAAATTGTATGACAAAGCCCATTAAACATCCAAAACATCATAAATAATAGCATGGAACAATCAAAAATTATAGATTGGTTGGAGACGTATTGTGACACCCCGAGACCGATGCGCCAGGTGTCAGCCAGTTATTCGTCGTCGTTGCCATGTCATCTGCTTGTGTGTTGCATCTTTCCATGTCATCATGTGTGTTGCATCAGCATGTTTTCAAAACTTGCATCCGTCCAAGTGCGCCCATCCTATCTGTTGTCCGTTCTGAGCCCAGACACACTTGCACGCGCCCGCGGCGCCTCCGAATAATTATTTTATGAGTGGCCGGAAATCGTTCTCGGAATGGGTTGAAACTTGGCGTGTGGTCTTATTATAGTGTAGACGGGCCGCCTGCCAAATTTCATCTCATTCGGAGCTTGTTTGATAGCCTAACGGATATGTATAGCGGCACTAGTCGCCGGTTAAAACGTCGGACGTTTTCGTTCTCCAAAAACCCCCGCGGGCCTCTCCCTCTCTTCTCTCCTCTAAGCCCGAGGACTCCTACACAGCCCACTAACCTCACCTGCAGCCCACCTAGACTCCCCTCTGTCTAGAACCGTCCGATGGTGATCGAACGGCTCCGAAACGGAGCAATTCCTCTAACCCTAGCCCCACTTTCTATTTATAGATGTCCTCCCTGCCAAAAATGGCATCCCCTAGACCTAACCTACTCCTCCTCCACCTTCCAGCCACCTTTCCCCCTCGTTTTCCGCTCCGGCTGCCCAGCCGCCGCCACTTGGCGCCGTTCCAGCCGCAGCGCCGCCGCCACATCATCACAGCCGCCGCCCCTCCTCCATTCCACGCGCGCCAGCTGTCCCAGCCGCGCCGGGCGCGCCACGGACTGCCTGAGCCCCCGTGCGGCCCGCCGGACACATCTGGCCGCGCCGCCAGCCGCGCAAGCCCGCGACCCCGCGTTGCTCCTTCGTCCCCGTCGCTCATCACCGCAGGTCGCTCGCCGGACTCCGCCGCCGCCCTGCACCACCGGAGTACCCCGCCGCCGTCCCTCGCCTCTCCAACCCCAGGGCCACCCCGTGCCCTCGCGGATGATGCCGCCAGCGCCCAGCGCCTCCTCCTGAGCCAACGTCGCCGAGCACCGCTCCGCTGCGTCCCCTGGCCGGAGTTGCAGTCAGCCGCCGCCGCCAGTGCACTCCAACCGCCACCGTCCTTGCACAGTTCCGGCCAGATCCGGCCAGGAATGGAGTCCCCGCGGCCGGAACCGCCTTCTGCCGGCCTTCCCCGTCCCTCTTGTCGCCTCCCCGTCGCTGGAGATGTCGTCCCCGCCTCGCCGGCGTCGACCGCGTCGGGCCAGAGCTGCCCCCGGGCTGGACATGTCCGAAGGTGCCCGGACATGTCCACCGCCCTCTGTCCGTGCCACTGATCTGTGGGCCCCCGCGTCCATCCGCCGGACGTGTCCGATCTGTCACGGACATGTCCACCCTGAGAGGTCTACTTTTTCTTCTAAGTCCCTGTCCCTTTTGTAAAATGTTTCACACTTTGCATGCTTGTAACTTTTAGTGTGGTAATCCAAATTGAGTGAATGATATGTCAAAATGACCGTGGTGATATGCTCTTCATATTGTTCCGTTATGGCATGCTTGTTTGACTTCATATTGATGACCTAACCATTGTTGCAAGAGTGCTACTCGTTTAAAACTGCTGATAACTGTATTTTTTTGCATACTTGTGATGCTTGTAACTTTGTGCATGTTTATCCGAATGATGCATATGATATGACAAAATGTTCATTGTGAAGTGCTCTACATGTTGGTTGCTGTAGCATTCACGTTAGGTGATATCTTGCCATGGTAATCTCTGTTGCAAAAGTGCTTTTGGCTGTTAAGTGCTGAAACTTGTTATGAGAAGCTGATTTCACTTGCTCATTGCTATCGGTGTGTTTGTCTTCATGCCACATGTCTATATGTTTTAGAAGCACAATCATATGGTCTTTGCTGTGGTGCAAACCTCTTTCCATGATATGCCTTGAGGTGACTTAAACAAGCTTGTAAACATGCCATGTTGTTGTTGCTGTTTTATACCTAGTGAAAAAACTGCTAAGTCTAGAATCTGTTAAACCTGATGCTATGTTTGCTTGATGCCCCACTCAAATCCATGCTTGTTTTGGAGTGGCCAATGATCATGTCTTGTTGTCCATGTTATTGTATATCCATCCATGCCTTAGTTTGCATATATGACCTGCTGTAGCTAATTTATTTCTTGCTCTCAAGTTGCTATAAATTGTACCTGTCAGACTTTTATCAGCATGGTCAATTTGGTGAAGCTTGTTGTTATTGATCCATGCCTCCTATGGAGTTGATCCAATGGAGTTGTTTGATGTATGATATGTCTACTACATGTCCATGATCTTTATATGCTTAGTAGAGTTGATACGTTTGTTGTTTTGTGCCTCCGAAGGCAGCATCGTGATGATGTTTTTGCCTTCCCAGATTTTGACTAAGTCTAGATAAATTTATTGCAACTTGCCATGCTTGTTTAAATGTGTTCCAGCAAGCTTTTGAGTGTGTTCTAAGTTCATGCATGTTAAGTTTGATGTCTATTTCACATCCATGCTTCTTGTTATCATGTTTGGGTGTTGTAGCATATATATATATATATATATATATATCTTGCTCCAAAGTTGATATGTGGCTGTTAACTTCAGCTTTGCATTGTAACTTGTTTTGCTCACAACTTTTAGCCCGTTGCTCCGTTTTGAGTGTGTTCTATGTGAAACTTGTGAGATTTTGCATGTAGAGGCATAATATCATGTTGTTTACCTGTTTGGAGTGTGTTTTCTTGATGTTTGGGTGCATCTTGCACCGTTATCTTGTTTGTCTTGTTTTGCTCATATCTTCTAGGCCGTAGCTTCGAATTAAACAAACTTTATATGAAATTTGACTAGAATTTCATGTAGATCATCATGGTGCATGTTAAACTGCTGTTTAACAACTTTAACTTAATGTTTGGTCAGATCTGAACTAATTTCAAAACGTGCACATGAGGGCTTACCAGATTTGTTATATGTTGATTCCGGCCTCATTTAAACTTGTCAGCTTGTGTTGTTCTTGTGTGCTTCATCCCTTGCCATGTATTGCATCATATAGACTTGTCTTGAATCATACTTGGTTGAGCATCTTGTCATGTTCTTGTGTTGTGTGTTTACCTTGTTGTGTGCTTACTTCTTGCTAGTTCTTTTCCGTTGCGATCGTGAGGATTCGTTCTTCTACATGTGGTTCGTCTTCGAGGCTTCTTCTTCGTCTTCTTCACGGATCCGTTCTTCTTCCTTGCGGGCTCTCAGGCAAGATGACCATCACCTTGGATACCTTTACTATCGTTGCCATGCTTAGTTGTCTGGATGCTATCGTTATATGTCGCACTACCCATCATTATTGTCAGGCCCTCTCCTTGTTGCCATGAAACCCCTAACCTTTGACACCTTCCTAGCAAACCATTGTTTGGCTATGTTACCCACTTGCTCAGCCCTCTTATAGCGTTGTTAGTTGCAGGTGAAGATGAAGATTGTTCCATGTTGGAACTTGATGCTTTGGGAATATCACAATATGTCTTATATATTTTAACACACCTATATACTGGGCATGGGTGTAAGGCTTGGCCTTTTGCTTGGTGTTTTGTTCCACTCATGCCACCTTAGGAGCCGTTAAACCGGCATTATGTTCCTTGATTTTGCGTTCCTTACACGGTTGGGTATATGGGGACCCCTTGACAGTTCGTCTTTGAATAAATCTCTTCCAGCAAGGCCCAACAATGGTTTTAATTTGCTCATAATAACAACTTAATTAATTAATTAATTGCATAGGGAGTTAGCACTACCCGAGATTCTTTCTACATAGCAGGGGGCCAGTGCTGATGGTGTTGGTCCCAAACGGGGAGACTGCGGGGCCACCGCGGGGAAACTCGAGGATTGGCTTCCGTAGGCTCACCTATACGGTCGTGGCCTGAGACGAGATACGCGCGGCTACTATCAGGGTGTCGACACACCGGGAGGTCTTGCTGGAGTTGTTTTACCATTGTCAAAATGTCTTGTGCACTGGGATTCCGAGCCTGATCAGATTGTCCCTAAGATAAGGGGTGATATTATTATTACTTCTGCTGATCGTGAGAGCTTGTGATGGGCTAAGTTGGGACACCCCTGCAGGGTTATGATCTTTCGAAAGCCATGCCCGCGGTTATGTGGCAGATTGGAATTTGTTAATGTCCGGTTGTAGAAAACTTGACAGAGGATCCGAGTTAAAACACACAACTGCGTGAGTAACCGTGACTGTCTCTTTTCATTTTGAGAAGAGAACACGGTGGGGTTATGTTTGACTCGTAGGTAGTTCAGGATCTTTAGCGATCATTACTAGTTTGCGACCGTTTGCGTAGATGCTCATCTTATTATTGTACTCGTAAGTTAGCCACCATACTTTTGCTTAGCCGCTGCTCCAACCTCACGACTTTGCCTCTCCTTACCCATTAAGCTTTGCTAGTCTTGTTACCCATGGTTATGGGATTGCTGAGTCCTCGTGGCTCACAGATACTACAACAACAGTTGTAGGTGCAGGTTTCCGATGTCTTGACGTGAGAGCGAAGTGTTTTTGTTGGAGTTCTTTCTTCTTCTTCTTCATCAGTCTTGGGTTAGGTTCCGGGTCGGCAGCCTGGGATAGCAGATGGATGTCGTTGTGGCTTTCATGTTTGCATCCGTAGCCGGATGCCTTGTATTGATGTTGTTGTATTCATGTGACTTGTATGAATTGTTGTATCCCCGTGTATTTATGTAATGGTACGATGTAATGATATCCATCTTGCTAAGCGCCTGAGATGCGGTTGTGCCCCAATCAAGTATGCGTCACGTGATCGGGATAGAATCGCATATTGGGCCTAACAAGTTGGTATCAGAGCCTCGACCGACCATAGGATCCCCCTTGATTGATCGTAGCTTGGCCGTTGTTGAGTCTAGCAGAAAATGGATTCGGAGTCTAGTTATATCGGCGAGTAGGAATTCTTCTTCCTCCTCAGTCCCTTCGTCGCTCTGGTGAGGAATCTTTACGTAGGTGTTTTGAATTACACCTCTTCCCCTTCAATTTTTTTAGGATCACGTGGTTAGTTTTTGTTCGTTGCATTGTTAGTTCTTTCATCTGGTGCATCTCTCGTCAAGTCGATCTGACCCTCCTCGTCCTTCAACCCTCGGTTCTATCCAACCGATGTTGTTTCCCCTTCCGAAGTGGTCTTTTCTTCTCCCAGCCGCCCACCCTTTTGCTTCTCGGAGCTGGAGTCCTTAATCGAGTATCCATCCTACTCGTGTGAATCCTTTGCATTCTTTCATCAGTTGTTTCAACCGGTGGATTCTCCTCTCGTTCGGCATTCTTCATCTCTTTTCTTTCCGGTGGTTCCAATTCAAATTGTATTCGGGGTTCATCATATTCTTTTCCCTCGACTTGAATGTTTCCCCTTGCTCGTTTCCCTCTCGCCATTTAATTATTCCGGAGTTCTGAAGGCATCTCAAATTCTTCTGTGTTCCAATTAAATTGAGGTTGTCACCTCCTTTGAGTCTTTTAATCATTCTGGTGCATCTTCTACTTTCAATACTTTCCAACGGTGGTTTTTCTCTTTGGTGGGCTCATAACCCACAGGTCTTTTCCCAGGATCTTACCTGACTCCTCTAATTTTCCCGGAGTGTTCCGAAATTCTTTCAAATGTGACGTAAGTATGGATTCCATCAGTCATATGCCTTCTCCAAGATCGCTTTAAATTCCTTTCATCGTTGGTTCAACCTTCCTCTTTTCATTCGACCGGAGTATCTCAACAATTTTGGTGGTGTTTCTCGTCGTCATTTGAAGATCGAAGCAGAGTTTGACTCTAATTCTTGTCCGGTCTTCCGAAGATTCGTGGTTCTAGCTTCATGTTATCCTCGAATTATTCCGTTTGTCATAAATTATTTCTTTAATCATCCGGAGTATTTCATGAATTCTTTTCTTTGTGTTCCTCCGAAGGCCATCATTTTAGAAGATTTCTTCGTTCTCAGTTTTCAACTTCGTCCTCCAAATATTCTTCATTGATGCCTCTTCGTTTGTCTCACATTTTTTCCGGTGCTTCGTCCAAGCATTCTTTAATCAGTTTGCGATCTCTTCGCGCTCTTGTATCTAAATTTCCTCTAGTACTTAATTCCTTCCGGTGATTCATTCTCTTGTTTTCATTCAATTTCCATTATTTACAGTGATTTATTCTCTTTCATCACTCGATTGAATTTCTTCCCGGTGGTTCGTTTCTTTATTCACTCGTCTTCAATTCTTATGGTGATTCGCTCAAGAATTATTTTCCGGTGCTATCATATCAATCCATTCAGTTTTATTCTAATCCTACCGGTGGTTCAAGAAGACTTTCTCGAGTTCGTGCTATATCCCTCGTTAATCTTTTTCAACGGGAATAAGTAGTATGTGAATCCATTGTTCATCAATTTAATTGGTGAAGGATAAGCATAACATAAATCTTATTCTTTTCATCGAGTTGATTTCTTCCTTCCTTCGGAGTTTATTCTTGATGAATAAATCCTAGTCCCAAGTGCCTTAATATTTTCTTTCCCCGGAGTTCAAGTTTCTCGGCTATCTCGTCTGTACCCCAGCTAAATCATTGCAAGGCTCTAATCTTATTATTTTCATCCGACATTTCTATATTATCATCGTTTTCGCTACCGGAGTTCTACATGGTGGTTCCTCATGATTTAAATCATTCTTCGACTGTTCATCAAAATTCTTTTTGAGCAGCTCAAGCATTATTCTTTTGTGTCTCAAGAGCAAATAATTCTCCATATTCTTTTGAAGTGGAGTTTTGCATTTCTTCATTCTCAGCTAATCCATATTTTCGTTGCGGCATAATTCACGTCAAATTTTGAGATGTTTCCAATAAGTCCACAACAATCTTATTCTTTTATTGTTGATTTTCTCAACAACTCCGCTCAAGTCTTTCTCTTATAAATTTTCTTTCATATCACTCGTGCTCAAGTCGTCATCTTCTTCCCCGTTCTTTTCTTTCCATCATTTCAATTCTTCCGGAGGCATAGCATTGTTCATTCCGTCGGGTTTTCGTTTCATCTTCTTAGGTTCATGTCCTATTCCATTCACATTCAACCGGAGTGCTATCTAAATTTTCTTGTTCTTATTCCTTTCTATCTCTTATTAACCGGAGTGGTTCTGAATTCATTGTTGTTCCTTCAACTCTTGTTTCATGCCTTTCAACCTCCTTGATTCGCGTCGTATTCCGTGCTCCTCTTGGTTAACGAAGTCTTTGCAACTTCGTTCATCTCCGTTGTATCCTTCTTTCAAGTTGTTCAACCCCTTAATCATTCTTTCAACTTTGTTCTTCCTTTTTCTCTTCCGTCTCGTTCCTAAGATCTCGGGACGAGATCTCTTGTTAGTAGGGGAGTGTTGTGACACCCCGAGACTGATGCGCCAGGTGTCAGCCAGTTATTCGTCGTCGTTGCCATGTCATCTACTTCTGTGTTGCATCTTTCCATGTCATCATGTGTGTTGCATCAGCATGTTTCCAAAACATGCATCCGTCCGAGTCCTCCCGTCCTATCATTTGTCCGTTCTGAGCCCAGACACACTTGCACGCGCCCGCGGCGCCTCCGAATAATTATTTTATGAGTGGCCGGAAAACGTTCTCGGAATGGGTTGAAACTTGGTGTGTGGTCTTATTATAGTGTAGACAGGCCGCCTGTCAAATTTCATCGCATTCGGAGCTGGTTTGATAGCCCAACAGATATATATAGCGGCACTAGTCGCCAGTTAAAACGTCGGACATTTTCGGTCTCCAAACACCCGCGCGGGCCTCTCCCTCTCTTCTCTCCTCTAAGCCCGAGGCCATCTACACAGCACACTAACCTCACCTGCAGCCCACCTAGACTCCCCTCTGTCTGGAACCGTCCGATGGCGATCGAACGGCTCCGAAACGGAGCAATTCCTCTAACCCTAGCCCCCCTTTCTATTTATAGACGTCCTCCCTGCCAAAAATGGCATCCCCTAGACCTAACCTACCCCTCCTCCACCTTCCAGCCGCCTTTCCCCCTCGTTTTCCACTCCGGCCGCCCAGCCGCTGCCACTTGGCGCTGTTCCAGCCGCAGCGCCGCCGCCACGTCATCACAGCCGCCGCCCCCTCCTCCATTCCGCGCGCGCCAGCTATCCCAGCCGCGCCGGGCGCGCCGCGGCCCGCCTGACTCCCCGCGTGGCCCGCCGGGCCCATCTGGCCGCGCCGCCAGCTGCGCAAGCCCGCGACCCCGCGTCGCTCCTTCGTCCCCGTCGCACCTCACCACAGGTCGCTCGCCGGACTCCGCCACCGCCCTGCACCACCGGAGTACCCCGCAGTCGTCCCTCGCCTCTCCAACCCCAGGGCCGCCCCGTACCCTCGCGGATGACGCCGCCAGCGCCCAGCGCCTCCTCCTGAGCCACCGCCGCCGAGCCCCGGTCCGCTGCGTCCCCTGGCCGGAGTTGCAGTCAGCCACCGCCGCCAGTGGACTCCAACCGCCGCCGTCCTTGCATAGTTCCGCCCAGATCCAGCCGGGAATGGAGTCCCCGCGGCCGGATCCGCCTTCTGTCGGTCTTCCATGTCCCTCTTGTCGCCTCCCCGTCGCTGGAGATGTCGTCCCCGCCTCACCGGCGTCGACCGCGTGGGGCCAGAGCTGCCCTCGGGCCGGACATGTCCGCCGCCCTCTGTCCGTGCCACTGACCTGTGGGTCCCCGCGTCCAGCCGCCGGATGTGTCTGATCTATCAAAGACATGTCCACCCCGAGAGGTCTACTTTTTATTCTAAGTCCCTACCCCTTTTGCAAAATGTTGCATACTTTGCATGCTTCTAACTTTTTGTGTGGTAATCCAAATTGAGTGAATGATATGTCAAAATGATCGTGGTGACATGCTCTTCATATTGTTCCATTGTGGCATGCTTGTTTGACTTCATCTTGATGACCTCATCATCGTTGCAAGAGTGCTACTCGTTTAAAACTGTTGATAACTGTAATTTTTTTTGCATACTTGTGATGCTTGTAACATTGTGCATGTTTATCCAAATGATGCATATGATATGTCAAAATGTTCATTGTGAAGTGCTCTACATGTTGGTTGCTGTAGCATTCATGTTAGGTGCCATCTTGCCATTTAATCTCTGTTGCAAAAGTGCTTTTGGCTATTAAGTGCTGAAACTTTTTATGAGATGCTGATTTCACTTGCTCATTGCTATTGGTGTGTTTGTCTTCATGCCACATGTCTATATGTTTTAGAAGCACAATCAAATGGTCTTTGCTGTGGTGCAAACATCTTTCCATGATATGCATTGAGGTGACTTAATCAAGCTTGTAAACATGCCATGTTGTTGTTGCTGTTTTATACTTAGTGAAAAAACTGCTAAGTCTGGAATTTGTTAAACATGATGCTATGTTTGCTTGATGCCCCACTCAAATCCATGCTTGTTTTGGAGTGGCCAATGATCATGTCTTGTTGTCCATGTTATTGTTTATCCGTCCATGCCTTAGTTTGCATATATGACCTGCTGTAGCTTATTTATTTCTTGTTCTCAAGTTGCTATAAATTGTACCTATCAGACTGTTATCAGCATGATCAATTTGGTGAAGCTTGTTGTTATTGATCCATGCCTCATATGGAGTTGCTCCAATGGAGTTGTTTGATGTATGATATGTCTACTACATGTCCATGATCTTTATATGCTTAGTAGAGTCGATATGCTTGTTGTTTTGTGCCTCCGAAGGCAGCATCATGATGATGTTTTTGCCTTCACGGATTTTGACCAAGTCTGGATAAATTTATTGCAACTTGCCATGCTTGTTTAAATGTGTTCCAACAAGCTTTTGGGTGTGTTCTAAGTTCATGCATGTTAAGTTTCATGTCTATTTCACATCCATGCTTCTTGTTATCATGTTTGGGTGATGTAGCATATATATATCTTGCTCCAAAGTTGCTATGTGGCTGTTAACTTCAGCTTTGCATTGTAACTTGTTTTGCTCACAACTTCTAGCCCGTTGCTCCGTTTTGAGTGTGTTCTATATGTAACTTGTGTGATTTTGCATGTAAAAGCATAATATCATGTTGTTTACCTATTTGGAGTGTGTTTGCTTGATCTTTGGGGGCATCTTGTACCGTTGCCTTGTTTGTCTTGTTTTGCTCATATCTTCTAGGCCGTAGCTCCAAATTAAACAAACTTTATATGAAACTTGGCTAGAATTTTGTGTAGATCATCATGGTGAATATTAAACTGCTGTTTAACAACTTTAACTTAATGTTTGGTCAGATCTGAACTAATTTCAAAACGTGCACCTAAGGGCTTTCCGGATTTGTTATATGTTGATTCCAGCCTCATTTAAACTTGCTGGCTTGTGTTGTTCTTGTGTGCTTCATCCCTTGCCATGTATTGCATCATATAGACTTGTCTTGCATCATACTTGGTTGAGCATCTTGTCATGTTCTTATGTTGTGTGTTTACCTTGTTGTGTGCTTTCTTCTCGCTAGTTCTTTTCCGTTGCGATCGTGAGGATTCGTTCTTCTACATGTGGTTCGTCTTCGAGGCTTCTTCTTCGTCTTCTTCACGGATCTGTTCTTCTTCCTTGCGGTATCTCAGGCAAGATGACCATCACCTTGGATACCTTTACTATCGTTGCCATGCTTAGTTGTCTCGATGCTATCGTTATATGTCGCGCTACCCATCATTATTGATAGTGTAATGCCCCGGATGTAATACTTTCCCTTTTGGGCAATATATAATATCTCTGGCTTCATCAATTCCATTCCGGGCTCTTTGTATTTTCGGGTTTTTCGTTCTTTTGTCGTGTGCGTGTGTGGCATTCATTCATATCATATAGTCATGTGCATCGCATTGCATTTGTTCTGTCGTTTGCATCCGGTCCCTCTCGTTTCTTTTCGTTGTCCGTTTCGTGTTCCGGAGCTCTCTCACGTGTTCATGGCATCCCCGAGGCCTACTTTGGTGTTTGGCCGTGTAACGTTACCGGTTTGGCGCGAGACTTGTCGTGTGTTGTTGTTTTGGTATGTGTAACCCGCCTGTCAAATCTCGTCGCGTTTGGAGTTCGTTTGGTGCCCGAACAGTTATTCTCGTGGGCTCAAAGTACCTCCACTTCGAGGCCCAAGACACCCCTCCAACAGCCCACCAAACAAACCCAAACCCCTCCCTTCATCTAGGCCATCCAATTCTAATCGCGTGGCCGAAAACTACACCTCATTTGGACAACCCTAGCTCCTTTTGCCTATATATTTGTCCATCTTCCCCAATTTTGCCCTAAATAAAAAAAACCCTAGACCTCATCCCCTTCCTCCAGCCTCTTCCTCCACTCCGGCCGGAGCTCGGCGGAGGAGCTCGTCGGAACCTCGCCGGAGGAGCTCTCCCCGCCGGTCGGACCCTCACCGCCGGTCTCCTCCATCTCCGCCGCCCCTCCGCCGCCGGCGCGCCGCCCCGCCGCCGGGCTGCCTGCCACCCCGCCTCCAAGCTCCGGCGGCCCCCTGCCTTCTCCCCGCCGCCGCTCCCGCGGGCTCAGGGAGCCGCGCCGCCGCCGCCTGTCGCGGGATCGGGAGGCACCCGATCTCCTCGATCCAGATCCAGTTGGCGCTCCAGGCCAGGTGGGCCGCTCCGCTTCCGCCAGGCCGCGAGGCCCAGCTCCGCCAGGCCGGGCCGGCCAGTTCCCGCGGTCGCCGCCGCTTCGCTAGATCGGGG
>LR738711.1:542586650-542630544 GCA_902687465.1 Secale cereale
CCGATCGGGATCTCGATCTGCCGCCGCTAACGGGCCGGCCCCGTTAGGCCTCCGCCCGATCCGCCAAGAGCAGGCCCAACCCGCTTCACCGAGGCCCGATCCGCCCCGCCTCTGCCAGGACCCGATCCGCCAGCGCCGGCGTTGACTTTCGCGTTGACCCCTGAGGTTGCCTCATATTCCTCTAAGTCCCTGTAATATTTTTGTTAATGTCTGATGCTGTTTTCAAACATGGATAACTTTTTGTGTGATGGTCCGATTTGAGTGAATGATGTGTCAAAATGTTCGTGGAGACTTGTACTACATTTTGTTCCATTATGCCATGCATGTTTGAGATCATCTAGATGCTTAAAAATCTGTTGCAAGAGTGCATCTTGTTATAAACTGCTGTTAGTAGTTGTTTCATGCCATCTTTGCAATGTGATAACTTTTTGCATGTTTATCCAAATGATGCAAATGATATGTCCACCTGTTCGTCTTGTCATGCTCTACATGTTGATTGCCTTAGCTTGCATGATAGATTTCATCTTGCCATGCTTATCCTCTTTGCAAAGTGCTATGTGGCTGTTATGTTGTTAAACTTGTTACGAAATGCCTCGTAGAGGAACTCGTTGCTATCGTTGTGTTTGTCTCCTTGATGCATGCTTAGGTGTTTTGGATTCACCATCATGTGTACTTTGCTGTGGTACTTACCACTTGTCTTGATATGCTTTGAGGTGACTTAAACTTGCTCTCAAAGATGCCATGATGAAACTGTTGTTTCAACACTTGATGGTTCCTTGTTTGCTTGTTGTTCTAGGCCAATCCATGATAGTTTTGGGGTGACTCTTGATGGTTCCTTGTTGTATATATTGTTGGCTATCCATTCATGCTCTCACATGCTTATTTTAGTGGCTGTAGCATATTTAACTTTTGCTCCCAAGTTGCAATAAAATACTGCTGTCAGGATTTTGTTGTCAAGTTCAATATGTCTTAGCTTGTTGCTATTGATGCATGGCTCCTTTGGGGATGATCCAACGGAATTGTTTGCTGTAGAGTATGTCTACTTTATGTCCATACTCTTTGCCATGATGTTTGAGTACCGTAGGCTATTTATTTCTTGCTCCGAAGTTGCTATGTGGCTGTAATTTTCAGCTTTCGCATGTTTATTGTTTTGGGTGTAACTTTTAGCCCGTAGCTCCGATTTGAGCAAGTACTATATGAAACTTGTGTGATTTTTCATGTAGATTTATAATATCCTATTGTTATCATGTTTTGAAGCATTTTTCTTAATCGCATTTTGTCATGCTCTGTGTGCTCCCATAGTGCATCAGTCATGCATCCAACATATTTTGTGTGCGCATTGCATCTTGTTGATTTCGTGCCTTGTGTATTTGTGTTGAGTAGAGCCGGAAGCTGAGTACGAGTATGAGCACGAGGTTACCACCGAGCTTGAGACCGAAGAGCCCTCTTACGATCCTATAGACGACCCAACAGGCAAGATGACCGAACCCGGATACCATTACTATCTTTGCCTATTGCTAGAGTATCGCTCTATAGTCTTTGCCTCGATGCCCATGTTTTCCTGTCAGCCTCCTATTGTAACCATGATCCTGTCTAACCACCCTACCTATGCAAACCATTGATTGCCTATACGTAGGCTTCGCTCAGCCCCTCTTATAGCGTTGTTAGTTGCAGGAGAAGATTGAAGATTCTTGCTTCTTGTTGAAGCTTGTTGGGATATCACACTATATTAATTATTAAATGAAATCATCTATATATTGGCAATGGGTGGAAGGCTAAGCCTTTTGCTTGGTGTTTTGTTCCACTCATGCCGCTAGGAACCATATAAACCGGTGTTATGTTCCTTGATTATGCGTTCCTCACACGGTTGGGGTTATGGGACCCCCTCTATAAACCGCTAAGTGCTAAGTCTTTTCCAGCAAGTCCCGACATTGGTACTATTCGCCTAATAACTAATAAAACATGCATAGGGTCTTGCAAACCCGAGTTCTTAATCAACAACCCCCGGGCCAGTGCTCCTCATGAGTGTTGGTCCGAACTGAGCGGACTGCGGGGCCACCACGAGGAAACTCGAGGATTGGTATACACTTGTAGGATGTCTCATACGGTCGTGGCCTGAGACTAGATACGCGCGGCTATTGTCAGGGTGTCGGCACGCTGGGAGGATTTACTGGATTAGCCTTACCTTAGTCGGAGTATCTTGAGCACGGGATTCCGAGAATACTCGGGCCTTCCCACCTTTGGAGTTGCGACTCCGCGGATCGTGGGCTTGTCATTGGCCAAGTTGGAACACCCCTACAGGGTTTGAACTTTCGAAACCCGTGCCCGCGGTTATGTGGCAGATGGGAGCTTGTTAATATCCGGTTGTAGAAAACTTGACACCTTGTTCCAATACACTACCAGCGTGAGTACCGTAACGGTCATTTTCCGAAAGGGATTCGGGAAGTGAACACGGTGGGGTTATGTTTGACTTGCTTTAGTTAGGATCACTTCGTGATCATGTCTCGACCGAGGCACCTTCTCTTCTCGCTCTCTTTTACGTAAGCTAGGCTAGTGCTGCTGCAACCTCTTATTCTTTCTTCAGCCTTGTTCCACACCCAAGGCTTAAATAGTCGTGTTACCCGGGAACGGGATTGTTGAGTCCTCTGTTGCTCACAGTTACTTCAACACACCAGATGCAGGTACGATGGTGAGCTATACAGGCGATGGCACTGAGCTAGACTGGGAGTACGACGAGGAGCGTAGCCGTTACTACGTGAACTATCCGGCTGATCAGTAGAGCTTCTACTAGGATTCGATCTAGACCTGTGGTTTAATGTTATGTTTGGTATCTTGACATTTGGATTTTACCCTTAGATGGTCTGTGATGTTCATTTGAATGATGTTTGGATATGTAATGAATTTGTGTGACGTGGTGAGTGTAAGCCAACTATCTTTTCAGTTTTCCATCCCCATTTTTACATGAGTTGTGCAAAGATACCAAACTTGCGATCATTCTAGAATGGGCTTATATCTTGAAGTCATGCCTCGACACGTAGGAGATATAGTCCCATCTTGGGCATTACAAGTTGGTATTCAGAGCCTTCTCCGACCTAGAAGCCCCCACTGATTGATCGAATCGTTGACGGTCGAGTCTAGGCACACACTGAAAACATTTTGAGTCCTATATTTATATCGGAGAGTAGGATTTCTTGTGATCCTCATCCCCTTTCATTCTGGTGAGGACTCCTGATGACTACTCTTGCCTCTTCTACTTTCAAAAATTGCACCAAATTTTTTTAGGAATCTCGCGAGTATTGTTGGATTGTTTCGATGTCCTTGTGACGAGAATATTGTTCTCGATGCCTCCTGACATTAGGGGTTGTGGCAGTGTCCCGGGGAGTTGAGCTTCGGGGTATTGTCGTCACAAGCATATCGCGACAGTACTAGAATACTTAAGAAGGCCGACATCGAAAATCTCCCCTATACAGTTAGTGGCAAGATAACCCCGACATCACCCAGTACTGGGGAGGTAGTTCGGGAGTATTGCCATAGCTTGGTATAGTGGATGCTTTTCGAAGGTCTGAGGTAGACAGTTTCCAAGAAAGACTGGTTATGTGTTAAAGGATGGATACAGCTGGATGTAGGATTAGAGTTGATTGCGCGGTGCTTCCCCTGTATCCCCAACAGCTGATTGCATAACTGGAAACTTTCGGAAATTAATAGGTGGGTTTATCCAGTAGATCGTAGGCATTCTTCCAACGAATGCAGGTTAGCGAGTTCGGGGTTCTACATTGAGTGAAGTGGTTTTATGGCCGATGTTCCGATCGGGAGTTGCATGTTAAAGGGTCCTTGGCAATGCTGATCCGGGGATTACAAAACCCTTTCGTAACGCGTTCATAATCTTGCAGCACAAAGATGTCAGAACGAAGCTCCTATCTTGTGTTTGTTCCATCTGTACCTTGTGTTTTTCTTATTTACCTTTTGTCTCCCAGTGGCTTCTCGTGAAGATTGTTGTTATCATTTAACTAAGAATTTCATTCGTCCCTCTTGTTCGAATGATTCTTGTGAAGACTATGTTGCATTTCAATCCGTTGTTTCAGCTTATACCTTCTTTCAATCAATTGCTGATGGTGGTCATCTATTTCAGGATGGCTCCTAAAAGGATTACCAACGCTAACCCAGAGGGTGAAGAGGTTCCAGACCGTCCTCCTTCCCCTCCTCCTCCATCTGAGGCTTGGAGAGCGATCATGCAAACTACAAACCAGAACACCCAGATGTTGATGCAGATGATGCAGCAGATGCAAGCTAATCAAGCTAATCAGGGTGCTCAGGGTAATCAAGGCAATCTCTTCAACCAACAGCACCATGCTACTCTCAACCAGTTCTTGGCCAATCAACCAAAGGCTTTCAGTTACTGTGTCGACCCTATTGATGCTGAAGATTGGATCACCGATATAAAGAAGCATTTTGAGTGCAGTAACGTAAGGGAAGAGGACTATGTGAAGTTTGCAGCCTTCCAACTCAAGGACCAAGCAGCTGACTGGTGGCAGCAGTACAAAGACTCCAGAGAAGGGCGTGTGATCTCTTGGGAGAATTTCTGCAAGGATTTTCGCTCTCACCAGATTCCAACAAGTGTCATCGAGGGTATGCGTGAGCAATTCCGCAACCTGAAGCAAGGCTCTATGACTATCTACCAGTATAATGTCAAGTTCCAAAACCTCGCCCGCTATGCTAAGCAAGACATACCAGATGCCAAGAGAAAGATCTATCAGTTCCGTGGAGGTCTGAAAGATGAACTTCAACTTGCTCTCACCTTGTTCGAGCCGGATGAGTTGGACAAATTCTATAACATGGCGCTTAAGCAAGAGGCAGCCCAGCTCAAGATGGAGGCTTCCAAAAAGAGGATCCGAGATGCTGTTCACTCCTCCTCATCTTCTCAAGTCGTCGCGAAACAACAGAGATTTTGGCTTCCTCCTCCTCCAGTGATTCGAGCTCCTTACAACAACTCCAACAACAACAAGAATGCTGGTGGTCGTGGTTTCTCCCACCCACCCAACTCCAACAAGCAGTCCAAGTCGCAGTTCCAAGCTCCAAGACTAAGTGTTCCTCCTACTCGTCCTCTTTCTGAGGTGACTTGCTACAAGTGTGGCCAGAAGGGTCATTATTCCAACAAGTGCAACAACCCAAGGCGCCTTCCGCCTCCTCCACCTGTCAGTTCGGCTATTGTCAAGCATGATCCAAAGGCAGCAAGGGTGAATCTGATGAATGCAGCTCAAGCGGAGAATTCTTCTGATGTCATATTGGGTAACCTTCCAGTGAACTCTTTTCCTGCAAAAGTGTTATTTGATTCTGGTGCATCACATTCCTTCATGTCATTCCCATTTGCATCCAAGTACAATGTGGGCACCATGGCCTTGCCAAAGGAGTTGCAAGTTATTTCTCCGGGCAGATGCATGACTTCTAGACTATATGCTCCGGATGTTTCTATTCGCGTGGGTGATTATCGATTTCTGGCCTCTCCGGTGGTTCTTGCCAATTCTGACATCGATCTTATCCTCGGAATGGACTGGCTTTCTCAGCATGATGCTCAAATTGACTGTGCACAGAAGGAAGTCAAGATTACTCATTCCGATGATGATGTGATTATCTTCGCCTCCAGGGATAACACTATCAGGCTTTTCTCTCTCAATGACAAGGGCGAGATGAATGCCATATCTAAAATTCCGGTGGTTAACGAATACCAAGACGTCTTTCCTGAATAACTTCCAGGCATGCCTCCTCATCGGCAAGTGGAATTCGTCATTGAACTCGAGCCGGGTACTGAGCCAGCATGCCGGCGTCCGTACAAGCTCTCTCCTAAAGAGTTGAAGGAATTGAAGAAACAGCTTGATGAACATGAGCGTATGGGTCTCATCAGGCCTAGTACGTCTCCTTGGGGCTGTGGTGTCTTATTTATCAAGAAGAAGGATGGCACGGAGCGCCTTTGCGTTGATTACCGGCCATTGAACAAGAAGACAATAAAGAACAAGTATCCGCTCCCCAACATCAACGAACTGTTCGAGCAGCTGAAAGGAGCTAAAGTGTTCTCTAAGCTCGATCTCTGAATGGGCTATCACCAAATTCGCATTCGCGAGGAAGACATCCCCAAAACTGCCTTCAGAACGAGCTACGACTCATATGAGTATACAGTCATGTCCTTTGGTCTCGCCAATGCTCCACCTACCTTCTCGAGAATGATGCACTACATATTCAACCCCTACACCGGCGAGTTTGTGCTTGTGTATCTGGATGACATTTTGGTTTTTTCCAAGAATGAAGAAGATCACGAAAAGCACCTCCGTCTCGTTCTTGACAGACTCCGTGAACATAAGTTCTATGCCAAGTTCTCCAAGTGCGAATTTTGGCTCGATAAGGTCTTGTATCTGGGCCATATCATCTCTGCTGACGGTATTGCGGTAAACCCCGAGAAAGTTGAAGCAATTGTCAACTAGGAAGCTCCTCAGAACGTCAAGCAACTCCGAAGCTTTCTTGGTCTTGCCAGCTATTGCAGAAGGTTCGTTGAGAACTTCTCCAAGATTGCCAAGCCTCTCTCCAACTTGCTGCAGAAGAATGTCAAGTACTACTGGTCTCCAGATTGTGAAGTGGCATTCAAAACACTCAAAGAAAAGCTCGTCTCTGCTCCAGTTCTTACTCCTCCAGATGAGTCCAAGCCCTACGAAGTATTCTGTGATGCTTCTATTCAAGGTCTTGGTGGTGTGCTTATGCAGGACAACAGAATTGTGGCTTACACTTCTCGTCAGCTGAAGCCAAGTGAGAAGATTTACCCCACACATGATCTTGAACTAGCATCTGTGGTACATGCTTTGATTACGTGGAGACACCTGCTGCTGGGCAGAAAAGTCGACATCTTCACCGATCACAAAAGCTTGAAGTACATCTTCACACAGCCGAATCTGAACCTCCGCCGGACTCGTTGGGTCGAAATGATCCAAGAGTATGATCCCAGCATCAAATACACTCCTGGCAAGGCGAATGTGATTGCAGATGCTTTGAGCAGAAAGGCATATTGCAACAGCCTTCTTATTAAGCCGTTCTAGCCTGAGCTTTGTGAAGCATTCAGGAAGCTCAACCTCCAAGTTGTTCCGCAAGGTTTTCTTGCAAATCTTCAAGTTGCTCCTACCTTGGAAGATCAGATCCCTGAGGCCCAACTCAGTGATGCTATCATGCAGAAGGTGAAACATGGTATTGCAAAGGGTACTCCTAAATACAAGTGATATCGCGTTGATGAGAGAGATACCTTGTTCTTTGAGGACAGACTCGTCGTTCCGAAAGGTGATCTCAGGAAGCTCATAATGGACGAAGCACATGATTCTCTCCTTTCCATTCATCCTGGCAGTTCTAAGATGTACCAAGACCTCAAGCAATCTTACTGGTGGACTCGCATGAAAAGGGAGATTACCCAATTCGTGAATGAATGTGATGTCTGCAGAAGAGTGAAGGCAGAGCATCAACGTCCAGCCGGTCTTCTCCAACCTCTTCCTATTCCCGAGTGGAAATTCGACCACATTGAAATGGATTTCGTCACTGGCTTTCCTAAGTCCAAGAGAGGGAATGATTCTATCTTCGTGGTGATTGACAAGCTTACCAAAGTCGCTCACTTCCTTCCAGTCAAAGAATCAATCAATGCAGCTCAACTTGCAGAGTTGTACACTTCCAGAATTGTGTCTTTACATGGCATCCCTCAAGTTATCTCCTGAGTCCGTGGAAGTTTGTTCACTTCAAAGTTCTGGGACTCCTTTCAGTCCGCCGTGGGCACTAAGATCAGGTTCAGCACTGCTTTTCACCCTCAGACTAGTGGTCAAGTCGAGCGAGTGAATCAGATTCTAGAAGACATGCTCAGAGCCTGTGTCATATCTTTTGGCATGAAATGGGAAGATTGCCTTCCATTTGCTGAGTTCTCTTACAACAACAGCTTCCAAGCAAGTGCAGGCAAAGCTCCGTTTGAAATCCTCTATGGCAGAAAGTGCCGTACCCCTCTCAACTGGTCCGAGACAGGTGAACATCAACTTCTTGGCAATGACTTGATCTCAGAAGCCTAAGAAATGTGCAAAGTCATACGTGAGAATCTCAAGGCCGCTCAGTCGCGTCAGAAGAGCTACTATGACGGCAAGCATCGTGATTTGGCTTTCAACATTGGGGATCATGTCTATCTCCGTGTTTCTCCGATGAAAGGAACCCAAAGATTCGGTATCAAAGGAAAGCTTGCTCCTAGATACGTCGGGCCTTTCAAGATCCTTGGCAAAAGAGGCGATCTAGCCTATCAACTTCAGCTCCCTTCCAACTTCGCCAATGTTCATGATGTGTTTCATGTGTCTCAACTCCGCAAGTGCTTCAAGACTCCTGAACGCATGATTCCGTTTGAAGAGATTGATCTTCAACAAGACTTGTCTTACCGAGAGCACCCCGTTGCTATTCTCGAAGAAACCGAGCGCAAGACCCGCAACAAGTCCATCAAATTCTTGAAAGTCAAGTGGTCACACCATACCGACCGAGAAGCTACGTGGGAACGAGAAGATCATCTTCGTTCCGAGTGCCCTTCCTTCTTCCAGTCCTAGATCTCGGGACGAGATCTTTTTGTAGTGGAGGAGAGTTTGTAATGCCCCGGATGTAATACTTTCCCTTTTGGGCAATATATAATATCTCTGGCTTCATCAATTCCATTCCGGGCTCTTTGTCTTTTCGGGTTTTTCGTTCTTTTGTCGTGTGCGTGTGTGGCATTCATTCATATCATATAGTCATGTGTATCGCATTGCATTTGTGTTGTCCTTTGCATCCGGTCCCGCTCGTTTCTTTCCGTTGTCCGTTTCGAGTTCCGGAGCTCTCTCACGTGTCCGTAGCATCCCTGAGGCCTACTTTGGTGTTTGGCCGTGTAACGTTACCGGTTTGGCGCGAGACTTGTCGTGTGTTGTTGTTTTGGTATGTGTAACCCGCCTGTCAAATCTCGTCGCATTTGGAGTTCGTTTGGTGCCCCAACAGTTATTCTCGTGGGCTCAAAGTACCTCCACTTTGAGGCCCAAGACACCCCTCCAATAGCCCACCAAACCAACCCAAATCCCTCCCTTCATCTAGGCCATCCAATTCTGATAGCGTGGCCAAAAACTACTCCTCATTTGTACAATCCTAGCTCCTTGTGCCTATATATTTGTCCATCTTCCCCAATTTTGCCGTAAATTAAAATAACCCTAGACCTCATCCCCTTCCTCCAGCCTCTTCCTCCACTCCGGCCGGAGCTCGCCGGAGGAGCTCGCCGGAACCTCGCCGGAGGAGCTCTCCCCGCCGGCCGGACCCTCACCGCCGGTCTTCTCCATCTCCGCCGCCCCTCCGCCGCCGGGCTGCCTGCCACCCCGCCTCCAAGATCCGGCGGCCCCTTGCCTTCGCCCCGCTGCCGCTCCCGCGGGCTCAGGGAGCCGCGCCGCCGCCGCCTGTCGCGGGATCGGGAGGCGCCCGATCTCCTCGATTCAGATCCCATCGGCGCTCCACGCAAGGTGGGCCGCTCCGCTTCCGCCAGGCCGCGAGGCCCAGCTCCGCCAGGCTGGGCCGGCCAGTTCCCGCGGTTGCCGCCGCTTCGCTAGATCGGGGAGACCCCCCCGATCGGGATCTCGATCTGCCGCCGCTAACGGGCCGGCCCCGTTAGGCCTCCGCCCGATCCGCCAAGAGCGGGCCCAACCCGCTTCACCGAGGCCCGATCCGCCCCGCCTCCGCCAGGACCCGATCCGCCAGCGCCAGTGTTGACTTTCGCGTTGACCCCTGAGGTTGCCTCATATTCCTCTAAGTCCCTGTAATATTTTTGTTAATGTCTGATGCTATTTTCAAACATGGATAACTTTTTGTGTGATGGTCCGATTTGAGTGAATGATATGTCAAAATGTTCGTGGAGACTTGTACTACATTTTTGTTCCATTATGCCATGCATGTTTGAGATCATCTAGATGCTTAAAAATCTGTTGCAAGATTGCATCTTGTTATAAACTGCTGTTAGTAGTTGTTTAATGCCATCTTTGCAATGTGATAACTTTTTGCATGTTTATCCAAATGATGCAAATGATATGTCCACGTGTTCGTCTTGTCATGCTCTACATGTTGATTGCCTTAGCTTGCATGATAGATTTCATCTTGCCATGCTTATCGCCTTTGCAAAGTGCTATGTGGCTGTTATGTTGTTAAACTTGTTACGAAATGCCTCGTAGAGGAACTCGTTGCTATCGTTGTGTTTGTCACCTTGATGCATGCTTAGGTGTTTTGGATTCACCATCATGTGTACTTTGCTGTGGTACTTACCACTTGTCTTGATATGCTTTGATGTAACTTAAACTTGCTCTCAAAGATGCCATGATGAAACTGCTGTTTCAACACTTAGTGAAATTTCACTAAGTCTGGAATCTGTAATTTCCAGATGCCATGTTTGCTTGTTGTTCTAGGCCAATCCATGATAGTTTTGGGGTGACTCTGGATGGTTCCTTGTTGTATATATTGTTGGATATCCATTCATGCTCTCACATGCTTATTTGAGTGGCTGTAGCATATTTAACTTTTGCTCCTAAGTTGCAATAAAATACTGCTGTCAGGATTTTGTTGTCAAGTTCAATATGTCTTAGCTTGTTGCTATTGATCCATGGCTCCTTTGGGGATGCTCCAATGGAATTGTTTGTTGTAGAGTATGTCTAATTTATGTCCATACTCTTTGCCATGATGTTTGAGTACTGTAGGCTATTTATTTCTTGCTCCGAAGTTGCTATGTGGCTGTAATTTTCAGCTTTCGAATGTTATTGTTTTGGGTGTAACTTTTAGCCCGTAGCTCCGATTTGAGCAAGTCCTATATGAAACTTGTGTGATTTTTCATGTAGATTCATAATATCCTATTGTTATCATGTTTTGAAGCATTTTTCTTTATCGCATTTTGTCATGCTCCGTGTGCTCCCATAGTGCATCAGTCATGCATCCAGCATATTTTGTGTGCGCATTGCATCTTGTTGATTTTGTGCCTTGTGTGTTTGTGTTGAGTAGTGCCGGAAGCTGAGTACGAGTACGAGCACGAGGTTACCATCGAGCTTAAGACCGAAGAGCCCTCTTACGATCCTATCGACGACCCAACATGCAAGATGACCGAACCCGGATACCATTACTATCTTTGCCTATTGCTAGAGTATCGCTCTATAGTCTTTGCCTCGATGCCCATGTTTTCCTGTCAGCCTCCTATTGTAACCATGATCCTGTCTAACCACCCTACCTATGCAAACCATTGATTGGCTATACGTAGGCTTCGCTCAGCCCCTCTTATAGCGTTGTTAGTTGCAGGAGAAGATTGAAGATTCTTGCTTCTTGTTGAAGCTTGTTGGGATATCACACTATATTAATTATTAAATGAAATCATCTATATATTGGCAATGGGTAGAAGGCTAAGCCTTTTGCTTGGTGTTTTGTTCCACTCATGCCGCAAGGAACCGTATAAACCAGTGTTATGTTCCTTGATTATGCGTTCCTCACACGGTTGGGGTTATGGGACCCCCTCGATAAACCGCTAAGTGCTAAGTCTTTTCCAGCAAGTCCCAACATTGGTACTATTCGCCTAATAACTAATAAAACATGCATAGGGTCTTGCAAACCCGAGTTCTTAATCAACAACCCCTAGGCCAGTGCTCCTCATGAGTGTTGGTCCGAGCTGAGCGGACTGCGGGGCCACCACGAGGAAACTCGAGGATTGGTATACACCTGTAGGATGTCTCATCCGGTAGTGGCCTGAGACTAGATACGCGCGGCTATTGTCAGGGTGTCGGCACGCCGGGAGGATTTGCTGGATTAGCCTGACCTTAGTCGGAGTATCTTGAGCACGGGATTCCGAGAATACTCGGGCCTTCCCACCTTTGGAGTTGCGACTCCGCGGATCGTGGGCTTGTCATGGGCCAAGTTGGAACACCCCTGCAGGGCTTGAACTTTCAAAAGCCTTGCCCGTGGTTATGTGGCAGATGGGAGCTTGTTAATATCCGATTGTAGAAAACTTGACACCTTGTTCCAATACACTACCAGCGTGAGTACCGTGATGGTCATTTTCCGAAAGGGATTCGGGAAGTGAACACGGTGGGGTTATGTTTGACTTGCTTTAGTTAGGATCACTTCGTGATCATCTCTCGATCGAGGCACCTTCTCTTCTCGCTCTCTTTTACGCAAGCTAGGCTAGTGCTGCTGCAACCTCTTATTCTTTCTTCAGCCTAGTTCCACACCCAAGGCTTAAATAGTCGTGTTACCCGGGAACGGGATTGCTGAGTCCTCTGTGGCTCACAGTTACTTCAACACACTAGATGCAGGTACGATGGTGAGCTATACAGGCGATGGCACTAAGCTAGACTGGGAGTATGACGAGGAGCATTGCCGTTACTACGTGAACTATCCGGCTGATCACTAGAGCTTCTACTAGGATTCGATCTAGACCTGTGGTTTAATGTTATGTTGGTATCTTGACATTTGGGTTTTACCCTTAGATGGGCTGTGATGTTCATTTGAATGATGTTTGGATATGTAATGAATTTGTGTGACATGGCGAGTGTAAGCCAACTATCTTTTCAGTTTTCCATCCCCATTTTTACATGACTTGTGCAAAGATACCAAACTTGCGATCAGTCCAGAATGGGCTTATATCTTTAAGTCGTGCCTCAACATGTAGGAGATATAGTCCCATCCTGGTCATTACAGTTAGGCCCTCTCCTTGTTGCCATGAAACCTATAACCTTTGACACCTTCCTAGCAAACCATTGTTTGGCTATGTTACCCGCTTGCTCAGCCCCTCTTATAGCGTTGTTAGTTGCAGGTGAAGATGAAGATTGTTCCATGTTGGAACTTGATGCTTTGGGAATATCACAATATGTCTTATATATTTTAACACACCTATATACTGGTCATGGGTGGAAGGCTTGGCCTTTTGCTCGGTGTTTTGTTCCACTCATGCCACCTTAGGAGCCGATAAACCGGCGTTGTGTTCCTTGATTTTGCGTTCCTTACACGGTTGGGTATCTGGGGACCCCTTGACAGTTCGTCTTTGAATAAAACTCCTCCAGCAAGGCCCAACATTGGTTTTAATTTGCTCATAATAACAACTTAATTAATTAATTAATTGCATAGGGACTTAGCGCTACCCGAGGATTCTTTCTACATAGCAGGGGGCCAGTGCTGATGGTGTTGGTCCCAAACGAGGAGACTGTGGGGCCACCACGGGGAAACTCGAGGATTGGCTCCTGTAGGCTCACCTATCCGGTCGTGGCCTGAGACGAGATACACGCGGCTACTATCAGGGTGTCGACACACCGGGAGGTCTTGTTGGACTTGTTTTACCATTGTCGAAATGTCTTGTGCATCGGGATTCCGAGCCTGATCGGACTGTCCCTAAGATAAGGGGTGATATTATTATTACTTCTGCTGATCGTGAGAGCTTGTGATGGGCTAAGTTGGGACACCCCTGCAGGGTTATGATCTTTCTAAAGCCGTTCACGTGGTTATGTGGCAGATTGGAATTTCTTAATGTCCGGTTGTAGAAAACTTGACAGAGGATCCGAGTTAAAACACACAACTGCGTGAGTAACCGTGACTGTCTCTTTTCATTTTGAGAAGAGAACACGGTGGGGTTATGATTGACTCGTAGGTAGTTCAGGATCTTTAGCGATCATTAATAGTTTGCGACCGTTTGCGTAGGTGCTCATCTTATTCTTGTACTCGTAAGTTAGCCACCATACTTTTGCTTAGCCGCTGCTGCAACCTCACCACTTTGCCTCTCCTTACCCATTAAGCTTCGCTACTCTTGTTACCCATGGTTATGGGATTGCTGAGTCCTCGTGGCTCACAGATACTACAACAACAGTTGTAGGTGCAGGTTTCCGATGTCTTGACGTGAGAGCGATGTTCTTTTGTTGGAGTTCTTTCTTCTTCTTCTTCGTCAGTCCTGGGTTAGGTTCCGAGTCGGCAGCCTGGGATAGCAGATGGATGTCGTTGTGGTTTTCATGTTTGCATCCCCATGTATTTATGTAATGGTAAGATGTAATGATATCCATCTTGCTAAACGCCTGAGATGCGGTTGTGCCCCAATCATGTAAGCATCACGTGATCGGGATAGAATCGCTTCTTGGGCCTGACACGTATCAAGCATCCCCAAGCTTAAGTCCTGCTCGTCCTCGAGTAGGTAAATGATAAAAACAGAATTTTTGATGTGGAATGCTCACCAACATAGTTTTTCAATGTAATTCTCTTAATTGTGGCATGAATGTTCAGATCTGAAAGATTCAAGATAAATGTCTATATTGACACAAGAAATAATAATACTTCAAGCATACTAACAAAGCAATCATGTCTTCTCAAAATACTATGGCTAAAGAAAGTTATCCCTACAAAATCAGTTAGTCTGGCTATGCTCCCTCTTCATCACACAAAATATTCATATCATGCACAACCCCGGTTTCAGCCAAGCACTTGTTTTCATACTCTATTCTTTCAAACCTTTCAACTTTCACGCAATACATGAGCGTGAGCCATGGACATAGCACTATGTGTGGAATAGAGAGGTGGTTGTGGAGAAGACAAAAAGGAGGGAGATAGTCTGACATCAACTAGGCGTATCAACAGGCTATGGAGATGCCCATCAATAGATATCAATGTGAGTGAGTAGGGATTGCCATGCAACGGATGCACTAGAGCTAAATATGTATGAAAGCTCAACAAAAGAAACTAGTGGGCGTGCATCCAACTTGCTTGCTCATGAAGACCTAGGGCATTTGAGGAAGCCCATCGTTGGAATATACAAGCCAAGTTCTATAATGAAAATTCCCACTAGTATATGAAAGTGACTAAACATGAGACTCTCTATCATGAAGAACATGGTGCTACTTTGAAGCACAAGTGTGGAAAAAAGATAGTAGCAATTGTCCCTTTTTCATTTCTTTTTCTTTTCTTTTTTTGGGCCTTTCTTTTTTTCATTGCCCTTTCTTTTTTTTTTCATTTTTTTGTGGAGGGGCTTTATTGATTTAGCCTTTCCTCCCATGGGACAATGCTCTAATAATGATGATCATGTACGACCACGATCCGAATGGACTGAAGTCTCTGTGTTCTGTGTCATCCCTGGATCGGTATGCTGAGACACACAGTACTCGAGGATTTATAACAGAGGTAAATCACATGTATTAAGTAACGTAGATACTATTACCTCAATCAATCATCGCGGAAGCAACAAAGGTTGTGGATTCCCATCAACACCATCGCCAAAGTTGAGTGTAGAAATCGTAACCCTAATGTATCACTTAATCGTCGTAAGATAATCCTGCAACATGAGACGTTGCAGCCACAGAGGGTCAGTACATTGAATGTACTGGCAAATTCACACTCTAATGATAATGATGAACAAAGCCTATAACTACATGCATATTTGGCTGGTGGAGGCTGTAAGGTTAAAGTTTTTGCGTAAAGCCAATTTTTCCCTACTGCAAAGGAATAGATTTTAATTTAACTATCATGGTAGTTGAAACATCGTTGAGAAGATAGACATCCTCTCAACCCCAATTAAAGTTCATCATTAAACCCAACAATATTAATTTACAGTAACATGATGAGATGCACATGATATCCAAGTACTAGATACTCAAGACGTCCATAACCAGGGGACACGGCTAATCATGATCAGTTTGTACACTCTGCAGAGGTTTGTGCACTTTTCGCCACAAGACTCGATCGCCTCTGTTTGGTTTCTCACACTGCATGGTGTTTGAGAAACGGATGACCGAGACACAGTCTTTCCGAAGAGGTCCCCTTAACCAGATAGATAGGCCGGTACACCTACAAAACCCACTACATCTGCTAGCCCATCATGGAAAGGTTTCCCACAACTTACTCAACTATGCCAAAGCCCATATTGGCATGTGGCTGCACACGGAAGTTTCTAGTATGAAAAATCTCATGATCCCTTTGAGCCTGGGTGGCGGTCCAAAAGAAAAACAGGCAATCGCTGGAATACCCAGGTTTCTCAATCCACCCAGATGTGTGTTAAAGTTGCCACCTTAAGTTGAACCATTAATTAACAATTCACATCTGTAATGGATACACTCACCCAATCCACGTCTACGAGCATAGCATGTCCTAACAGCAAACGTAGAAGTAACTCCCAAAGGTTTGAATAGAATGCAGGTAATAGGTACTACCTCAATCTACTTCCCAGTCCCACAAGTTAATTGATCCTACTCATGCAATGTGTGAGGGTTGGACTAATGCAATGAAAACTGGGTATTGGAAAATATGATCAAAGTGTGAACTTGCCTGCAATGTTGATGAAGATGATTCGCACTCAAAACTCTTGATATCTCTACTCGTCACACTCCGGTCAATCTATCGTAAGCAAGCAATAGTAACCACACATAAGCAATCACTCAGAAAGATCGGACAGAACGAATAAACACTTCGGAAAACTTCGAAAACAAACGAATGACTCTTGAAACATAATACAATTCCAACAGTACCAAAATTATGTGAATTTCGCCTTATCAGATAGTTTAGGTCAAGAGCTTTGATTTTCAAAAAGAATCAACTGAAACGGAGTTACGAAACTCAAGTTATGATCCAACGAAGTTTGAATCTCTAACTAGTTTAATTCAAATTTTAAAACTTTCAAAAACATCTTTAAGTTGTATTACTGGATAGAGGGCTTCGTAACGAAGATGTGGGCGTTGGTTTCGTTGGAATTGAACTAACTGGTAAAAAGTTATGGCCTTTTAAAGTTTAGGAGCTAAACTGCAAATAAAATATTTACAGAGAGGTCCCTGGCCGAAAACTAAACAGAAAAGAAAAGTTAACGAACGAACGTTCGTTTTCTAGTCCTAACTAGTGAACGTTCACTGTATAACTAAACCTAAAAAAAATAAACCGATCTAAAACTAAAAACCTAACTAAACAGAAAACCAGGGCGGGTTTATACCTATAAGGTTTTCCGACGATAAACCGCCGGTTTGGCGAAGAAAACCAGCGAGGCGGTTCGGGCGCGGACCGGACCGAAACTCCGGCGAGGTCTCTGGCCGGCGGCGAAGCGGGCAGTGCGGCGGTGTCGCGGAGCAGGGGCGGGTGAGCGAGGCGAGTGGGGCGGCGAGGCGCGACGCCTGGGGCGAGGCGCGGCTGCGGGAGCCAGCAGCGGCGGCGACGGCGGTTCGCAACGGCGGCGGCGGCAGAAGTGCGCGGCGGCGGCGGTTGAGTGCGGTGGCGGCGGTGCGATGCGAGGGGAGCGGCGAGGCCGTGGCTTGGCCTTAAATAGGCGGAGAGGGGCGGAGCTTGCGTGCACAAGGGGCAAGAAAAGCAGCGGGCGGGCGGAGTGTCCGCTCGGGACACGGCGGCGGCGAACTTGCCGTGCGGGAGGAGGAAAGGGTCGGGGCGAGCAGCTGGGCCGCGGCCTGGCTCGGATGCTGGGCCGGCCCAGGTTCGGCGAGAAAACATTTTTTTACACAGGCTAGAAAAATAAAATAAAGACAAATAATATATAATATACTATATGCATATTATATATCAAAATTTGCAGAAAAATAAATCCTACAAGATGGACATTTTCCTACTGACAAATAAAATCCACAAAAATCCTAATAAATAAAAAGGTCCTACTGCTGCAATAAAAACCAATAAAAATCATTCTTAAAATACCAAGAAGAATTCAAATTCATTTATCTCCAATTTTCTGCTGTAGGGAATCATGTTACCCTATTTTCCATGTAATTTATTTTTGGAGAATTTTTTTTTGAATAAAACCCAAATAACTCAATTTTTGAAATTGAGTTGCACAAAATTTCAGAAGAACTTCCAACTAATATTTCCTATATTTTGAAGAAGTCATTTTATCTTCTCTCGGAAAATCATTGAGTTGCTTAAAGTTTCTGAATTGCAAAACATTTTGAGGATGAAATTCAAAATCCTTTCAAGGCCCCTTTATCACTTAAAATAAATGGAAGAAGTCATATTATCTTCACTCTAGGGTTTTGTGTTGAAAAGAAATTGAATTCCCGGAGATCAAAATGCAAAGTGAAAGTTTTGGGAAAGTCATTTTATTCCCTCTCATTTAACTTTCAAAAGTTTCAAATTTCACTCAATTTCACTCAGCACATCAAACAGCAATCAAATCTATCTATTTATTATAACATTCCAAAATTTAGAATTTTGGGATGTTACAAACCTACCACACTTCTATACCTTTCTAAGGTTTAAACAAAGTTTTGACATCATCGTCTCTCTACTATAGGTAAGTCACTCAGATTTACCATCCCGTATAACAGAGGCGAATAATGAGAGTAAGTCGGTATGGTGATCAATCCATCCCGCACCCAAATCATTACCTTGTATATGGTTTAGTGAATCTCGAATTCTAACACTCGGTGCTCCTCACAAGCATTGCAGAATTTCTCTTGTCGACGAACTGAGTTCGGAGAAATCCATTGATTCTGCAAGCTTAACAAAACATCTAACGTTTCTTCACAACCATCGGGTTTAACGTAACCACCTATAAGATCGTATGTTGGCAAAGTCGTAACTTCTTCCAGGGATTTTCCTTCAGCAAGAGTGAGCTTTCTTTCCTTGATAGGTCCTGGGGCCTGTGGGTTATGGCTCATCTCACCACTAGTAACACTTGGTCTCATCATCGGGTTGCAACTGGTCATTCTTCCCACATCCAACTCCCTTGGCTTTCTTACATTCATCCAATTATACCTTACTTCTCTGTGGGTAAAACTACGATGTTATTACCCAGACTCATCTTTGGGCAATCCACTCCAAGTCTGACGTAACCAACCACTAGCTAGTGTATTCGTGTAATGGTGTTGGATTCTACCACACTTAAAATGAACAACACTAGTTTCCTTCAAAATCTTATTCCATGTATCATGTCTTCACTCATCACTATAGAGTAACAACTCATAAAATCCAAAATCAATACCAGGCTGCTAACTTCACTGATTCTCAACTCGCTACAGTCTACTGCTTTTCCATTGCATGCTTCAACTCTAATGCTTAGCAGAAAACTCCTTCTTCTTGGTATAATCTATAACAAAATGCACTGCTTTACTACAGCAGATACACATAACTATAGACAAGTCTCGTGGTTCCCTTGTGATTATGTAGCCTCCTTAGGTCCTCGGCTAAATGGTCCACGTCAGAACTTGTGTATCCATAACTCAATCCTTGGGGTCACTATTGCTCCATACTCCAGCATTACCCCCTTTTTAAATCCAATTGTACTTCTTTACTTCATACTCTTGGGGTAAGCCTCATATCAAAATAAACTCCAACTTGTTTGTGCAAACTCTACTCCTTGGAGCAACACTTTCCTTTCTATTGGTCCAGGGCTCACTCAGTAAGGTTCAACTAAACAAAATGCACCGTTTCATCCAAATCCATATTCTCCTCATATCAAATCTTGTATTACTACTTGAACCAGGATTCAACACTCCAGTTACAAAGGTGCTTCACTACTAATGTTGCCATCCACATAGTGGGGTATGGTCAAACATTCCTCCCATCTTTATTCCTTTGTCCTAGCTAAGGATGCTTCAGTCCCACCGGAATTGTGCAACGTGATTCTTAAAATCATCAATCTTTTTCTTCATACTATTGGTTGTGTTCTTCATCTCCACCATCTCTGCATGCATCATCCTCAGGCATCCCTGGGTATAAGGAAGTCTTGCTTCGAGTATTTCTCCAATTTGACGGATGGACTCCATAGCAGCTTCATGAACAGAGTCGAAGAATGTTGTTCGCGGTACTCGGGAGATCAAAAAGTATTTACCCATAGTCTTTGCGCAAACTCCTTTCACACGGTGGAGGTGTACCTCCACGTACCAAAGTTCAACTCCATTCTCCATGAAGGGATAACCCTTGTAAACTGCATCTCCTTCCAGGTGAATATGCTTCATAATGTCCTTCAGGATCTTTGGGTAATCCTGGTTGCTAGTCAGGGTCATGATTGTTTCTGGGCCTTTGAGAAAAGACTCGTAAAGGGTTGTCATCTGTGGGTATAAGACAAAAGGGGTTCTTAGGAGAACATACGGACATCCTTGGGTAAAATGGGGTCTTTTGTCCGAGAAAGGTTTGGGGTCAACTGGTCCATGGGCTCTAGGTTTTAGTCTGGGTGAGATAGCAAGAGGGGCACTCACAATCATCCAACAACTCATAACACTTCCTTCTTGGATTCCGAAAGTATCAACTTATATTGCTTCACAAACTATTACAATGTTATTTTCCATACTCAACTCAACATTGTAATAAAGGTGTATTCCATATTTAGCTACATGCTTCATTCTACTATCTAGATCTCAACTACTCTTCTCAACATTTCCTCTGGTATGAACCTTCTCTTGGCAAAATGCTCTACTTCCTTGTAGTGTAAACTAATGTCATAAGACAGATCTAAGGGCTTCATGGTGACTATCCATGATTCACTGGTTTCTTCGCTTCCTGGTTGGGCAGTTGCTATCATAATGACCTAAATCCTTGCACCGATAACAAGTGATGTTACTCAGGTCCTTTTCCGCAGAAGTTGGGTTCTTCTGGGGACTCATGTTCTTTCTCTTCCACGACTTCTTCGTTCCTATCAATTCTTCTATCTTTTGTGGATCAAACACCACTTCTTCTGTCGGGAAGTCTTCTAGATACTCATGGCTTTCCTTCGTGCAATGCTGGGAAAAGTGTCCTTCTTCTCCACATGAATAGCAAGCACGTGAGTAATATCTATCTAGTCCTTCTCCATCAGGGTCGTCAATATCATCCTCCATCGCGGATTCCTTTAAGGTTTCCTCGAGAACTTCTTTCATTGCTTCTTTCTTCCATTGGATAGTTTGTTGCACCATGGGGTAAATGTGACACTGAGCAGGGTAGTGGGTAGTCCCTTCACACAAGAAACAAGTAATCTGCCTAGTTGGGCATTCTTCAGCTAGGTGACTTCCTTCACAATTAGGGCATTCATCCTTATGCTCCTCCTGGGTGTGTCCTATTTCTCCACAAATCATGCAGGCACAATGTTTCTTCTTCGGGTTGTCAGCACGCTTGCGGAGGAGACGGGATCCTTACAGGGTCTTCTTGAATTCTTACCAATTTTCTGCTCTATTACATCCTTGTATGTCTTGATGCATCTTCCACCATGTTGCAGCACTGTTTGTAAAGTACTGGAGAGCGTATTGAACTTCATACTTCCTTTCAACTAAATTCTTCCTGAAATGGTCATCCATGTTTTGTATCCATAGCTCTGCCTCTGGCTGGGTCATTGGTCCAGAGACTTCAAGTCTATCTTCAATCATCCTCTATTGGGTCCAAGGGTTTTGCGATGATATTCAGAAGAGAGAGGGAGAGATACACTCAATACAAACAATGGTTTTGAAAAGACGGGTTTTAGTTTGTGGCCGTCAGAAAACATCAAACAAATGACGGTTCACAATCGTCGCATCTAACGTAAGTACATAACAGGGGGTTGGTCTTCTAAAGGTCATCGTCTCTTTAAAGTTGTCAACTCTTCAAATCTTCGGAGTGTCCATTTTTGTAGCTTCAACACTTCCAATGCATGGTAAATTCCTCTTTACTCCGAAGTGGTCAAGGGGCGAGGGTGTAGTCTAACTATTTGGAGAAAAGTGGGTTTTGACAAAGCTCAGAAAAGAAGAGAGGTGAGAATCTTTTTGAAAAGATAGTTTTAGAGAATCATTTCCTATGGACTGGCTAGTTTCTAGGGTCACGTCCTACAGTCAACATGTGCTCTGATACCATCTTGTAGCGATCACGATCCGAATGGACTGAAGTCTCTGTTATCTGTGTCATCCCTGGATCGGTATGCTGACACACACAGTACTCGAGGATTTATAACAGAGGTAAATCACATGTATTAAGTAACGTAAATACTATTACCTCAATCGATCATAGCGTAAGCAACAAAGGTTGTGGATTCCCATCAACACCATCGACAAAGTTGAGGTAGAAATCGTAACCCTAACGTATCACTTACTCATCGTAAAATAATCCTGCAACATGAGACGTTGCAGCCACAGAGGGTCAGTACATTGAATGTACTGGAAAATTCACACTGTAATGATAATGATGAACAAAGCCTACAACTACATGCATATTTGGCTGGTGGAGGCTGTAAGGTTAAAGTTTTTGCGTAAAGCCAATTTTTCCCTACTGCAAAGGAATAGATTTTAATTTAACTATCATGGTAGTTGAAACATCGTTGAGAAGATAGACATCCTCTCAACCCCAATTAAAGTTCATCATTAAACCCAACAATATTAATTTGCAGTAACATGATGAGATGCACATGATATCCAAGTACTAGATACTCAAGACGTCCATAACCGGGGACACGGCTAATCATGATCAGTTTGTACACTCTGCACAGGTTTGTGCACTTTTCCCCACAAGACTCGATCGCCTCCGTTTGGTTTATCGCACTGCATGGTGTATGAGAAACGGATGACCGAGACACAGTCTTTCTGAAGAGGTCCCCTTAACCAGATAGATTGGCCAGTACACCTACAAAACCCACTACATCTGCTAGCCCATCATGGAAAGGTTTCCCACAACTTACTCAACTATGCCAGAGCCCATATTGGCATGTGGCTGCACACGAAAGTTTCTAGTATGAAAAATCTCATGATCCCTTTGAGCCTGGGTGGCGGTCCAAAAGAAAAACAGGCAATCGCTGGAATACCCAGGGGCCTCAATCCACCCAGATGTGTGTTAAAGTTGCCACCTTAAGTTGAACCATTAATTAACAACTCACATCTGTCATGGATACACTCACCCAATGCACGTCTACGAGCATAGCATGTCCTAACAGCAAACGTAGAAGTAACTCCCAAAGGTTTGAATGTAATGCAGGTAATAGGTACTACCTCAATCTACTTCCCAGTCCCACACGTTAATTGATCCTACTCATGCAATGTGTGAGGGTTGGACTAATGCAATGAAAACTGGGTATTGGAAAATATGATCAAAGTGTGAACTTGCCTGCAATGTTGATGAAGATGATTCGCACTCAAAACTCTTGATATCTCTACTCATCACACTCCGGTCAATCTATCGTAAGCAAGCAATAGTAACCACACATAAGCAATCACTCAGAAAGATCGGACAGAACGAATAAACACTTCAGAAAACTTCGAAAACAAACGAATGACTCTTGAAACATAAAACAATTCCAACAGTACCAAAATTATGTGAATTTGGCCTTATCAAAAAGTTTAGTTCAAGAGCTTCGATTTGCAAAAAGAATCAACTGAAACGGAGTTACGAAACTCAAGTTATGATCAAACGAAGTTTGAATCTCTAACTAGTTGAATTCAAATTTTAAAACTTTCAAAAACATGTTTAAGTTGTATTACTGGATAGAGGGCTTCGTAACGAAGACGTGGGCGTTGGTTTCGTTGGAATTGAACTAACTGGTAAAAAGTTATGGCCTTTTAAAGTTTAGGGGCTAAACTGCAAATAAAATATTTACAGAGAGGTCCCTGGCCGAAAACTAAACAGAATAGAAATGTTAACGAATGAACATTCGTTTTGTAGTCCTAACTTGTGAACGTTCACTGTATAACTAAACCTAAAAAAACCGATCTAAAACTAAAAACCTAACTAAACAGAAAACCAGGGCGGGTTTATACCTATAAGGTTTTCCGACGATAAACCGCCGGTTTGGCGAAGAAAACCGGCGAGGCGGTTCGAGCGTGGACCGGACCAGAACTCCGGCGAGGTCTCTGGCCGGCGGCGAAGCAGGCAGTGCGGCGGTGTCGCGGAGCAGGGGCGGGCGAGCGAGGCGAGTGGGGCGGCGAGGCGCGGCGCGTGGGGCGAGGCGCGGCTGCGGGAGCCAGCAACGGCGGCGGTGGTGGTTGGCAACGGCGGCGGCGGCAGAAGTGCGCGGCGGCGGCGGTTGAGTGCGGCGGCGGCGGTGCAATGTGAGGGAAGCGGCGGGGCCGGGGCTTGGCCTTAAATAGGCGGAGAGGGATAGAGCTTGCGTGCACAAGGGGCAAGAAATGCGGCGGGCGGGCGGAGTGTCCGCTCGGGACATGGCGGCGGTGAACTTGCCGTGCGGGAGGAGGAAAGGGTCGGGGCGAGCAGCTGGGCCGCGGCCTGGCTCGGATGCTGGGCCTGCCAAGGTTCGGCGGGAGAATTTTTTTTTTTACACAGGCTAGAAAAATAAAATAAAGAGAAATAATATATAATATACTATAGGCATATTATATATCAAAATTTGCAGAAAAATAAATCCTACAAGATGGACATTTTCCAACTGTCAAATAAAATCCACAAAAATCCTAATAAATAAAAAGGTCCTACTGCGCAATAAAAACCAATAAAAATCATTCTTAAAATACCAAAAAGAATTCAAATTCATTTATCTCCAATTTTCTGCTGTAGGGAATCATGTTACCTTATTTTCCATGTAATTTATTTTTGGAGAAAAATAATTTGAATAAAAGCCAAATAACTCAATTTTTGAAATTGAGTTGGAGAAAATTTCAGAAGAACTTCCAACTAATATTTCCTATATTTTGAAGAAGTAATTTTATCTTCTCTCGGGAACATCATTGAGTTGCTTAAAGTTTCTGAATTGCAAAACATTTCGAGGATGAAATTCAAAATCCTTTCAAGGCCCCTTTATCATTTAAAATAAATGGAAGAAGTCATATTATCTTCACTCTACGGTTTTGTGTTGAAAAGAAATTGAATTCCCGGAGATCAAAATGCAAAGTGAAAGTTTTGGGAAAGTCATTTTATTCCCTGTCATTTAACTTTCAAAAATTTCAAATTTCACTCAGCACATCAAACAACAATCAAATCTATCTATTTATTATAACATTCCAAAATTTAGAATTTTGGGATGTTACAAATCATCACACATTCATTACAACTTGATATTTCAACTCGATACTACAACAAAGTATGACTCTATATGAATGCCTCCGGCGGTGTACTGGGATATGCAATGAATGACGAGTGACATGAATGAAAAATTATGCATGGTGGCCTTGCCACAAATACGATGTCAACTACATGATCATGCATGGCAATATGACAATATGAAGCGTGTCATATGAACGGAACTGTGGGAAGTTGCATGGCAATATATCTCGGAATGGCTATGGAAATGCCATGATAGGTAGGTATGGTGGCTATTTTGAGGAATAATATGGTGGCTGTTTTGAAGAAGGATATATAGTGGGTGTATGGTACCGTCGAAAGTTGCGTGATACAAGAGAGGCTAGCAATGGTGGAAGTGTGAGAGTGCGTATAATCCATGGACTCAACATTAGTCATAAGAACTCATATACTTATTGCAAAATTCTACGAGTCATCAAAACAAAGCAATCAACGTATGCTCCTAGGGGGGAGGTTGGTAGGAGTTAACCATCGCGCGCCCCCGACCTCCACACAAAGGTTGACACTTTACAAATACCTCATGCTCTAACTTCGTCACATAGCGGTTCACCATACGTGCATGCTACGGGAATCACTAACCTTAACACAAGTATTTCTCTATTTCATAATAACTCCACTAGCACGACTCTAATATCACTATCCTCATATCTCAATAAATTTATCAAGCATTCAACTTCTCATCATATTCAATGCACGTAGTGTGAAAGTTTTTACTACATTGATATTGGATGTCTATCATATGAAGACTAGTTTTATAGCCTAAACACATTACCATGCTGTTTTAATAGACTCTCAAAAGGATATAAGTGAAGCATGAGAGTTCAACAATTTCTTCAAAATATTATCACCACCGTGCTCTAAAAGATATAAGTGAAGCACTAGAGCAAAAACTATTCAACTCAAAAGATATAAGTGAAGCACATAGAGTGTTCTATCAATTCTTAGGCCATATTTAACTCACTCAAAATAGGTGTGTCCAGCAAGGATGATTGTGGAAAACTAACAAGCAAAGACTCAAATTATACAAGACGCTCCAAGCAAAACACATATCATGTGGTGAATAAAACTTTAGCTCCGAGTATAGTTACCGATGGATGAAGACGAAAGAGGGGATGCCTTCCCGGGGCATCCCCAAGCTTAGGCTTTTGATTGTCCTTGCATTTTACTTGGGGTTCCATGGGCATCCCCAAGCTTAGGCCCTTACTACTCTTTGTTCCATAGTCCATCAAAGCAATACTCAAAACTTGAAAACTTCACAACACAAAACTTAGACAATAATCTCGTGAGCTCCGTTAGTATAAGAAAGCAAACCACTACTCAAAGGTACTACAATGAATTCATTCTTTGTTTATATTGGTGTTAAACCTACTGTATTACAACTTATCTATGGTTCATAGCTCCCAATATTACCCATAGATGCATTGAAATAAGCAAACAACACACGAAAGAAAATCTGTCAAAAACAGAACAGTCTGTAGTAATCTGCAGGTTTCGCATACTTCTGTAACTCCAAAAAATTCAAACTAAATTGGTAAACGTGACGAATTTTTCTATTAATCAGAAAGAATCAACTAAATAGCACGCTCCAATTAAATCTGACGACCATTCTAGCGAGCGCTAACGATTCTGTTTTTCACAGCAAGATCATATAAACTTCACACAAGTCTTCCCAAAGGTTCTACTTGGCACAAACACTAAACAAAACATGAAACCACATCTAAACAGAAGCTAGATGCAATATTTATTCCCTAACAGCAGAAAATACAAAAAATATAAAATTGGGTTGCCTCCCAACAAGCGCTATCGTTTTACGCCCCTAGCTAGGCACGATACAAGGATAAATCTAGGGAAAGCCATAATGATACGATATGTCACGAAAGCTCATCCCATAGTCCCTATGTTCAGCACAAGTTTCCTTTGTGGCAAGAAAAAGTAATCAAAAGGGCTAAATTTAATGGGACGAAAGTCCGCCACATCAATCTCAGGAGGAATAGGTTCCTCTTTTGGCCCTTTGTAGTGGACAACCAATTCATCGTTATAGGTATTCTTTTGGCAGAAGGTCATAAGCCTTCGCTCAAGGAAGAAGCCTATTCCATTGTTTCGAATAGCAAAATCATCGTTCATCTCAGAAATTCTATGAATCAAGATCTCAGTAGGAACCTTTTTTCTAAGGTTTTCATTAAAAGCAACGTGATCAGGAGATCGTAACCGCATTATGTCTTCTTGATTGAACAAGGTAGCCTCTATGGGAGGTCGACCGGCATCTACTTTGTAATGAGCAAAGATTTCTTTGGCCTCTTTCATGATAAATCTAAATTCATGAGCCAAAAAGATAGTAGTTGTATGCTTAACTAAAGAATGCTCAATATTGGAAAACTCAGTGGTAAGATTATTCCATAGATAGATCTTGGTGATGCGTAGGAATTTTTTTTATTTTCTCCTACGATCCCCAATAGTGGTATCAGAGCTAGGCCTATGCATAGTATCTTGCACGAGTAGAACTCAAAGTAGTTCTGGGCGTCAATTTGTCAATTTACTTGCCGTTACTAGTCTTATCTTGATTCGGCGGCATCGTGGGATGAAGCGGCCCGGACCGACCTTACACGTACTCTTACGTGAGACTGGTTCCACCGACTGACATGCACTAGTTGCATAAGGTGGCTAGCAGGTGTCTGTCTCTCCCACTTTAGTCGGATCGGATTCGATGAAAAGGGTCCTTATGAAGGGTAAATAGAAATTGGCATATCACGTTGTGGTTTTGGCGTAGGTAAGAAACGTTCTTGCTAGAAACCTATAGCAGCCACGTAAAAACTTGCAACAACAATTAGAGGACGTCTAACTTGTTCTTGCAGCATGTGCCGTGTGATGTGATATGGCCAAAAGGATGTGATGAATGATATATGTGTGATGTATGAGATTGATCATGTTCTTGTAATAGGAATCACGACTTGCATGTCGATGAAAATGACAACCGGCAGGAGCCATAGGAGTTGTCTTATTTATTGTATGACATGTGTGTCACTAAATAACGCCATGTAATTACTTTACTTTATTGCTAAACATTAGCCATAGTAGTAGAAGTAATGTTTGGCGAGACGACTTCATGAAGACACGATGATGGAGATCATGATGATGGAGATCATGGTGTCATGCCGGTGACGATGATGATGAAGATCAAAAGGAGCAAAATGATATTGGCCATATCATGTCACTATTTGATTGCATGTGATGTTTATCATGTTTTACATCTTATTTGCTTAGAACGACGGTAATGAATAAGATGATCTCTCACTAAAATTTCAAGAATTGTGTTCCCCCTAACTGTGCACCGTTGCTAAGGTTCGTTGTTCCGAAGCACCACGTGATGATCGGGTGTGATAGGTTCTAACGTTCGTATACAACGGGTGTAAGCCAGATTTACACATGTGATACACTTAGGGTTGACTTGACGAGCCTAGCATGTACATACATGGCCTCGGAACACGGAAGACCGAAAGGTCGAACATGAGTCGTATAGAAGATACGATCAACATGAAGATGTTCACCGTTGATGACTAGTCCGTCTCACGTGATGATCGGGCACGGCCTAGTCGATTCGGATCATGTATCACTTAGATAACTAGAGAGATGTCTATCTGAGTGGGAGTTCATTAGATGAACTTAATTGTCATGAACAATAGTCTAAGTTGTCTTTGCAAATTTTGTTGTAGACCAATAACTGCGTTGTAGCTCCCTGTTTAAAACGATCCTAGAGAAATACTAAGTTGAAAGATAATGTAAGCAATAATACGGACTAGGTCCGTAGTCCGAGGAATGTCCTCACTACTGCACAGAAAGCTTACGTCTTTGATGCACCGCTCGATGTGCAAACCCCTACAACGTTGTCTGTGGATGTTGTGAACACCTGACAGACACGTCCTGATGACTACTTGATAGTTTAGTGCACCATACTTTACGGCTTAGAATCGGGATTCCAATGACGTTTTGAACGCTATAGAACATATGAGATGTTCTGAGAGCTGAAATTGGGATTTCAGGCTCATGCCCGTGTTGAGAGGTATGAGACCTCTGACAAGTTATTTTTCCAAAAAGGATGGAGGAGAATAGCTCAACTAGTGAGCATGTGCTCAGAATGTCTGGGTGCTAAAATCACTTGAACCAAGTGGGAGTTAATCTTCCAGGTGAAATACTGGTTGACGGAATTCTCTAGACACTATCACCAAGCTACTAGAACTTCGTGATGAACTATGACATGCAAAGGATGGATATGATCCCAGAGCTATTAGCGGTGCTTAAGACCGCAAAAGTAGAACTCAAGAAGGAGCATCAAGTGTTGATGGTTTAACAAGACCACTAGTTTCAAAAGGGGAAAGGGCTAGAAGGGAAACTTCATGAATGGCAAACTAGTTGTCGCTCTAATCAAGGAACCCAAGGTTGAACCCAAACCTCGAGACTAAGTGCTTCTATTGTAAGGGGAACGGTCACATGGTAGCGGAACTACCCCAAATACATGGTAGATAAGAAAAGCTGGCAACTTCAACAAAGTATATTTGATATACGTATTATTGATGTGTACCTTACTAGTACTCCTTGTAGCACCTGGGTATTGGATACTGGTTCAGTTGCTATTATTAGTGACTTGAAGCAAAAGCTACGGACTGAACGGAGACTAGCTAAGGGCGAGGTGACGATGTGTGTTGGAAGTGTTTCCAAGGTTGATAAGATCACCATCGCACGCTCCCTCTATTTTCGGGATTAGTGTTGAACCTAGATAAATGTTATCAGGTGTCTACGTTGAGCATGAATATGATTAGATCATGTTCATTGCAATACGGTTATTCATTTAAGTTAGAGAATAATGGTTATTCTGTTTACATGAATAATACCTTTATGGTCATGCACCCAATGGTTTATTGAATATCGATCATAGTAATACACATGATAATAATATTAATGCCAAAAGATGTAGATTTAATAATGATAGTGCCACTTTCTTGTGGCACTACCGCTTAGGTCATTTTGGCATAAAATGCATGAAGAAACTCCATGCTGATGGATGTTTGGAGTCACCTGATTTTGAATTGCTTGACACATGCGAGCCATGCCTCATGGGCAGGATGACTAAGATCCTGTGTTCATGTACAATGAAACAGGTAAGTGACTTGTTGGAAATCATACATGCTGATGTGTGTGATCCAATGAGAATTAAGGCGTGTGGTGGATATCATTATTTTCTGATCTTCACTAACGATTTGAGTAGATATGGATATATTTACTTAATGAAGCAAAAGTCTGAAACGTTTGAAAGGTTCAAGAAATTTCAGAGTGAAGATTAAGAATCATCATAACAAGAAGATCATGTTCCTATGATCTGATCAAGGGGAGATTTTTTGAATTATGAGTTTGGCAATCACTTAAGACATTGTGGAATTGTTTCGCAGTTGAAGCCACCTGGAACACCACAGCGTAATGGTGTGTCCGGACGTCATAATCGAACCTTATGAGATATGGTGCGATCTATGATGTCTCTTACCGATCTACCGCTGTTATTTTGAGGTTATGCATTAGAGACAGCTGCGTTCACTTTAGATAGGTCACCATCTAAGTCCGTTGAGACGACACTGTATGAACTATGGTTTGGCAAGAAACCAAAGTTGTCGTTTCTCAATGTTTGGGTCTGCGATGCTTATGGCTTCAGCCGGAAAAAGCTCGAACCCAAAATGGACAAACACATCTTCATAGGATACCCAAAGGTAACAGTTGGGTATACCTTCTATCTCAGATCCAAGGACAAAAATGTTTGTCGCTAAGAATGGGTCCTTTCTCGAGAAGGAGTTTTCTCTCGAAAGATTTGAGTCGGAGGAAGATAGAACATGATGAGGTTGTCGAACCCTCACTTCAACCGGAGAGTAGTGCAACACAGAAAGATGTTTCTGTGGAACCTATGACTGTTGAATAGGAAACTAATGATAGTGATCATGAAGCTTCGGATCAAGTTGCTATCGAACCTCGTAGGTCGACAAGGATATGTACTACTCCTGAGTGGTATGGTGATCCTGTCTTAGAGGTCATGTTGTTGGACAACAATGAACCTACGAACTATGGAGAAGCGATGGTGGGCCCGTATTCCGACAAATGGTTAGAAGCCGAGAAATCCGAGATAGGATCCACGTATCAAAATAAAGTATGGACTTTGGTGGACTTGCCCGATGATCGGCAAGCCATTGAGATAAATGGATCTTTAAGAAGAAAACGAACGTGGACGGTAATGTCACCGTCTATGAAGCTCGACTTGTGGCGAAGAATTTTTCGCAAGTTCAAGGGGTTGACTACGATGAGATTTTCTCACCTGTAGCGATGCTTAAGTCCGTCGGAACCATGTTAGCATTAGCTGCATTTATGAAATCTGGCAGATGGATGTCAAAACAAGTTTCCTTACCAGTTTTCGTAAGGAAAGGTTGTATGTGATACAATCAGAAAGGTCTTGTCGATCCTAAGGATGCTAAAAGGTATGCTAGCTCCAGCAATCCTTCCATGGATTGGAGCAAGCATCTCGGAGTCGGAATATATGCTTTGATGGAGTGATCAAAGTTTTTGGGTATACAAAGTTTGTTAGAAACTTGTATTTACAATAAAGTGAGTGGGAGCCCTACAACATTTCTGATAAGTATATGTGAATGACATATTGTTGATCCGAAATGATGTAGAATTTCTGGAAAGTGTAAAGGGTTGTTTGAAAGGAGCTTTTCAAAGGAAGACCTGGATAAAGCTGCTTACATAATTGGGCATCAAGATCTATAGAGATAGATCAAGACGCCTAATGATACTTTCAAAAGGAACACCCACTTTTGACATGATTTTGAAGGAGTTCAAAATAGATCAGTCAAAGAAGGAGTTCTTACCTGAGTTGTAAGGTGTGAAGTTGAGTAAGATTCAAAGCTTGACCACGGCAAAAGAAAGAGGAGGGACGAAGGTCGTCCCCTATGCTTCTGTCATAGGCTCTATACGGTATGCCATGCTGAGTACCGCACCTGATGTGTGCCTTGCCACATGTCTGGCAAGAGGGTACAAAGGTGATCCAGGAGTGGATCACTAGATAGTGGTCAAAATTATCCTTAGAGGAATAAGGAAATGTTTCTCGGTTATGGAGGTGATAAAGAGTTCGACGTAAAGAGTTACGTCGATGCAAGCTTAACACCTATCCGGATAACTCTGAGTGGAGATACCGGATACGTATAATGGAGAAACAGTTTGGTATAGCTCCAAGTGGAACATGGTAGCAGCATCTACGATATGACATAAAGTTTTGCGAAGTACATAGGGATCTGAATGTTGCGGACCCGTTGACTACAACCTCTCTCACAAGCATAACATGATCAAACCCAGAACTCATTGAGTGTTAATCACATATTGATGTGAACTAGATTACTGACTCTAGTAAACTCTTTGGATGTTGGTCACATGGCGATGTGACCTATGAGTGTTAATCACATGGCGATGTGAACTAGATTATTGACTCTAGTGCAAGTGGGAGACAGTTGGAAATATGCCCTAGAGGCAATAATAAATTGGTTATTATTATATTTCCTTGTTCATGATAATCGTTTATTATCCAAGCTAGAATTGTATTGATAGGAAACTCAGATACATGTGTGGATACATAGACAAACACCATGTCCCTAGTAAGCCTCTAGTTGACTAGCTCGTTGATCAACAGATGGTCACAGTTTCCTGACCATGAACATTGGATGTCGTTGATAACAGGATCACATCATTAGGAGAATGATGTGATGGACCAGACCCAATCCTAAGCCTAGCACAGATTGTGTAGTTCGTATGCTAATGCTTTTCTATATGTCAAGTATCTTTTCCTTAGACCATGAGATTGTGCAACTCCCGGATACCGTATGAATGCTTTGGGTGTCCCAAACGTCACAACGTAACTGGGTGGCTATAAAGGTGCACTACAGGTATCTCCGAAAGTGTCTGTTGAGTTGGCACGAATCGAGACTGGGATTTGTCACTTCGTATGAGGGAGAGGTATCTCTGGGCCCACTCGATAGGACATCATCATAATGTGCACAACATGTGATCAAGGAGTTGATCACGGGATGATGTGTTACAGAACGAGTAAAGAGACTTGCCGGTAACGAGATTGAGCAAGGTATCGGTATACCGACGATCAAATCTCGGGCAAGTGCTATACCGATAGACAAAGGGAATCGTATACAGGATTGATTGAATCCTTGACATCGTGGTTCATCTGATGAGATCATCATGGAACATGTGGGAGCCAACTTGGGTATCCAGATCCCGCTGTTGGTTATTGGCCGGAGAGTTGTCTCGGTCATGTCTGCATGGTTCCCGAGCCCGTAGGGTGTACACACTTAAGGTTCGATGACGCTAGGGTTATAGGGAAAGTATGTACGCGGCTACCGAATGTTGTTTGGAGTCCCGGATGAGATCCCGGACGTCACGAGGAGTTCCGGAGGTAAAGATTCATATATGGGAAGTCCCGTTTTGGTCACCGGAAAAGTTTCGGGTGCTATCGGTAGCGTACCGGGACCACCGGGAGGGTCCCGGGGTCCACCGGGTGGGGACACCGGCCCCAGAGGGCTGCATGGGCCAAGTGTGGGAGGGGACCAGCCCCAGGTGGGCTGGTGCGCCCCCCCCCCCACCAGGGCCCAAGGCGCCTCCAAGAGGGGAGGGGGGCAAACCCTAGGGCAGATGGGCCCTAGGGCCCAATCTGGTGCGCCCCCCTCTCCCTCTCCCCCTCTGGCTGCCACCCCTAGATGGGATCTAGGGTGGCCGCACCCCTAGGGGTGGGAAACCCTAAAGGGGGCGCTGCCCCTCCTTTCCCCCTATATATATGTGAGGTTTGGGGCTGCCCATAACACGGTTTTGACCTCTGTCGCTTGGCGCAGCCCTACCTCTCTCCCTCCTCGTCTCTCGCAGTGCTTGGCGAAGCCCTGCTGGAGTCCCGCGCTCCTCCACCACCACCACGCCGTCGTGCTGCTGTTGGATGGAGTCTTCCCCAACCTCTCCCTCTCTCCTTGCTGGATCAAGGCGTGGGAGACGTCATCGGGCTGCACGTGTGTTGAACGCGGAGGCGCCGTTGTTCGGCGCTTAGATCGGAATCAACCGCGATCTGAATCGCATCGAGTGCAACTCCTTCATCCGCGTTCTTACAACGCTTCCGCATCGCAATCTACAAGGGTATGTAGATGCACTCCCCTCTCCCTCGTTGCTAGATTATTCCATAGATAGATCTTGGTGATGCCTAGGAAATTTTTTGATTTTCTGCTACGATCCCCAACAGGCAATCAGGCAAGCAACACACAAGCGAACAAGAAGCAAGAGAGCGATAAACACACGGCAGAAGAAGGGCAAATAAAACGGCAAGGCTGAAGTGGGGGAGAGGAAAATGAGAGGCAAAAAATGTAACGCGAAGGATAAGGGTTTGTTATAGGTACTTGGTATATGACTTTTGTGTAAGCCTCCCCGGCAATGGCGCCAGAAATTCTTCTTGCTACTTCTCGAGCTTGTGTTGTATTCCCTCGAAGAGGAAAGGGAGATGTAGCACAGTAGCATAAGTATTTCCCTCAGTTTTTGAGAACCAAGGTATTAATCCAGTAGGAGACCACGCGCGAGTCCCTCGCACCTGCAGAAACAAATAAAAACTTTGCAGCCAACGCGATAAGGGGTTGTCAATCCCTTTACGGCCCCTTACGAAAGTGAGATATGATAGAGATGATAGTTTATATTTTTGGTATTTTTGTTTATAAGAACAGAAAGTAAAAGCGGGAAAAGTAAAGTAGATGTAGATTGATATGTTGAGAATAGACCCGGGGGCCATAGTGTTCTCTAGTGGCTTCTCTCATGATAGCGATATTCTACGGCGGGTAAACAAATTACTGTCGAGCAATTGATAGAAAAACAAATAATTATGAGACTATCTAGGCATGATCATTGTATATAGGCATCACGTTCGAGACAAGTAGACCGACTCCTGCCTGCATATACTACTATTACTCCACACATCGACCGCTATCCAGCATGCATCTAGTGTATTGAGTTCATTAGAACAGAGTAACGCCTTAAATAAGATGACATGATGTAGAGGGATAAACTCAAAAAATATGATATAAAGCCCATCTTTTTATCCTCGATGGCAACAATACAATACGTGCCTTACTGCCCCTACTATCACTAGGAAAGGACACCGCAAGATTGAACCCATAGCCAAGCACTTCTCCCATTGCAAAAACTATAGATCTAGTAGGCCAAACCAAATCAATAATTCGAACAGACTTGCAAGGATATTATGAGCACACATAAAGAGTTCAGAAAAGAACCAAATATTTCTCATAGATAATCTTGATCATAAACTCACAATTCATCGGATCTCGACAAACACACAGCAAAAAGAGATTACATCGAATAGATCTCCTCGAAGACCGAGGAGAACTTTGTATTGAGATCCAGCGAGAGGGAAGAAGCCATCTAGATACTAGCTATGGACCCGAAGGTCTGAGGTAAACTACTCGCAACTCATGCTGAGGGCGATGATGATGATGTAGAAGCACTCCGTGATGGATCCCCCCTCCGGCGGAGCTCCGGAACAGGCTCCAAGATGGGATCTCACGGGAACAGAAGGTTACGGCGGTGGAACTAGGGTTTTCTCTTCTCCTCTGATGGTTTCGGGGTACGTAGCCTTATATAGGAGGAAGGAGGACACCGGGGGGCTCACGAGGCAGGGGGCGCGCCCTGGGCAGGGGGCGCGCCCCCCTCCCTCGTGGGCACCTCGTGGCCCCTACTACGTGGTTCTCAAGTCTCCCGTGTGTGATTTTCTCCAAAACATCTCTCCCAAAGGTTTCATTCCGTTTGGACTCCGTTTAATATTCCTTTTCTGTAAAACCCTAAAACATGGAAAAAAAACATCAATCTAGACTGGGCCTTTGGGTTAGTAGGTTAGTCCCAAAAATAATATAGAAGTGTATGACAAAGCCCATTAAACATCCAAAACATCATAAATAATAGCATGGAACAGTCAAAAATTATAGATACGTTGGAGATGTATCAATCATTGACAACTAGACTGTTGACTCCTTTCCCCCTCGATTCTCGACCCATCGAACCCTCACCACCTCGATCCTCGACCACTAGACCCTCGACTCCTTTTCCCCTCGATCCTCGACCCCTCGTCCACACGACGACCCTCTTTTCCCTCGGTGGCCCTCTTTTTCTACTTTTCCTACCTCTTTTTTTGCATCTTCTACTTCTACTTCTACTTATTTTTTTTCATCTCCACTTCTAATTTTTTCTATGTTTTGTTTTTTTCTTTTTCTTTTTTCATCTTCTTATTGTTTCTTTGCTTTCTCCACAAAGTCCTTTTAGTTCTTCTTTTTTTCTTCTTTTTCTTCTTTTAGCCCTAGACTTTAGTTCTTCTTTTCTTCTTCTTCTGTTTTCTTTCTTCTTCTTCTTCTTCTTCTTATTATTATTATTATTATTATTATTATTATTATTTTTCTATGTTTTTTCCTCCTAGTCCTTTTAGGTCTTCTTTCTTTCTTGCTTTTATTTTCTTGTTCTTGGGCTTATCTAACTAAGTAATTAACCTAAAAAAATAACTAACTAACTAATTAACCTATGTACAGTAGGGTAAAAGAACTAACTAATTAACCTAAATAAACTAACTAACTAACTAAATAATTAACCTAAATCAAAAAATAGCAACAAAAAAAGATAGAAAAAATTGAAAAATACCTCACCAGGGGGCAGGGCAGGGGGAGTGCGCCGGATGGCGGGAGGCCTTAGCGTCGGGGCAATGGGGGGTCTGAGCGTCGGGGCGGTGGATGGCCTGAGCGTCGGGGCGGCAGGGGTCGGGCGTCGGGGACGCGGGGCGGAGCGTCGGGCGTCCGGGGGCGGGGCGCCGGGGTGGTGGGCGGCCTGAGCGTTGATGTCTACTATGCAACCTTCTTCTTGTAGACGTTATTGGGCCTCCAAGTGCAGTGGTTTGTAGGACAGTAGCAAATTTCTCTCAAGTGGATGACCTAAGGTTTATCAATCCGTGGGAGGCGCATGATGAAGATGGCCTCTCTCAAACAACCCTGCAACCAAATAACAAAGAGTCTCTTGTGTCCCCAACACACCAAATACAATGGTAAATTGTATAGGTGCACTAGTTTGGTGAAGAGATGGAGATAGAAGTGCAATATGGATGGTAGATATAAGTTTTTGTAACATGAAAATATAAAAACAGCAGGGTAACAAATGATAAAAGTGAGTACAAACGGTATTGCAATGCGTTGAAACAAGGCCTAGGGTTCATACTTTCACTAGTGCAAGTTCTCTCAACATTAATAACATAACTGGATCACATAACTATCCCTCAACATGCAACAAAGAGTCACTCCAAAGTCACTAATAGCGGAGAACAAACTTATAGCGGAGAACAAACGAAGAGATTATTTTAGGGTACGAAACCACCTCAAAGTTATTCTTTCTGATCGATCTATTCAAGAGTAAGTAGTAAAATAACATGAAGCTATTCTTTTTGTTCGGTCTATCCTAGAGTTCGTACTAGAATAACACCTTCAGACACAAATCAACCAAAACCCTAATGTCACCTAGATACTCCAATGTCACCTCAAGTATCCGTGGGCATGATTATACGATATGCATCACACAATCTCATATTCATCTATTCAACCAACACTAAGGACTTCAAAGAGTGGCCCAAAGTTTCTATCAGAGAGTCAACACGAAAACGTGTGCCAACCCCTATGCATAGATTCCCAAGGTCACGGAACCTGCAAGTTGATCACCAAAACATACATCTAGTAGATCACATGATAACCCATTGTCACCACAGATAAGCACATGCAAGACATACATCAAGTGTTCTCAAATCCTTAAAGACTCAGTCCGATAAGATAACTTCAAAGGGAAAACTCAATTCATCAAAATAGAGTAGATGGGGAGAAACATCATAAGATCCAAATATAGTAGCCAAGCTCGCGATACATCAAGATCGTGCCATCTCAAGAACAGGAGAGAGAGAGAGAGAGAGAGAGATCAAACACATAGCTACTGATACATACCCTCGGCCTCGAGGGTGAACTACTCCCTCCTCGTCATGGAGAGCGCCGAGATGATGAAGATGGCCACCGGAAAGGGATTCCCCCCTCCGGTAGGGTGCCAGAACGGGTCTAGATTGGTTTTTGGTGGCTCCAGAGGCTTGCAGCGGCGGAACTCCCGGTCTATGTTTCTTTTCGGGGTTTTATGTATTTATAGGAATTTTTGGTGTCGGTCCCACATTAGGGGGGTCTCCGAGTCGTCCACGAGATAGGAGGGCGAGTCCGGGGGGTAGGGCGTGCCCTCCACTCTCGTGGATGGCCCGGGACTCTTCTGGCCCAACTCTTTTACTCCGGGGGCTTCTTTTGGTCCATAAAAAATCATCAAAAATTGGCACGTCAATTGGACTCCGTTTGGTATTCCTTTTCTGTATAAAACTCAAAAACAGGAAAAAAAACTAGCACTGGGCTCTAGGTTAATAGGTTAGTCCCAAAAATCATATAAAATAGCATATAAATGCATATAAAACATCCTAGGTGGATAATATAATAGCATGGAACAATAAAAAATTATAGATACGTTGGAGACGTATCAAGCATCCCCAAGCTTAATTCATGCTCGTCCTCGAGTAGGTAAATGATAAAAACAGATTTTTTGATGTGGAATGCTACCTAACATAATTCTCAATGCAATTATCTTTATTGTGGCATGAATGTTCAGATCCGAAAGATTCAAGACAAAAGTTTAATATTGACATAGGAATAATAATACTTCAAGCATACTAACAAAGCAATTATGTCTTCTCAAAATGACATGGCCAAAGAAAGTTCATCCCTACAAAATTACATAGTTTGGCTATGCTCCATTTTCATCACACAAAATATTCAAATCATGCACAGCCCCGGTTTCAGCCAAGCAATTGTTTCATACTTTAATTTTTTCAAACTTTTTCAACTTTCAAGCAATACATGAGCGTGAACCATGGATATAGCACTATAGGTGGAATAGAGTGGTGGTTGTGGAGAAGACAAAAGGAGGATGATGGTCTCACATCAACTAGGCATATCAATGGACTATGTAGATGCCCATCAATAGATATCGATGTGAGTGAGTAGGGATGCACTAGAGCTATAAATGTATGAAAGCTCAACAAAAGAATCTAAGTGGGTGTGCATCCAACTTGCTTGCTCACGAAGACCTAGGGCATTTGAGGAAGCCCATCGTTCGAATATACAAGCCAAGATCTATAATGAAATTCCCACTAACATATGAAAGTGACTAAACAAGAGACTCTCTATCATGAAGATCATGGTGATACTTTGAAGCACAAGTGTAGAAAAAGATAGTAGCATTGTCCCCTTTTCTTTTTCCTTTTTATATTTTTTTGGGCCCTATTTTTTCTTTGGCCTTTCCTTTTTTGGCCTTTTTTTTGGCCTTTTTTTTTCAGGACAATGCTCTAATAATGATGATCATCACACTTCTATTTGACTCTATATGAATGCCTCCGGCGGTGTACCGGGATGTGCAATGAATCACGAGTGACATGTATGAAAAATTATGCATGGTGGCCTTGCCACAAATACGATGACAACTACATGATCATGCATGGCAATATGACAATGATGAAGTGTGTCATAATAAATGGAATGTTGGAAAGTTGCGTGACAATGATGAAGTGTGTCATAATAAATGGTATGGTGGCTGTTTTGAGGAAGGTATATGGTTGGTGTATGGTACGAGTGAAAGTTACGCGATACAAGAGAGGATAACAATGGCGGAAGGGTGAGAGTGCGTATAATCCATGGACTCAACATTAGTCATAAAGAACTCACATACTTATTGCAAAAATCTACAAGTCATCAAAACAAAGTACTACACGCATGCTCCTAGGGGAAGGGTTGGTAGGAGTTAACCATCGCGCGATCCCGACCTCCACACAAAGGATGACAATCAAAGAAATACCTCATGCTTAAAATTTGTCACACAACGGTTACCATACGTGCATGCTACGGGACTTGCAGACCTCAACACAAGTATTTCTCAAATTCACAATTACTCTACTAGCATGACTATAATATCACCATCCTGATATCTCAAAACAATCATCAAGCATCAAACTTCTCATGATATTCAATGCACTTTATATGAAAGTTTTTACTATACCCATCTTGGATGCCTATCATATTAGGACTAATTTTATAACCAAAGCACATTACCATGCTATTATAAAAGACTCTCAAAATAATATAAGTGAAGCATGAGAGTTCATCTATTTATTTAAAATAAAACGACCGTCATGCTCTAAAAAGATATAAGTGAAGCACTAAAGCAAACGACAAACTACTCCAAAAGATATAAGTGAAGATCAATGAGTAGTCGATAATTATGTAGCTATGTGAAGACTCTCTGACATTCAAGAATTTCAGATCTTGGGATATTATTCAAACAGCAAGCAAAACAAAATAAAATAAATTGACGCTCCAAGCAAAACACATATCATGTGGTGAATAAAAATATAGCCTCAAGTAAAGTTACCGATGAACGAAGACGAAAGAGGGGATGCCTTCCCGGGGCATCCCCAAGCTTAGGCTTTTGGTTGTCCTTGAATATTACCTTGGGGTGCCTTGGGTATCCCCAAGCTTAGGCTCTTGCCACTCCTTATTCCATAGTCCATCGAATCTTTACCCAAAACATGAAAACTTCACAACACAAAACTCAACAGAAAACTCGTAAGCTCCGTTAGTATAAGAAAATAAAACCACCACTTAGGTACTGTTGTGAACTCATTCTAAATTCATATTGGTTTAATATATACTGTATTCCAACTTCTATATGGTTCATACCCTCCGATACTACTCATAGATTCATCAAAATAAGCAAACAACAGATGGAAAACAGAATCTGTTAAAAACAGAACAGTCTGTAGCAATCTGTCACTTTTGAATACTTTTGTAACTCAAACAATTCTCAAATAAATTGGTGGACATCAGGAATTTGTCTATTAATCATCTTCAAAAAGAATCAACTTAATATCACTCTTCAGTAAAAAATGGCTGCTAATCTCGTGAGCACAAAAGTTTCTGTTTTTTTACAGCAAGATCGCAAAGACTTTCACCCAAGTCTTCCCAAAGGTTGTACTTGGCACTTTATTGAAACAAAAGCTATAAAACATGATTACTAGAGTAGCTTAATCATGTGAACACACAAAAACAGTAGGGGTAAATATTGGGTTGTCTCCCAACAAGCGCTTTTCTTTAATGCCTTTAGCAAGGCATAGTGATTTCAACGATGCTCACATAATAGATAAGAATTGAAACATAAAGAGAGCATCATGAAGAATATAACTAGCACATTTAAGTGTAACCCAGTTCCTATGCATAGGGATTTTGTGAGCAAACAACTTATGGTAACGAGAATCAACTAGCATAGGAAGGGAAAACAAGCATAGCTTCAAAACTTTCAACATATAGAGAGGAAACTTGATATTATTGCAATAGTTAGAAACATACGTTCCTCTCTCATAATAATTTTCAGTAGCATCATGAATGAATTTAACAATATAAACATCACATAAAGCATTCTTTTCATGATCCATAAGCATAGAAATTTTACTACTCCCATCATAAGCAAAATTCTTCTCATTCATAGTAGTGGGAGGAGCAAATTCAACAAAATAACTATCATGTGAAGCATAATCCAATTGAAAACTAAAATAATAATGACAAGTTTCATGGTTATCATTATTCTTAATAGCATACAAGTCATCACAATAATCAGCATAGATAGCAACTTTGTTTTCATAATCAATTGGAACCTCTTTCGAAATAGTGGATTCATCACTAAATAAAGTCATGACCTCTCCAAATCCACTTTCATAAATGTAATCATCATAAATAGGAGGCATGCTTTCATCATAATAAATTTGCTCATCAAAACATGGGGGACTAAACATATCATCTTCATCAAACAGAGCATCCCCAAGTTTGTGGCTTTGCATATCATTAGCATCATGGGTATTCGAAGAATTCATACTAACAACATTGCAATCATGCTCATCATGCACATATTTTATGCCAAGCATTCTATGTAATTCTTCATCTTGTACTGGAGCACAATTTTCCTTCCCATCATTTTCACGAAATATATTAAAAAGATGAAGCATATGGGGCAACCTTAATTCCATTTTTTAGTTTTCTTTTATAGACCAAACTAGTGATAAAACAAGAAACTAAAAGATTCGATTGCAAGATCTAAAGATATACCTTCAAGCACTCACCTCCCCAGCAACGGCACAAGAAAAGAGCTTGATGTCTACTACGCAACCTTCTTCTTGTAGACGTTGTTGGGCCTCCAAGTGCAGAGGTTTGTAGGACAGTAGCAAATTTCCCTCAAGTGGATGACCTAAGGTTTATTAATCTGTGGGAGGCGTAGGATGAAGATGGTCTCTCTCAAACAACCCTTCAAGCAAATAACAAAGAGTCTCTTGTGTCCCCAACAGACCCTATACAATGGTAAATTCTATAGGTGCACTAGTTCGGCGAAGAGATGGTGATACAAGTGCAATATGGATGGGAGATATTAGTTTTTGTAATATGAAAATATAAAAATAGCAAGGTAACAAATGATAAAAGTGAGCACAGACGGTATTGCAATGCGTTGAAACAAGGCCTAGGGTTCATACTTTCACTAGTGCAAGTTCTCTCAACAATAATAACATAACTGGATCATATAACTATCCCTCAACATGCAATACAGAGTCACTCCAAAGTCTCTAATAGCGGAGAACAAATGAAGGCATTATTGTAGAGTACGAAACCACCTCAAAGTTATTCTTTCTGATCGATCTATTCAAGAGTCCGTAGTAAAATAACATGAAGCTATTGTTTCTGTTCGATCTATCCTAGAGTTCGTACTAGAATACCGCAAGTTGATCACCAAAACATACATCAAGTAGATCACATGATATCCCATTGTCACCACAGATAAGCACATGCAAGAAATACATCAAGTGTTCTCAAATCCTTACAGACTCAATCCGATAAGATAACTTCAAAGGGAAAACTCAATTCATCACAAGAGAGTAGAGGGGGAGAAACATCATAAGATCCAACTATAGTAGAAAAGCTTGCGATACATCAAGATCATGCCATGTCAAGAACACGAGAGAGAGAGATCAAACACATAGCTACTGATGCATACCCTCAGCCCCGAGGGTGAACTACTCCCTCCTCATCTTGGAGAGCGCCGGGATGATGAAGATGGCCACCGGAGGGATTCCCCCCTCCGACAGGGTGCCAGATCGGGTCTAGATTGATTTTTGGTGGCTCCAGAGGCTTGCGGCGGCGGAACTCCCGATCTAGGTTTCTTTTCGGAGGTTTCTGTATTTATAGAAATTTTTGGCATCGGTCCCACGTCAGGGGGGGTTTGCGAGTCGTCCAGGAGATAGGAGGGCAAGCCCTCCACCCTCGTGGATAGCTCGGGACTCTTCTGGCCCAACTCTTTTACTCCGGGGGCTTATTTTGGTCCATAAAAAATCATCAAAAATTGGAACGTCAATCGGACTCCGTTTGGTATTCCTTTTCTGTAAATCTCAAAAACAAGGAAAAATAGAAACTGGCACTGGGCTCTAGGTTAATAGGTTAGTCCCAAAAATCATATAAAATAGCATATAAATGCATATAAAACATCCTAGGTGGATAATATAATAGCATGGAACAATCAAAAATTATAGATACGTTGGAGACGTATCAAGCGTCGGGGCGGCGGGGGGTCACGACGTCGGGGACGCAGGGTGGAGCCCTGGGTGGCGGGGGGCGGAGCGGCGACATGCGTCGGGGCAGCGGGGGTTCGGGGGCGTCGGGAC
>LR738711.1:542630689-542701277 GCA_902687465.1 Secale cereale
GGTGCGGTGCAGGGGGGGTGGGGTTGAGGTGAGGGAGAGAGAGAGAGAAGGGTGGGGCAAGGGGGCCGGCCGTTTTTTAGTTAGGTTTAATTTCTTTGTCGTCTGCTAGCAGACGACAAAGAGCGTAGCTACGGACGTGGGGCCGGAGGGGAACGACCGTTAGCCTGGCTCTTTTGTTTGCAGACGACAAAGAAAGTGGATGTTAGGTGGTTCTTGTTAGTGGGCCACCCTCCTTCTTTCTGTATGCTAGCAGACGGCATAGAGTCTTTGCCATCAGCTAGCGGACGGCAAAGAGCTAGCTGACGGCAAACCTTGTCTTTGCCGTCAGCTCTTTCGTTGCCGTCAGCTTTTTCGAAGGTGACGGTAAAGACCTTATTTGCATCAACTAGCAGATGGCAAAGAGTTGGCTGATGACAAAGATCCTGATTCCACTAGTGACGCCTCTAGAAGAATTTTGTGGTGCATGCAAATGTCTATATTGGGGCTTGCTAGAGAAACCACCAAAATCTGATTATGAGATGTCCCCGAGTAGCCTCTGTTGTGGTGAGGATAGAGGATTCACACAAGATAGAATAAGCAGTATACAATTTCCTGCCATCCGTTACTTTGTGCTTTTTAATGGCAAATGCATCATGGGTAAACAAGATTGCATTACACTCTATGCTCCAGACTTGAGCCTCATACACACTGCCATAATGAGGATTAAACGTTATAATCTTGGAGAAATTGTTTCACAAAGGCTACAGCGCAATGCCGATAGTGGCCATTTTTATGGAGGAATTTATGCCTCACTCGTAGCCGCAAGGCTAGGTGTATCACCTTTGCAAAATGATCCTATTTTACCTACCAAATACTTCGATTTCGACGCAATGCAGCATCATAAGTTCATTACGGATGGAGCTCAAACTTACAATTACACAACTTTATGTTCGATAAAAAACCTATTATACATGTTATTTTGCCTGCACCTGCTATCTTTGATTTCCAGAGTAAAGGAAGATATTACATCTATGAAAGAGAAGTGCCTAAGTACAACGCAGCACTAGATGCCACCTGCCTGGCTGAGGAGGACGCACTAAGAGTCGTCACGAGCTACCACTCTAACTATTACCCAGGCTACGAATGGTGATTACCAAGCTAGGCAAGAGCCCTAAGCTTGGGGGCGTACATATTTTCCCACCGACATTACTTTCATATTCACACACTTCATTCAAATTTTCGGTGCTCACACTTTTTCATTGTATAATCCGTGTTAGTTTTATTTTCTCGCTTTCTTCTTGTGTGTTTGAAAAACTTTAAGAAAATCCAAAAACAGTTCTTGCTTCTTTTCGGTTTTTCGTTCTAGATTAATTTATTGTAGCATTAAAGGAAAACCCAAAAATATTTCCAATTTCTTGGGAGATTTCCCATGTAAATAAGTATTTCCCAATTTTGTTTTTCTTTCTTTAATTTGCTTTCTTCAAGAAAAACCAAAAACCCCAAAAATATTTTAGTGTGTTTCTTTGAGCTTATTTTCTTTCGTTGAGTCAGTATGAGGAGAAGACGACAATAAAAATGTTGAGTGGCTCTCATATGCAATATTGTTGATCTAACAAAGAGCCCATATTATTTCGTCTTATCCTACGAGTAAAATGTTTGCAGATTCCAGCTTAGTACACAACACCCTAGCACTATTTTTTTCTGATCGTTCGGTCATGCAAGTGAAAGGTAATAATGACGATATTTGATGAAGTGACTATGGCAAGGAAAAGCGGGTATGAACTTGACTTGTTTTTGTTTTTGTAAATATGTTTAACTTAGTATCCATGATTCAACATATTATGATTAAACATGTTTATGATGACAACTAGGGATTATAGTAGTTCAAGCCATGCTTAAGTAGTTAGGAGTGGATAATGATTTATCTTGGGTGTCAACATGCATTAAAATGGTTGTGATGTAGTATGATGATATGGTATCCTCCTCTGAATGTTTCAAGTGGCTTGATTTGGCACATGTCGACGCATGCAGTTGATTCAAAACCAACGTAGCCTCCCGATATTTATGTTCAAGGTGTCTATATCTTTATCTAATATTAAAGGAGGGAGGCTTTCATAGTTATTCATAAGTCGCCCCTTTATGTCCACTAATTTTATGTTAAACATAAAAATTGACGACTAAGATTTAAAAGGACCCAACACAAACCATAACCGTGTCTGTGTGGGCTCCTTGGGTACGGTCAGATGGTTTCCTCCTTCTACGGTACACCCATCCCCAGCTCAAGTGCTTCCAAGAGGATGGCTAGCAGCGTCGATGTAGCAGTCGTTGAAAAAAGTCAATGGTATGGGAGGCAACGATGCTGAAGCTTTTGCTGCTTTGGACTCACGTTCTTTACGCAACTCATCAGTTTCTCCTTGCCTGCGATGATGCAACCAATGGTCCTTGGCGAAGATGTCTACTCCGGGCGACCATGGCATGAGTCGCGACCAGGTCCCGGTCGATGGCAGCACGGGAATCCGGTGAGGAGCAGTAGCAGCATGCGATGCTGACGAGCAGGAGCACTAGCAGCGGTAACCAATGGTGGCGGGGATCCGTCGAGCATCAGCAGCATCATGCGGCGCCATCAAGCAGGAGCAATAGCATATGTAGCTCGTGGCAATGGTGGGCGTCAGGGGAAGCACCTACTGTAGAAGTGCGTTTTGGGATGAGGAGTAACATCAAGATTTCCATATAAAGGTTTTCATGCAATGCCCCTTGGCGTTCATGTTGAGAAGGAATCACATACACTACACAAAAATGACACATCAGTGACATTTTGGGTCGAACGATTTTTTTTTCTGTCATGCTTATGACACTTCTATGACGATAATTGTGACAAAACCCGGTATCATCATAGATGTGGTGGGCTCCTACTTCTATGACAAAAATCATGATAGCAAATGGACTTTTCGTCCTGGGTGGGCCGGAGACGCAGCTGCATGACATTCTTTGGGCTGTCCATGACGGAAAAAACCATGGTAGAAGCGAGGGCGAGGAAAATATCGAGGAGTTCACGATTATGGTGGCTGGTCGAGGCCGAGCGATGCACATAGGGATTGCACGTTTCTCTCGTACGCGTCGTGTGTAACTGAACCCGAGCAAGGCGTTCACCTACTGCACCCAAGTGATTGCTCTGCAGACTATGCGTTATTGAACCCGAGCGATCGATCGATCTGGATGTTAACTGAACCCGATCGAGCGATTCCTTCGCTACTGCTGCTAACTGAAGCTGATCGAACCTGCTGCCTCTTGATGAATAGTGAGCGTTACTAGCCGGGGGTTGGATGAACATGACCCCGTGGTAGTAGCTAGAGGCTGTTGCCGCTGGATGAACAGGACCCCGATCGAGCCGGTTGGGGTTGGATGAACAGGACCCCATGGAGGGCTGGTTGAATAGTAGCCAGTGGAGGGCTGGATGAACAATAGCCGGTGGAGGGGTGGTTGAACAGTAGTCGGTGTAGGGGTGGTGGATGCTGGATGAACAGGAGCCCGTGGAGGCAGGAGGGAGACGCCGTGGATGAACAGTCGCAGGTGGAGGCTGGAGGAGGTTGACGGTGGATGAACAGTAGCCCATGGAGGCTGGAGCGAGGTAGTAGACGGTGGATAAACAGTAGCTCGTGGAGTCCTGTTTTGCGGTATGCCACAACCCTCCCAATGAAGAGGACCCCCGTTTTGACCGTAGGAGGTCGAAGAGAAGTCTGTTTCCTCCGTTTTGCAGTGCGCCACACCCCTCTAGATCAATAGGACCCCGTTTCGACCGTAGGAGGTCGAACACAAGTCCGTTTCCTCCGTTTTGCAGTATGCCAGACCCTTCCCGATGAACATGACCCTATTTTGACTGTACGCGGACAAACAGAAGGCTGTTTCCTCCGTTCTATGGTACGCTAAACCCTTCCCGATGAATAGGACCTCGTTTCGATCGTACGTGAACAGAAGGCCCGTTTCCTCCATTCTGCGGTACGCCAGACCTCGTTTTGGTTGTTTCGTCCAAGCCGGTTGGCTCCTAATGAACATGACATATTCCGTTGCCTCCGGGTGAACACGATGCATTTCGTTGCTCCCCATGAATACGACGCAATTTCTCCGTTTCGACCCAGCCGGTTGGCTTCCAATGAACAGGACGCCGTTGCTGCCGCCCGTGGCCTCTCCATGTACACAAGCCCTGGTCGTACGTATGCGCGAGTACGCGTTCCACACCCCGCCCCTATGTACGTACATGGCCATATTTTTTGGCATATGGTCGTACGTACGTGTACACAGTTTTGACGGGACTTCCTAAACTGCTACCACTCCTTACTCGGCCACGGTTCATCGTGGAAGACAGACCAATTGACCAGTATGTACACAGTCAACGCTACGTACGCTTCGACTGGGTGGGTCCTAGCTGTCAGGGAGGATAAGGACGCACTTGCTTGCGTGCGAAGATATAGCTGGTGGGTCCCAGCTTTCAGGGGGAAGAATCATTTTTTGCCCGTAATAAGGAGGCACTTCCTTGCGTGCGAAGATCTAACTGGTGGGTCCCAGCAGTCAGGGGCAGAAAACATTATTTTTAGGGTAAAAAGGATGAAGTTGCATGCATGCATCCATGGGCGTGGTGCGTCCCCACTGTTAGCCTCTTCACATACAGTCATCTTCCGATAACTCTTGTTTGTTGACCACGTTGACCACACCGTGTAGAGCACACCAAGCCGGTGGACGACGGCATGGCCCAGACTGGAACACCCCGGAGATGTGGAGGATGTGGCAGTGGAGTCGCGGACGGAGAGGAGTGGAAAACTTGACTGGTTCGGGTGCGGGGTGGGCCTACACTTGGCAGAGAATAACAGGAGGTGCAGAGGAGTGGAGGGATGGCCTGGCCATCGGCGGCGTATCGTCTCAATGCGAGGCGCGCAAAATAGCGTTGTTGGACGCCGAAGGCTCGAGCAGACGGTCTCGACAGCGCTGGGAGAAGAAGACGAGAGATAGAAGAAGAATGTCGGCCGTTGGATGTAAATCCAATGCCTTCCTTAGGCTTCGACCTTTGTATTTTTATTTTTTTGCGGAAGTGGTTAGGCTTCGACCTAGAGGCCCACATTTCAGCCAGTCAATTTTTTTAGTCCATTTGGTGGGCTAGGTGAAACAATGATGTAGCATCTATGCAGCCCGTTTATATATTATGGTAGAATTTAAAGCCCATTTGCATTTTTCTCAAAACCTGCGGACTTGCTGGGCTGGGTGAAAATATCATGTTGGGCTACACTGAGAAATGTTCTAAAAACATAAACACATGATTGCACGTCTATTACTGCATTGGTCAATGAAATATTTGCAAGCTTATGTACGCAATCACTAGGAGTTAACTTGCCAAGTTATATATAAACAATTATTATTATTAATTAGTAAGAACTTTCGATTTACGAAATAAAATATTGTTTTAATTTGATGAGTTAATACGAAGTGGGGTATTATTATTTTTTAGGCTAGACGTGGGACATTTGAGTTTGTTCTAGGGAAAAGTACTGGGAGAAAACTCAGATTACATCGAAAAAGAAAGTGGGGGAAAATTCAGATATAGGATTAATGAAAACAAAAAATAAAGGAAGTGGGAAGGTCTATAAAATGGTTGGGCGAACGATAGGTTTAACAGAACCTTATGTTGTTTCTATTATATATGTGTAATAAAATAAGATACAAATATAAATATATATACTATTATAGAAGGGAAAACATAGGTTCGGTTTTGCATTCTTATAGAAAAATAGAACTGAGTTGTGCGTCGTCTTGAAAAAATGAACATAACTTGGGCTGCTGATGGGCAGCCCAGAGACCGCTTGATAACTGATGGATCCAAAAAAAGTTGAAACATGTCGTGGGCTGCCCATGTTAAACAACCAAAACCTAGGCTATGGACCTGGTGGGCCCGGGACTGTCAGCCTCTCGATGAATAGTTGTCTCCTGATTCCTCTTGTTTTGCTGACCATGTTGGGAACGACAACCGGCGGCGCCGCGGCGAGAGCACCAAGGCGGAGAGCGACGTCGAGACCTCGGACGGAATGAACCGGAGCGGGGGAAGACGCGGGTGGAGGGGAGTACGAGGGTTGACTTGTTCGAGTGCAGGGTGGGCCGGTGGAGCTGCCGCCACCGGACAATGTGTCAGAGTAGAGGGATGGCCTTGCCAACGCCATAGGCTATGATGGGTTGTCGAGGCGTGCGCGGCAGCACCGCCAGCCGTTGTATAGGAAGAGGACGAAAGATTGAACAAAATAAAGAAATACAAATGGATAGGTGGTTGGTCCCAGATGTCTATGTACGAGACCTGCTGGATCCACCTGAGAAGGGGAATATGTTCGGAGGAAGGAGATCCAAGGCATGGCAACCGAGTGATCTTAGTTACATATACATAAAAAAATAGCCAATAAAAAATAAAATAGGTTAGTGGGTTCTTTGAAGAAATATTTCGGACAAAACAGATAATTACGACACATAGGCTAATGCATGAAACACTCACATGATAAAGGTGCTTAAATAGATAAAGTACAACATCTAGACCTTCCTGGCACGCTTGATCATGACGCTGTGTACTTGTCGGTTACGGGAAGCAGACACACCCTCATGTCCAAGATCTGCCCGCGTATGCATCCTTGGTCGCGTAGGTTATGTAGGCTAGATTCAGAGGTACCTCCCACATGTTCAGGTCCTTGGTATCATTGTCTTCTTTCATGTTGGCATAGCAGGGGTCGATGATGTTCTCGGTGAGGTCAACCACAGAGTCCTTCTCCTACCCGTTGCTGATGAGCTTGTATTGCTTCTGGATGTCGACAAGCTTGTTGCACCAGATGGCCGGATCGTCGCGTTCTTCCTTCTCTCCACCGTAGCGAAGGTGCGGTCGGCACTATCGATGAAACGGCTGAATGCTCCAAAACCTTTGATGGCCCTTCAGCAGTGGTAGACGAAAACCTCATCCCATGCATACCTGGGCGATGGCGATCCGCTGGTCCCTGTCAGGAGACAAATGGATGGGCATAAGGTCTAGTCTTGTGACCTTGTGCTTTCTCGTCCTGTACGTACTGCTTGAACTTGGCGAGGTAGAGCTTCACCGATTTTAGATCGTTGGTGTACATCACATTCAACTTGGTGTAGCCATGGGACTGGACGGCGAACTCGAAGGTGAACTCCTTGTTGATGTCCATATCCAGAAGGCTCACCCCTCGGATCGCCATTGGAGTCTCTTCAAGTGAACAAGTGGGTAAGCGGCATCAGCAGTTCGTTTTTCAGCTCTTGGGGAACTGGATTCAACAAGAAACTGAGTGTGTACAGGCGACAACAGTTACTAACCCTCCCTCGCATGCTGCACACCCGGCAGAACATGTACCCTCGGTGCATTCAAACGCCTCTATGACTTCGGAGTAACAAACCTTTTGCAGTCACACATCGGTTCACGAGCGGGTCTGTATTGGTACTGTAATAACAAGCGTTAGTGGTCACTTTACTTAAATTTAATTAGCTTTAATTAAAATTTATTCTTAAAACAAGCAATGCATTGGCTCGTTCTATCAGTGCCACAGGATCAACATGCACAACAATTAGAATTATTATTCTCAGGTGACACACGATCATCACATTTGTTGCACGCTCACATAGATAATGCTACCATGTTTGAACTGTTTGTTATGGTTGTTGTCCTCTGCATCATCATGCCCTGTTTCCCAGCTTGCAAGATTCAGAACCAACAAATAATATTCAAATAATAAGTACAACAAAGATGCCTACAAATCTCATTGATTCCCAGCTTGCAAGATTCAGAATCAACAAATAAGATTCACATAATAAGTACAACAAAGATGCCTACACATCTCATTGATTCCCAGCTTGCAAGATTCAAAACCAACACATTAGAGCCTTTTGATAAAGTGAATATCGGGATTAAATCCTTCTTTCCTAGCCATGTCATACAACCCAAGAACTTGGGGAATGCTCTGGACTATCAAAACATCTGTTGTTGACTATTCATGTTTGCACAACACAGATAAGAAAGAGCATGATTACTATAATAGTGGCACTAGTTGAAGTCAACCTGCAGCTCAACTCAATGATTCAATTCATGTGACTTTTTCTGTAGTTCACCTGAAATGAAGCAAAGATTGCATCATTCAGCTAGCAACAAGTACTTGCTGTCATGAGCTGGCAGGTTCTTCTTTAGTAGTTGCACAAAAAATGAGCAACATTAAGGTTGGTTGTCTTGCTCAGGTAAGGTGCAAAAATAATTTGCTTATCGTTTTGTGTTGTTCCACTAAAATAAAGTGCCATTGTGGTGACAGTGATCTTGCAAAGGCTAATAAAATGTTGCACGAGATTACTAGCTGAATTTGACGGAGATTTTGGAAACTCCAATCACCATTTTGTGCAGTTCCACCAAAATTGAGAGATGTTGCCCACGTGACATTTTAGTTGAACTGCACAAGACACTTATTCCAAAAAAAGTGTTTTGTGCAGTTCACCAAAAGGTCACAGTAGCAATAAGGTGAAATGGATATCCCTATCTGCACAAAAAGATAGAAAGGAAACAGTTGCTGGTCAATAATAAGATACGAAACATACACAAAATGAAAAGAAGCATATTGATTATGTTCATGGCAATCATGCAAGGAGTGTAGAAATTTTAAAACATCAGCAATGTTTCATGTTACCGGAAGCATTACGATCAACAATGACATTTTTCAAATATGGGATTACTTTAATGCTGACATTGCTTGTTTACCAGATACATTAGATCAACATCAGCTAAAGAGTTGGTTTAAGGGCATGGGACCATGGGGACACCAGGACACTCAGCAGCGTAGAGGAGCAACTTACTTATCATACTGGGGAAAACAACAAGAGTACCATTTGTAACACAGTTTAATTGCATCATATCACTGGAGGCATTAGATTAACAATAACACTGGTTAGACATGTCCTTAAGGTAAAAGTGTGATCGCTTCAGTGTACATGCGCCTTACATTCACAACATCAAAAGGTTGGTATAAGGACATGCGACAGTGGACGCATCAGCACAATGTACCTACAAGGAGGCATAAAGTGGTGATGCCGAGTTTGTTCATACTATGTGAGGGCAGTAAATCTAATCCTGGAGAACTTTTACTATGTGAGGGCAGCAAATCTAATCCTGCACATACTCTGTTGACTTATCCACTGGCCGTTACTTTATATCCTTTTTTCAACCAATAATAGATATGTTCCTTATCCAGTTTGTACTGCGTTTTCCCTTTATTTCCCTTTTCAACCTAGAGACTAGTTGAGTATCCGGTCTCTACTACTTTCCCCCTGTTATTTCCTCTTTGTATCAAGTCCTAGATTCATGCTACAACTTTCCCCCTTTCTTCGTTGTTTGAACCAAGTCCTAGACTCAACTGCATGAAGTAGCTTTACCTCTAATAATACTAAAAATTTAGGTGGCTTTGGAAGAACTGATGGAAGTAGAAAAAGATGCACAAGTAGACACGTGGGGAGCTGGGGCAGTAGAGCAAGGCCGCTTTCAAAGAACTTACACATGAGGGTCGTCGGGATGTCGATAGCGGTAGGTCAAATCTGCGCACAATACGGCAGGGAGGAAGAAGGGGTATGAGGACTGATAACCCACAAGTGTAGGGGATCAGTTGTAGCCTCTTTCGATAAGTAAGAGTGTCGAACCCAACAAGGAGCTAAAGGTAGAACAAATATTCCCTCAAGCTCTATCGACCACCGATACAACTCTACGCACGGTTGACGTTTACTTTACCTAGAACAAGTATGAAACTAGAAGTACTTTGTAGTTTTTGTGGGATGGGTTTGTAAGAATATAAAGAAAACGTAAATAAAACTAGGGGCTATTAAAATAAAGAAGCAATAAAGTTAGTGATAGCGAGTGTGGAAAAGTGGTGGTAAGAGTTGCGAAATTGCCCCTAAGCAACTGACTACATTACTAGATCGATAGCAAGTTTTAAGTGGGAGAGGCCACTACTAGCATGTCATCCCTTACTTGGAATTCTATGCACTTATGATTGGAACTATTAGCAAGCATCCGCAACTACTAACATTCATTAAGGTAAAACCCAACCATAGCATTACAAAATATTGGTCCCCCTTCAATCCCGTATGCATCAATTTCAACGCTAGGATGAAACTTCTGTCACTCTTGCCCTCCAATACGTAGTCCTATCAACATACAACTAACCCTATGGTGTGATCCACGCGCGCGCTCATATGATGGGCACCAAAGGACATCAACATAACCACAAGCAATTTAAATCAATCATAGAAATTCACCAATCACCGATAGGACAACGATAATCTACTCAGACATCATAGGATGGCAACACATCATTGGATAATAATATGCAGCATAAAGTACCATGTTCAAGTAGAGGGTACAGCGGGATGCGGGAGAGTGGACCGCTGTAGATAGATGGGGGAAGGTGATGGAGATGTTGGTGAAGATGACGAAGGTGTTGGTGTAGATCGCCGTCACACGATGATGGCCCCAGTGGCACTCCGGTGCCACCGGAAGCGAGGGGGAGAGAGCCCCCCTCCTTATTCTTCTTCCTTGAGCTTCTCCCTAGGTGGGATAAGGGTTTCCCCTCTGGTCCATGGCCTCCATGGTGGCGGAGGGGCGAGAGCCCCTCCGAGATTGGATCTGTCTCTCTGTCTCCCTTTGTTTCTGCATTCCCAGATTCTGGCCCTTCACCGTTTCTTAAATTCCCGTAGATCCGTAACTCCGACTGGGCTGATTTTTTGACACGATTTTTATCCGGATATTATGTTTCTTGCGGAGAAGGAAGGGCATCAACCACCGTAAGATGTGGCCACGAGGGCCCAGGGCGCGCCTGCCCCTGGTGGGCGCGCCCCCCTACCTCGTGGCCCACTAGGGCACCGTCTCATGTTGGTTCCGCTTCCCAAAATTCACATATATTCCAAAAAAATCTTCGACCATTTTTATTCTGTTTTGGACTCCGTTTGATATGGATATTTTGCGAAACAAAAAAACATGCAGCAAACATGAACTGGCACTGGGCACTGGATCAATATGTTAGTCCCAAAAAATAGTATAAAAAGTTGCCAAAAGTATATGAAAGTTGTAGAATATTTGCATGGAGCAATCAAAAATTATAGATACGACGAAGACGTATCCGCATCCCCAAGCTTAATTCATGCTTGTCCTCGAGTATGTAAATGGTAAAAATGATAATTTTTGATGTGCAATGCTACCTAGCATAATCTTGATCATGTAATCTAGTCATGGCATGAATATTAAGACACGAGTGATTCAAAGCAATAGTCTATCATTTGACATTAAGACAATAATACTTCAAGCATACTAATAAAGCACTCATGTATTTTCAAAATAATATGGCCAAAGAAAGTTATCCCTACAAAATCATATGCTCTGGCTATGCTGCATCTTCACCACACAAAGTATTTAAATCATGCACAACCCTGGTTTAGCCAAGCAAGTGTTTCATACTTTAGTATTCTCAAACATTTTCAACTTTCACGCAATACATGAGCCTGAGCCATGGACATAGCACTATGGGTGGAATAGAAGGTGGTGATAGAGAAAAGGTGGGATAATGTCTCACATCAACTAGACAAATCAATGGACTATGGAGATGTCCATCAATTGATATCAATGTTAGTGACTAGGGATTGCCATGTAACGGATGCACTAGAGCTGTAAGTGTATGAAAGCTCAAAAAGAAAACTAATGGGTGTGCATCAACTTGCTTGCTCATGAAGACCTAGGGCATTTGTGGAAGCCCGTCGTTGGAATATACAAGCCAAGTTCTATAATGAAAATTCCCAATAGTATATGCAAGTGACAAAACAAGAGACTCTCTATTATGAAGATCATGGTGCTACTTTGAAGCACAAGTGTGGAAAAGGATAGTAGCATTGTCCCTTCTCTCTTTTCTCTCATTTTTTTTGATTTTTTTTGGAGGGGCTTTCTCTTTTTTTTAGCCCCTCTCTATTTTATTTTAGGCCATCTTTTTTTTGGCCTTTCCTCACATGGGACAATGCTCTAATAATGAAGATCATCACACTTTTATTTACTTACAATTCAAAGATTACAACTCGAAGCTAGAACAAAGTATGAATCTATGTGAATGCCTCCGGCGGTGTACCGAGATGTGCAATGGTCTAGTGTAGCAATGACATCAAAAAATGAACAAGCCATGGAAACATCATACTAGCTATCTTACAATTATGCAAGGCAATATGACAATGATGGTGCGTGTCATAATAAACGGAATGGTGGAGTTACATGGCAATATATCTCGGAATGGCTATAGAAATGCCATAATAGGTAGGTATGGTGGCTGTTTTGAGGAAGGTATATGGTGGGTGTATGGTACCGGCGAAAGTTGCGCGGTACAAGAGAGGCTAGCAATGGTGGAAGGGTGAGAGTGCGTATAATCCATGGACTCAACATTAGTCATAAAGAACTCACATACTTATTGCAAAAATTTATTAGCCATCGAAACAAAGTACTACACGTGTGCTCCTAGGGGGGAGGTTGGTAGGAGTTAACCATCGCGCGCCCCCGACCTCCACACAAAGGATGACACTCAATAAATAAATCATGCTCCAACTTCGTCACATAACGGTTCACCATACGTGCATGCTTCGGGAATCACAAAGCTCAACACAAGTATTTCTACAATCCACAACTACCCACTAGCATGACTCTAATATCACCATCTTTATATCACAAAACTATTGCAAGGAATCAAACATATCATATTCAGCGATCTACAAGTTTATGTAGGATTTTATGACTAACCATATGAATGACCAATTCCTGTCAACTCTCTAAATAGATATAAGTGAAGCAAGAGAGTTTTAATTCTTTCTACAAAAGTTATGCCCACGCTCTAACAATTATAAGTGAAGAAAAAGAGCATTCTACAAATGGCGGTTTTCCATGTGAAGAGAAACAGGCAATCCAAACTTCAAATGATATAAGTGAAGCACATGAAGCATTTTATAAAGCCATACTCAAAAGATATAAGTGACGTGCAAAGAGCATTCTATAAATCAACGAAGGACTATCTCATACCAGTGCATTTATTAAAAGTAAAAATAAAAAGCACACGAGGCTCCAAGAGTTTACGCATATCATGTGAATGAAACGAATCCGAAAACATACCGATACTTGTTAAAAACGATGGGATGCCTTCCGAGGCATCCCCAAGCTTAGACGCTTGAGTCTCCTTGAATATTTACTTAGGGTGCCTTGGGCATCCCCAAGCTTGAGCTCTTGCCTCTCCTCCTTCTCCTCATACCGAGACCTCCTCGATCTTCGAACACTTAATCCACACAAAACTTAACCGAACTTTTAGTGGCGGGGTTAGTGCATATGATCAATAAAATCCCATCATGTACTGCCCTAACATTATTGTATAAATATAAACAAACATTAACTATTGTATGCTATCACAATTCTATGGCCCCAAGTCAAGGAGGCGTCAACAAGAATTCAAACATATGCAAATAATGAAGCTATAACAGCAATCTGTGAAAACATGATAGTCTGTAGTAATCTGAAAATTAATCATACATCTGTAACTCTAAAAATTCTGGCAAAATAAGGAAAAATCAACAATTTGTGTAGCAAGACTTTGCAAAAAGTTTCAGATCCTTTCGACGTTCCAGTAAAAAAATGTAAAATCGCGCACTACAACCAAAGTTTCTGTTTTTGCACCGCACAAACCAACAAGCAATTCAATCATCCTAAAGGAAACTCTTGGCACATTATTTTTATAATACAATGGAATTGTACAAGGGGATAATTATTTTTGTTGAAAAGTTTCTATAATTCTTGATTTGCAAAGTTTCCATGGGCATGAACATAGTTCAAGGAGCTCCCCCATTTCAACGGTGCACGTCCTTCTTACTTTCACTTTTTTTGGAAAAAGTTTTAGGTTCCCCTCTTTATTTTTTGTTTTTAAATTTCATAAAAGCACACCACAGAAATAAATGACTCTCTAAAACTTCCGGGTTGTCTCCCTGGCAGTGATACGTCTCCAACGTATCTACTTTTCCAAACCCTTTTGCCCTTGTTTAGGACTCTAACTTGCATGATTTGAATGGAGCTAACCCGGACTGACCCTATTTTCAGCAGAACTGCCATGGTGTTGCTTTTGTGCGGAATAAAAAGTTCTCGGAATCGCCTGAAAATCAATGGAGAATTATTTTAGAAAATATAAAAATTACATGCAAGAATATCCACACCAGGGGGCCTTGGGCCTGTCCAAAAGGGTGGGGGCGCGCCCCTGCCTCGTGGGCCCCCTGGTGCCTTACCGACATACCCCCAGATCCTATATCTTCCGTTTTGGGGAGAAAAAATCAAGGAGAAGGAAATATCGTGTTTCACGAGACGGAGCCGCCGCCAAGCCCTAATCTCTCTCGTGAGGGCTGATCTGGAGTCCGTTCGGGGCTCCGGAGAGTGGAGATCGTCGCCATTGTCATCATCAACCTTCCTCCATCACCAATTCCATGATGCTCACCGCCATGTGTGAGTAATTCCATCATAGGATTGCTGGACGGTGATGGGTTGGATGGGATCTATCATGTAATCGAGTTAGTTTTGTTAGGGTTTGATCCCTACATCCACTATGTTCTGAGATTGATGTTGCTATGACTTTGCTATGCTTAATGCTTGTCACTAGGGCCCGAGTGACATGATTTCAGATCTGAACCTATTATGTTTCTATGAATATACGTGTGTTCTTGATCCTATCTTGCAAGTCTATAGTCACCTACTATGTGTTATGATCCGGCAACCCCGAAGTGACAATAATCGAGACCACTCTCGGTGATGACCATAGTTTGAGGAGTTCATTTATTCACTATGTGTTAATGCTTTGGTCCGGTACTCTATTAAAAGGAGGCCTTAATATCCCTTAGTTTCCAATAGGACCCCGCTGCCACGGGAGGGTAGGACAAAAGATGTCATGCAAGTTCTTTTCCATAAGCACGTATGACTATATTTGGAATACATGCCTACATTGCATTGATGAACTGGAGCTAGTTCTGTGTCACCCTAGGTTATAACTTCTACATGATGAATTGCATCCGACATAATTTCCCATCACCGATCCAATGCCTACGAGCTTTACCTATATTGCTTGTTGCTTATTTAATTTTCCGTTGCTACTATTACAAAAACACTATTGTTACTTTTATCGCTGCTACCACCACTATCATATTACTTTGGTACTAAACTATCTTGCTGCAGATACTAAATTTCCAGGTGGGGTTGAATTGACAACTCAGCTGCTAATACTTAAGAGTATTCTTTGGCTCCCCTTGTGTCGAATCAATAAATTTGGGTTGAATACTTTACCCTAAAAAACTATTGCGATCCCCTACGCTTGTGGGTTATCAAGACTATTTTCTGGCGCCGTTGCCGGGGAGCATAGCTCTATTCTTTAAGTCACTTGGGATTTATATCTGTTGGTCACTATGACGAATTTGGAGGACTCAAAAACCAAGATCTTACCCTCAACTACGAGGGGAGGTAAGGAACTGCCATCTAGCTCCGCACTTGATTCTCCTTCTGTTATGAGTAAACTTGCGACACCTACTCCTGCTATTGAATATGATATGTCATATGTTCTTGATGATGCTACTTCTGCTATGTATGATGAAACTACTTCTATGCCTGATATTGTGCTACTAGGTGAATTTCTAGATGAACAAATTGCTAAGGTTATGGAGAGTGCAAATGTTGAAACTGATGATATTTATGAAAGTGATGATGAAACTACTCCCAATAGATTTGAATTGCCTGTTGTGCCTGAGGGTTATGTTATGGATGAAGAAACTGCTAGAGACTTTCTTGCTTGCAATGACAGATATGATCTTAAGAAATTATTAGCTAGGCTGCAAAAAAAGTCCTTGAAGGCTAGAATGAAACATGACCCTGCTTTTGCTTCTTCATCTATCTGTGTTACTGACAAGGATTATGAATTCTTTGTTGATCCTGAGTTAATTACTTTGGTTGAATCTGATCCTTTCCATGGATATGAGTCTGAAACTGTTGTGTCACATCCTACCAAGTTGAATGATATAGCCACCCTGTTTACCAACGATGAAAAGATTCGTTACTACTATATCCTTAAGATATTTCCGTTCTCGTTAAAGGGTGATGCTAAGACTTGGTTTAATTCTCTTGATCCTGGTTGTGTGCGTAGTCCCCAGGATATGATGTATTACTTCTCTGCTAAATATTTTCCCGCTCATAAGAAACAAGCTGCCTTACGGGAAATTTATAACTTCGCTCAAACTGAAGAAGAAAGTCTCCCATAAGCTTGGGGGAGGCTTCTCTAGTTACTTAATGCTTTGCCTGATCATCCTCTTGAGATGCATGATATACTTGATGTCTCTTATAATGGACTAACCGATGCTTCCAGAGACCACCTGGATAGTTGTGCTGGTTGTGTTTTCAGGGAAAGAACAGTTGAACAAGGTGAACTACTATTGAATAATATGCTGGCCAATGAAAATAATTGGACACTTCCTCAACCAGCCCCTAAGCCAACTCCGAAGAAAGAGGTGTTCTATTTCTCAGTCCTGAAGATATGCAAGAGGCAAAGAAATCTACGAAAGAAAAAGGTATTAAAGCTGAAGATGTTAAGAATTTACCGCCTATTGAAGAAATACATGGTCTTGATAACCCAACATAGGTAGTAAAGGTAAATTCTCTCTATAGATTTGATGAAGGTGATATTCCTCGTTATAAGTCTGCTAGCCAATGCTTAGATGAGTTTGACAATTTTATTGTGAAACAAGAAAACTTCAGTGCTTATGTTGGTAGACAATTACTATACAATGCTTATATGATTGAACGCTTGAGTGATTATCTGTCTAGAGCTAAAGGTGAACTGAAACTTATTTGTATACATGCTTCTATGGTCACCACTCAAGTAGAACAAGTACTTAAGGTTCAGAATGATTTGTTCAATGAATTAATTAGTAAGAATAATGACTATGCTGTTAGAGTTGCTACTAGAGGTGGTAAAATGACTCAGGAACCTTTGTATCCTGAAGGCCATCCTAAGAGAAGTGAGCAAGATTCTCAGAGAGATAATTTAGATGCACCTAGTTCTTCTAAGAAGAAGAAAAAGAAAAATGATAGAACCTTGCATGCTTCTAGTGAACCTGTAGCTGACACACCTGAGAATCCGAATGATATATTTGTTTCTGATGCTGAGGCACAATCTGGTAATGAACATGAGCCTAGTGATAATATTAATGATGATGTTCATGCTGATGCTCAACCTAGCAATGATAAATATGTAGAGATTGAACCTGCTGTTGATCTTGATAACCCACAATCAAAGAATCAACGTTATGATAAGAGAGACTTTGTTGCTAGGAAACATGGTAGGGGAAGAGAACCATGGGTTCAGAAACCCATGCCTTTTCCTCCGAAACCATCCAAGAAAAAAGATGATGAGGATTTTGAGCGCTTTGCTAAAATGATTAGACCTATCTTTTTGTGTATGCGTTTGACTGATGTGCTTAAAACAAATCCTTATGCTAAGTATATGAAAGATATTATTACCAACAAAAGAAAGATACCTGAAGTAGAAATTTCCACCATGCTTGCTAATTACACTTTTAAGGGTGGAATGCCTAAGAAATTAGGAGATCCAGGAGTACCTACTATACCTTGCTCCATTAAGAAAAACTATGTTAAAACTGCTTTGTGTGATCTTGGAGCCGGTATTAGTGGTATGCCTCTCTCTTTATATCGTAGACTTGACTTGATTAAGTTGACACCTACTGAAATATCTTTGCAAATGGCCGATAAATCAACTGCTATACCTATCGGTATTTGTGAGGCTGTGCCTGTTGTAGTTGCAAATGTTACTATTCTAACGAACTTTGTTATACTTGATATTCCCGAGCACGATAGTATGTCTATTATTCTTGGAAGACCCTTTTTGAATACTGCAGGGGCTGTTATTGATTGCAACAAAGGCAATGTCACTTTTCATGTCAATGGTAATGAGCATACGGTACACTTTCCGAGGAAACAACCTCAGGTCCACAGTATCAATTATATTGGGAAAACTTTAACTATCACTATTGGAGGTTTTGACTTTCCCATTCCTACTATCAAGAAGACATATGACATCCTTATTGTTGGGGACATACATATCCCAGTCGAGGTAACCTAGTGTTATTCGAAAGTTCTTCGGTTTCATGTTACTCGGAATGAGTTTATTAACAAGACCTGATCAACCTTGTTAATGGATTCCTTTTGATGAACATGGGATAGGTGAATCTAGATAGCACAACCTCATGTACCCTCTTTTTACTTTCTATTAATTAGGATAAATAAAAGAAAAATTGGTGGTAAGAGTTGCGAAATTGCCCCTAAGAAATTGACTACATTACTAGACCGGTAGCAAGTTTTATGTCAAAGAGGCCACTGCTAGCATGTCATCCCTTACTTAGAATTATATGCACTTATGATTGGAACTATTAGAAAACATCCGCAACTACAAACGTTCATTAAGGTAAAACCCAACCATAGCATTATGATATGTTGGTCACCCTTCAATCCCGTATGCATCAATTTCTACGCTAGGCTGAAGCTTCTGTCACTCTTGCCCTCAAATAGGTAGTCATATCAACATACAACTAACCCTATGGTGTGATCCACACATGCACTCATATGATGGGCACCAAAGGTAGCAACATAACCACAAAAAATTTAAATGAATCATAGCAATTCACCAATCACCGATAGGACAACGATAATCTACTCAGACATCATAGCATGGCAACACATCATTGGATAATAATATGCAGCATAAAGCACCATGTTCAAGTAGAGCGTATAGTGGGTTGCGGGAGAGTGGACCGCTGTAGATAGATGGGGGAAGGTGATGGAGATGTTGGTGAAGATGACGGAGGTGTTGGTGTAGATCGCCGTCACACGATGATGGCCCCAGTGGCACTCCGGTGCCACCGGAAGCGAGGGGGGAGAGCCCCCCTCCTTTTTCTTCCATGACCTTCTCCCTAGGTGAGAGAAGGGTTTCCCATCTGGTCCATGTCCTCCATGGTGGCGGAGGGGCAAGAGCCCCTCCAAGATTGGATCTGTCTCTCTGTCTCCCTTTGTTTCTGCATTCCCAGATTCTGGCCCTTCACCGTTTCATAAATTCGCGTACATCCGTAACTCCGATTGGGCTGATTTTTTGACACAATTTTTATCGGGATATTAGCTTTATTGTGGCGAAAGAAGGGAATCAACCGCCTTACGGTGTGGCCACGGGGGCCCAGAGCACGCCTGCCCCTGGTGGGCGCCCCCCCTGCCTCGTGGCCCACTCGGGCATCGTCTCATGTTGGTTCTGCTTCCCAAAATTCACATATATTCCAAATAAATCTCCATCCGTTTTATTCCATTTGGACTCCGTTTGATATGGATATTTTGCGAAACAAAAAACATGCAACAAACAGGACCTAGCACTGGGCACTGGATCAATATGTTAGTCCCAAAATATAGTATAAAAAGTTGCCAAAAGTATATGAATGTTGTAGAATATTGGCATGGAACAATCAAAAATTATAGATACGACGGAGACGTATCAAGGACCTCCCGAGCTGGCGGTGTGTTGGAGAGAACGGCACAGGCAGATGATCGGGACCCACCAGCAGCTGTGGGTTTCCTCCCTCACCACTGATGACCACGTGAACGATGCATCTAGTCCCACTACACACACCGGTCGACGGGATCTGGCTAGATCTGTGACCAGCGGTGAGCTGAGAGAAAATATTGCTCCCACTGTCTTGTTTAGATGCAGAGAGGATGAGAGAATGAAGAGATCAACCCTAGAAAAGCAAGCGCTCAGCCTCCTGCCTATGTATATAGTGGAGTGATTATCTTTTTCTCTCCAGAACAAGCGTTTCAATTTGTGTTTGTGGTATTAAAGAAAAAGAAATTCTCTGTTTAATGTGACTACCTGGACTCGCACTTCGTACTATATTGTACTATAAAAAAAGATGCACGGTTTACATTCCAAATCGCTAGCTAGAACTTGAACTATATTTGTTTACAACACCTTTTCCTTTTGGTTTTCGTCTCCATGGTGCAATTCATGGATACAAATTTTAGTCCCTCTGTTCCTAACTATTTGTCTTTTTAGAGATTTCAACAAGTGACTACATACGAAGCAAAATGAGTGAATCTACACTCTAAAATATGTCTACATGCATCTGTATGTTATAGTCATTTGAAATGTCTATCAATACAAATATTTAGCAATGAAGGGAGTAGGAGTATTTAAAAGTCGAGGGCGGGGCTTTTCCTGGGCAGAACGTGCGGCAGTTTCGCCTAGCCGATTTGACAGAGAGGAGGTGAGGGACTATCGGATTCAACTTACTGCTGGAAAGGTAGGGCTATGTGATTGGATGGCTCGTTACTACTTGAAAGATGGGGTCTTGTTATATGACGACATATAATAGTCATTAACACGTCGGGAGTGGTGCGAAACACAACAACCCAGTGAACCAGCATGAGATAGCCATAGAAAACAATGTGGTGATATGGCTATAAAAACAACTTACGTCCTCCTCTCGGTTCATCGCCATCTACTTTCACCATTCCTGTGTTTTCAGTATCCTGCGAACAAAAAGAGGCCCTTAGACTAGTTTTGGTCCGGACGTTTTTTCAATATGTTATGTCAAAAAATTAATGAACGTGCTCCGGTTTCTATGAAAATAATCCGGTTTGCATATGGTAATTCATTCATTTATTTATTCTTCTATGGGGGCTTTGCGTGTAATTCATTAGGTGTGAAATGTAAAGTACGCCGGCATGGTTGCATACGCTCCGAGTCGTGCATGCACTACGACCCATATGCTATATGTCCCACGTGTCGGTGAAAAGAAGCACATGAAAATAGCCTATGAGTACATATAGGATGAAAAATGCGGGGAAAATTATGTACTATGAAATCGCGTGGACCCAACTAGTGGTGCTCTTCTACCTCGTTTCTCTCTCCTTCTTCTAACTCAGCCGATGCGCGGTGGGCGGGGTGGGGATTTGCGAAGGTACTAGTAAACTTGGACGTAGGTAGTAAACCAGGACGAAGACAATGATACGTCATACACTCATATGTGTACTATATATTATTAACGCCATCACATAAAAGTAAGGGATCACACATGCCATTTACTATTGGAATAAAAATGCCATACACTAACACATTAAGGCCACGAGGCGATGCGGTGCTGGTTACATGTGGCAAGAAGAAAGATGCATCCATCCACGACGTCCTCCTCCTCGACTCAGGGCGCCGGCCTACCAAACGGCGGCGAACTAGCAGCGACTTTCGTGGCCAGGACCACATGCTTCTAAACAATGGCGTCCAAAGATTCCAGCTGGTCGAAGAAGGCCAACATCTTCATGTCCTCCCTGGCCTTGTAGTGGCCTATGTAGATGATTTCCTCGTAGACGTGGATGTGTAGGTCGACAGTTTCTTGCATGGCGAGGCGCTGCGCTGCGAGCGCGACCTCGAGGTGCACATTCTTCGTCGCGACCTTCGGCAGCTGCAAGGCCTCCAGTGCTTGAAAGATTTCGTCACCATGGAGGTCAATGAGTGTGGCAGGAAACAAGGAGCCTGGGCGCGCGGGCTGGACGAGTATGGCAAGGTCGTCTGTGCGCTTCTTGACGGCGGTAAATTTGTGGATGGAACATACATTCATCTCGTCCACGTGAGAGGTGAAGCCAGCGTCGACGAGGGCTATGACGTCGACGGTCGCCAGCACTGTCTGGAATCGTTGTGCGGTGCAGGGCCGCAGGCCGGCGTCTTGGACGATCTAGCACAGCCGACTAGCACTCGCATCCATCGATGCAATGGGTGCTTGTGGCTTCTGGTCACTTGTCTTGGTGTTGGATTGGAGTGAGCAGTGTTGCGCAGAGACTAGGAGTAGATGGATTGGAGTGGTGGGGCACTTTTATATGAGAATCCAAACTATGTTGCATTAACATCGTGATGGCTCCATTCTGCTTCTCCGATTAATTCCCTCTACATGCCAATTGTATGAGGATGCACGATTGACAATTCAACGTTTCGGGAACCGCTACCCGCCCCTCCTTGGAATTCAATGTTTCAAGTCATATCAATGTAAATGTGTGTCAAAAGGAGACTACTGCATTGTGCACTGCGACCAAGGTGGAGGGGAAACGAGAGAAATCAATATTTATTTGCTAATTAATATGATTGCATGCAATGAACTGACCGCTACATGCGGTACCTCCGTCCTGGTTTATTAGTCCCCTTTGTAGTTTGTGCCAAACTTTGACCAGCGATTTAACTAACAAAATGTTAATGCATGTTAACAAAAATTATATCGCTGGATTCTACTTGAGCATAGTTTTCAATGATTTTTTTGACATGCACAAACATTTTGTTAGTTAAATTTATGGTCAAAATTTGGCACAAAATACAATAGGGACCAATAAACTAGGTTGGAGGTAGTACGTACGTCTCAAGGCATTAAAAACAACATGAAACAAGAAAGGTGGTCGGGTTTGTTTTGAGAATATTTGATTTTCGTAAGATAACTACTTCCTCCCTTCCCAAATATTTGTCTTTCTATAGATTTTAACATGTGACTACATAACAAGCAAAATGAGAGAATCTACACTCTAAAACATGTCTACATACATCTGTATGTTGTATTCCATTTGAAATGTCTAGAAAGGAAAATATTCGGGAACGGAGGGAGTATAACCTTAAGATCTGCATCCGACGGTGGCACCTATTTGACGCAAACAACAATACTAGAAAATAATTGCCACAAAACTGCTACACCACGCCCTTCCCCTACACATAAGACTGTCACACGAGCATTCGCAACTGCCATGTTCGGGTTGCGCTTGGCTCTTCGCCTCTTCGAGAAGTCGAACAATCGAAGATGCATGCATTACGTTCGCCGCATCAAGTCTTGCACCTCCTGCGTTCGGAGGCAAGCGACTGCGCACCGGCAAGCGACCGACATCTATTTCTGCGAGAGTACCCCCATACCAATCTCTTTTTCTTTTTCTTCTTCTATTTTTCAGTTCCTTGTTCCGCAAGCTAATGCATTAGCATGCACCCAGTACTCGGCGTTCTTTCGCCTTCCCTTCTAATCAATGAAATATGCAGCTCTCCTGTGTTTATTTCAAAAAAGAAGTGGAACAATGTTAGTACTACTTCTATTGTACCGAATCAACGGTTGCATGTCCACCACATGGGGGAGGGAGAGCTTCTTGTTGTAAGCAAAAGCTTCTCCTCGTCTGCGACCACCGCGCGCATGGGCAAGGGAGAGGGTGTGCTAGTAATCAAGCTTCTCCTTGTTGTACGAGTTGAGGCGGCACATCATGGCACGATTTTCTCAAAAACTTGTGTTTACAAATTCATGCATGCCGTGAGTTTCATGTTGATCCTTACATCTGTTGATTTAATGCACCTTGAAGTATGAAAATGTGATGATAAACATGTCAATGATGAGAGCACCTCCAGTGTTTGGAGGCAGCACTGCCTCTAACACCGGCCCCATATGCATGTAAACTTGTCTAAAAGACCCGCAATGTATACTAATATTTGTTGCAGCCTCTAACATTTACCCCACCACAAGGCTAAATATATATTCATCTCTTGACCAGATCATCATACAAACTTCAGTCAACAGGATGACAGGTAGGGCGAGAAGATTATTTCAATAAAAAAATGCTTCTAGACAACCTAGCATGGAGGCGACTCCAACGATTTTAAGCTTAGAGGCATCCGGTCTGTAGTGTATGGCATCGGTGCCTATTTTCGCAAGAGTATTGTTTATTTGTTATAGCCAGCTGACTCGGCTCTTTTGTACTTGCTCTAAGTCACCTTATGAAAACCAAATAATCCAAAAAAACTTAGGCATGTTGCGTTAACTCTCACCTCATTTATTGTTTTTTGACATGAATAAATCAATCAACCAACAATAGATGTGGGGCATGTGTGCTTTCAATGACTTGAGACTACCAAACACGACATGCACTGGTTAGTTCATTGCATGCAATGCTATTAATTAGCAAATAAACATTAAGGTCTCTCTTTTCCCCTCCTCCTTGGTTACGATGCACAACCTAAGATGACTTATTCACCTAGACGGAGGGAGTAACTTTATACTACCTCCCCTACACATGAAACTGCCACGCGAGCATTCGGGTTGCGCTTGGCTCTTCGCCTCTTCGGGAAGTCGAATAGTGATGGTACTACTACAATATGCTTCTAACCATCTAACACCGACTGAATGGCTGCATGTCCACCGCGTGCGGGAGGGAGAGCGTGTAACAAAAGTTTCTCCTCGTCCTGTGAGCCACCACCCTCATGGGCGAGGGAGAGGGGGAGGGTGTTGTAATCAAGCTTCTCCTTCTAGTGCACTCGATATACTATTTCAAAAATTGTGTTTACCGATACATTAAATAAAATGCATGCTTGCATGCCGTGTGTTTCCTTTTCGAGCCTTGCATGTGTTGATTTAATGCACCTTGAAGTAGTATGAATATGTGATGGTAAAACTTTCTATGCCCCGGCCCTAAAGCGAGAGATGGTGTTGCACGAGGAGGGCGAGATCATGACGACGAAATAGGACCGGATGTCGGAGGTCTATATCGACCTCACCTTGCTCCAGTGCCCTCGTGCCTCATCCCCTTGAAGCCTCCAGTTTGCGAGGTTTTAATAGATCTCGTCTATTTGGCTAATCGAGCAAGGTGTGGGTTTCTTGATTGATGTGATTTTCAATTGATTTGTGCAGTGCAAGGGAGGGCACCTAGCCTGCGCGAACTGCCGCGGCGAGCGCCTCGGGAATCAGCGACAGTGCTAGAAGTGCAAGCGCGGCGGTGGCTTCGATGTACGCAACATTCTGATGGACAATGTCCTCTCCTCGGTGAGGGTTGAGTGCCCGCACGAAGGCTGTGGGCTCTATCCGAAGCTCGCCGATCACCAGAGCGTGCGTCTCCTCCCGCCCTGTAAGTGCCCCGTGCCCGGCTGCGGCTACGACAGCCCACCACCGGCGCTACCTCGCCACATCAACACCGTGCACCCCATGCCCGTTCACATGATCCAGTACGGAAAGGTGCTCCAGCTGCAGGTGCCAGTGTCGGAGCCGAGGCGCTTGCTGTTTGCGGAGGAGGACGACCACGCGTTTTTTATGGTCGGTAGGGCGCTCAACATAGGTGCGCATATCGCCGTGTCGGTTGTCTGCATAAGAGCGGGGGCGTCCGCACCGCCACATTACGTCGCCAAGATGTGGGCGAACAGGCCTCTGGGATCGCCCAAAGGCACGACCGACTTTGTCAAGGTGGAAATAGAGGTGCCAAGCAGCAATGAGCTCGGTGCCATCGCCGTGGAGGAGCTCACCTACTTCACAGTGCCGCCCAAGCTACTGGTCGGGGCTGGGGATTGGAGGACGGTGTCCCTCCACATTCAGATTGACAAGATCACCTCCTAAATGATTCCACGGTGCCTTCTATTTATCTTAGTACTAATATGATAATATACTCTAACATCAGATCATCAGTCGAAGTAGGGTTTAGTATGGTCTACTTTAGCTTAAGAGATGGATGGCGATGCAGCAATTACTTCAACATCAAATGGGTAGCAGAAGTAATTTCCAACGGTCGAAGGGATATTATCTACCCATTGGATATAAGATCATTCATGTAAGAAGTAAACCTAAACTAGTAGAACGCCCGTGCATTGCTATGGGATACAATGCATGTATTTGAGTGACTCAACAACAATCATCACGTGCCTTTGTTTCTCTTCGCTCGGACCAGTCCGCCTAGTGGACTTCTTGTATTTTTTGTGAGTTGCGTATCCACTCCAATAATACTATTGGCAAGTATCTTTAGGGATGAATATCTCGGCAAGAACCTTCTCTCTTAACCTCTCAAAAAAACGTAAACCTTCTCTTTCTCCACTCTTCTCTCTTAAAAGCCCGTCGCTGCCTTCTACTAGTTCTGTAATATAGGTAGTACCCGCCGGTGTGGCCATCTACGCCTCGTAACACCCCGACGTAGGTGTGTGCGTGGGAAAGAGGGAGAGTGTCAATCTAATGCGTGTGAAAAAAATGAGTAGTCAATGGCTCGCCACGAGGCTATTCCTGGAGAATGCACCAATAAATGTAAGATTTGTATCCGACGGTGCCAGCTATTGCATGAAAACATCAGTAAAAAAGAAGTGCCATGGCATTTAACCAAACTGCCACGCCACGAGCTTTCCTACATGCATGGGCTGTGTTTACACGGTGGCTTAGCTGGAATAACATGATTGGAAGAAAACGCCCCTCCCCTACCCATGAAACTGCCACACGAGCGTTCGCAACTGTCATGGTCTGCTCCTATGTGCAATCTTCATTTTTTTAAAGCGATCTACAACAAAAGGCCAATCTTTTGGTGCGCAGTAGGCGGAGGAGTTTGGCCTTGTCGGTTTGCTACTGCTCACGTGCGGTCGAACATAAGCGATGTACCAAGCCGATGCACGTCGCTTTAGTGAGCAGCGGGCCGGACATATCGTCTGTTCATGCTAAGCGGTGGGCCAGACCGACCGTGTGTTGGTGCTACTGCTTACATGCAGTCGCACCTGTCAGTGATGCACCAAGCAGATGATCATCCCTTCAGTGAGAGGCGGGCCAGACCGACCGTGTGGTGGGGAGACCCCAGCGCGACGGGCTGTAAGTTTACGGTCTAACTTAATTTGTATGTAAAGGGTGACGCCCGCAACCTCTCAGAGAAAAAAATGAGTACTGCTTACCAACTACTAGTACTATACATGTTTGCTATATGGTTGACTATGTATGACATGGCAACATGTTGTTGGCTATACTATTAACCTTGCTAAAAGTACTAGTGCCACGTCCTCTAACAAGTCTTTCAACATGCGTCAAATTATCAATAGGGCTAACTCTCATTCGAGAAATGTGCTCCACCGTGTACACGCGCGTAGGTGTGACGGGAGGCAGTGCGTGCGTGCACCTCTTCTCTTCACTAGTCAACGTGTACGTGCAATGCACGTGAATTTGGATGTATATTAACTGCATGTAGATATTAATTAGGATATTATTGCGTGTTATTATGTGATTAGCACTATATTTGGCTGCACGCTAAACGTGTTGAGTGCTCGACATTGAAGCAGTCTAGATCGTTGGATTGACATGATTCGATGGCCGAGATTAATTGGATCTGCCTATTTTGGTCTTTTTTACATTGGTATAGATGGTATAGATATAGCTATAGATATAGATTCATGTCCTCCACGGCTCCACCTAGTGGGTGTGTTAGAGAGAGAGAGGGAGATGGTGTGTCCCACATGCCTCTATACATATGTTTCTGTCAAAGAGAGTCCTAAATACATAGTATATGTATGTGGAGTGGGCGATGTAGGAGAAGAGTGGGGAAGGGATCGTTTACGCACGTATCGATAGACATGGACAGATGGAATAACTTAACGAACGTACGAGCGCTAGGAAAGAGTGGGGGTGCATGTTGGGAGATTATGCGAGAGGCCAACCAAGCGAAGACAAAGTAAGGAGTACAAGAGCAAGACCGATAATTAAAGAGAGGGGACGATAATGTGCGTGGGCACGCTTGTCTGGTTGATAGACCGAGCGGAAGGCATGGAAGATAAGACGGGGAGGGAAATTAATGTGTGTGTGGCAGGCGGTACTATGTAGCTAGAGTGGTCGTGGTCTGGTCGATGTGTGCGCGGGTGAAGAGGGGGATACTTAACTAGAGAGATATATCAGACATTTTGTGTGGGGAGACAGCAAGAGACCTTGCTGCACATAGAGGGAAATCAATTGGTGCACATGCATGCATGTGTCAGAGATAAAGAACATCCCGAGTTACAAAGAGAGGGAGATGTGTATGTGCTGGGGGGAGGGGTACAACTACTAGCTTGTGTCACCGTAAGATTGCAAGATGGATAACAAAAGAGGAGGCACAACTAGCTTGTGACACTGCACGAGTGCAAGATGGATAACAACGGAGATGTCGACAGTGCCCGCGTGCCTTAGAGTTAGGATGGAAGGCATGGATGGTGAGAGGAGGGGAGGGACTATGTGTGTACATGTTTGTGTGTCATAGGCAGGCCTGGTTAGCTAGAGGGTATATCGATCGGTGTGTGTGGGAAAGATGGAGATGTAGGGAGATCGTGGTAGACCGACCTAAGGAATAAGAATGTGTGTGCATGTTGTAGAGGATGCAAAGTGGCGGTGAGTGCGTGTGCATATATGCATGCACAATATAGGAAAGTTATTGGATATCCACAAAGGGAGGAGGAGTGTGTGTGTGTGTGTGTGTGCGCGCGCGCGCGCGCATGTAAAAGACTCGCAAAGATGATAATCAGTACAAGAGTGGATTCAAATATTTGAACAAGAGCTCATGATGTTTGTAAGTCATGTATGCATGACTATAATGCAGACATGCCTGGCATAGTTTTGAATCAAACATGCTACATACTATACTCACATCGAACAAGGCCAAATCGATTTGAATTTGCGATACCGATGGTAGACATCGTCTCACCACCACTGCTCACCACATTGCATCTGTGCATGGCCATAACTATTCTAATCAGATAACGTGTGGCTTTGAAAGCTAACATCTAAATGTTGTGTGTGGGGGCGAGGGATGCATTGTTGTGTGTGTTAAACACGTTAGACATATGAAGACATGGTTTAGATTATTCTGAACATCTTGCTACCTAGACCAATGTACTATGATTTGGATTTAACTTAAAATGGATACTAATATTTGAATTGGAGATCGTATGGTACATGTAGTTCATGTGTTCATATAAGATGGAAGATCAAAATGTAGGACTACATCCATCATAAACCGCAAGGTCACCTAAGGATATATTCGAACTCAACATAACATAGATTCAAAAACTGAAATACGAGATCCTGGCATTCGTAATCGTATAAAATGAGACATGACTCTTTCTGGTGGTGGGAATTGATTTTTTTCTTGTTGGTGAGGGAAGTGCGGATTGATTTGGTATTGTAAAGGTTAATCTTGTTCTCCCGATTTTTTTTTGTTTTTTCTTGTAGTTTTTCATTCGCATTTGTAGCAATATAGTAAAATGGGACATCCTCGTAAAAATAAAAAGCAAAAAGGGGACATGAATCTCTTGTGTCTTGTATGAGCTGTCTTTTTTTTGTACACGTAAAGTTTGTTATGCCGAGCATGGAATCTGCGCCTTGTTATCCTAAAATTTTCGAAGCTAGAGTATCTTTGTCTCTTCTGCTGCAAAACACTCGCTTCTTGAACCCGTGTCGCGCCTTGTAATCCCGAAATCTCGATGCCCGCGAGAACTCCCTCCTCATCCAAAATCGGTCGCGCAGCCGAGACACGCGAAATCCCCCTTCTAACCCTTAGCCGAAAATGCCGCCTCGATCTCGCGTGGTTAAAACTGGTGGGGATACATTCGTAACTTGCCCCACATTTCAGACAAGCGTGTCCCTAAGCCATGGCTCCCTCTACCTTCCCCTTGGTTCCCCCCATTAGCACATCGAGGCCGCCAAAACCCGCGAAACCCCCGCTCCTCCGTCGGCCTCCCGACCACCGCCCAGGGAGCCTCTTTCCTGACGACGTCGTCCAAAGCAACAACTCGTCGTCCCTTATCCACTGCATGGGATGAGGGTCCATCGTCGATCTCTTCGTCCTGTCGGTTCAGCCGCCCCGTCCTGCACCCCTAAGGAGCCGCCTCGATGTTCGCCTCGTCTATCCTCCATCCCCACAGCGCTGTCTTCACCTACCCGACCGGAACCGCAGCACCCTCACCAATTCCTTCAACGAAGCCAAGGCCTACTCGGTGCCACCAAGGAGGTTCTGCACTCACTGCTACATTTTATCTTTTATTCGATCTCACGGGGCTGCCGATGCTTGATACCGAGCAGCAATGGCGGGTCTCCATCAACGGCACCGTCGCCGACCACTTCCTCCATGGCGTCCCTCCCCCAAGTCATTTCTCCCTCAGTAGCGATGTCCACACCAGCAATAGCTGCTGCTGCTGCTCCGAATCTCGCTCGCGCTGTTGCTGCAGCTATGTCTCTCGCTCGCGCTGTGGATCTGGTCTTGCTGTCGGTCGCTCTGCTCTTGCTCTCGTTCGTCCTGCTGCTCTGCTCTGCTCTTCCCTCGCTCGTGCTACTGCTGATGCTACACGGCCTGCGGCGGCTGTAGGAGTTGATGATTTAGCTCTCGGTCGCGCTGCTGATCCGGGTGCAGCAGCTGCTGATGCGCTCTCTCCTCTCTGCTATTGTGTTCCCTGCTTGAGTGGCTGCTGATTTAGATCACTGCTTCTCTGCTACTTGTGCAATCAGTTTTGTTAGTGAAATTTAGTTCCGGCAGTAAAATTCAGTTTCTTCAGTTAAGTTCAGAGTCAATAGTATTTACAGCATCTGTTGGAGCGGCCACTGCGCGGCTGATGCATTCTACATCTAGCACTTTTTGTCTATTTATTTTACATCATCTATTGCAGATTCTATTAGAATCCAATTCAGATTAATGCTACATGTCTTGTCGTACTTCAGACTCGCCGTCGTACACCTCACCGGAGCTACTCGAGCGACGGAATCGTCCATCATAGTGGAGCAGTACCATCGGCGTCGTCTGTAGAGGCCTCAGATCTTCTTCCCCACCTACGACGGTCACACCAGCCGCACCATCCTCCACGTCCAACCCAATGATGCTCAGGTCGACAAGGCTACGCCAAAGAGGTTGTACACTCGTCGCATCACTTTTTTACTCAACATTCATGTCGATTCCTTAGGGATCCTTTGGTTCAAGGCAGTTGCAAATCTAGAAAGAAATGAAGGGTGGTCACAAAGTTAACAGGGAGAAAACTAAATGCCCTTTTGAACCACAATTTGAATCAGTTTAGCAGTTGCAAATCTAGAAAGAAATTCCTATGCATGAAGAACAAGACTAAGGGGTTGTTTGGTTCCTATGTACACCTTGCTATACTTTGCCACACCTCGCCTTAGGCAAGTTTCACCAAGTTAGGTAGGCGCTTGGTTCTAGCCATACTTAAGGCAAGAATGTTTTTATTAGCAGTGAACCCCACATGTCATAGACACGAAAAGTGTGGCAAGATTCCCTCAGGCAAGCCAAAGTACGGCCAATAATTTGAGCAACTCAAGGTAGGCAAGTGTGGCAAAAATCATGTGCCAATATATGGCAAAGGTAGTCACAATCCATACAGCCCCTAAGTGCATTAGTGGCATATAATAAGATTCTAACTTCACATTTTTCATGTGGTTTGACTATAATTTGACCATGTTTCTCTCCATTCCTGTTTTCTTCCAATTCATGTGAACCAAACTCCCTGGTTGACAGAAATCATGTGTTTGCACATGCTCTGTTTTGCACATGCATTCCTATCTCCTATGTTTTTTCTATCCCTACGTTTTTTAGAATCCTCCAATTCTAAGGAGCACTTACAGATTTACTTCACTTGAGGTGCACCCCACCTGAGGTGCACCATCGATGAAAGCGTCCATCGCAGCAGAAATCCCCCTGCAGACCTCCTTTCACCGCCTCAGATCATCTTCCCCATTGTCGGCGGCCACACCAACGACATTACCATCATTGACTGAGCAGATGAGCCCTAGGACTACATAGTTCTGGAAGAGAGGTCGCACTCTTTCCTGTCTGCTTACTTTATACATCGATTATTATTGCGTGCTACTTTATCGTCCTTTGCACCTCTCAAACTCCGAGTCAGGTCAAACTAATGTTCAAAATTGATTTTTAATATGCATGTGGGGCACATATTGAGGCATCAACAAATAGTATATCTGTCTACTACCTGGTTCAGCTTGGGTCTTCTATATGGTTCATGTTGGGTGGGCAACAAACAGTAGAGGAGCCATCGTTTGTGTTTTTAAACTGAAGCTAACATCTTCCTGCTGTCATTAGTTTTGGATCTATCCACTCGTTGCTACAATCAGTCTTGATTCTCCATGCACCCCTTAGGCCTTACATAATCTAACTATGTTTCTTTATTATGCATGTCAGTTATTTTACCCAATCTTTCCGAACATGTGGGGGAAAAGATAGGACCGTTACGTGGGAATATAATGTCATGCAGACGCGGCTCCATGGTGGGTGCAGTGCCCCCTCCCCCCATTCCAGATTGTATTCCAGAGGAAGATAGATGTTCAGAGGGGGATTCAGAGGGAGACGACCACTCCTATTTACCCCGTGAGATGTTTACTCTAACGCGGCATGCTGATGTTGGTCATATCATGGATAAGCCTCGCATTGCTTACTTTATACTCCATCCGTCCCAAAATAAGAGAATCGACTTTGTACTAACTTTGTACTAAAGCTAGTACAATGTCGAGTCACTTATTTTGGGATGGAGGGAGTACATCTTATATGTCATCAACTTAGTTTAGATTTGCTTTGTGTGAATGCCAGCTGTATGGTTTCTATATCATATATGTGAATTATGCAATGATGTCTTGTTTAGCAAGGCATCATATATGTGAATCATGCATTGCCATCATGTTTAGCCAGTCATTGTATATGTGAATTGTATCATGCCATACTATTTGTTGACAATGTTTGTACATTCATCCACTCTTCCTGTGCATCAGCCATTTTGAGTCGGTGATGGGAAAATCTGGAGTGAAAACAAGGTCCTTTGAGCAGTCAGTGCTACCCGTCGATGCAGAATTCTTGCTAGTTACACATAGCTCCTTAGAGTAGGATTCAAAGACAGATGACTAGTCATATTCCCCCCAAGGTGTATGCTCTAACTTGGCGGGGTTATATTGCTCATATCCTGCATACGGTGTCTTGCATTGCTATGCCATCTGCTTAGATTAGACATGCTTTGTGTGAATGCCTCCTGTTTAGTTTCTATATAAGATATGTGAATTATCTAATGCCATCCTTTTTAGACACTTATTTTATATGTGAATTATGCAACGCCATCCTATGTAGCCACACATCATATATGTGCATTATCTCATGCCATCCTTTTTTCATTATGTATTCCGTTTTTGAACAATCTTTGTATATTGAACTACTTCATGTGCATCAGCCACTTGAGTCGGTTATGGAAAAATCTGGAGTATAAACAAGGTCTTCAGAGCATGCAATGGTACCTGTTGAAGCATATATCTCAATGGTTACAGGTAGATCCTCAGAGGATGATTCAGAGAAAGATGACCAGTTGTATGTCCCACCTGAGGTGTATGCTCTTAACTTGCAATGTTTATATTTTTCATATCATGCATATGGTGTCCTGCATTGCTTAGTTTAGACATCATATACAGAATGTTCAAATGCCATCTGCTTAGTTTACAGATCATATATGCGAGTGCCAGCTGCTTAGTATATCAATCAATTATGTGAATTATATCATGCCATCCTGTATACTCATACAACATGTATGCGAATTATTTCATCCCAACCTATTTTAGAAAGACATGACATAGGTATGCCATGTCATCCTGTTTAGATACTCATCATATGTTGAATAAAGCCATTCTATCATGTTTAGTTATCCATGATATATCTAAAATTGTGTCATGCTATCCTGTTAAGTTAGCCATCATATATGTGAAATTATGTCAGGCTGGCCTGTTTGGTTACAAAACATATATGTGAATAACCGCATATCTGTATCCATTCATTTTCTTCTTGTTTATTAGCCATTTGAATTGGATGGGGTGATGGCAGTATCTAAGGGAGTAAAAACACGTTCTTCACAAAAGACGGTGCTACCCGTTGATGCAGATAGAACTATGGTCGTACTGGCCCATGAACTGGCCCCACCACACATAACTGAGACTCTTACAGATTGTACCCCTACATCGTTGGAAAGAGAACCAGCTACACCCCATCTAACCCCAACCCCAGCAGATAGTAACCCAATTCTAGCTGACACAACACCATGTCCACCACAGATTACCCCCACACGACCAGTTAGTAAGGCAACTGCAGTGCCCAAAGCACAAAGACCACTACATCAAACCCAAACTCCATGTTTAAAGTAGAAGAGCAACTATTGTTAGGTCAGATTCCGTAGCTGTGGTGCATACTCCTTTGCTCTTGCATCACTGTATTTACTCATTCCAACTAATTTCGCATTTGAAGGATCCAATTGAAACTCCAATGGTGCAATAGGTATGTTTTAAACCTACTAGCAAGATGCCCGTGCGTTGCATGGAACATCAAGATGCATTTATATGAGTAGTTTATATATCCCATGGGAGATAAGGATGAACGAGGGAAGGCCTTATCTGCAAATGTGCAGAGGAGTGCGGGTATCTTTTTCCAAAATTGTCATAGTTTCCTTTGTATCCGTCAGATATAGATCGGATGGCCTATATTGCAGGATGGCAAGCACACCATCATCACCAACTCTATTTTTTATAAGAGTAGATAGAGATATTTCTTTAACTGGATTGCTGTTCTAACTTCTTTCTCTATGTTGATTTGAGTTTCAATTGTATAAACAGTTATGTTGTTAGTGCGGTGTAGTTTCCCACACTTATATTCTGTCTATGCTGCTTTGTCTTAAACGGATATGATTTGAACTGTCTCTATCTTGATTTGGCAACATAAACTAGAATGATATAGATCATACAGTGACCATACTACATAGATATATGTTTGTTTCATGCTGTTATCATGTCCACCTTACCACTGAACTAGTTTACCAAAATGAGTTTCATAATCAACATGGTAAACCTGTGACGTGTCTGCTTGTTCCTCTTGCAGAGTGCCGACAGAATATTGGAGAAGAGAACCCCATTATGCAATGGTAGAGAAATTAATGCAGATCAAGATAATGAGACAACCATGTTGGTCTCTAAGAAAGCTGGTAAAAACTATCTTGTAGATAGTGAGAGAACCCAAAGTCGTGCCTTGATGTAGTGTTTGAGTTACTGGCCACTACTGCTGGCACAAGCTCTTTGAATTAACTTGCTACCTAAATCAGTTCGGCTTCTTGAGTCTCAACTTCAAGTTGAAAGACATCGATCAGATGTGCTGCAACAGGAAGCCGAAGGACTGAGGAAGTCCCTGCAGAATTCAGATGCATACTTTCTGGTGCAACAACAAGTGTTGGAAGATTTAAGCGCCAAACAATAGAAAGCTAATAAGCTTGCTAAGCGTCTTGCCAGCATGGTGGATATCCAGGATATTGTTTCTTGTACTTTTGTGAAGTGGTTTCAGTTCTGGACTTGTTTTGCTGCGGCGTTTATTTGCACTGGTCACCAACTTTGACAACCAGTGTATGTAATATGCTGCTTTGTTCCCCTTATTTACATTGGTGGCGAACTTTGATGCCCAGTGGTTGTAATATGTGCAATAGCCGTAATAGCCTAGCGTATGTTGCTTGCTTATTTATTTCCTTGTTGTCTTGTTTATTTGTTTGCTTGTGGACAATGCAGTTCTTTTTCCATGGTTTGCTAGTGGCCGTAATAACCTATTTTATTAAAATAGGCCATAATAACCATGGGAAACATGCGGACCGTTGTCACCATGGCCTTCTACGAGCCGTAGAATCAATGGGCCTATTACGGGTCGTATGGTTGATCGGCTAAACATGGGCCAATAATGGACTGCATTATGGGCCGTAAACGGGCTAGACTGGCAGGCATCCGTTCATGGGCCGACCGTAATGGGCCTTTAAGAGGCCGACGAGTATAACTGACTTAATTCCGTCGACAGACATAACGAGCCGTTAATGGGCCGTATTTGATGACGCTATGAAAACGGCCCAACGGGTCAACGGGCCACAAACGGGCCGACTTTAACCATGGGCTGAATTAGACCCACAAGCGGAAAAGGCCAGTAACGGATCGTAAGCTACCGATGCTTCAAATCAGCCCAAGAATAAATTGGCCCTTAAAAGGCCGAAAGATAACACAGGCTGGGAACGGCCCAATGGAGTATGGGCCATCAATGGGTATGAAGCGGCATACTGTTCATTATGGGCCAGCTTCACTATGGGGTGTTAATGGGTCAAGAGTTATAAAGAGCCTCATATGGGCCAAAAGACGCCATGGGCCGTATATGGGCCGAAATTTACAACAGGTTGGAATCATATTGGACAGCCCAGATGAAGCTAGTGGGCCGAAATCAGAAAGGCCATGATGGGCGTGAGTTATCGGGTCTGAATGGGCTATATGTGAACAGGCCGTTAGCAGGCTTTCTATGGGCCGGCCCGTTATCCCTTGACCAAGTCAACCAGGCCGGCATTTTGACCTGAATGGTCCACTATCGGGCCGCGCCACGTGTCGACGTATCATAGGCACCTCATGTCCAGTGGTTGGTTGACATATGTCCGCGCGTGGAGCCGACATGTGGTCCCTTCGGCCAATGAGAATTTTACACGTGGAAAATTCCCATTGGTCCTGGCTGTTAACGGGTTATCGGATCCAAAACCAGACCCGATAGGGTTAACGGCGTGCCGTTATGGTGGATGCCACATGTCAGTTACCCTTGACGAAAGGACTTCCATGATGCACTATTTATCGTCATGGAAGTGGACACTTCTCTGATGATAATTTTGGTGTTGTCATGGAACACTTCTACGACAGCACAGGTATGACTATCTTGATTCTGTCATAAAATCATCATGGATGTACATACATGACAGAAAATGTGACCTACTGTAACAAACACGTATTATCACGGAAGTGTTTTTTTCTAGTGATACATGCGACTACAACTATTCGGTAGTCATAATCTATTTTCCTAGGAACCAAACAATATACTTTCAACATGGAATAGCTAGGACTTAAAATCCAAAGCATATGGGGTCATATGGCACAGAATAATGCTTGTTATGTTCTTGTGCATCCGGTTCATCCATAGCCCGATGATGCTGGTCTTGTGATGCGGCGGCACGCTGACGCCGACGAGCTCAACGATGGTGTTGACATGGCAGTGGTGCGGAAGCGCTTCTGGCAGTGAGAAGGAACAACAAGGGACACACCGACAAGCAGAAGTAGTTGTACTACATAGCGGCGGAGCCGCAAGGACCAGCGCCAGCCAGTTGCAATGGCAATAGCAAGCAACAAGCTGAGCCTGCAGGAGTAGCAAGGGCGGCAACTACACGGGCGAAGCTTAGGTTCATCATGCACATTGAGGAATTTCAGGTGACCGACCCGTTCTTCAGTCAAACATGTACAAATGGCAATTTGGTTGCTAGTTTTTGGCATATACAATCAAATTGTAATTCAAAGGATTGTTTTTATAAAATGATTAAATAATAAAATTCTAAAATAAGAAGTGGAAAATATCAAATATAATGTAAAAAGTGACAATTTATCAAAATATCAAATACAATATAAATAAACAGTGAACGGTGACAGATTATAAAATTAAAAAATGAGCCACCAACACAAGAAGCTTAAATAGTCCCACCCTACTACCTCATACCCCCTCTGTTCCCAAATATTTGTCTTTCTAGAGATTTCAAGAAGTGACTACATACGAAGCAAAGTGAGTGAATCTACACTCTAAAATATGTCTACATACATCCGTATGTTGTAGTCCATTTGAAATGTTTAGAAATACAAATATTTGGGAACAAAGGGTGTACTAATTTCCATCAGTTTTAATGCATTCTTGAGTAGTCAGGAGTCAAAGAGCTTCTTAGGGAATTAACAAAGCCAAGGATGAGGGGCGAGTTAGATTTATAGTTAAGGGAATAAATGAGAGGCCGTGTGATTTAAAAATCTATAATATAGACATAATTATATGGAACACTCTTGGGCATAAGAAAAAGTTTTGGTGACTTGTATCACTTGATCATATTTATTATTATTATTTTAACAAAATGCATAGAAGTTATAGGAATTCTTATTCCGTTGCAATGCAACGACATGTGGTGGACTAAAAGGAGGATGGGCGTAAATACGTGGAGACATGGGACATATAACAATGTCTCCCATTGCAACACACGGGCATTTGTGCTAGTCCTACTCATGCTAGTATTTAATGTTAATTATTATCAATGCATGATTATGACCGTTTTCGCTCTCTAGCTGGTCGCTTCTCAACCTATTGGCTAGCATTCGCCTGTACTAAGCGGGAATACTGCTTGTGCATCAAAATCCTTAAACTAAAGTCATTACAGATGAGTCCACTATATCTACCTATATGCGGTATTACTTTGTCATTCCAAATAAATTTGCGTGTGCCACCTCTAAATATTCAAATGAAGATCTATTTTGTGTGCCCATACCGCTCATGGAGCGATAGGGGGCGGTCGGTATCTTCCATGCTAAGCGGGTTATTCTCATGATGAGTGTTTATTCACTTGTCCTTGCACGAGAGGGGCTGCTAATCGGGATTCCCAGTCCCATGAAAAAAAACTACAATAAAAATGAAACAATCTCCCACTGACTATTGTTGGTATGGAGGACACCCGAGGATTCAGTTAGCCATGGCTTGTGTTTTTTCGTGGAGGGGGAGTAAACTTTACTCTTTCGGCTTGGGAACTGCCGCTAATTTGTTCAACATGGAAGATGTTGATAACCCTTGGTCGTAACATTGACAGGAAATGTATACCTCCCAAAATTATATTTATCTCGGATTTAAGCTTCGATCACTAGCATCTCCACAAATCTATGCTTCCCTCTGCGAAGGGCCTATCTATTTACTTTTTATTTTGAGTCATCACCTTCTAAAAAAGCACAAGTACTAAGAGCACTATTGTCATTCTTATGTATTGAGTATAGTTAATGTTTGGTGTTAGCATGACTGTATCTCTTCTGCCATGAATTACAATGTCTAGTCGCTGCTTGAACTTTGGAGGTGCTCTACATTTAAGTTTTGCGTTCTCAGAAAAGGCTAGCGATATACCATCATTGTCATATTATATCATGATTGTTTGGATAAAGTGTTGGCATTTGAGATATTTTATTATTGCTCGCTAGTTGATTATGCCATTGATATGAATGAATATAATTTCTAAGAGTTATAATTTGCATGTTAGTTATGATCTTTGCTTAATCATATATATATATAGACACAAGAACAAAAGAGCTCATAAAAGTTTTTCTTTATCACTTTTAGTTTGTCAACTGAATTTCTTGAGGACAAGCAATGACTTAAGCTTGGGGGAGTTGGTATGTCTCTGTCGCATATACTTTTCCAAACACTTTTGGTCCTATTTTGGACTCTAATTTGCATGATTTGACAGAAACTAACCCGGACTAACGTTGTTTTCACCAAAACTACCATGGTGTTATTTTTCTGCAGAAACAAAAGTTTTTGAATAGGACGAAACTTTTTGCAGAATTATTTTTGAATAAAAGAAAACTACTGGAGCAAAGACCCACTGGAGGGGGGCAGGCTATCCACTAGGCACCAGGGCGCGCCACCCCCCTCTGGCACGCCTTGGTGGGAAGTGGGGCCCACGAGGTTCCGCAGACCCTAATTGCAACTATATAAATTCCTATTTTCAGAGAGAAAAATATGGAGGAAGTTTTATCGTGTTTTACAATACAGAGCTGCCGCCACCTCCTATGTTTCATCGGGAGGCCAGATCTAGAGTCCGTTTGGGGCTCCGGAGAGGGGGATCTTTCGTCTTTGTCATCATCAACCATCCTCCATCCCCAATTTCATGATTCTCACAGCCGGGGGTAGGTAATTACTTTGTACTCTCACTGGGCGGTGATGGGTTTGATGAGATTCATCATGTAATCGAGTCAGTTTTGTTAGGGCTTGATCCCTAGTATCCACTATGTTCCGAGATTGATGTTGCTATGACTTTTCTATGCTTAATGCTAGACACTAGGGCTCGAGTGCCATGATTTCAGATCTGAACCGTTTATGTTTTCACCAATATATTTGTGTTCTAGATCCGATATTGCAAGTTATATGCACCTGCTACGTGTTATGATCTGCATACCCCAAGGTGACAATAATTGGGATTCTTTTCGGTGATTACCATAGTTTGAGGAGTTCATGTATTCACTCTGTGTTAATGCTTTGTTCTGGTTCTCTATTAAAATGAGGCCTTAATATCACTAAGTTTCCTTATGGACCCCGCTGCCATGGGACGGTACGACAAAAGATGTCATGCAAGTTCTTTTCCGTAAGCACGTATGACTATTTACGGAATACATGCCTACATTCCATTGATGAATTGGAGCTAGTTCTGTGACGCCCTAGGTTAGGACTGTTATATGATGAATATTATCCAACATTATCACCGATCCAATACCTACGAGTTTTTTACTTACTGATCTATGCTAAGTTACTACTGTCGCTGTTACTATTACAATTACTACAAAACTACTATCAGTGTTTCTACCGTTACCATTACAATCGTTACTACTACTATCAAATTTCCATACTACTTTGCTACTGATCACTCTACTGTAGATATTTAGTCTCTATGTGTTGTTGAATTGACAAATCAACTTCTAATACTTACAAGTATTCTTTGGCTCTCATTGTGTCAAATCAGTAGATTTGGGTTGAATAATCTACCCTCGATAACTGTTGCGATCCCCTATACTTGTGGGTTATCATGACCTACGGTGGGCTGGCAGCCTAGACAACCACCTCCTGCCTTCGGGCCGCGGTGGCGTAGCAGGTGATGTCCACGGCGACCGACGGTCAGGTGGCGGCCATGACGGCCACCTCCCGCCTTCGGGACACGATGGCGGAGTGGGTGATGGCCCTAGCTTTCGTCTATCTCACACACATTTATCTGGACAACCGTTTATTTTGTCGTGCCTAATAGACAACAGTTCATCCAAGTGAATTTTATACCGTATATCACACACACCTTGATCTGGCTGACCATTTCTGTTGTTTGGGTCATCGCAAACAGTTCATATGGATCAATTGTATGCCACATATTCCACACACAACTCTAATATGAATCGTGCTTGATGTCTCAACCATCCCACGCAATTCTTCTTATTAGCGACGGTTTCATTATGAGACCGTTTTGTGATGCATGCATTGCACAATGTTTGGTCGAAGGGTCTCTGATTCATGTGTCGCATTAGCAGGTCGTTGCACTAGTGTTTATTGCCTTTTTTATAGGTTGGGTAGGCACCTTCATCTCTTTTCCTTTTTTTCTTGGCCTTTTTCAAAACAACTGCATCCAAGAGCTTTGTTGAAGGTGTTAGAAGGCAGACCCTTCGGACTAGGCCCATCCTTATAAGGATTTGTGTTGTTCATATTTACCTCGGCGGGTTGATGGATTGACAACTCATACTAGTTGATGTGAAGCACCTTAATTCCTAGAATATCCAAGTCTCGAATATACACTCCTCTCGCCTCCATCCAATAGGTTAAGGTTGGGTCAGATGGGGGATAATATAATGGTCATGCTCAATGTAGAAATGCAACAAGGGGACACCCTATCGAGAACTATTTTGTTCTTTGGCTAGAGGATGAACTGATTTGTGACACTACCCGAAGGTTGTGGCTTCCTCTTCGGGTAGTTCAGGCACTCCTTGTTGGGGAACGAAGCATGAAAATAAAAAAATCCTAACACCCAAGATCTATCTAGGAGAAGCTTAGCAATGAGAGGGGAGAGTGTGGCTACATACCATCGTAGACCGAAAGGAGAAGCGTATATAATGTGGTTGATGTAGTCGTACTCTTCGCGATCCGATTATGATCCAACTGATCTACTTCCGAACGGATGGCACCTCCGAGTTTAACACACGTGCACCTCGATGACGTCTCTTCCTCCTTGATCCAGCAAGAGAAGGAGAAGAAGTAGATGGGGTCACAACCAACACGACAGCATGGTGGTAATGGTGGTGGTGGAGTCGGAATCCCGGCAAGGCTTCGCTAAGCGAAAAACTATGGATGAGAACTATGACGGGAAGGAGAGACAGGGTAGCATCCATGGCCAATGTGTTGGGGGCCCTTTTTGCGCCCCTCCTATTTATATGCGTGGGAGGGCTATGAGTACAGCCCTACTCCTAATAGGAGTTGGGGCCAAAGGGGGTGAGTACTTGGACTCCAAGTCCAATCCTGTTCTTACTAGGAACACCCTTTTTCCCTTCCCTTGCCACATGGGCTTCTGAGGACTTGGTGTGCCTAGCCCAATAAGGCCAGGGCACCTCCCCTTAGCCCATGCCATCTCTTGGGACGTGGTGGACCCACTTGTGGACTTGCGGACCCCTCCGGAATCCACCGGAACATTCTCGAAGCTTCTCGGTGCAGTACCGAAAAAACTGCACATTTTTCCGGAACCCAAAATATGACTACGCATATAGAAATATTGACCTCTCGGCCATTCCAAGACTCCTCGTGACGTCTGGGATCTCATCCGAGACTCTGAACAACATTTGGTTACCAATCATCATATATCCCAATACTACTCTAGGGTCATCAAACATTAAGTGTGCGACCCTACGGGTTCGGGAATCACATAGTCACGACTGAGACACGTCTCCAGTCAATAACCAATAGTGGGACCTGGATGCCCATATTGGTTCCTACATCGATGAAGATCTTTTAACGGTTCAACCATGATGTCAGGGATTCGCTTTATCTCGTATGCAATTCCCTTTGTCTAGCGATGTGTTACTTGCGCAAGATTTGATCGTCGGTATCTCCATACCAAGTTCAATGTCGTTTCTGGCAAGTCTCTTTACTTGTTCCATAATACAAGATCTCATGACTAACTCATTAGGCACATTGCTTGCAAGCTCTTTATGATGTTGTATTACTGAGAGGGCCCAGAGATATCTCTCCATCATACAGACAAACAAATCCCAGTCTCGATCCATGAAACTCAACACGGACCTTCGGAAATACCAGTAGAGCACCTTTATGATCACCCAGTTACGAAGTGATATTGGATAGCACACAAGGCATTCCTCCAATATCCGGGAGTGACATGATCTCATGGTCTAAGGAACTGACACTTGACATGAAGAAAGATGTAGCAAATAACTAAACAATCTGATGCTAAGCTTACAGTTGGGTCTTGTCCATCACATCATTCTCCTAATGACGTGATCCCGTTATCAAATGAAAACTTATGTCTATGGTTAGGAAACCTTAACCATCTTTGATCAACGAGCTAGTCTAGTAGAGGCTCACTAGGGACATAGTATTTGTTTTTTGTATTCAGAAATGTATTTAAGTTTTCGGTCAATACAATTCTAGCATGAATAATAAACCTTTATTATGAATAAGGAAACATGATAATAACATATTTATTATTTCCTCTAGGGCATATTTCCAACACTCCCAATTTCTTCCAACCTGGTTCCAGGCTGAACACTTGCACCTTCACCATATCCAAGTAATGCAGAGCATCCTACGGATATCACCTTGTTAAGAGTCCATTTGGGAAGTTACATGTGCGAAATTTACTTCACATACATAACGGTGAATCATCTCCTTTCCATGTTCTCATTAACCCCTTCGAGGATGGTAAACTACTTGTCACTTTTCCTGTGTGCATGCATAGGTATTATTGGAGCTTCACGGATGACAAGGAGGAGTGAAAGCACAAAGGAATGACTACACCATCTACGAAGGAAGCATGCATGAGACGACGGAAGAGGACGGCGCTGCTGAAGCTGACATCCTGGCCCTGGCCGGACATTTGGCGCTTGTGCAGACAAGAAGGAATTACGGCAGTAGAAGGTTAAAGAGCATCAACGGTCGGACATCTGGCATGAGCCTGGACATCTTTTGCCACATGACATCCCAAAAAACTGGCCTCCTTCCAGAAATCAGACGAGAAGGCGACAAAAGCTGGGACCCACTTGGCTCGAACAACCGAATAACCGCCAGACATCCGATGCCTCATGAAGACCCAGACATGCGGTCTGCGTGCGCGCGGATTTGGGCAAAGCCCTCGTATCTCTTTGCCTTTTCCCCCTCACTTACCCCTTCATGACTTGGGCTGTAAATACTCTTTCCCCTGCTCATTTCTAAGGATAGCTAAGAATAGATCTCATATCGTAGAGCTTAGCTCATGTGTCTCCCTTTGTGGGAATTCTCTTGAGAGAGACACTCCATTGAAGTTCAAGACCTCCATTGGAGCAGATCCTTAGGGATTCAAGAATCCTCTTAGGGAAGATCCAGCCATGGCTTCAAGACCCATATCTACATGAGATTTAGATGAACTACTTGGTATATTTATTTCCCTTGGTTTTCTTGGATCTTGATGTACCTACTACATTTCTTGTCATTTGAGGAGTACTTGGAGTGAATCTTGTCCAATAGAATGTTTTCCCCATTGATTTGTCCATGTTTCTCTTCGTGTTCCTCGTCTTCTTTGTGTTCCTCCTCGAATATACCTCCAATTTGTGAACACCCGGCCACCTAGGGTTTTGCCCTACATCATCTTGGATCAGAGCAAGGTTCTCATGAATTTGGAGCCCCATATTCCTCACTTTCTTACTTTACTTCAAGTTTTTTTCTCCCCAATTTTGAAAAAAAATCTCGCACAAAAAGAGCGACCAACTTCTTCTTCCATTTGTCATTCCTGTGAGCTTTTATTCATTTTAATCCATGGATCTAGTGTTTGGCAAGTAGATCTACCTCCCTTGGCATTCCTTAGCTCCAGTTTTTCTTTCTTTTTTCTTCCAATTTTGCATTTGGAATCACCTATTTCTAAAAAAAATCGAGTTTTTGAGATCCAAATAGAGATCTAGAAATCGTGGGGCCAGACATCCAGGCCCCCAATCAGACATCCAACACCTAGAGTGCCCAAACACATGCAGTACTGGACATCAGTCCCCGGACTTTCGGCCCCTGTAGGTTTCAGCCTCCCGTGTTTCACCTTTCGGCCATAACTAATTCATCCGGAGTCTGATTTTAATGTTCTTTAGCTCGTTTTGTAGTTATTGGCATCCACCATCCACTAATATTAGTTCCAACACCATTTAACTCCATCAAATTTCTCAAAATTTGGTAAGTTTTCCTAGGTCCTCCATCATAAATTCTGCACCACCACCCAAAACTTCTTCAGCCTAACCTATTTTAGTTCCCATTGCATGTGTGGTTGCTTGAGTTGTTATTTGAGTCTCCTAAGGTGTTTTGTCTACTTAGGGATGATTACTTCATCATCAACCACCGGACGACATGTATCGCTCCATTGACTACATCAACCACAAGCTTCCGTACGTGACGACGATCATCCATCCTTTTAGACCAAGTTCAAGAGGAAGCAAGGCCACCTAACCACTGGGTTCGTGAAAGGTTATGTGTGACGAAGGTATCCATTTCGTCGCAAAGTTTTTCTTCCTTTCCATTACACTTTGATAGCCCACCATGTTTGCGATCACCTCCTTACATACCAAGACTAGCTATCCGAGCATTGTCGGCTTCATGAAAACTTGAGTACCATAGTGATACAATATCATATTGTTGCATCATTTCATATATCATATGGTGTACTTGCTTTCTCCCATGCATATATTCTGATACTTGTCTCATGTATCCATCCAATTTCTAAGCTCCTAGGAAATCGAGACCCGTGAGCGCTCGGGGGCTACTTTGACGTGATGGACCCTGCACATTAGCCTTAGGAGCGATGGTCTCTCGGCTGGACAGTCAAGTACGAGATTTTGGTGCCTGATTCCATGGCTAGACACGCCTGAAAACAGGATGGATTAAAAAGAAATGTGTGGAAACTAAAAAGACAAAGGAAAGTTGGTTTGTGAAAGTGAGGCATTCGTGGGTCTTGAGGGGATGCTTAGGGGAGTAGGGGCCGCCGCCTGTGCCGCTCGATTCGAACTCGAAGGGTTGGGATGGCGCGGTCTTTGTGTTGCTCGAATCCAGGTCCTACTGCCCATGGCCTGTGGGGACGCCGCCGCCACTGCTCTAGGGCCTTTCACCTATTATGTGTTGTGTGGGCATAGAGGGGATCGTGACAAAGGGGTTTCACCGCTGTGGCGGTCGAGCTGACTTTCATTCGTTGCGTAGAGGAAGACATGGGCGGGTGCCGGGTTGAGGGCTTGAGTGCTCTGGAAGGCCATCCCCTCCATCTGGAATGACAACAGCGGAAGAAACATCCTCATCGGTGGTGCATGATACGTCTCCACCGTATCTATAATTTTTGTTTGGTCCATGCTATTATATTATCATTCTTGGATGTTTTACAATCATTTTGTAGCAACTTTATATCATTTTTGGGCTAACCTATTGACATAGTGCCCAGTGCCAGTTGCTGTTTTTTGCTTGTTTTTTACATCGCGGAAAATCATTATCAAACGGAGTCCAAACGCAGCAAAACTTTTTGGTGATTTTTTCTAGACCAGAAGACACCCAGTGGGCGAAAGAAGTACCAAAGGGGAGGCCCGAGGTGAGCAAAAGGCACCTGGGAGTGCCAGGAGGCCCAGGCACGCCCGGGTGGGTTGTGCCCACCTCGGTGGCCTGCCGCACCGCCTCTTCTCTCTATATATGCCCAAATATTCCAAAAACCATAAGGGAGTAAACGAAATTTTGTTCCAGCCGCTGTCAGTTCCAAAACCATGAGATCCAATCTAGAGTCCTTTTCCGGCACTCCGCCTAGGGGAAAATCATCACCGGTGGCCATCTTCATCATCCCGGCGGCCACCATGATGAGCAGGGAGTAGTTCACTCTCGGGGCTGAGGGTTTGTACCAATAGTTATGTGTTTAATATCTCTCTCTCTCTCTCTCTCTCTCTTGTGTTCTTGAGATGCACAATCTTGATGTATCGCGGTCTTTGTTAACATAGTCAGATCGTATGGTGTTTTCCCCTCTCTATCTTGTTGTGATAAATTGAGTTTTCCCTTTGAGATTTCTTTGGATTGAATACTTTTATTGATTTGAGAACACTTGAGGCATGTATTTCTATGAATTCCCGTGGTGACAATGGGGTATCATATTGATTCACTTGATATGTGTTTTGGCACTCATCTTGTAGATTCCCTAAGTGACATTGGGGTAATCTATGCATACGGGTTGATGCACGTTCTTGTATTTTTGTTGGACAGAGTATTATGAATCTAAAATTGTTTGATGCATATCATATAATTAACTCACGAATACTCGCGGTGACATTGGAGTATCTAGGTGACATTATAGTTGCTTGATGTGTATCATATGGTGTTATTTTAGTACGAACTCTTGATAGATCAATTGAAAAGGATAACTTGATATTATTTTAGTACAAACTCTTGATAGATTGATCAGAAATAATAACATTGAGGCGGTTTCATACCCTACAAACAATTTCTTCTTATGTTCTCCGCTAGATAGGAACTTTGGAGAGATTCTTCATCGCACGTTGAGGGATGGCTATATGATCTAACTATATTAGCATTGTTGAGAGATTGCACTAGCGAAAGTACAGACCCTAGGCCTTGTGTTCAAACATTTCAATACCGTTTGTGCTCCGTTTTATCACTTTCTACCTTGCTGTTTTTTATTGTTCCTATCACAAAATGAATATCTACTATCCATATTACACTTGTATCACCATCTCTTCGCCGAACTAGTGCATCCATACAATTTGATGTGTTGGGGACACAAGAGACTCTTTGTTATTTGGTAACAAGGTTCTTTGAGAGAGACTATCTTCATCATACACCTCCCACAGATTGATAACCTTAGGTCATCCACTGATACGTCTCCAACGTATCTAATTTTCTCACGCTTTTCCTCTTGTTTTGGACTCTAATTTGCATGATTTGAATGAAACTAACCCCGGACCGGCGTTGTTTTCAGCAGAACTACCATGATGTTGTTTTTGTGCAGAAATAAAAGTTCTCGGAATGAAAGGAAACTTTGCGAGGATTTTTTTATGGAATAAAAGAAAATTACTGGAGCCAAGACCCACCAGAGAGACAGCCCCTCGGTGGGCACAACCCACCAGGGCGCGTGCCCCTCTCCTGGCGCGCCCAGGTGGGTTGTACCCACCTGCTCGCCCCACAGACGACAACCCTGATCCTTTAAATTCCTATTTTCAGAGAAAAAAATCAGGGAGAAAGAATTATCGTGATCCACGAGACGGAACCACCGTCACCTCCTGTTCTTCCTCGGGAGGCCAGATCTGGAGTCCGTTTGGGGCTCCGGAGAGGGGGATCTTCGTTCTTCGTCATCACCAACCCTTCTCCATTGCGAATTCCATGATGCTCCCCACCGGGAGTGAGTAATTCCTTCGTAGGCTCGCTGGTCGGTGAGGAGTTGGATGAGATTCGTTATGTAATCGAGTTAGTTTTGTTAGGGCCTGATGCCCAGTATCCACTATGTTCTTAGATTAATGTTGTTGTAACTTTGCCATGCTTAATGCTTGTCACTTTGGGCCCGGGTGCCATGAACTCAGATCTGAACCTTTTATGAATTCATCATTATATCCATGTTTTAGATCCGATCTTTCAAGTTATGGTCACCTACTACGGTTATGATCTGACAACCCCGGAGTGACAACAACCAGGCCCATTCTCGGTGATGATCGTTGTTTGAGGAGTTCATGTATTCACTATGTGTTAATTCTTTGTTCCGGTTCTCTATTAAAAGGAGGGCTTCATATCCCTTAGTTTCCAATATGGACCCCACTGCCACGGGAGGGTATGAGAAAAGATGTCATGCAAGGTCTTTTAATAAAGCACGGATGACAATTTATGGAATACATGCCTACATTATATCGATGAACTGAAGCTAGTGCCGTATCGCCCTAGGTTATAACTGTCACATGATGAATATCATCCAAAAAGTCAACGATCCAATGCCTACGAATTTGTTCCATACTTATCTTGTTAAGTTACTACTGCTGGTGCTACTGTTACACTTTCTACAATATTACTAATGTCACTGTTACTCTTACTATTACTGCTATCACTACTATCAAAACTATCAAACTACTTTGCTACTGATCACTTTGCTGCAGATAATTAATCTCCACATGTGATTGAATTGACAACTTAGCTACTAATACCTTCAAATATTCTTTGGCTCCCCTTGTGTCCAATCTATAAATTTGGGTTGAATACTCTACCCTCCAAAATGGTTGCGATCCCCTATACTTGTGGGTTATCAAGACTTTTATCTGGCGCCGTTGCCGGAGAGCATAGCTATATTTGTTGAGTCGCTTGAGATTATTATCATATTATCACTATGAAGAATCAGAAGGATCCAAAGACTAAGATATTGAACATATAAAGGATGAGCCAGTGCGCCCAACTAGCGGCCGTGGCCACGTCTCCTTTTTTGCAATGAATAGTGTGAGCGAAGGGCCACATCCAGCGTGCGAGGCTGCGAGCGAAGGGCCACATCGAGCGAACAAAGGGCCCGAGCCAGCGTCCACCTGCAGCATCGCACCTCAGTCGCTTCCCCCTCCTCCCACCTCAAGAACCCTAGCCGACGCCTCCTCCTCCTCCTCCTCCCACCTCAGCCGCCTCCCCCGTCCCCCCTCTCCCACTACCCCCATCTCGTTCGCTCCGGGTGCGGAGGCGACCTTCCCGACGATTGTGGTGCTGGCTCGAGGCGGGCACGCAGCCACTCCTTCTCTCCCTTCCACCGCCGCTCGTCGCAGCTCCGACTCCCCGCCTAGCAGCGGCCAGAGAAAGGCTGCTCCGCCTCTCCGCCTCACCTCCTCTTCCTCTCTTTCTGAGGGCGCCAGGAGCATGGCCTCGATCTGGAGCAGGAGAGGCCGAGACTGATATGGGAGCAGCTCGGCTGCGCGTTGGTGGTGACCGATGTGCTCAGACTTGTGGCCCGGTCTCGCCGCCGCGCGCAATCTACCTCTCCCCGCAGACATGCTGGCCACCTCCCCACCTGACGCACATCTTCCCCATGGGGCCATGGAACGCGGTGAGCAGCAGGTAGGAACGTGGGGCGCTGAGAAGGCCAGCTTCGTCCTGCTCTTGTGCCACCGCCCACCCACCTGAGAAGCCCGTTCACAAACCCGTCATCCACGCCGCTCCTGCTCAGCTCGTTCCCATCTCTGGCAGGCAGGCGAGCTCCTCCTTTCTCTCCATGTTTCCCTTTGATTTTGTGCTGGCATTGACTGTGTGTTTATGTTGTTGCTTTGGGAGATATTGCTACTACTTGTGATGTTAGATGTGTGTGTTGCTGGTTCTGGTGCTGCAAAGCCTGGCTGTTGGTTGTCCTGACGCTTTGTGCTCCTAGCTGCTGCTGGTTGCTTGTGTTGCTGGTATGTGCTACACTGCTGCTACTTGCTGTTTGTTGCTTCCTTGTTTAGTTATTTGTGAAACTGAAAGTCTTTTTGAAAAGAAAATATTGAAGATAACGCTATGAGCTGATGAGCTGACCTTCATTTTCATTTTTTATTTAATAATTGATGAAGGATATGTCATATATTCAGTTGCTAACATTTTCTCTCTATGGTATAAGAGAGGCTTGGTACGCGTAGGAAGAAGCACGCAGTACCAGGTCGAGCGCACAGACCTCGACGACAAGAGACCAGTACACTTAACAAGCCCCAAAATACTACTATGATATTAGTTAAATTCAGTTGAACCTGTAGTGATGCCTTTATTCTTCAGTTAAATTTTTTTAGTTCGAGGAACCAGTAGTGTCGCCTCTGTTCTTCAGTTAAATTCAGTAGAGACATTATGGTACTTACAACAACTCCATGTTATTTCGTTTTGTGTTGCAGCGAGTTCCACGCATTTTAAAGCTACAACCGCTAGAAACCAAAGTAGTGCATCCAGAGAAATGATCATTACAATTTTCTTTAATATCTAGATACTATGTTACTTGAAGTATTATCCTGGTTGCATGTAAGTGGATAGTGTCAATTCATTGATAAACAATCAGTCAGTAGTTGAGCACCGACATCTTCAAAAAAGTGTTTGAAAGCACTTATCGATAGCTATGTGCATCTTCGGTAATAAACAATAAATAGCTTCCCAGCGATGACGGCGGCGCTGGATTCGATCTGCAGGAAAGAGAGGGAGGTGCGGCTTCGAATGGGAGAGGGTCTCCACCGGCGTCGGCCTATGCCTGCGAGGTCGTGCACGACCTGGCGATTGGAGTTCAAGCAGGAGAGCGGCCTCGGCAACGGCACGAGAGGAGCGGTGGTGGCGGCGTGTGTGAAGAGGTGCTGCCCAAGAGGACGGGGGGCGGAGCGGCAGGTCCGGGTCACAATCTGGGGAGGGTATGAGGCAGGGAAGGACGCCGCCATCAAGTCTTCCTTCCGTCCCCTCTGATTTGTATTCTTCCCACCGCCTCCTCCCTTGCCTCCTCACGCCGCCCTCAAATTAAAGGCAACCAGGACAGCGAGCGGGCAAGCTCAAGCTGGTGAAAAGTGCTTTTACGTTTTCCTTGTGTCTCTTGGCCTTAGTTTGTACGGTCAGTTCTTGCCTTGGTGAGATGTATGTGTTCTCTAAACTCTTTAGCTATGTAGATAGCGGCTAAATTTATCAAGGATTTGTAATGCTCATATGTTTGATCCTCACGTAACTATGGTTTCCTGGAGATCTGTTTTAAATATGCCTGTCGGCAATTCTGGCATACGCATCCAACATGGGCCGGTTCAGCTTTAGGAGAGGTTCAATGATGGGGCAAGGGCCCATGGTTCCTTGCTGCAAACGTGTGACTCCTTGGCTATGGTGGATGTTTTAGCTTTTTAACTTATTTTTGTGTGCCAATAATTTACCAAATTAGCTTGTCAAATTAATTGTTTTTTTGTGAGACTTGTACGAATTTGGTGCATGCAGTATAAGGAAAACATAGTATATTTGGTCATCTTCCCCGCATAGGGAAATTATATTGTTTACTTATATTTTGCTTTCTGAAAAATATGCTTTGCCCTTTGACTATGTACATGATTATGTCCACTTTTAATTGGCGTGTCTTGTAGAGGAGACGGTCAACATTGCTAAGATATACCTGGTTATGAAGCTTGTCATTGGTGGCAAAATTTTTGACAAAATTGTGAGTTGCTCATTCCTTAGTGAACATTGTGGATTATACCTCCCACTATGACTATGTGCTTAATTTGTTGTGATGTGAGAGAGGAGATGTTTCCAGCAGCTGATCAACACTACCGACTGTTGTCATACAAGAGGCATCTATCACCGTAATATGAAGGTAATGTGGGGTGGTGGTTACTGATATGCTCTATGGAAAGAAAAGTGGGTTGATAGAATTTTTCTTCTTCCATATGTCATCCTGGAAATCCTATGCTGTATGCTAACGACACTCTCAAGGTGATTTTGGAATAAGCGCTCTATCGCAGCATGTCAGAGTAAGTAATCTGACTCTTGTATGGGAAGAAAAGTTGGTTGCTAGCATTTTAGTTCTTCCATATATCGTCCTAAAAATTCTCTGTTTGATGCTAATGACAGTCACAAGATGATTTTGGACCAAGCGCAGTATCGTAGCAAGTCAGAGTAAGTAAATTGACCTCCTATTCTTTTACCAGCTTGATGCAAATCATTGTGTTGCAAATTCAGTGCTTTTTCCAGCGTGTCCGGCTTGTTTTACATTTTGCTATTTATCTAACAACGATGTGTGTGATCTCAAATTAGCTGATAGAACTGATGATTATTTTTGCATATATTTCTGCTATCTTTCAAGAGGATGGGCTGCTAAATATGACTCGTGACACTCCCAGTTATGTTGATCCCAAGGTTCTTAATTTACATAAATGCCTTAAATTAGCTATGTATTATTTTTATTAAAGTGAATATTGTTTTCTCATTTTTCAGTACTCTTGGATATACAAGTTAAAAATAACAAAGGTTATGACGGAGCCAAGGCTGATATGTTCACATATGTTGCCAATGGTTGCCCTTTGTTCTGCAACGTCTAGGATTGCGGTTCGTGCATTCTACTTGATTATGTTCTTTGTGTTTTTGTTCATGGTCTACACTGGCGTTTACCATGGTTTCCCTTTCTTTCTATTTTTTAGTCAAGATCTGTGCATGAGAAGTGTTCTTATACGTATTTGCATGCCAATAATTGAAGATTGGCTCCTGCTTTAGTATGTACACTTAGTATGTGTTCTTCCTGATGCAGAGCTGGTTAACCTCCTAGTCTAATTAGCCTATTGTTCTAGGGCCCAGTAGTTTTTTGTTTGCTGGTTGGTCGTACCTATTAAGAATCAACTACAAGCAGGTTCATTGTCAGGTTGGTTGGTTGTTTTGTTCCTCACTGTTACATGTAGGTTAATTACCGACCCAAGAAAATTAGCCTCGGGTTTCAGTGTTTGATAGGGTAGGTTCCTTGTCAGGTTCGTTGGTTGTTTTGTTGCTCACTGATGCATGCAAGTTAGATGGATATTCAGTAAAATTAGCATGTGGTTTCGGTATCCAGTGAGTCTTTTGTTTGCTTCCTTATGCCTCTACTCTTTTTGTTCGGTTGCTCGCTCTTGCATGCATATTCATTGGTTGTTTTTGTTGCTAATCGGTGCCTGCAAACTAACCATCCAGTAAAATGGAAGTTACACTCAGGTTCCAATAGGTTTTTTTGTTTGCAGCTTGCTCATGTATTCTGAAATCGTGTGTCCTTGTTCTTGCTGTTATGCTGTAGATCATTCATGCCCTTGGAATTTCTTTGTAGGCACCTCTTACAGATTGCTTCCCGTTCTCCTTTTGTTTTGTAGGTCAAGTTGTTGGTTTCTTCAGCTGCTTTGCCGTCTACCCCTCTAAGTGGTATGTGTATAATACATTTCTAAGAGATATGTGTAGTTAGTTTTGCTGGAGAGCCATCAGCTTTATTTGTGTGTATGAGGTCATTTTCATCTGCTATTTTTGTATTTACTTCTATAGGCTGGTATGATGAATCATACATTGCACTTGCCTACAATGTCTTACTCTTTTTCGTAGGCAACCTCAAACCTCTGTTATTCTCACATTTTTTTGTTATCTAACAAACATTGCTTACCTACGATGTCTTCACCCTTGTTGTCAGTCCACTGATGGAAAAGGTTAAGATCCCAACAAAAGTACTTCTCGAGGATGCCATAATGCAACAGCTTGGCCTTCCAAATGCTATGATGCAACAGCTAAGACGATAAGTCATTTTCGATACGGATGGCACGTGAAAAGTGCCTAAAATTCAGTGACCATAGCTTTCCACTTTAGCTCATAAACTGGATGGAAAAATAGAGTTTGCCCATTTCATATCTATGTTGCCTTATTAGGAAAATAGAGTTTGTTTTATAGCTGATGCTTAATATGTTTCATCGACTGGTGAATGCTCAACTTTAGCTGATAAACTGGATGGCAAATGCTAATTCTGATGGGGATTTTGCCACTTGTTGTTTAATGGTTGTCCAGACAGCTGATGGCATGCTTCTTCTTTGAATTGTCAATTCTTTTGTACATGGTCCCTCGGCTACTTATGCTATGCTAGACAATGAGAGTATGTAGATAGCATGTATGATTTTTACATTGTTTTGCGTAGGTTGAGATGCATCAAATGATGTTTTCCTTTTACATTTATGAGTATTATAGAGTCCTTTCTTTTTCCACAAGGGGCAGGTGCTGTGCCATTTGATTCGAAGGACAAAGAGTTGATCACAAAGGGGTAGCATTCAGGATATATACACAAAAGAGTATAGAACCAAATTATATGATGTAATTGACTACTATTTCTATTAACTTCGCCTGTACACCATGTTCACGAGTTCATGTATTAAGTACATTTTATTGTGTCACTTGTGTTTACTCTTTTTTTCTTCCAAGTTTACATCTACTCGGAATTCCTAATTGTAGACTCAACTATCTTGACCTACGATGGTCTAATTTGTGGTATTATTACCTTAGGAAAATATTTTAATTTACTTTCCTTTATATATAGGGTTATAAGTTCTTACCAAATGTACTCAAATATACTGTTATTGAAAAAATAAAAATATTTTCAACACGAACATGGTTTTAAGCGGGTCTTTGCCCCATTTGGCGCAACTGGTCATCTAGTTTCCCTCTAGGACGAGGGGAGGTAAGGAACTGTCATCCAGTTCTGCTTTAGATTCACCTTTTGTTATGAGTAAACTTGCAACACCACCACATGCTATCAATTCTAATATGTCACAAGTTATTGATGATGCTACTTCTACTATGAATGATGTTGATGATTATGCTAGTACCTTGCTTGATGATGATGATGTGCCACTTGGTGAACTTCTTGATGAACAAATTGCTAGAGTAATACAACATGATGTTGTTGAATCTGATGATGAGCTTGAAACTGAAACTCCTGAAATGCATGCTAGAACTAGTCTTCCTAGATATGAATTGCCTAAGGTAACGGAAGATTATGTTATGAGTGAAGAAGCAACTAGAGATATTCTTGCTTGTAATGATAGAGATGATCTAGAGAAATTACTACACAAGTATAAAGGAAAATCTCTGAATGCTAGAAGGAAATGTGAACCTAAGTTTGATACTTCACCTATCTTTATTGATGATAAGGATTATGAATTCTCTGTCGACCCAGCGTTAATTACTTTGGTCGAATCCGGTCCTTTCCATGGTTATGAAATTGAAACTGTTAAGGCACATATTACTAAGGTGAATGATATAGCCACCCTTTTTACTCATGATGAGAAAACTCGCTACTACTTTATTCTCAAATTATTTCCATTCTCATTAAAGGGTGATGCTAAAGCTTGGTACAATACACTTGCTCCTGGTTATGTGCGTAGTCCCCAGGATATGATTTACTACTTCTCTGAAAAATATTTTCCTGCTCATAAGAAACAAGCTGTCTTGCAGGAAATATTTAACTTTGTGCAAAATAAAGAAGAGAGTTCCCACAAGATTGGGGGAGGCTTTACCAGTTACTTAATGCTTTTCCTAATCATCATATTAAGAAAAATGAAATACTTGATATCTTCTATAATGGACTAACTGATGCTTCTATATGGATTTCCTAGGTATTTGTGTTGGTTGTATTTTCACGGAACGCACTATTGCTCAAGCTGAAGAATTATTGAATAACATATTGAAAAATTATGATGATTGGATTATTCCTGAACCAACGGCTAAACCCAGTCCGAAGAAGAGGGGTATATTATATCTCAGACCTGAAGATATGCAAGAGGCAAAGAAATCTATGAAGCAAAAAGGTATTAAAGCTGAGGATGTTAAAAATTTACCTCCTATTGAAGAAACACATGGGCTTAATCACAACCACTGCCTGAAGTGGTAGAGGTAAATTCTCTTATGAAGTTCAATGATAATGATAATCCTCACAGTATGCATCCTAGCCAATGCCTTTATGAGTTCAAAAACTATATTAGAAAACAGGATCACTTCAATGCAAATCTTATGAAGCAATTGAAATACAATTCTTATATGATTGCTCGCTTGAGTGACTTGTTATTTAGAATTTCAAATGATTTTAGAGGTGTTGGAAAACATGCTTCTATGGTTCAAACTCAATTAGAACAAGTTGCTAAATCTCAAAGAGAATTGCTTGATGAAATGAATCATAATATGCATGACTTTGTTGTTAGAGTTGCAACAAGAGGAGGTAAAATGACTCAGGAACCACTCTATCCTGAGGGACACCCTAAAATAATTGAACAAGATTCACAAAAAAATAAAACTTGCACACCTAGTCCTTCTAAAAAGAAAAAGAAAAAGAAAAATGATAGGACTTTGCATACTTCTAATGAACCTGAAATATAAAAACCTCCTGATAATGATAATGAAACTTCTATCGGTGATGCTCAAACTCAATCTGGTAATGAACACTCACCTAGTGATAATGAAAAAGATAACGATGAGGTTCATGAAGAGGCTCAACCAAACAATGATAAAGAACCAGATAATCATGTTGAGATAGAACCGCCTATTGATATTGATAACCCACAACCTAAGAATAAAAGGTATGATAAAAGAGACTTTGTTGCTAGAAAACACGGTAAAGAAAGAGAAGCGTGGGTTCAAAAACCTATGCCTTTCCACCGCAGTCAACTAAAAAGAAAGATGATGAAGAATTTGAAAGCTTTGCTGAAATGCTGAGGCCAGTCTTTTTGCGTACTCATTTAACTGATATCTTAAAAATGCCTCCTTATGCAAACTATATGAAAGAAATCATCACAAATAAGAGAAAAATATCGGACGCTGGAATCTCCACTATGCTTGCTAAATATACTTTCAAAGATGGAGTACATAAAAAACTTGGAGATCCGGGTATACCAACTATACCTTGCTCTATAAAAGGGAATTATGTGAAAACTGCTTTGTGTGATTTAGGAGTTGGTGTTAGTGTTATGCCTTTCTCTTTATATAGAAGACTTGACTTGAATAAAGTCACACCAACCGAAATATCTTTTCAAATGGCTGACAAGTCCATAGCCATACCTATCGGTATTTGTGAGGATGTGCCCGTTGTTGTTGCCAATGTCACTATCTTGACTGACTTTGTTATACTTGACATGCCCGAGGACGTCAATATGTCTAATATTCTTGGTAGACCCTTCTTGAATACTGCAGGGGCTGTTATTGATTGTAATAAAAGCAAGGTCACTTTTCATATCAATGGTAATGAGCATACGGTGCACTTTCCGAAGAAACAATGCCAAGTGAATGGTATTAATGTTATTGAAAAATCTCCGACAATCACTATTGGAAGTTTTCAAATACCTCTACCTACTGTCAAAAAGAAATATGAAATGCTTATTGTTGGGGACTTTCATATCCCCGTTGAGGTAACTTAGTGATTTACGAGAGTTCCTCGCTTTCATACTAATCGAAAGTGGTTGTTAATAAGACCTGATCAACCTTATTAATGAATCATTTTTGAGCGGTATGAAGTTGATGAATTTAGTAAGCACTACCTAATGTCCTTACCTTTTGTTTTCTGTTTTTACTAGTTAAATAAAATAAAATGCCATGTTTAGTCTGTTTTCTGAATTTTCCGTGCAATAAAAATGACCAAAAAATAAAAGTTCTCAAAATGCCTTAGAAATTTTATACGATTTTTTTGAATATTTCTAAATTTCTGGTGCAAACAATACTAGAGGGAGGTGTACCAGATGGGCACAACCCACCTGGGCGTGCTAGGACCCCCAGGCGTGCCCTGGTGGGTTGTGGTCCCCACGTGGGTCCTCTCACTTACCTCTTTAGCCCACATCATCGCTTACCTGCAGAAAAAAATCTCCATTGCCATCTCTCCCGTGTTCTGTGCTCAAACCCGCGGATTTCAATCTCTTTGCTCGAAGCTCCATTTCCGAAACTGTTTTGGGGAATTGTTGGTTGAAAATTGTACACGAACATGAATATCTTCAGGAAGTTTGGCTCAAAGAATAAATCCAAGGGTGTTATTGGGGAGTCTTCTGATAGTGATCTCCACCCTCGAAGGTTGGCGAAAGTACGGCCGTGCGAATGGCCGCACACCTCATTCCTGCAAGAGGCTGGAATTCTCGAGGAGTTCATGCAATATATTGCTAATGTCGGCCTCACTGACTTCATCAGAGATGAGTGTGACCAACACCAAATCCTCACAAACATCTTTGTTCACCTTCCTAGAAATAATCCTCCTAGAGTGAGCTTTGATTTATATGCTGAAAACCATCAGATACCGCTTACTGAGTTTTGTGACATATGCATGATCCCGTCTGATGGGAGCCTGGCTGAGCCTAGGCCGACTGAGTTTGAGGCCTTTTGTCGCACCTTGACAGTGGGTGATGAGAGAGGAGTGTCAGCCATCACTTCCGCTGGCTTAAATTTTCCTGTTGTTCGTCACTTTACACTTTTTATTACCAAATGCTTGCCTGCTAGGGAGAAGGTGGGTGCACTTAGTTCACAAGACCTTGCTGTTTTATGTCATGCACTGGAGAGAGACAACACACATAGCTTGGGAGCTATCATGGCTCGTCGCTTTCATCTTAATAAATCCCAAATTAAAATACATGGTGGGTTTTTTGCCACTCGTTTGGAAGATATTTTCGGGGTTGCGAGACACCCTCATGATCACCCTCCGACTAAGTTTTACCTAGACCATGCTGTCGTGGATCACCATCACTTTCTTGCACATGATCGTCCTGATATTGCCATTCCTTACAAACTGATCTATACCATTAACACTCGTGATGTTATTCCATTAGCTACGCTTGCTTTGTTTGATTCAGCTGCCAGGGGCGGATACCGGATTATGCCTGCATACATCATCGCCTACTGGAATGCCCACCCTGCTGCAGAAGCTGGCGGAGGAGCCTCAGCAGTGGGATGAGTGGTTCCTTGCTCCTCAGGATACCTACTACCCCCAGGATACTGATCGACTGCCAAGCTAGGCCAAAAGCCTAAGCTTGGGGGAGTACATGTTTCTCACCGACATTACATTTATGTTTACATGTCACTCTATTTGTCGGTGCTCACACGTTTTTATTGTATCATCCATGATTAGATTTATTTTCATGCTTTCTTCTTGTGTGTTTGAAAAACTTTAGAGAAACCAAAAAAATTAGTTGTAGTAATTCACTTTCTATGTATGATTAGTAGTAGCACTAAAAAGGAAATCCAAAAAGAGTTCCTTGTTCTTCTTTTGCTTGTTGGGAGCTTTCCCGTGTAAATAATTTTTCTAGTTTTTTCTTTTACTTTTGTGTTCAAGAAAACCAAAAACTCCAAAAATATTTTAGTGTGTTTTTCTGAACTTCTTTTCTTTTTATTCGAGTTGTACCAAGGAGAAGACCACGATGAAAATGTTGAGTGGCTCTCATATGAATAATTGTTGACCTAATAAAGAACACATTTTACCTTGTCTTCTCCTGTTGAATAAAATGCTTTGCAGATTCGAACTTTGTCCACAACACTCTTGCACTATTATTATTTTCATATCATTCGGTCGTGCAAGTGAAAGGCAATAATGACGATATTCGATGAACTGGCCGTGGCAAGGAGAAACTGGTATGAACTCGACTTGTTCTGTTTGTGTAAATATGTTTAACCTAGTACCCATGATTCAACCCATTATGATTAAACATGTTTGCCATGACAATTAGAGATTATAGTTTCTCATGGCATGCATAAGTAGCTAGGAGTTAATAATGGTTTATCTTGGATATCAACATAGCGTTAAAATGATTGTGATGTAGTATGATGATATGGTATCCTCCCTTGAATGTTCAAGTGACTTGACTTGGCACATATTTATGCATGTTGAATCAAAACCAACATAGGCTCTATGATATTTATGTTCATGGTCTCCATATCCTACTCATGCGGGTGACTAATGTTTATTATGCATGATGCATGTTCATGACCATTGTTGCTCTCTAGCTGGCCGCTTCCTAGCCTATTTGCTAGCCTTCACCTGTACTAAGCGGGAATACTACATGTGCATCAAATTCAAAAACTCAAAGTTATTCTAGATGAGTCCACCATACCTACCTATATGCGGTATTACCCTGCCGTCCTAAGTAAATTTGTATGTGCCACCTCTAAAAACTTCAAATAAATATCCTTTTTGTGTGTCTGGATCGTTCATGGAACAACAGGAGGTGGTCAGTATTTTTCATGCTAAGCGGGTTATTCTCAACTTGAGTGTTTATTGACTCGCTATTGCACGAGAAAAGGGCGATAATAGGGATTCCCAGTCCCAAACTGCAAGAAGAAAAGGCTTACAAATAAACAACAACAAAATCCCAATGGAGTTCAAACATTTACTTTTCTGCTTGGAAACCGCCACTAGCTTCTTTAGCATGGGAAATGTCGATAGCTGATAGTCATGAAGTGAATGAGAAGGGTGCACCTCTCAAAAATTTCATTTACCTCTGTTTTAAAAACTTGAGCTTTGGCACCTCTGTAAATCACTGCTTCCCTCTGCGAAGGGACTTTCTGTTTACTTTTATGTTGTGTCATCACCTTCTCTAATAAGCGTCAGATCAGAGAGCACTATTGTCATGCATATGCATTGTGTGTAGGGAATGTAGGGTGTTAGCCTGACCGGATCTTTTTACCATGAATTACAATGTTTAGTCGCTGCTTGAACTTTGGAGGTGCTCTGCATTTATGTTTTGCGGTCTCAGAAAGGGCTAGCGAGATACCACTATTGTCATATTATATCATGGTTGTTTTGACAATGTGTTGCTGTTTGAGATCTCTTATTATCGCTCGTGTAACATCCCAAATTTTCAATTTGGAATGTTATACATAGGTCATATTGCATATCATATTTTATTGCATTCGTCTGTTGCGATCGTCAAAATTCTAAGCAACTCAAGGACCCACGGAGAGAGTTGGGGATTTTACCGTTTTCGTATTTGAGTTTTCTCAAATACCGGTACGGGGATCACTTTGGTTTTAGTTGTTTTTCTCTCCGAGAAATATTTCATAATAAAATATATGAGAGGACATAATATGACTTCTCCAAAACAAATGAAATATTGGAGGAAAAATATTAAAATCAATTTTGGTATGTTATTTGGATTTATTTGCAATTTTATTTGCATGGGAAAAATACGCGTTTTCAAAATTGTATTTAGGTCCGAGAAAAATGTTCACTTTGTCCTAAATATTATTAGAGGACGGTGAAAATTTATTTCGGAATTTTTCGAATAAGTTTAGTATTTTTTTCGTTTGTTTTGCCGCGTCGGGACTTTTATAAAAAAAAGTGAACCGACTTACCTGGGCCGTGTCCGGCTAGAACTCTGCCCGGGGGGCCTTTATAAGCCCAGCCGGCCGCCCGCCAACCCACCCCGCCGCCTCGCCCGAGCCACCCTAACCCTAACCCTAGCGCCGCCGCCGCCGCCCTCCCGTGCCCGACGCCGCCGCCCCGCCGTTCGCCGCCCCGTCGCCGAAACTCCGCCGCCTCCCCGCCGGAGTACGCCGCCGCCGCCGCAGTCCCGTTCCACGAGGTAGCCGCCGGTTATTTTTTAAAACCGATCGATTTTATTTCGTAAACCCTAGTTTTTTTAGTAGATCGATTCCGTTTTTCCGTCGGTTTAGTTAAATAGCGGACGTTCGCCCGTTCATTCGTTTGAACAAACGCTTTTTGTCTTTTAGTTATAGACAGTGAACTTTCGTTCGTTAGCCTGTTCGTCCGTTTTTCTTTTTCAGGGTTTTTCCGTGATTATTTTCGATTGCGATTTCTCCCCTGATCTTCTTTTTAGTTTTTTTAGCTCGTAGGTCGGAAACAGGCGATTCAAGCGCCTAGATCTTCGTCTCGAAGCCCTCTTTCCGTTTAACCAACTTGAACAAGGTTTTGGTACTGTAAAATTTGACTTTAGGTCAATTTAGTAAACGGATCTTGTTTCTTTCGTAGTTTGAGTTTCGTTGCTCTGATTGATTTGATTCTTTTTGCAAACCTGAGTTCTTCTATTGAACTTTGTGGTTAGATCTTCTTATTTGAGTTTTACCCATGCATCTTTGCTTGGTTGCTTATGTATGCTATTGTTTCCTTGCGATAGAATTCCCGAAGTGCGAAGCGCGCTACTAGGAGTCCCTAGGTTTTGCGAATCATCGGCAAGGCAAGTAACACTTTGATCATACCCAATATTACCCAGTTTTTATGCATTAGTTCAAACCCTCACACATTGCATGAGTAGGATCTCTTAACTTGTGGGTCTAGGAAGTAGATTGAGGTACAAGCTATTACCTGCATTATTTTCAAACCCTTGGGAGTTACTTCTACGTTATGCTTAGGTTGCCTTGCTATGCTCGTAGACGTGGATTGGGTTTGAGATTATCCATGACAGATATGAGGTTGTTAATTAATGGTTCAACTTAAGGTGGCTACTTTAATACACATCTGGGTGGATTGGTTGCAGGGCACCTGGAGAAATCCAGTGTTGTCCTAGGAAATCCCGGGGGTACCGTGTGATTTTTCCTATGGAAAGCCACCCAGGCTCAAAGGGATCATAAAACTATTCATGCTAGAAACCTCCGTGTGCAGCCACAATGCCATTATGGGCTCTGGCATAGTTGAGTATGTTGTGTGAGCTCTTTTAGTGGTGGACTAGAAGATGTAGGGGAAAGTAGGTGTACGGGTCCACCCGGGGTATAGAGTAAATGCTTCTGAAATACTGTGTCTCGATCATCCGTTTCTGAAACACTATGCAGTGCGAGAAATCCAACGGAGGAGATCGAGTCTTGTGGGGAAAAGTGCGCAAACCTCTACAGAGTGTACAAACTAATCACGATTAGCTGCGTCCCCGGTTATGGACATCTTGATTATCTGGTACTGGAATTATTGGTTGATCTCATCACTCTAAAACTAATTTGCTGTGTTGTTAATGACTACTTTAATCGGGATTGAGTTGGAGGTACCTTCTCAATGATGTTTCAACTACCATGATAGTTAAAATAGAAGTTATTCCTTTGTTGTAGGGAAAAATTGGCTTTACGCAAAAACCTTAACCTTAGAGCCTCCACCAGCCATATATGCATGTAGTGTTAGCCTTTATTCTGTTACTTGCTCTACTGTGTTTTCTTGCCAGTATATTCCATGTACTGACCCGTTTCGGGCTGCAACATGTCATGTTGCAGACTTTTTAGAAGAAGAGTAAGGTGCGCTAGGTCGTTTGTCATGGACTCAGCTATGCCGTTGGAGTTGATGGACTCACTTATCTTCCAAGTCTTCCGCTGTTATCGTGTTAGATGGCCTTATGCCATATTATTTTGTAATAAGTTCTCTTTTGAGACATTCGATGTAATAAGTGTGTGATTGCCACTCTGTTATAAATCCTTCAAGTACTGTGTGTGCCAGCATTACCGATCCAGGGATGACACAGAACACAGAGACTTCGGTCCATTCGGATCGTGGTCGCTACAGCTCGCTAGCTGATTATGTCATTGACATGAGTTAATATAATCTTTAAATGTTATTGTTGACATAGTTAGTTATAATGTTGGTTGAAAACCTGGGTGCTGTTTAAGCTTATTTATGCAAACAAGAGCAAAAGAGTTCGTAAAAGTTTTTCTTTCTCACTTTCTGTTTATCAACTGAATTGCTTGAGGACAAGCAAAGGTTTAAGCTTGGGGGAGTTGATACATCTCCAACGTATCTACGTTTTCTCACGGTTTTCCTCTTGTTTTGGACTCTAATTTGCATGATTTGAATGAAACTAACCCCAGACTGACGTTGTTTTCAGCAGAACTACCGTGGTGTTTTTTTTTGGGTAGAAATAAATGCTCTCAGAAGGAAACGAAACTTTGCGACGATTTTTTATGGAATAAAAGAAAATTACTGAAGCCAAGACCCACGAGAGAGGGGCCCCTCGGTGGGCACAACCCACAAGGGCGCGCCCCCCTCTCCTGGCGTGGCCAGGTGGGTTGTACCCACCTGGTGGCCCCGCAGACGACAATCCTGATCCTATAAATTCCTATTTTCAGAGGAAAATCAAGGAGAAAGAATTATCATGATCCACGAGAAGGAGCCATCGTCATCCCTAGTATCCACTATGTTCTTAGATTGATGTTTCTATGACTTTGCCATGCTTAGTGCTTGTCACATTGGGCCCGGGTTCCATGAACTCAGATCTGAACCGTTTATGAATTCATCTTTATATCCATGGTTTAGATCCGATCTTGCAAGTTATAGTCACCTACTACGGTTATGATCCGACAACCCTGGAGTGACAGCAACCGGCCCACTCTCAGCGATGACCGTAGTTTGAGGAGTTCATCTATTCACTATGTGTTAATGCTTTGTTCCGGTTCTCTATTAAAAGGAGGTCTTAATATCCCTTAGTTTCCAATATGGACCCCGCTGCCACGGGAGGGTCGGACAAAAGATGTCATGCAAGTTCTTTTAATAAAGCACATATGACTATTTACGGAATACATGCCTACATTATATCGATGAACTGGAGCTAGTGCTGTATCGCCCTATATTATAACTATCACATGATGAATATCATCCCACAAGTCACCAATCCAATGCCTACAAATTTGTCCCATATTGATCTTGCTAAGTTACTACTGCTGCTGCTACTGTTACACTTGCTACAAAATTACTGTTGTCACTGTTACTATTACTATTACTATTGCTGCTATCACTACTATATCAAACTACTTTGCTACTGATCACTTTGTTGCAGATAATTAATCTCTAGGTGTGGTTGAATTGACAACTCAGCTGCTAATACCTTCAAATATTCTGTGGCCCCCTTGTGTCGAATCTATAAATTTGGGTTGAATACTCTACCCTCGAAAACTGTTGCGATCCCCTATACTTGTGAGTTATCACCCACTTGTGGGAAAATTGCTACTGTCCTACAAAACTTTGCGCTTGGAGGCCCAACACTAGTCTACAAGAATAAACCTACATAATAGACATCAAGCTCTTTTCTGGCGCCGTTGCCAGGGAGGTGAGTGCTTGAAGGTATATCTTTAGATCTTGCAATAAACTTTTAGTTTCTTGTTTTATCATTAGTTTGGTTTTGTAAAAGGAAACTACAAAAAATGGAATTAAGGTTGCATCATATTATTCATCTTTATAATGTTGTTTGTGAAAATGATGGAAAGGAAAATTCTGCTCACTTGTTAGAAGAAGAATTCAATAAAATATTTGGCATAAATGGTGAGCTTGATTGCAATATTGTTACTATGAATTCTTTGAGTATCCAAAATACTAATGATTATTGCACTAGTCGTAATAAAAATGTTTCTTATAAGGATGTCAATTTTTATGGTGCACATAGAGTTTGTGAAGACGTGCCTTATAGGGAAGATAGATTTTGTAAGAAACATAAACATGATAGAACCAATTTTTTTGCTCAAAGCGATAGATGAATTTGCTACAAAATTATGTTCTCTTTGTCCTATTACTTGTGAACTTTGCAAAAAAGTTGGTCACCTTAATTTCCAATGCATGCTTTTTCATGATCGAATCGTGTCCAAATTTTGCAATAACTTGATCACCCTTGAACTTTATAATGAGCTTTGTCTATTTTTGGGGAGTGCAGAATTGACACATAAAAATAGTTGGTTTGAAGTATTCATTCTCACGGACGACATTGAAACTAATCTAAAAAATATCTATACGTTTTGCATGGTAAATTGCAATGAGAATACTTATATTGCCAACTATAGAAAAATGGGGAAACCAGTAGAATATAAAAGGAATACTAATGAAAGGGTAAAGATTTCCACTTTCCCTCTTATTGTCTCTCATGATGGAATAGGTGATGAGGAGGATCTCCATATTCAACCAATCTCATCAATAAGAAGCTCGAAAAAATTAATTAAACCCACACATGATGTGGTGAAGAAGAAGAAAAGAAGAAAGAATAGAGGTAAAAAGGTATCTCTCCCAAATATTGTTGCTCCTATTATTGTTGTGCCTCATGAAAATGAATCAACAATAATTGTGGAAGATGATGCACATGATGATGATATTGCTTCTTTGTATTATGGCACAATGTCCGAGAGCACTATGGATGATGATTTTGTTATGCCCATTGCTTGTTGTGATGATTATGATTGCGAAGATTGTCGGTGTATTGGGAACGACACCTATGGGATCACAAGAAACCCTACTACCGTTGCGGGGGCGCGGGGTTGAGGGAAGAGCGGATCAAACAGATAGCACACGGTTCGTTTACCCAGGTTCGGGCCGCGAGGATGCGTAAAACCCTACTCCTGCTTTGGTGGATTGTATATATGTGTTCTTCAGCTAGCTATGGGGCGTGAGGAGCTCCAAAAAGCCGAATACCCCTCCTGGTCGCCTCGGGCCTCCTTTTATAGGGAAAAGGGGTTGCCACAGTGGCACACAGGAGGTGGAAAGGGTACAGTGATGCGAGGTTATCCCTCGCATTACATGACAAGGCGCATTTAATGCGTCTTGCTTAGGTGTCCTTGCTTTATCGGGGACGGGGGAGATATCCGTCTTGTCCTTCGCCACTCCTTCTTGTGTCGACACGCGCCCTGGCCAGCGATGCCTGAGATGCCATGTAGGTAGGCAGGCAGCTGAGGTGGCGCAATGGTGGGTCTTCATGAAGATCTGCATATCACCATGCAGGTGCCTGCCCAGCTGGTTGGGGCGGCAGCTGCGTAAGGCAGTGGGAGTTTAGTCGGCATGGGCCTGATGGTGGCCCCGCGGATGTCCTCGGCAAAGGCCTTGCCGGGGTCCTGGCAAGGGTCTTGCCGCGGCGCCTGCTGCCATCCCCGGCAAGGTGCTTGCCGGAGGTCTTGTTACCATACCCAGCAAGGTGCTTGCCGGAGGTCTTGTGGTCTTCCTTGGATGTGATCCCGCCAAGGGTCGTCGTCTCCTTAGTGTGTATCTGATCTTGAATGTCTTCACAAAGATCTGCATGCTACTACGGGGATGTCTCCCGAATCCTTGCCCCATGGGGGCAGCGGACTCAAGGGTGATTTGCCCCGTAGGCGTGGGGCGAGTTGCCGCGGCAAGGGTCTTGCCGGGGCTGCTAAAGCCGGCCCTGGCAAGGATCTTGCCGGGGCTGCTAAAACAGGCTCCCGACAAGGATCTTGCCGGGGGAACCCGCTTCGTCCCTTTGCTCTTTGTGGTCTTGTTCTTGGTGTTGCTCTAGTTCCATCGAGCTTCGGTCTCACCCTAGCTCTCCTCCTTTGCCTTGCTTGGTGTGGAGGTGCCCGTGGCTCAGACTGCCCGTGCACAGTCATAGGGGTACAAAAAGTGTACCCCCCCTTTTTGTACACCGACAAAGATGATGATACTTCTTATAATCTGATAAATCTTTTGGACAGCAACTCAGGAAATTATGATGAAGGCAATTGTTATACCATTGGTGTTATTCATACTATTAACGATGAGAGTGATTATGCTTATGATATGCCAAGCCACAAGCTTGGGGATGCTATGTTTGATGAGAATGACATGTTTGAGAATTTATTCGCTGCAATTAATGTTTTCCCAATCTTGGGGATGTTATGCTTAATGAGGATGATCTTTTTAGTCCCCCTACTTTGAATGATCAAATTTGCTACAATGATTGCACGCATCCTATCTATGATGAGAACAAATTTGCTACTTATGATGATTATTGTGATGATACTTATGTTATAATGTTTTGATAATTATTGTCATAATTTTGAATATCCATTTACTAAACATTACTCTTTTAATGTGGGAACAATTTATAGTATTCGAGTTTTATATGATGCTCCCACTACTATTCATGAGAATAAATTTGCTTATGTGGAGAGTAATAAAATGTCTATGCTTCTGGATCATGAAAGGAATGCTTTGTGTGCTGGTTATATTGATGAATCCATTCATGATGCTACTGAAAATTATTACGAGAGAGGAACTTGTGATTAATGATGCTCTCGTTATGTTTCAATTCTTTACTTCTATGTGAGCATCATTGAAATCATCATGCCTAGCTAAAAGACATTAAAGAAAAGCGCATGTTGGGAGACAACCTAACATTTAACCCTACTATTTTTGTGTGTTCACTTGGTTAGGCTACTGTAGTAATCATGTTTTATAGCTTTCGTTTCAATAAAGTGACAAGTAAAGCCTTTGGGATTGTGTGCATGATAGTTGACTTGATTCTGTGCAAAAACAGAAACATTTGCGTACAGTGCTAGAATTTTTGTGCTTCATTAGAACGTGATAAAATTCTGAATTTTTTACAGATGATTGATATACAAATTTTCTACTCTGTCCTATTTTTTCAGAATTTTGTGAGTTTCAAAAGTATGACATCAATTCAGATATTTACAAACTGTTTTGTTTTTGACATATTCTGTTTTCAATGCATAGTTTGCTTGTTTTCTAGTTTCCATGTCTTATATTGATCAATATAAATTGTAGAAATGATATGCTACAGTAGGCATTGTGTGGAAACAATTATCAATATTTTCTTCGACAGTACCCAGAGTGAATGATTTGCTTTATCATACTAACAGATCTCATAAAGGTTTTATTAAGTTTTGTGTGATTGAAGTTTTCAAGTTTCGGGTGAGAACCCGATATTAGGAGAATAAGGAGTGGCAAGACCCTAAGCTTGGGGATGCCCAAGGCATGTCAAGGCAATATTCAAGGAATACCCAAGCAACTAAGCTTGGGGATGCCCAGGAAGGCATCCCCTCTTTCGTCTCCAACATTATCAGTAACCTCACTTGGAGCTATGTTTTCATTCGTCAATTGATATGAGTTTTGCTTGGAGAGTGATGTCTACTACACAACCTTCTTCTTGTAGTCTCGTGTTGGGCCTCCAAGCGTAGATTTTGTAGGATAGTAGCAATTGTCCCTCAAGTGGATGATCTAAGGTTTATCAATCCGTGGGAGGCATCAGATGAAGATGGTCTCTCTCAAACAACCCTGCAACCAAATGCCAAAGAGTGTCTTGTGTCCCCAACACACCCAATACAATGGTAAATAGTATAGATGCACTAGTTCGGCGAAGAGATGGTGATACAAGTGTAATATGGATGGTCGATATAGGTTTTTGTAATTTGGAAATATTAACACAACAAGATTGCAAGTAGGAAACGTGAGTAAAAACGGTACTGCAATGCGTTAAAGCAAGGCCTAGGGTTCATTCTTTCACTAGTGCAAGTTCTCTCAACAATGATAACATAATTGGATCATATAACAATCCCTCAAAATGCAAGAAAGAGTCACTCAAAAGTCACTAATAGCGGATGACAAACGAAGAGATTATTGAAGGGTACGAAACCACCTCAAAGTTATTCTTTCTGATCAATCTATTGGGCTATTCCTATAAGTGTCACAAACAGCCCTAGAGTTCGTACTAAAGTAACACCTTAAGACACACATCAACCAAACCCTAATGTTACCTAGATACTCCATTGTCACCACAAGTATCCGCAGGTTGATTATACGATATGCATCACACAATCTCAGATTCATCTATTCAACCCAACACAAAGAACTTCAAAGAGTGCCCAAAGTTTCTACTGGAGAGTCAAGACGAAAATGTGTGCCAACCCCTATGCATAAGTTCACAAGGTCAGTGAACCCGCAAGTTGATCATTAAAACATACATCAAGTGGATCACATGAATATCCCATTGTCACCACAGATAAGCACATGCAATACATACATCAAGTGTTCCCAAATCCTTAATAACTCAATCCGATAAGATAACTTCAAAGGGGAAACTCAATCCATTACAAGAAGATAGAGGGGGAGAAACATCATAAGATCCATGTAACATCCCAAATTTTCAAATTTGGAATGTTATACATAGGTCATATTTCATATCATATTTTATTGCATTCGTGTGTTGCGATTCTCGAAATTCTAAGCGACTCAAGGACCCACGGAGAGAGTTGGGGATTTTACCATTTTTGTATTTGAGTTTTCTCAAATACCGGTACGAGGATCACTTTGGTTTTAATTATTTTGTTCTCCAAAAAATATTTCATAATAAAATATATGAGTGGAGATAATATCACTTCTCCAAAACAAAAGAAATATTGGAGGAAAAATGTTGAAATCAATTTTTGGTATTTTATTTGGATTTATTTGCAATTTTATTTGCATAGGAAAAATGCACGTTTTTCAAAATTGCATTCAGGTCTGATAAAAATGTTCAAATTGTCCTAAATAATATTAGAGGACGGAGAAAATTTATTGCAGAATTTTTCGAGTCCGTTTAGTATTTTTTTCACCCGTTTTGCCGCGTCAGGACTGTTCATATATAAAAGGGAACCAACCTAACCGGGTCGTGTCCGGCTAGGACACTGTACACGGGGGGG
>LR738711.1:542701319-542769646 GCA_902687465.1 Secale cereale
CGAGCTGAGCCAGCCCACCCAGCCCGTGCCGCCCCTAAACCCTAACCCTAGCGCCGCCGCCGCCTTTAGCCGCCACTGCCACCCGCACCGCCGCCCGTGCCGCCTCCCGTCCGCGCGAGACGTCGGCGCCCGCCGTTCGCGGCCCTGTCTCCGGAGCTCCATCACCGCCCCGCCGGAGTACGCCGCCGCCGCCATCTCGTTCCACGAGGTAACCACCGGTTTTTTTAAACTGGTCGGTTTTATTTCGTAAACACTAGTTTGGTTTTTTAGTTAGATCGGTTCGGTTTTTTTGGTTTAGTTAAATAGCGGACGTTCGTCCATACGTTCGTTTTAACGAACGTTGTTCGCCTGTTAGTCACAGACAATGAACGTTCATTCGTTAGCCTGCTCGTCAGTTTTTCTTTTTCAGGGTTTTTCCGCGATTATTTTCGATCGCGATTTCTGCCCTGATCTTCGTTTTAGTTTTTCTTTTCGCTCGTAAGTCGGAATCAGGCGATTCGAGCGCGTAGATCTTTGTCTCGAAGCCCTCTTTTCGTTTAACCAACTTAAACAAGGTTTTGGTACTGTAAAATTTGACTTTAGTTCAATCTAGTAAACGGATCTTGTTTCCTTCGTAGTTTGAGTTTTGTTGCTCTGTTTGATTTGATTCTTTTTGCAAACCAGAGTTCTTCAGTTGAACTTTCTGGTTAGATCTTCTTACTTGAGTTTTACCTGTGCATTTTTGCTTGGTTGCTTATGTATGCCATTGTTTGTTTGCGATAGAATTCCCGGAGTGCGAAGCGTGCTACTACAAGTCCATAGGTTTTGCAAATCATCAGCAAGGCAAGTAACACTTTGATCATACTCTTTATTAACCAGTTTTTATGCATTAGATCAAACCCTCACACATTGCATGAGTAGGATCTCTTTACTTGTGGGTCTGGAAGTAGATTTTGGTAGAACCTATTACCTGCATTATTTTCAAACCCCTGGGAGTTAGTTCTATGTTATGCTTAGGTTGCCATGCTATGCTCGTAGACGTGGATTGGGTTTGAGTGTATCCATGACATATGTGAGATTGTTAATTAATGGTTCAACTTAAGGTGGCAACTTTAATACACATCTGGGTGGATTGGTTGCAGGGCACCTGGAGAATCCAGTGTTGTCCTAGGAAATCCCGGAGGAACCGTGTGATTATCCTATGGAATGCCACCCAGGCTCAAAGGGATCATAAGACTATTCCTGCTAGAAACTTCCGTGTGCAGCCACAATGCCGTTATGGGCTCTGGCATTATTGAGTATGTTGTGTGAGCTCTTTCTGTGGTGGACTAGCAGATGTCAGGGAAAGTAGGTGTACCAGTCCACCCGGGGTAAAGAGTAAATGCTTCTGAAAGACTGTGTCTCGGTCATCGTTTCTCAAACACCATGTAGTGCGAGAAATCCAATGGAGGAGATCGAGTCTTGTGGGGAAAAGTGCGCAAACCTCTGCAGAGTGTACAAACTAATCATGATTAGCTGTGTCCCCAGTTATGGACATCTTGAGTATCTGGTACTTGAATTATTGGTTGATCTCATCACTCTACAGCTAATCTTGCGGGTTGATAATGACTACTTTAATTGGGATTGAGCTGGAGGAACCTTCTCAATGATGTTTCAACTACCATGATTGTTAAAATAAAATTCATTACTTTGTTGTAGGGAAAAATTGGCTTTATGCAAAAAAAAATAACCTTAGAGCCTCCACTGGCCATATATGCATGTATTGTTAGCCTTTATACTGTTACTTGCTCTACTATGTTATCTTGCCAGCATATTCCATGTGTGACCCGTTTTGGGCTGCAACATGTCATGTTGCAGAGTTTTTAGAAGAAGAGTAAGGTGCGCTAGGTCGTTTGTCATGCACTCAGCTATGCCATTGGAGTTGATGGACTCGCTTATCTTCCAAGCCTTCCGCTGTTATCGTGTTAGATGGCCTTATGCCATATTATTTTGTAATAAGTTCTCTTTTGAGACCTTCGATATAATAAGTGTGTGATTGCCACTCTGTTATAAGTCCTTCAAGTATTGTGTGTGTCAGCTTTACCGATCCAGGGATTGCACAGAACATAGAGACTTCGGTCCATTCGGATCGTGGTCGCTACAAGATGGTATCAGAGCACACGCTGAATGTAGGACACGACCACTAAGATAAACCCTAGGTCACTCTTCTCTACTCATTTCTGACTCCTCTCCATTTTCTACTCTTTAGGATGGTGGACCCAAAGAACAAGTTCACTCAACCGGATGAAGACACACCTTTTGGACGACACTTGAAGGAAGTCACTAGGTACCTGAACATCGGAATACCAAGCTTCACCGAGACCTACACCGCCACTTTACCAGAAGAGGAGCGATGGATTATTCATGTTGAAATTCCCGGGAGGACTTTCATGCCAGTCAGGGAGCCCATAGAGTTTTCCTTTGATGCACCAACCTGGAGCGTAGGTAAGAGTATGGCAGCCCACATTGCCATGTGACGTATTGGAGAAGTCTACAAGTAGGAGCTGAAGGACACTATCTACCAGATATGTGGACGCCGAGATGAGCAATGGCATATGATCAGCACCCTGAAGGATAGGTCCATTGCAGCTTTCATCCAGGAGTTAAACCAGCACATTCGTCGACAGGAGCACCAGATGTGCGCATGCATGATAGATTTGAAGAAGGCATTAACCAGGAACTCGGAGCTATAAGAGGAACTCAAGTCTACACGTGACAGATACGAGGAGGAAATGAAAATACTTGTGGAGAAGAATGACGAGCTGGCGAGGAAGCTAGGAGTATTCATGGGAGATCCCGTGCCAGGAGGAGGAGAAGAAGAAGAACCCCAGGAGATTCGTTCTGAAGACTACATCATCATCGACGACACTGACTCAGACCCCGATGATAATGATGATGACTATGAAGATGAAGCTGGAGCAGATATTATGGAATCTTCCGCCGATCAAAATTTCTAGATGACCACCATATGACTAGTAGTTTTCCCCCATAAAGTAGGATTTAGAGCACTTTTGTAACGTTAGTTAGATCTTTTGTATGCCCTTGCTTGAAATTGATTGGTGTGATATGATTGTGTTTGTCTCATGTGCATATGGGTAGTGAATTTTCCCCTAGACCTCTCTTCTAATCTAATCTCCCCTCTAAACCCATCAGATGCCTCCGAGACGTGAGCCCGGATTTCAGTTTCCCCCGGAGCTCACTCAATTGATCCAGCAGCAGAACACTTTGATGCAACTTCTTGTCCAGAACAACCAGAACAACTAAAACAATCAGAACAAGAACAACAACCCTCCACAACCTAACCCGTTTTCTAAGGTTGCAGCCACCGGTGTTTTCTAGTAGCGTTGAGCCAATAGTTGCTGATGAATGGCTACGCAGGATTGGAAGGGATTTGACCACCGCAAATTACACGGATGCTGAGAAGGTGCATTTTGCCGCACATCAATTGGTTGGACCAGTAGCAGCATGGTGGGAGAATTACACAACCACTTTCCCTATAGCAAATGTCACTTGGGATCAGTTTCAGCAAGCTTTTCGCACCACCCATGTCTCAACTGGAGCCATGAGCATGAAGAAGTGTGAGTTTCGCAACTTGCACCAAGGGAATCGTACTGTGGCTCAGTATGTAGATGAGTTCAGTACTCTATCTCGCTATGCCCCCGATGATGTGCCCACAGATGCCGCGAAGCAGGAGAAGTTTATGGAAGGGCTGAATGATGAGATGAGCATACAATTGATGGTGGCAGCATTCAACAACTACCAGGAGTTGGTAGATAAGGCTCTTATGATTGAAGGGAATCAACAGCAGATTGAGAGCCGCAAGAGGAAGTATGGACAAGGAAAGAATAATTCTGGAGCCCAGCAGAAGCCCCATTTCACCCCGAACTCGGGAGGTTACACCCGTAACCACGGAAGCCACACCCATAATGGAGGGAGTTCTCATAACCACAATGGATCCAATAATGGGAATGGGAACAGAGCAAGCAATACTCAGAATCGCTCTACTCCAACCACACCCGCGAACAGGGATTTAGGTCACATTACATGTTTCAAGTGCGGGAAGAATGGACACTACACCACTGAGTGCCCTGAAGCGAAGAATGGGAACGACAATGGAAGCGCTGGGAAGAAGCCCAACCCTTTCAACAGGGGACAAGTGAATCACGTGAACATGGAGGAGGTTGAAGAGCAGCCTGATGCTGTTGTCGGTAAGTTTTTGGTTAAGTCATTTACCGCAATAGTTCTTTTCGATACTGGTGCATCGCATGCATATATTTCAAGGGAATTTGTGGATAGATATAAGGTGCCCACCCAAGTACTTAAACCCCATGTTAGTAAGTACCCCAGGAGCAGAGTATATGGAAAGTCAGGGATGTTTTCAAGTGCCATTGACCATTGGTCGTCATGTTTTCCCCTCAGACCTGATAATTTTGGAGTCACAAGGATTGGATGTGATATTAGGTATGGATTGGCTATCGATGTATGGAGGGAACATCGGTTGTGCTAGTAAGTTGATTTACTTACCACCCCGAAGGGAAAAAGGATCAAGTATGTATCTAGGCATTCGCTTAGGAGGGCACAAGTAAATTCTCTCTCGGGAGTTATTCAGGAGGAAGTGCCTGTAGTGAAGGATTACCCGGATGTATTTCAAGAGGAGCTACCAGGCATGCCGCCAGATAGAGACATTGAGTTTTTGATAGATCTATTGCCACTCTGTTATAAATCCTTCAAGTACTGTGTGTGTCAGCATTACCGATCCAGGGATGACACAGAACACAGAGACTTCGGTCCATTCGGATCGTGGTCGCGACAATCCAACTATAATACCAAAGCTCGTGGTACATCAAGATCGTGCCAAATCAAGAACACGAGAGAGAGAGAGAGAGAGATAGAGATCAAACACATAGCTACTGGTACATACCCTCAGCCCCGAGGGTGAACTACTCCCTCCTCATCATGGAGACCGCCGGGATGATGAGGATGGCCATCGGTTATGGTTTTCCCCTCCGGCAGGGAGCCGGAACGGGCTCCCAATTGGTTTTTTGTGGCTACAAATGCTTGCAGCGGCGGAACTCCCGGTCTAGGTTCATTTTCGGGGTTTTCCCTATTTATAAGAATTTTTTGCGTCAAAGACAAGTCAGGGGGACCCACGAGGCACCGACAAGGACGAGTGGCGCACCCTCCACCATTGTGGTGGCCTCGTGGCTCTTCTGGTCCATCTCCGGCACTCCGTGGGCTTCTTTTGGTCCATAAAAAATCAATGTAAGTTTTCAAGTCAATTAGACTCCATTTGATATCCCTTTTCTGCGAAACTCAAAAACAAGGAAAAAACAAAAACTGCCACTCGGCTCTAGGTTAATAGGTTAGTCCCAAAAATCATATAAAATTGCATGTAAATGCATATAAAACATCCAAGACAGATAATATAATAGCATGGAACAATGGAAAATTATAGATACATTGGAGACGTATCAAGCATCCCCAAGCTTAATTCCTGCTCGTCCTCGAGTAGGTAAATGATAAAAATGGATTGTTTGATGTGGAATGCCACCTAACATATTTATCAATGCAATCTCTTTATTGTGGCATGAACATTCAGATCCGTATGTTTCAAGCAAAAGTTTATATTGACATCAGAACAATAATATTTCAAGCATACTGGACAATAAATCATTAAGCTTCAAAAATAACATGGCTAAAGAAAGTTATCCCTACAAAATCATATTGTCTAATTATGCCCCCTCTTCTCAACACAAGGTAATCATGCCCACCCCAGTGTCAGCCAAGTAATTGGTTCATACTTTTTAACGAGGTTCACCTTTTCAATTTTTCATGCAATATATGAGCGTGAGCCATGGATATAGCACTATGGGCGGAATAGAAGTTGGTAATAGATTAAAAGTGGGGAGAAAGTCTCACATCAACTAGGCAAATCAATGGACTATGGAGATGTCCATCAATTGATATCAGTGTGAGTGAGTAGGGATTTCCATGTAATGGATGCACTAGAGCTATAAGTGTATGAAAGCTCAAAAGAAAACTAGTGGGTGTGCATCAACTTGCTTGCTCATGAAGACCTAGGTCATTTGAGGAAGCCCATCGTTGGAATATACAAGACAAGTTCTATAACAAAAATTCCCACTAGTATATGAAAGTGACAAGATAGGAGACTCTCTATCATGAAGAACATGGTGTTACTTTGAAGCACAAGTGTGGAAAGGATAGTAGCATTGTCCCTTCTCTCTTTTTCTCTTTTTTTTGAAGACTCCTCTCTTTTTTTAGTCTTTTTTTCTCTTTTTTTGGAGACTCTTTTGGCCTATGTTTTGTTATAACCACACATGGGACAATGTTCTAATAATGATGATCATCACAATTTTATTTACTTATAACTCAATATTACAACTCGATACTAGAACAAATATATGACTCTATATGGATGCCTACGACGGTGTACCAGGATGTGCAATGATCAGGAGTGACATGTATGAAAAATATGAACCATGGCTTTGCCACAAATACTATGTCAAATACATGATCATGCAAAGCAATATGACAATGATGATGTGTGTCATAATAAACAGAACAGTGGAGTTACATAGCAATATATCTCGGAATGGCTATGGAAATGCCATAATATGTAGGTATGGTGGCTGTTTTGAGGAAGGGTATAAGGTGGTTTGATGCACCGACGAAAGTTGCGCGGCACTAGAGTGGCTAGCAAGGTGGAAGGGTGAGAGTGCATATAATCCATGGACTCAACATTAGTGATAAAGAACTCACATACTTATTGCAAAAAGGTTTATTAGCCCTTGAAGCAAAGTACTACTACGCATGCTCCTAGGGGGGAGGTTGGTAGGAGTTAACCATCGCGCCCCCCAGACCTTCACACAAAGGTAAACAATCAAGACACAAGCGCTTCAATTCACTTACACAGTTAGGAGACCATATGTGCATCCTACGGGAATCGCGAACCTTAACACAATTATTTCCTCAATCCCACAATTTACTACTTGCATGATTCTAATATTACCATCCTTGTATCTCAAAACAATCACAAGGAATCAATACTTCTCATACTATTAAATGCTCTATATATGAAAGGTTTGATAATATCTCCCTTGGATGCTTATCATATTAGGACTAAATTCATAACCCAAGCAAATTACAGTTCTGTCTAGAGAATCTCAAAATAATATAAGTGAAGCAAGAGAGTTCAAAAATTTCTATTGATAAAACACCGATGTGCTCTAAAAAGATATAAGTGAAGCACTAGAGCAACTGACAAACTACTCCAAAAAGATATAAGTGAAGATCAATGAGTAGTCAAATAATTAACTTGCTATGAGAAGACACTTTATCATTTAATAATTTCAGATCTTAAGTACTTTATTCAAACAGCAAACAAAACAAAATAAAATGACATTGTAAGGATAGCACATATCATGTGAAGAAGCAAAAACTTAGGCTCAACCAATACTAACCGATCATTGTTGAATAAGAAAGGTGGGATACCAGCCGGGGCATCCCCAAGCTTAGCTGCTTGAGACTTCTTGAAATATTAATTAGGGATGCCTTGCGCATCCCCAATCTTGAGCTCTTGTGTCTCCTTAATTCTTCTTATGTCACGGTTTCACTAAATCTCAAAAACATCATCCACACAAAACTCAAGAAGAACTCGTGTGATAAGTTAGTATAAATCAACTCAAAAACTTAAACATTCTCTACTATAGCAAATCACTAAAATTATAATTTGACATTGCATAGTAAATGCCTCTGGATATTTAATACTCATATCCTCAAATATAATCATTAAACACGCAAACATATGCAAACAATGCAAACTTAACAACAATCCTCCTAAACAGGACAGTCTGTAAAGAGTGGAATTGTTCTCATACTTCCCTAGCTCTAAATATTCTGACAAATTACCATGTTACAAAGAACTTATTCATGCTCACTGTGTAAAAATTTTAAGAATTTATCACGTTCTGACTATTCAAAGAATTCATACAGTGATAGAAAACTTTCTGTTTTCAAACAGCAACATATATACTTGCAAAATAAGCATGGTAAAGGCTATACTTGTATTTTTTATTGAAATAAAAGATAATAAAACTTATTCTAAATAACAGCAAGCAAATCTAAACAAAATAAAATGACGCTCCAAGCAAAAAACACATATCATGTGGTGAATAAAAATATAGCCTCAAGTAAAGTTACCAATATACAAAGACGAAAGAGGGGATGGCTTCCGGGGCATCCCCAAGCTTAGGCTCTTTGTTTTCCTTGAATATTACGTTGGATTTCCTTTGGAATCCCTAAGCTTAGGCTCTTGCCACTCCTTATTCCATAGTCCATCAAATCCTTACCCAAAACATGAAAACTTCACAACACAAAACTTAACGGAACTTCGTGAGATGCGTTAGTATGATAAAGAGGAAATCATTCACTTTATTACTGCCAAGACAAGATTCATAATTGTTCTCACAAAATTCCTAATGTACCTTATCATTTCCACTATTTATATCACTTAATATAAGCTATGGAAACACTAAAACAAGCAAACTATGCATTGAAAACAGAATCTGTCAAAAACAGAATAGTCTGTCATGATATGGACAACCACCATACTTTTGTAACTCTAATTTTTTTAGAAAATAAAGAAAACTTAGGCAATTTGTATATCAACCATGTGTATGAATTTCAGCTAATTATCACGTTCCAGTGATTTATTGAATTTTCTGCACTAGACACAATACTTTCTGTTTTTGCACAGAATCAAATCAACTATCATCCACACTATCCCGAAGGCTTTACTTGGCACTTTGTTGAAACAAAAGCTATAAACATGATTACTACAGTATCTTAATCATGTGAATAAAAACAGTAGGTAAAATTATTGGCTTGTCTCCAAACAAGCGCTTTTCTTTAATGCCTTTTAGCTAGGCATGATGATTTCAATGATGCTCACATAGAAGTAAAGAATTGAAACGCCAGAAAGAGCACCATGAATCATGTGGCAAGAACATTTAAGTCTAACCCACTTCCTATGCATAGGTATTTTGTGAGCAAACAATTTATGGGAACAAGAATCAACTAGCATAGGAAGGCAAAACAAGCACAACTTCAAGATTTTCAACACATAGAGAGGAAACATGAAATTATTGTAATACTTAAAAGCATATGTTTCTCTCTCATAATAATTTTAATTAGTGTAAGTGCATCTAGTGCCACCCCTAGTTCGTTTTGGAGTGTTGACGACAAACCTGGTTGAGGGACTAATGTGTTTGTGAGAATTGCAGGATAACACAGGTAGTAGTCCCTCATTGATTCGGTTAACCTACCGGAGATGACCCAAAAAATGTATGAAGACATTGATAACTGTGGTGATATATGAAGATAATCATATTGAAGACTATGACATGATAAGACATTGTGTGAAGACTATGGAAAGCGAAGATGTAGAGTTGTTGCTATTTTCTTTTCTTCTTTATTGAGTCATAGGAACCACCGCACTGTTAAGTGGGGTCCAAGTGAACTAAGTCAGAGTGACTGATGTGCTGCTCAACGAAATCCTATGTCTTCGAGTGAAGACTATGAGAGCAAATCTCATCCAGAGGCGGATGAGTCAGCTTTACTTGGAGCTCAAGTAAAGTTGTCGTGTGTGTTTGAAATCTGACCGTTGGAACACGTGTCAGTTCCTTAGTGACCCAGGGTCACTTCGGACAAATCAGGTCGGGTTGCCTAGTGGCTATAAATAGCCCACCCCCTACACCATAAATTGGTGGCTGCTCAGAGCTATTGCACGGCTTTTGTCGTTTGAGAGCAACCCACCTCCGAAGCATTTGATAGAGAAATCCTTGCGAGGACAATGCCCAAACACCCAGAGCCAAAGAGTGTTAGGCATCACTGAAGTCTTTCTGTCTGTGTGACCTGGAGACTTATTACACTTGAGGACTGTGTTTCCTGCAGCCGGTTAGGCGTCGCGTTCTGAGCATCCAAGAGTAATTGTGGATTGCCGGTGAATGAAGTCTGTGAAGGTTTGAAAGTCTACCTTGAAGACTTACCAGAGTGATTGGGCAAGGACTAGGTGTTCTTAGCTCAAGGGGAACAAGGTGAAGATGCGGTCTTCTGAGTTAAATCTCAGCTTCCCTAACTAGACGTACAGTTGTCACAACAACTGGAACTGGTCTAACAAATCACTGTCTTCCCTGAGCTACTGGTGCTATCCTTTCCTTCCCTTTACTTACTGCTCTATGTTGTGAAGACATTGCATGTTTGCTTTATCTGATTGTCGTCACTGAGTATCTACTGGTTGTGATTGGCTTCATTCCTTCTTCCTTTGTGATCACTACTGCCTAGTTGCTATTAGTCTACATGCTTTCACTTCATTGAATACATGACTGTGGCTTATCTAGTGTAGTCCACTTTTCGCTGCATACTAATAGGCTTGAGCTTATCGTTTGTCTTTGAAACTACCATGTTTTGAAGCATTTCATAAAAATCACCTATTCACCCACCCCCCTCTAGTCGATATACTGCACTTTCAATTGGTATCAGAGCAAGGTACTCCCTTGTTCTGTGTGATTCGGTTTAACCACCTGGAGTTTTAGCTATGTCGACTGCAGGGATAATCAAAGTCTCCGTTGCGTGCCCTGTCTTCGATGGCACCGAATATTCCTACTGGAAGAACAAGATGCGCATGCATATTGAAGCCATTGACGTGGACCTCTGGTTTGTCGTCAAGCACGGCGTTCCCAAGACTGGTGAAGGCATCACCGCTGCTGATGTCAAGAGGCTCGTCCAATTGGATTCAATGGCCAAGAACATCATCTGTGGTCATCTGACCAAAGGATAGTACGGTCGTGTGAGTGCTTTGGACACGTCAAAGCAAGTTTGGGACTGGCTCTCAAAGGTCAATGAAGGAGTCTCTACCCAGAGAGATCAAAGGATCAGCGTCCTTCACAATCTCTTTAATCGCTTCAAGAGACATGACAATGAGAATGTCCAGCACACTTTTGATCGTCTCACTGACATCACAAATGAGCTTCAAGCACTTAGCGCCACTGAGATCACCAAGCATGAAATCGTCAAGACTCTTCTGAGATCACTCGACAGCTCATTTGATATCCTTGCATTGATGATTCAAGAACGCCCTGACTTCAAGACTCTCGGTCCATCTGATATACTTGAGAGGCTCAACACACATGAGTTTCAGCTGTCTGAGAAGCGTGACATCTATGGTCCCAACTATGGCCGATCTCGCGCATTGAAGGCAAAAGTTGTTTCCTCATCTGAAGAAGAATCTGACTGCAGTTCTGATGATCCTGAAGACATTGGAAAGGAGCTTGCCATGCTTGTGAAGAAGTTCCCGAAATTCACTAGGAAGAAAGGCTTCAGAAAGTCTTCAAGATCCAGCTCAAGAAATGATGAAGCATCTGCTCATGACTACAAGAAAAGAACATGTCATAAGTGCAAGAAACCTGGTCACTACATCTCTGAGTGTTCTCAGTGGGACAACGAGAAGAAGAAGAAGAAGAAGAGCAAGGAATATGATTCTGATGACAAGAAAAAGAAGAAATACTCAAAGTCTTCTTCAAAGTCTTCATCAAAGTATTCATCACACAAGAAGAATTCATCTGGCAAGGCTCGTGCTTTTGTTGGCAAGGAGATGGATTCTGAGGAAGAGTCTGGTTCTGAATAGGTGGAGGTGGAGTCGGAGGAGGAGTCTGATTCTGGTGCTGCAAGTCTGGCTTTAGCCACTGCCTACGTGGGCAAGTCTATCTTCAACACTGAAGACAATGGCCCCGTCAACAACAATAATGATGAACACGACGACTCTGCACCCACCTTCTGCTTCATGGCACGCGGTGCCAAGGTAAAATCACGTGATGCTTACTTTCAAACATCTAGTGAAGATGACTCTTATTGTGAATCAAAACCTAGCTACAAAACACTTGCTAAAATTGCCACTGAACAGCAGAAAGCCATGGAACATATTCAAAAACTGTTAGACAAAAGCGATGACCCGTTGGACGCGGAAATGACCCGTTCTCAGTCCTTAATTGAAGACATAAAAAATCTTCATGTTAAGTACAAAGAACTTGAAGAGCTTTATGAATCGCTTTCAAAAACTCATGAAAAGCTTTCCCACGATTACATTCAAAGGAAGCGAGAACTTGAGAAAGTGAAAGCGGCTCATGAAGATCTTCAAAAGGAGAATGAGTCACTCCGCGCACAACTGATCAGCTCCGCTCACGAAGAGTTTTAACCACCATGTCTAAAATGCATTGAACGTGATAATGCTACATCTGTTGCTGAATGCTCTACTGCTGCCACTGTTGCAATGTCTTCAACTATTGATGTGGTAACTAACCCCTCTGCTGAAGAAACCACTACTATTGCTGATGAAAATGCTAGGTTGAAGACTTTGCTTGAAACAGGGATGTACAAAAGCCTCAAAGGGCATCAGACTCTATGTGATGTCCTCAAAAAGCAGATACTGAACCGAAACCCTACGAAAGAGGGTGTTGGGTTCGATAGGAAAATGAATGTCGATGGTTCATACTGGAAGCCTGAGCAGTATCCCAAAACCACATGGGTTGCTGCAAAGGGACCTTCAGTGGATCATCGATGATTCCTTTGATGCAAACTATAAACTGTTTAAGAATCAAAATGGTGAAGTGGTTGCCAGGTATATTGGTACTAACTGCAGGAATGGACCACCTATGAAGAAGATCTGGGTACCCAAAGGTTGTCTTGAGAATCTTCCAGCAAATTCTATCATGACACCTCCTGGGATGAAGACAAACCCCAGACCAAAGGCTTCATATGGTCCTAAGGCTTCATACAGACACAGGACTCACCTGAGTCACCCTAACATAGATGTTTTGCAGGGAAATCATACTCAGACCCATGAATATGAGCATGTTTCTTCAAACCGCTATGTTCATAAATCAAAGAACTTTTTTGCCTATTCTTATGAGTATTATTCTCCTCCTGCAAGACTATTTGCTAGGGCCCCAAAGCCAAAATTCTCAGATGCTGCTCTTAGACTCATTGCTTCTAAGCCACCCCTGAAGATGTGGGTGGTTAAGAAGAACTAACTTTCTCTTGCAGGGAAAGGTCTCGAGCCTGTAATCAAAGGCTTCTGATGCTATTGCTGGGGACCTAAAACACTTGTAGGGCACAAGATCAAATGCTCAAAATGACTTACTGCTCATACTATCCATAAATCACTTGATGAAGATCTTATCAATCCTAAATTACATCTAAAGCTTTCATAATCCACTTATGCATCAATTGAATATGCTTCATAATGGCTTTTGGTGAAGCCTATCCTCCTAACTGCATTGTAGGGAGTGACACCAAAGTTTTCAGAATGGATTATGGATAGCGGATGCACAAATGATATGACTGGTGATCGAAATCTTCTCATTGACTCAACTTTACGTCCATCCAACAAGAGTCACGTCACATTTGCTGATACTGGTAAAAGCAAAGTGTTGGGTCTAGGTAGAGTTGCAATCTCAAGAGATCAGCACATGGACAAAGTCATGCTTGTTGAATCTCTTGGCTTCAACTTAATGTCTGTCTCAATGCCTTGTGACTTAAACATGATTGTGATCTTTGGTAAATTTCGTTGCATTGTACTAATGGAATCTGACAAGTCTTTAGTATTTGAAGGATACAGAAAAGGTGATCTGTATATGGTAGATTTCTCAGCTGGACCACAGATGGCAGTATGTCTTCTAGCAAAAGCTTCAGAGTGCTGGCTCTGGCATCGGAGGCTAGGACATGCTGGCATGAGGAACTTGCATACACTCGCAAAGAAGAAGCGTGTCATAGGCGTCGAGGAAGTCAAGTTCAAGAAAGATCATCTCTGTGGTGCCTGTGAAGCTGGGAAGATGACTAGAGCCAAGCACCCCTCGAAGACAATCATGACGACATCCAAACCCTTCGAGCTGCTTCACATGGACTTATTTGGCCCTACTCACTACTCCACATTCTCTACCACAGCCTATCTCTATGGCTTCGTCATTGTTGATGATTACTCAAGATACACATGGGTACACATAATACTCTACAAGAGTGAAGTGCAAGATGTCTTCAAATGCTTCGCCAACCGTGCCATGAACAATTATGGCATCAAGATCAAACATATCAGAAGTGACAATGGCACTGAATTCAAGAACACTGGCCTCGATCTTTATCTGGATGAGATGGGAATCACTCATGAATTTTCAGCCCCATATACACCTCAGCAAAATGGGATCGTTGAGCGCAAGAACAGAACTCTAATTGAGATGGCTCGAACGATGCTCGATGAATACAAAATACCAAGAACATTCTGGCCCGAAGCTATTGACACTGCATGCCATACCATCAACCGTGTTTATCTTCACAAGCTTCTGAAGAAAACATCCTATGAACTCCTCACTGGAAAGAAGCCAAATGTAAGCTATTTCAGAGTATTTGGAGCTAAGTGCTGGGTCAAGGATCCTCATCATAAGTCAAAATTTGCACCCAAAGATCATGAAGGCTTCATGCTCGGATATGGAAAGGACTCACACTCCTATAGAGTCTTCAACATTTTTCTCTATAAAACTGTTGAGACTGTGGATGGAAGGTTTGATGAGACAAATGGATCACAAAGATAATCCCTACCAAATGTGCTAGATGAAGCTTCGCCAAATGAATCTATCAAGCTTATGGGAACTGGTGAGATCATGTCTTCTAAAGCACAACCTGACGAGGAACTCATCATCTCTGCTCCAAATCAACCTGACGAAAATGCTCAGCCCGAAGACAATCCTCCTGATGAAGACAATGCACAACAAGAGCAAATCTTCGTCCAGGTCATCCTCGTGTTGCAAATGAAGTGCAAGTTGAGAAGATAATTGATAGCATAAATGCTCCTGGTCCACTCACTCGCTCAAGAGCAACACAGCTTGCCAATTTCCGTGGGCACTTTGCTTTTGTCTCAATATCTGAACCCAAGAAAGTTGCTGAAGCTTTTATGGAACCTGAATGGATTCAAGCAATGCAAGAAGAGCTTCAACAGTTCGAGCTGAACAATGTGTGGGAACTAGTCGAGCGTCCTGATCCTCGAAAGCACAACATAATAGGCACAAAATGGATCTATCGCAACAAGCAAGATGAGCATGGTCAAGTGGTCAGAAACAAAGCTCGTCTCGTTGCTCAAGGATACACTCAAGTGGAAGGGATTGACTTCGATGAAACATTTGCTCATGTGGCTAGACTTGAAGCTATTCGCATACTGCTAGCCTATGCAAATCATCACAACATACTTTTATATCAAATGGATGTAAAGAGTGCCTTTCTCAATGGAAGAATTGAAGAAGAAGTGTATGTTGCACAACCACCTGGCTTTGAAGACCCAAAACATCCTGATATGGTATACAAGCTCAACAAGGCACTGTATGGCCTCAAACAAGCGCCTCGTGCTTGGTATGACACCCTCAAAGACTTCCTGAAGAGCAAAGGCTTCAAACCTGGATGCCTAGATCCCACACTCTTCACGAAGACATATGATGACGAGCTATTTGTCTGCCAAATCTATGTGGATGACATTATCTTTGGCTTCACGGACAAGAAATACAGTGATGAGTTTGGTCACATGATGCAAGAACAATATCAAATGTCTATGATGGGTGAGTTGAAGTTCTTCCTTGGTCTTCAAATTCGTCAGCAAAGCAACGGCATCTTCATATCTCAAGAGAAATATCTTAAAGACTGCCTGAAGAAGTTTGGAATGCAAGACTGCAAAGGGTACTCGACGCCAATGCCTGCTAAACATCACCTGGGTCCCGACGCCAATGGTAAAGAGTTTGACCAACAGGTATACCGCTCCATGATTGGTTCTTTACTTTATTTATGTGCATCTAGGCCAGATATTATGCTTAGTGTTTGCATGTGTGCTCGATATCAAGCGGCACCAAAGGAGTCGCATCACTTAGCTGTGAAGCGAATACTTTGATATTTGGCTTACACCCCAAGACTAGGATTATGGTATCCAAAGGGCTCAGAGTTTGATCTAGTAGGATTTTCATATGTTGATTATGCTGGTGACAAAGTTGATCGCAAGTCCACATATAGCACATGTCACTTTCTAGGACGATCACTTGTCTGTTGGTCTTCAAAGAAGCAGAACTGTGTATCACTCTCCAGTGTTGAATTTGAATACATTGATGCTGGATCTTGCTGCGCTCAGCTTCTATGGATGAAGCAAACACTCAAGGACTATGGAGTCCATCTGAAGCATGTGCCACTCTACTGTGATAATGAAAGTGCCATCAAGATTGCCAACAACCCAGTTCAGCACTCGAAGACAAAGCACATTGAAATTCGTCATCACTTTCTCAGAGATCATGTTATGAAGGAAGATATTGATATCATACACGTCAACACTGAAGAACAACTGGCAGATATCTTCACAAAGCCCTTGGATGAGAAAAGGTTTTGCAAGTTGCGGTGTGAGCTAAATATCTTAGAATCCTCAAATGTCATGTAATCAGGCACACATCCTAACACTTATGCATATTGATGACTTAGATGTGCAACACACGAAGTAGAGTATATCTTCAATCAATGAAGACTTACATTCTAAGTGTGAATACATTAACATGGAATTTGACTTCGGAGCGCCACGATAATTGTGCGCCGTGTCTGGGTCTAATACTTCCTACACGGTGGGTAACGCCACCACCAAATTCTTGTTTGAAGCATTTCTTGTGGCGTTACATTTGCAAAGTCTTCGCACTTGGTTTGTCTTCATATAGGACATATATATAGAGAGTTGTGTTCTGTCCTCAACATCATTCACTTATAGCTATGTCTTCTTATTTGAATCTTTTGGACTAAGTGAATGTGATCGGACCCTAACCTCTCTATGCTTTCTCATCTCACATTCTGTCTGTCCAAATCATATGCATTCTATCGAAACAGTCGAATATCTTCTCTGCATCCTTGTCAGCAGAAGATACGGAGACAAACTTCAAATATGATTTTAATGCTCCATCTGTTATGCCTGAGACCCGGAGAAGCCGGAACGACTACTCCGACAGTCGTGGTGTACGTGGGATCGTGGGACAACTCCCAAGGCATTACATGACCGCCACGTATCACTCGTACGTGAACCGTCAGGGGCACCTGAGTAATTCTGCTGTGCTGTCTCCCATGCCTATAAATGCACGTCCCATCACGGTCAAAAGTTTCTTCCACCACCTCTCCACCTCGAACAACCCAGCGCCTCCGCTAGCTTTCAACGACGCCGGCGACGAAGCGCTTCGCTGCCACAACTTTGTCGACGCCGTCCTCACGCCGGCTGCGGACATCTTCCTCTCCGTCGTCGCCGTAGCTGTCCTTCGTCGCCAAGTTAGGGCACGGACGACGAAACTGCTGGGCATCCAACTCCTACTCCGTCTAAGCAGTTCATCGTGTGGTAAATAAACTTCCTTTTTACCATCTTCTAGATCCATAAAGATTCATCTACTTTACCACAAGAGGTTTCTGCCTACTTACATATACAGATCTATCTTGTCTGCATCTCATATCTTGCCTAGTACATTCACATATGCTTCAACTATAGTTAGATTCCTCACTTGTACTTATTCGTGGATTTGTACAAATCTGGAACCAACTCCCATGAGTGAATGTCTTCGCACTATGAGGTCAAAGTCTTCAAAACTGTTTTAATCTTCAAAACTTCTGAGAATGCATATGACCTCTTCCCCTTCCCTCGCATCTCAAATGCTGTCACAGGTACATGTCCGTGGGAGAATCCCTTGGTTCTCATAGTCTGCATTCATTTGCAGAGTTTTTGCAGCGTCACATTCATTCTCCTGAAGCTAGTTCCTGTCTGACCAGCAAACCGAAGCATTTGCCTGTTTTGAAGCCATTCAATTTGAAGCCATTCAGGTTGAAGCCAATGACAACTGACAAGTCAGTCAGAAAGGGTGACAGACAGCGCCGTGGCAACACCTCTCGTGATTTGCCTCCTGATCTCAGTGAAATATACAAGACTGATCCAGAGGAGGATTACAATCAGAGGAAGACCCGAATCCAATGGATTCGAAGATACTGGGCTGAACAGTGGTTCAAATATAGGTTCGTGACCCCAGAGTATGCCGAGAAAAATGCCATCAAGCATCCTTGGGGAGATATCACTTATAAGAATCTTCCACCCAAGACTCGTGCTGAAGCCATTGCTCAACGCTTCTATCCTTGCATGGTTAGAGGGCCACAGCCTGCTGAAGCTGATCCTAGCTCTCGTCTCTGGTGTCGTGACGACAATCTATTCAAGCGAAATCTTCAATTCACCAAGAACTCGGCCACGGAAAACAAGAAGCTGTGGGGATTAGACTTCAATCCTGGCCCCTCTGCACCCCGCGCTGATGGCTCGCGCGAAGCTGAACCGAATCTGGTTGGGCCCTTCTACAACCTAGAGGGCCTCATCAGTCACATAAGGGTTCAAGGGGCAGATGTAGATCAGCCTGAAGCAGATGATGACTCTGAAGAAGCACCTGCCACGCCGAAGCCTCAGAAGAAGAAATCAAAGGCTTCAAAGGCTACTCCACCAAGAGCTTCAAGAGTGAAGCCTTTGGCCACTGCTCCACCTGCACCAAGTGTGCAATATGAGGAACACTCTAGAATCTCCAAGAGCAAACAGCTGAAGAGGAAGCCAACACGCAACCCCAGTCCAGCTCTCACTCCAGATGCAGTACTGAAGACTGCCAATGATGCCCTTGATCTTTCAAGTGATGAAGATCTTGGAGATGATGCTTTGGAGCTATTGATCAAGAGCAAGCAGGATGCTGAAATCTTCAATGATTTGCCGCTCTTTGATGATGAAGTGCTCAATAACTTCATTGATGAATGGTTTGACACTCCCAACCTGAGCTTCGATGATCTTCAACTTCCAGTTGGCCTCAGCGTCTCCTTCCATGGCGCCATTGCTTCTGAGCTGGCTCTGGCTCAAAGAATTGTTGAGCTGAAGCAAAAGATAGATAATGAAAAAGCTCAGTTCAAGAAGCATATGAACAAGCTCAGCGTGCAAGAAGTTCAAAACTTCAAAGTTATGATGCAAGAGCTCAAGGAAGCCTTTCGCCAGCGGCGTGAAGATGCTAAAGGCTCACGTGAGCGCATCAAGGACTTGGGTACAAAATGCGTTCAAGCATTCAATGAAGCTGAAAAGCGCAAGGAACTTGGGCGTCCTGGCATTGATCCAAGAATGGCTGCCAAGAAGAAGAAGCAGTCTGTGCCCGAAACTGAAGCATCTGGGCAGGAAATGCCTCGCATAGTCTTCCCTGCTAGCATGACTGGCAGGAAGCCTAAGGCAACTCCAACCGCTTCAACACTAAGGAAGACTAAGGTGGCTGAAGCTGATTCTCGCAAGCGTAAGCAATCTACTTATGAAGCTCCACACACCAAGAAGCGAAAGACCAAGAAGGATAGGGCTGCCTCCAAAGAGCCTATCTTTGTCGAGCTAATCTCAGTTGCTCGCCCTGCATCTGCCCAGAGAGAAAGAAGACTGACTGTTCATGAGCCTGCTCGCACAGAGGCTGAAGACATTCCAGCTGTCGACCCCACCGTAGCTGAAGACATTGGTCCTCAAGACAATGTTGAAGATGATACCGTCCTTCCTCAAATCGAGTACAACATCGACTCTTCACCTGTTCTCACGAACAGCGAACGCATCAGCATTGGTCGTCCACTGACGCCAATTGCTCAGGATGACTCGTGGGATGATCACCCACAGGAAACCCAAGAAACTCCCCAGCAAACTCAAGACACCAGTATGGTGCTTGAAGACGAAGACTTTGAGGCCGAACAACCTCCATCTCCTCAGGCGTCGCCAGCTTTTCGCAGGCTTCGCAAAGGACCGAGGCCTCCAGTCACTGCATCAAGTGCTCCAGAAGGAGTAGAGCAACCATCTGCACCTGATGCTGCTCCTGCTGGAAGCCACTCAGAATCTGAAGCCAAAGTGGCTGAAGATATTCCGGCTGCATCAGCCGAAGAAGAAGAACCCCAAGTTGTTGCAGATATTCTGGCTGCATCAGTCGAAGAAGAACCACCCCAACAAGAAGAAGAAAGTACTGCCGCACCACCTGTTCTCGAGGAGAACGTGTCCGACCCTCCAGCTCCTGAAGTGGAGGTAACAAATTCAGAGGCTGCCACCACCAACGCTGAAGCCAATGACGTGGTCATGGCTGAAGCTTTTGTGGCACCTGAAGATACTGTGGCGCTTGAAGAACCTGTGCCTGAAGTTACTGCTCCTAAAGCCAGTGCTATGCCTGAAGCCAGTACTGAGCTTGAAGCTAATGCTGCACCTGACAGCAATCTGCAGCTTGAAGACAATGCCTCTGCTCCTGTTCCGCCTCCATAGCCTCACACAATTGAGCAAGCATACAACAAGGATGATCAGCTTGTTACTGTCCGGTGGCCAATTCTGATTCCACCACCTACAACTGAACCACGTGCTACTGGTCCTCAGTTTGATCATCATATTGCGCACAGGGCCCAAGTTCAGAAGCCTAAGCCAAGACTGCCAAGGCTTCCAGGTATTGCAACATCTCCAGGGTCTTTCAATACCAATAGCTTCACTGCGCACAACACCTTCTTTGACAATGCCAAGAACCCATATTCCAAGCCAAGAATATCATCAGATAGGTTCTGGAGCCATTAACAGCGCAGCTACTACTCAAGGGTACTATATAATCAAGGCCGCATTTTCCCTCATATGCGTCTTGACACTGAAGCTATTGCTGGTCTGCCCTGCTTGGAGGAAGCCCTTGACTGCTTCCGTGATGCTGGCCTTCTCAATTTTGTGTTGGATAAAGAGCATTGGAATGAAGAACTGCTTCTGCAATTCTATGCAACACTTCACATCCGAGGCTACGGCGGGGATCCGAAGACATGGGTCCTTGAGTGGATGACAGGCAATGTGCATCATGAAGCAAAAGCCTTTGATCTCACTGAGCTCACTGGCCTGCCCACTCCAGGAGATCTATATGAACCTGGCTGTGAACTGCACACTGAATCCTTGGAGAGCATCTTTCAGAAGCGTAAGCCCAACATGAGCCAAATGCTCAGCATGATGAAGCCTCTGCCAAGTGATGCTGAATATCCTAAGGAATTTTTTGTTGAAGACCTTGAGTATCTGCCGTGCAGCATCTATCACATTATAAGGCGTACTCTATGGCCTGTCAAAGGACATTCTTCATCAGCCAAGCTTGAAGGCACTATGAAGACTTTGGTCTTCTATATCTTCAATGCCATCAGCTTCAATGCTCAAGATTTCTTCATCAGGCAAATGGCCACGTCTGGAGCTGATCTATTTGGACTGAAATTTTATGCCCCTTGGATAATGCGCCTCATCAAGTTGCACTCAGCTATCACTTATCAACCCTCTGCTCGCAACCATCAGATTTTCTTGCCTGAGGTTGATATGTCAGCTGAAGCCATTTAGCAAGAGCCTGCTAAGGAGCCAGTTAGTCTTCACAACGCTGATCATCAAAGCTTCACTCAGCAGATTGAAGGGGTTCCAGCAGTCTCACACGTCTATCCTCTGGCTGGCCGTACTCGTCTACCTCGACACGCTGAAACCGAAGCCACTGATAGCACCATCGCTCAAAGGCCTCAGAAGCGATCTCGTGTCCTGAATGACCGAGAGCTTCTGGTAGCCCTTCATTAGAAACAAGACAAGCATCACCTCTGGTTAAAGCGTCAGATGCAGAGCCTCTTGGTGGATGTCAATCGCATTCGCAATCTTGCCACCAAGAATGCTTTTGTTGCTCATGAAACATGCAGGCGGTCTTGGAAGAGTTTGACTTTACTGAGTGCTGAAGCGGATCTTCAAGACGATGGCTTCACTGAGAAATTCAAGTTTGACAACACTCCTCCAAGGACTGCTGTTATGCATCGAACTCCATCCCTTGAAGATTCTGAGTACTCTTCCTCCGCTACAACAATTGACGCCAGGGTGATTGATGATCAGGATGATGCTACTTCACCACCTCCTACTTCAGCGCGCATCGACACTGCACCAACTACATCTGCACCGCCAAACGACAACACTGACCCTGCATCCTCTTCTGCTCCACCTGGGAACGAGTAGAGGCTCTATGTCTTCAAACCTTTTTGGTCCTTACTGACAAAAGTGGGAGAAGCATATGAGTTGATAGTCTTCAAGCGGGTCCATATGGGCGGGTGCTTTATAATTTGCCTAGTGTTTACAACTCTCGTTTTCTACATTTGGATCTTTGAGTTGTAACACCTAAACTAATGGTCGTTTGCTACGTTTGTTTTGCTACTCTGTAATGCGATGATAAATTCCGCATCTGCTACCTTATATTCCGCACTTAGTCATTTCTGCAGACGTCCATTTTTCATTGTGCATGTCATTATCTTCGATATAACAGTTATGCATGATGAATTGTCTTCATAAGTTGAAGAGGATCTCCACAAGTACAACCTGCCATGTGCATTTGCATTCAAAGGCAAATCAACTATATGCACATCTTCAGAGGGAGCCTTTTGCTACTTACGAAGACAATACCTTTATCCTTTACAATTTCACATATCTTTATACCCGTTGAAAACTTCAACCAGTTTGTCATCAATCACCAAAAAGGGGGAGATTGTAAGTGCATCTAGTGCCACCCCTAGTTGGTTTTGGAGTATTGATGACAAACCTGGTTGAGGGACTAATGTGTTTGTGAGAATTGCAGGATAACACAGGTAGTAGTCCCTCGTTGATTCGGTTAACCTACCGGAGATGACCCCTAAAAATGTATGAAGACATTGATAACTGTGGTGATATATGAAGATAATCATATTGAAGACTATGACATTAGAAGACATTGTGTGAAGACTATGGAAAGCGAAGATGTAGAGTTGTCGTTGTTTCCTTTTCTTCTTTATTGATTCATAGGAACCACCGCACTGTTAAGTGGGGTCCAAGTGAACTAAGTCAGAGTGACTAATGTGATGCTCAACCGAATCCTATGTCTTCGAGCGAAGACTATGAGAGCAAATCTCATCCAGAGGCGGATGAGTCAGCTTTACTTGGAGCTCAAATAAAGTTGTCGTGTGTGTTTGAAATCTTACCGTTGGAACACGTGTCAGTTCCTTAGTGACCCAGGGTCACTTCGGACAAATCAGGTTGGGTTGCCTAGTGGCTATAAATAGCCCACCCCATACACCATAAATTGGTGGCTGCTCAGAGTTATTGCACGGCTTTTGTCATTTGAGAGCAACCCACCTCTGAAGCATTTGAGAAAGAAATCCTTGCGAGGACAAAGCCCAAACACCCAGAGCCAAAGAGTGTTAGGCATCACTGAAGTCTTTCTGTCTATGTGACCTGAAGACTTATTACACTTGAGGACTGTGTTTCCTCCAGCCGATTAGGCGTCGCGTTCTGAGCATCCAAGAGTAATTGTGGATTTTCGGTGAACGAAGTCTGTGAAGGTTTGGAAGTCTACCTTGAAGACTTACCAGAGTGATTGGGCAAGGACTAGGTGTTCTTAGCTCAAGGGGATGAAGGTGAAGGCGCGGTCTTCTGAGTTAAATCTTAGCCTCCCTAACCAGACGTACAGTTGTCATAGCAACTGGAACTGGTCTAACAAATCAGTGTCTTCCCCGAGCTACCGGTTCTATCCTTTCCTTCCCTTTACTTACTGCTCTATGTTGTGAAGACATTGCATGTTTGCTTTATCTGATTGTCTTCACTGAGTATCTACTGGTTGTGATTGGCTTCATTCCTTATTCCTTTGTGATCACTACTGCCTAGTTGCTATTAGTCTTCATGCTTTCACTTCATTTAATACATGACTGTGGCTTATCTAGTGTAGTCCACTTTCTGCTGCATACTAATAGGCTTGAGCTTATCGTTTGTCTTCGAAACTACCATGTTTTGAAGCATTTCATAAAAATCGCCTATTCACCCCCCTCTAGTCGATATACTGCACTTTCAATTAGCATCATGAATGAATTCAACATTATAGCTATCACATAAAGAACTCTTTTTGTGATGCATAAGCATAGAATTTTTATTACTGTCCACATAGGCATATTTATTCTCATTCGTAATAGTGGGAGCAAACTCAACAAAATAACTATCATGAGACACTTGATTAAAATCATGATGACAAGTTTCATGGTTATTAGTATTCTTTATAACATAAGTGTCATCACAATAATGATCATAAATAGGAGGCATGCTTTCATCATAACAAATTTGCTCATCGAAACTTGGGGGATCATCTTCATCACGCATAGCATCCCCAAACTTGTAGCTTTGCATATTATTAGCATCATGGATATTCAAAGAATTCATACTAACAACATTGCAATCATGCTCATCATTCAAATATTTAGTGCCAAACTTTTTATTGACTTCTTCTTCTATCAATTGAGCACAATTTTCATTTCCATCATTTTCACGAAAGACATTAAAAATATGAAGCATATGAGGTAATATCAATTCCATTTTTTGTAGTTTTATTTTAGAAACCAAACTAGTGATAAAACAAGAAAATATAAGATTCAATTGCAAGATCTAAAGATATACCTTCAAGCACTCACATCCCCGGCAACGGCGCCAGAAAAGAGCTTCGTTGACGGGATGTGAGTGTCGCTTACCTAGCCTCCCCCGCTACGGTGCTAGAAAAGAGCTTGATGTCTACTACACAACCTTCTTCTAGTAGACTCGTGTTAGGCCTCAAAGCGCAGAGTTTTGTAGGACAGTAGCAATTTTCCCTCAAGTGGATGACCTAAGGTTTGTCAATCTGTGGGAGGCATAGATGAAGATGGTCTCTCTCAAACAGCCTCGTACGTCTCCAACGTATCTATAAATTTTTATTGTTCCTTGCTATTATATTATCCATCTTGGATGTTTTATATGCATTTATATGCTATTTTATATGATTTTTGGGACTAACCTATTAACCTATAGCCCAGTGGCAGTTTCTATTTTTTCCTTGTTCTTGAGTTTTACAGAAAAGGAATACCAAACGGAGTCCAATTGACGTGCCAATTTTTGATGATTTTTTATGAACCAAAAGAAGCCCCCATAGTAAAAGAGTTGGGCCAGAAGAGTCATGGGACGTCCACGAGGGTGGAGGGCGCGCCCTACCGCCTGGGCGCGCCGCCCTATCTCGTGGACGACTCGGAGACCCCCCTGACTTGTTCCCGATGCCAAAAATTCCTTTAAATACATAAACCCCCGAAAACAAACCTAGATCGGGAGTTCCGCCGCCACAAGCCTTTGTAGCCACCAAAAACAAATCAGGACCATGTTCCGGCACCCTGCCGGAGGGGGGGGATCCATCACCAGTGCCCATCTTCATCATCTCGACGCTCTCCATGACGAGGAGGGAGTAGTTCACCCTCGGGGCTGAGGGTATGTACCAATAGCTATGTGTTTGATCTCTCTATCGATTTCTTGATTTGGCATGATCTTGATGTATCGCGAGCTTTGCTATTATAGTTGTATCTTATGATGTTTCTCCCCCTCTACTCTCTTTTAATGGATTGAGTTTTACCTTTGAAGTTATCTTATCGGATTGAGTGTTTAAGGATTTGAGAACACTTGATGTATGTCTTGCATGTACTTATCTATGGTGACAATGGGATATTCACGTGATCTACTTGATGTATGTTTTGTTGATCAACTTGCGGGTTCAATGACCTTGTGAACTTATGCATAGGGGTTGGCACACGTTTTCGTCTTGAATCCCCCGTAGAAACTTTGGGGCACTCTATGAAGTTCTTTGTGTTGGTTGAATAGATGATTCTGAGATTGTGTGATGCATATCGTATAATCATGCCCACGGATACTTGAGGTGACAATGGAGTATCTAGGTGACATTAGGGTTTTGGTTGATGTGTGTCTTAAGGTGTTATTCTAGTACGAACTCTAGGATAGATCGAACGGAAAGAATAGCTTCATGTTATTTTACTACAGACTCTTGAATAGATCGATCAGAAAGAATAACTTTGAGGTGGTTTTGTACCCTACAATAATCACTTCGTTTGTTCTCCAATATTAGTGACTTTGGAGTGACTCTTTGTTGCATGTTGAGGGATTGTTATATGATCTAATTATGTTATCCTTGTTGAGAGAACTTGCATAGTGAAATTATGAACCCTAGGCCTTGTTTCTAAGCATTGAAATACCGTTTGTGCTCACTTTTATCATTTGTTACCTTGCTGTTTTTATATTTTCAGATTACAAAAACATATATCTACCATACATATTGCACTTGTATCACCATCTCTTCACCGAACTAGTGCACCAATACAATTTACCATTGTATTGGGTGTGTTGGGGACACAAGAGACTCTTTGTTATTTGGTTGCAGGGTTGCTTGAGAGAGACCATCTTCATCCTACGCCTCCCACGGATTGATAAACCTTAGGTCCTCTACTTGAGGGAAATTTCCTACTGTCCTACAAACCTCTGCACTTGGAGGCCAAACAACGTCTACAAGAAGAAGGTTGTGTAGTATACATCAAGCTCTTTTCTGGCGCGATTGCCGGGGAGGCTAGGTAAGCGGCACTCATATCCCGTCGACGAAGCTCTTTTCTGGTGTCGTTGCCAAGGAGGTGAGTGCTTGAAGGTATATCTTTAGATCTTGCAATCGAATCTTTTAGTATCTTGTTTTATCATTAGTTTAGTTTATAAAAGAAAACTACAAAAAAATGGAATTGAGGTTGCCTCATATGCTTCATCTTTTTAATATGTTTCGTGAAAATGATGGAAACGAAAATTGTGCCCAAGTACTAGAAGGAGAATGCATTAAGATGTTTGGCACTAAATCTTTGAATGATGAGCATGATTTCAATGTTGTTAGTATAACTCTTTGAATATCCATAGTACTAATGATGATTGTAGTAGTCGTGATGAAAATGTCTCTTATAAGCATGTCAACTTTTGTGGAGTGCATAGAGTTTGCAAGTACACAACAAATAGGGAAGATAGATTTTGCAAGAGGCATAAGTATTTAGAAACTAAATGGTTGCAAGAGAGGCTAGATGTTTGTGCTGAAAATTTAAAATTTCTTTGCCATCCTTGTGAACTTTGCAATGAACGTGATCATTTAAATCTCCAATGCAAATTGTTTGATGATTGAACCATGTCCAAAAATTGTGATGACTTGATTTCCCTTGCACATCATAATGAGCTTAGCTTGCATGTGGGTTATGAAGAAATGAAACGTATAACTAAGGTTATTCCATAATTTGTCCTTGATAAAGTTCTTGATTTTGATCTGGAGGAAATTTTTATATATTGTGCGGTGAATTGCATTGAAAATCCTTATATTGCCAATTACATAAAGACAAGAAAACAAATAGAATATGAAGAGAATACTAATGAAAGGGAAGAGATTTCCCAATATCCTCCTATTCTTTCTTATGATGATCAGGTAACGAGGAGGAGCCTTCTATTCAACCAATCTCATTAATAAGTAGCTCCAAAAAGAGGATTAAACCCGTACATAATGTGAAGAAGAAAAAGCAAAGACGGAGAAGCAAAGGTAAAAAGGTATCCCTCCCAAATGATGTTGCTCCTATTATACATTGTGATGATGATAACTGCTATACTATTGGTGCTATCCATACTATTAATGATGAGAATGACATGTTTGAGAATTTATTTGCTGCCATTAATGTTTTTCCCAAGCTTGGGGATGCTATGTTAAATGAAGATGATAATTTTAGTCTCCCAGGTTTTGATGAGCAAATTTATTATGATGATAGCATGCCTCCTATTTATGATGATTATATTGATGAAAGTGGGTTTGAAAGAGTGTCAACTTTAGGAAGTAATGATCCCGCTATTTTGGAGAATGGTGAATCTTATTGTGAGAATTATAAAAGTGGATTTGGAGAGGTGACTTTATTTAGTAATGATTCCACTATCTTGGAAGAGGTTGCAATTGATTATGATGAGAACAAAGTTGCTACTTATGATGATTATTGTGATGATACTTATGTTATAAAAAGTAGTGATGATTATATTTACAAAACTTGTCATGATTATGATTACCCTTTTCCTGAACATTACTCTTTTAATGTGGAAACAATTTATATTATTCGAGTTTCTTATGATACTTTCACTATTCCAAATGAGAAGAAATTTAATTATGTGGAGAGTAGTAAATTTTCTATGCTTGGGGATCATGAAAATAATGCTTTATGTGATGGTTATATTGTTGAATTAATTCATGATGCTACTGAATCTTTTTATGAGGGAGGAATATATGCTTGTAGGAGTTGCAATAATATCAAGTTTCCTCTCTATGTGCTTAAAATCTTGAAGTTATGCTTGTTGTGCTTTCCTATGCTAGTTGATTCTTGTTCCCATAAGTTGTTTGCTCACTGATATGTCTCCAACGTATCTATATTTTTTGATTGTTCCATGCTATTATATTATCCATCTAGGTTGTTTTATATGCATTTATATGCTATTTTATATGATTTTTGGGACTAACCTATTAACCGAGAGCCTAGTGCCAGTTTCTGTTTTTCCTTGTTTTTGAGTATCGCAGAAAAGGAATGCCAAATGGAGAGCAATTGACCTGAAACTCAACGGAGGATGTTTTTGGACCAGAAGAAGGCCAAGGAGTACCGGATATGGACCAAGGGAGTCCTGGGCTGCCCACAAGGGTGGGGGTGCGCCCACCCCCTGGGCGCGCCCCCCTATCTCGTGGATAGCCTGGGGACCCCTCTTACTTGTTCCCGACTCCAACACCTCTTATATATACATAAACCTCCAGAAAATAACCTCGATCGAGAGTTCCGCCGCCGAAAGCCTCTGGAGCCACCAAAAACCAATCTAGACCCATTATGGCACTCTGTCGGAGGGGGGAATCCCTCTACTGTGGCCATCTTCATCATCCCGGCGCTCTTCATCACCCTTGGGGCTGAGGGTATGTACGAGTAGCTATGTGTTTGATCTCTCTCTCTCTCTCTCGTGTTCTTTAGATGGCACGATCTTGATGTATCGCGAGCTTTGCTACTATAGTTGGATCTTATGATGTCTTTCCCCGTCTACTTTCTTGTAATGGATTGAGTTTTCCCTTTGAAGTTATCTTATCAGATTGAGTCTTTAAGGATTTGAGAACACTTGATCTATGTCTTGCGTGGGATACCCGTGGTGAGAATGGGGTATTCGATCGATTCACTTGATGTATGTTTTGGTGATCAACTTGCGGGTTCCGTGACCTTGGGAATTGCTACTTCTCGAGCTTGAGTTGTATTCCCTCGAAGAGGAAAGGGTGATGCAGCACAGTAGCGTAAGTATTTCCCTCAGTTTTTGAGTACCAAGGTATCAATCCAGTAGGAGACCATGCACGAGTCCCTTGCACCAGCACAAACAAATAAGAACTTCGCAGCCAACGCGATAAGGGGTTGTCAATCCCTTTACGGTCACTTACGAAAGTGAGATCTGATAGAGATGATAGTTTGATATTTTTGGTATTTTTGGATATAAGAACAGAAAGTAAAAGCGGAAAAGTAAAGTAGATCGTAGATTGATATGTTGAGAATAGACCAGGGGGGCATAGTTTTCTCTAGTGGATTCTCTCATGATAGCGATATTCTACGACGATAAACAAATTACTGTTGAGCAATTGATAGAAAAGCGAATAATTATGAGACTATCTAGGCATGATCATTATATATAGGCATCATGTCCGAAACAAGTAGACCAAAACGATTCTGCATCTACTACTATTGCTCCACACATCGACCGCTATCCAGCATGCATCTAGAGTATTAAGTTCATAAGAACAGAGTAACACCTTAAGCAAGATGACATGATGTAGAGGGATAAACTCAAACATAGTGATATAAACCCCATCTTTTTATCCTCGATGGCAAAAATACAATACGTGCCTTGCCACCCCTACTGTCACTGCGCAAGGACACCGCAAGATTGAAACCAAAGCCAAGCACTTCTCCCATTGCAAGAACTAAAGATCTTGTAGGCCAAACCAAACCAATAATTCGAAGAGACTTGCAAGGATATTATAATCATACATAAAGAGTTCAGAGAAGAACCAAATATTTGTCATAGATAATCTTGATCGTAAACCCACAATTCATCGGATCTCGACAAACACACCGCAAAAAGAGATTACATTGAATAGATCTCCTCGAAGACCGAGGAGAACTTGGTATTGAGATCCAAAGAGAGATAAGTAGCCATCTAGATACTAGCTATGGACTCGAAGGACTGTGGTAAACTACTCACAACTCATGGTGAGGCGATGATGATGATGTAGAAGCACTCCGTGGTAGATCCCCCCTCCGGCGGAGCTCCGGAACAGGCCTCAAGATGGGATCTCATGGGAACAGAAGGTTGTGGCGGTGGAACTAGGGTTTTCTGTGTTGTTCTGATGGTTTCTGGGTACGTAGGTATATATAGGAGGAAGCAGGGCACCGAGGGCCAGACAGGGTGCCCACGAGGCAGGGGGGCACGCCCTATAGGGGGGCGCCCCCACCCTCGTGGATGCCATGTCAGCCCTATTCCGTGGTTCTCGAGTCCCCCGTGCATATTTTGCTCCAAAAATATCTCTCCCGAAGATTTCATTCCGTTTAGACTCCGTTTGATATTCCTTTTCTATAAAACCCTGAAATAGGCAAAAAAAACAGCAATCTAGACTGGGCCTTTGGGTTAGTAGGTTAGTCCCAAATATAATATAAAAGTGTCTAACAAAGCCCATTAAACATCCAAAACATCATAAATAATAGCATGGAACAATAAAAAATTATAGATACGTTGGAGACGTATCAAGCATCCCAAAGCTTAATTCCTCCTCATCTTCGAGTAGGTAAAGGATAAAACAGAATTTTTGGTGTGGAATGCTAACCAACATAGTTTTTCAATGTAATTCTCTTAATTGTGGCATGAATGTTGAGATCTGAAAAATTCAAGACAAAAGTCTATATTGACATAAGAAATAATAATACTTCAAGCATACTAACAAAGCAATCATGTCTTCTCAAAATACTATGGCTAAAGAAAGTTATCCCTACAAAATCATATAGCCTGGCTATCCTCCCTCTTCATCACACAAAATATTCATATCATGCACAACCCCGGTTTCAGCCAAGTACTTGTTTTCATACTCTATTCTTTCAAACCTTTCAACTTTCACGCAATACATGAGCGTGAGCCATGGACATAGCACTATGTGGAATAGAGAGGTGGTTGTGGAGAAGACAAAAAGGAGGGAGATAGTCTCACATCAACTAGGCGTATCAACAGGCTATGGAGATGCCCATCAATAGATATCAATGTGAGTGAGTAGGGATTGCCATGCAACGGATGCACTAGAGCTAAAAATATATGAAAGCTCAACAAAAGAAACTAAGTGGGTGTGCATCCAACTTGCTTGCTCACGAAAACCTAGGGCATTTGAGGAAGCCCATCGTTGGAATATACAAGCAAATTTCTATACTGAAAATTCCCACTAGTATATGAAAGTGACTAAACATGAGTCTCTATCATGAAGAACACGGTGCTACTTTAAAGCACAACTGTGGAAAAAGATAGTAGCAATTGTCCCTTTTTTGGGCCTTTCTTTTTTTCTTTGGCCATTTTTTGGAGGGGCTTTCTTGATTTAGCCTTTCCTCACATGGGACAATGCTCTAATAATGATGATCATCACACTTTCATTGAATTACAACTCGATATTACAACTCGATACTAGAAAAAGGTATGACCTATATGAATGCCTCCGGTGGTGCATCGAGATGTTCAATGAATCAAGAGTGACATGTATGAAAAATTATGCATGGCGGCCTAGCCACAAATACGATGTCAACTACATGATCATGCATGTCAATATGACAATATGAAGCATTTCATATGAACAGAATGGTGGAAAGTTGCATGGCAATATATCTCGGAATGGCTATGGAAATGCCATGATAGGTAGATATGGTGGATGTTTTGAGGAAGATATATGGTGGCTATTTTGAGGAAGGATATATAGTGGGTGTATGGTACCGGCGAAAGTTGCGTGGTACAAGAGAGGCTAGCAATGGTAGAAGGGTGAGAGTGCATAATATCCATGGACTCAACATTAGTCATAACAACTCATATACTTATTGCAAAAATTTACGAGTCATCAAAACAAAGAAATCAATGCATGCTCCTAGGGGGGAGGTTGGTAGGAGTTAACCATCGCGCGCCCCCGACCTCCACACAAAGGATGCCACTCTACAAATACCTCAAGCTCTAACTTCGTCACATAGCGGTTCACCATACGTGCATGCTACGGGAATCACTAACTTTAACACAAGCATTTCTCAATTTCATAATAACTCCACTAGCATGACTCTAATATCACTATCCTCATGTCACAAAAGAATTATCAAGCATCCAACTTCTCATCATATTCAATGCACTTAGTGTGAAAGTTTTTACTACATTGATCTTGGATGTCTATCATGTGAAGGCTAGTTTCATAGCCAAAGCACATTACCATGCTGTTTTAATAGACTCTCAAAAGGATATAAGTGAAGCATGAGAGATCAACAATTTCTACAAAATATAATCACCACCGTGCTCTAAAAGATACAAGTGAAGCACTAGAGCAAAAACTATTCAACTCAAAAGATATAAGTGAAGCACATAGAGTGTTCTAACAATTCCTAGGCCATATTTATCTCTCTCAAAAAGGTGTGTCCAGCAAGGATAATTGTGTCAAACTAACAAGAAAAGACTCAAATTATACATGACGCTCCAAGAAAAACACATATCATGTGGTGAATAAAAATATAGCTCCGAGTATAGTTACCGATAGATGAAGACGAAAGAGGGGATGCCTTCCCAAGGCATCCCCAAGCTTAGGCTCTTGGTTGTCCTTGAATTTTACCTTGGGGTGCCTTGGAAATCCCCAAGCTTAGGCTCTTGCCACTCTTTGTTCCATAGTCCATCAAAGCAATACTCAAAACTTGAAAACTTCACAACACATAACTTAGACAAAAATCTCGTGAGCTCCGTTAGTATAAGAAAGCAAACCACTACTCAAAGGTACTGCAATGAATTTATTCTTTGTTTATATTTGTGTTAAACATACTGTATTCCAACTTCTCTATGATTCATACTTCTCAATACTACTCATAGATGCATCGAAATAAGAAAACAACACACGAAAAACAGAATCTTTCAAAAACAGAACATTTTGTAGTAATCTGTAACTTTCGCATACTTCTGTAACTTCAAAAAAATTTAAATAAACTGGTAAACGTGAGGAATTTGTCTATTAATCATCTGCAAAAAGAATCAACTAAATAGGACACTCCAGTAAAATCTGGTGACCATTCTAGCGAGAGCTAACTATTCTGTTTTTCACAGCAAGATCATATAAACTTCACACAAGTCTTCCCAAAGGTTCTACTTGGCAGAAACACTAATTAAAACACAACACCACATCTAAACAGAAGCTAGATGCAATATTTATTCCTAAAGAGAAGCAAAAACAAAAAATATAAAATTGGGTTGCCTCCCAACAATCGCTATCGTTTTACGCCCCTAGCTAGGCACGATACACGAATAGATCTAGGTATTGCCATCTTTGGAAAGCAATCCATAAGTGGCTCTCATAATAGATTCATATGGTAATTTTATTTTCTTCCTAGGAAAGTGTTCCATGCCTTTCCTTAATGGAAATTGGAATCTAATATTTCCTTCCTTCATATCAATAATTGCACCAATCGTTCTAAGGAAAGGTCTACCAAGAAGAATAGGACATGAAGGATTGCAATCTATATCAAGAACAATGAAATCTACGGGCACATAATTCCTATTGCCAACAATAAGAACATCATTAATCCTTCCCATAGGTTTCTTAATAGTGGAATCCACGAGATGCAAATTTAAAGAACAATCATCTAGCTCATGGAACCCTAGCAAATCGAACAAAGTTTTTGGGATAGTGGAAACACTTGCACCCAAATCACACAAAGAAAAGCATTCATGATCTTTAATTTTTATTTTAATAGTAGGTTCCCACTCATCATAAAGCTTTCTAGGGATAGAAACTTCTAATTAAAGTTTTTCTTCATAAGATTGCATCAAAGCATCAACTATGTGTTCGGTGAAAGCTTTATTTTGACTATAAAATGCGGAGAGTTTAGTACGGATTGCAACAAGGAAATACAATCAATCAAAGAGCAATTATCATAATTGAATCCCTCCAAAGTAGTGGGTTCATCACTATGCAAAGTATTAATATCTTCACTCCCACTTTTAACAATTTTAGCATCAAGATCTAAAAACTCTGAATCATTGGGACACCTTAAAGCAGACTCATCTCCAATCCTATCTTTATAAAGATTCATACTAGAAAACAATGATCTTATAGGAGACACATCAATAACTTTCAGATCTTCATCTTTATTTTCATGATAACTAGAAGAACACGCTTTTATGTAATTCTCTCTTTTAGCATGCATCCTAGCGATTCTTTCTTTGCTTTCATCAATGGAAATTCTCATGGCTTTGAGAGGCTCATTGATATCATGCTTAGGTGGGATAGATCTAAGTTTCAAAGAATCAACATCAAGAGTAGTTCTATCCACACTTGTAGCCAATTCATCAATCTTAAGCAATTTTTCTTCAAGCATAGCATTGAAATTCTTTTGCGAAATCATAAACTCCTTAACACTAGTTTCAAATTCAGAAGGCATCTTTCCATAAGACTTATTGTAGGAATTTCCATAATTGTTAGAGGAATTACTAGGAAAAGGCCTAGGATTAAAGTTCCCTCTATAAGCATTATTACCAAAATTATTCCTGCCAACAAAATTCACATCCAAAGATTCATTATTATGTTCAATCAAAGTGGACAAAGGCATATCATTAGGATCAGAAGAAACACTCTTACAATAATTTCATAAGTTCATCCATCTTTCCACTCAAAACACTAATCTCTTCAATAGCATGCACCTTTTTTACTAGTTGATCTTTCGGTGTGACACTAAGAATAATTAACCATAATATTATCTAGGAGTTTGGTAGCTTCTCCTAAGGTAGTTTCCATGAAAGTGCCTCGTGCGGCCGAATCTAAAAGATTTATAGAAGCAAAATTCAAGCCAACATAAAAGTTTTGAATAATCATCCATAAGTTCAAACCATGCATAGGGCAATTACGTATCATTAATTTCATTCTCTCCCAAGCTTGTGCAACATGCTCATGATCTAGTTTCTTAAAACTCATAATATCGTTTCTAAGAGAGATGATCTTAGCAGGAGGGAAATACTTAGAGATAAAAGCATCTTTGCACTTATTCCACGAATCAATACTATTTCTAGGCAAAGAGGAAAACCAAGTTTTAGCACGATCTCTAAGTGAAAACGGAAATAACTTCAATTTAACAATATCGTTATCCATATCCCTTTTCTTTTGTGTATCACACAAATCAACAAAGTTGTTTATATGGGTAGCGGCATCTTCACTAGGAAGGCCGGAAAATTGATCTTTCATGACAAGATTCAACAGAGCAGCATTGATCTCACAAGATTCAGCATCGGTAATAGGAGCAATCGGAGTGCTAATAAAATCATTATTGTTGGTATTGGAGAAGTCACACGATTTGGTATTGTTCTGAGCCATAGGGACAAGCAAGCAATCCAACACACAGGCAGACAAGAAGCAAGCGGACGATAAACACACAGCAGAAGAAGGGCGAATAAAACGGCAAGGGTGAAGTGGGGGAGAGGAAAACGAGAGGCAAATAAATATAATGCGAAGGATAAGGGTTTGTGATAGGTACTTGGTATATGACGTTTGCGTAAGTCTCCCCAGCAACGGTGCTAGAAATTCTTCTTGCTACTTTTTGAGCTTGCGTTGTATTCCCTCGAAGAGAAAAGGGTGATGTAGCACAGTAGCGTAAGTATTTCCCTCAGTTTTTGAGAACCAAGGTATCAATCCAGTAGGATACCACGCGCGAGTCCCTCGCACCTGCACAAACAAATAAGAAATTCACGGCCAACGCGATAAGGGGTTGTCAATCCTTTACGGTCACTTACGAAAGTGAGATCTGATAGAGATGATAGTTTGATATTTTTGGTATTTTTGGATATAAGAACTGAAAGTAAAAGCGGAAAAGTAAAGTAGATTGTAGATTGATATATTGAGAAAAGACCCGGGGGCCATAGTATTCTCTAGTGGCTTCTCTCATGATTGCGATATTCTACGGCGGGTAAACAAATTACTGTCGAGCAATTGATAGAAATGCGAATAATTATGAGACTATCTAGGCATAATCATTATATATAGGCATCACGTCCGAAACAAGTAGACCAAAACGATTATGCATCCACTACTATTACTCCACACATTGACTGCTATCCAGCATGGATCTAGAGTATTAAGTTCATAAGAACAGAGTAAGGCCTTAAGCAAGATGACATGATGTAGAGGGATAAACTCAAACATAGTGAGATAAACCCCATCATATTATCCTCGATGGCAACAATACAATACGTGCTGCAAGATTGAGCCCAAAGCCAAGCACTTCGCCCTTTGCAAGAACTAGATCTAGTAGGACAAACGAAACCAATAATTCGAAGAGACTTGCAAGGATATTATAATCATACATAAAGAGTTCAGAGAAGAACCAAATATTTCTCATAGATAATCTTCATCATAAACCCACAATTCATCGGATCATGACAAACACATCGCAAAAAGAGATTACATCGAATAGATCTCCTCGAAGACCGAGGAGAACTTGGTATTGAGATCCAAAGAGAGAGAAGACGCCATCTAGATACTAGCTATGGACCCGAAGGTCTGTGGTAAACTACTCACAACTCATGGTGTGGCGAGGATGATGATCTAGAAGCACTCCGTGGTAGATCCCCCCTCCGGCGGAGCTCCGGAACAGGCCCCAAGATGGGATCTCACGGGAACAGAAGGTTGCGGTGGTGGAACTAGGGTATTCTCTGTTATTCTGATGGTTTCGGGGTACGTAGGTATATATAGGAGGAAGGAGGGCACCAGGGGCCATACGGGGAGCCCACGAGGCAGGGGGGCGCGCCCTATAAGGGGGCGTGCCCCCACCCTCGTGGATGCCACGTCAGCCCTATTTCGTGTTTCTCAAATCTCCCGTGCGTATTTTTCTCCAAAAATATCTCTCCCGAAGGTGTCATTCCGTTGGGACTCCGTTTGATATTCCTTTTCTGTAAAACCCTGAAATAGGCAAAAAACAGCAATCAGGACTGGGCCTTTGGGTTAGTTGGTTAGTCCCAAAAATAATATAAAAGTGTATAACAAAGCCCATTAAACATCCAAAACATCATAAATAATAGGATCGAACAATCAAAAATTATAGGTACGTTGGATACGTATCAGGAATCTATGCATAGGGGTTGGCACACGGTTTTGTCTTGACTCTCCGATAGAAACTTTGGGGCACTCTTTGAAGTTCTTTGTGTTGGTTGAATAGATGAATTTGAGATTGTGTGATGCATATCGTATAATCGTACCCGCGGATACTTGAGGTGACATTGGAGTATCTAGGTGACATTGGAGTATCTAGGTGACATTAGGTTTTTGGTTGATTTTTGTCTTAAGGTGTTATTCTAGTACGAACTCTAGGATAGATCAAACGGAAAGAATAGCTTCGTGTTATTTTACTATGGACTCTTGAATAGATTGATCGAAAGAATAACTTTGAGGTGGTTTCGTACCCTACAATAATCTCTTTGTTTGTTCTCCGCTATTAGTGACTTTGGAGTGACTCTTTGTTGCATATTGAGGGATACTTATATGATCCAGTTATGTTATTATTGTCGAGAGAACTTGCACTAGTGAAAGTATGAACCCTAGGCCTTGTTTCAAAGCATTGCAACACCGTTTATGCTTACTTTTATCATTAGTTACCTTGCTGTTTTTATATTTTCAGATTACAAAAACATATATCTACCATCCATATTGCACTTGTATCACCATCACTTCGCTGAACTAGTGCACCTATACAATTTACCATTGTATTGGGTGTGTTGGGGACACAAGAGACTCTTTGTTACTTGGTTGCAGGGTTGTTTGGGAGAGACCATCTTCATCCTACGCCTCCCACAGATTGATAAACCTTAGGTCATCCACATGAGGGAAATTTGCTACTGTCCTACAAACCTGTGCACTTGGAGGCCCAACAATGTCTACAAGAAGAAGGTTGCGTAGTAGACATCAAGCTAATTTCTGGCGCCTTTGTCGGGGAGGTTAGTGCTTGAAGGTATATCTTTAGGTCTTGCAATCGAATCTTTTAGTTTCTTGTTTTATCACTAGTTTAGCTTATACAGGAAAACTACAAAAAATGGAATTGAGGTTGCCTCATATGTTTCATATTTTTAATATCTTTCGTGAAATGATGGAAAGGAAAATTGTGCCAATGTGTTAGAAGAAGAATGCATCAGAATGTTTGGTACTAAATCATTGAATGATGAGCATGATTGCAATGTTGTTAGTGTGAATCCTTTGAATATCCATGATGCTAATTATATGCAAAGCCAGAAGCTTGGGGATGCTATGTTTGATGAAGATGATATTGTTAGTCCCCTAAGTTTTGATGAGCAAATTTATTATGATGAAAGCATGCCTCCTATTTATGATGATTATATTGATGAAAGTGGATTTGGAGAGGTCATGACTTTATTTAGTGATGAATCCACTATTTCGGAAGAGGTTCCAATTGATTACGAGAACAAAGTTGCTATCTATGATGATTATTGTGATGACTTGTATGCTATTAAGAATAATGATAACCATGAAACTTGTCATCATGATTTTAGTTTTCAATTGGATTATGCTTCACATGATAGTTATTTTGTTGAGTTTGCTCCCACTACTATTCCGAATGAGAAGAATTTTGCTTATGTGGAGAGTAATAAAATTTATATGCTTAGGGATCATGAAAAGAATGCTTTATGTGATGTTTATATTGTTGAATTCATTCAAGATGCTACTCAAAATTATTATGAGAGAGGAACATATATTTCTACCTATTGCAATAATATCAAGTTTCCTCTATATATGTTGAAAGTTTTGAAGCTATGCTTGCTTTGCCTTCCTATGCTAGTTGAATTTTCGTTCCCATAAGTTGTTTGATCACAAAATACCTATGCATAGGAAGTGGGTTAGACTTAAATGTGCTAGTCATATTCTTCATGATGCTCTCTTTATGTTTCAATTCTTATCTTTTATGTGAGCATCATTGAAATCATCATGCCTAGTTAAAAGGCTTTATAGAAAAGCACTTGTTGGGAGACAACCCATTATTTACCCCAACTATTTTGGTGTGTCCACATTAGTAAGCTACTGTAGTAATCATGTTTTATTGATTTTGTTTCAATAAAGTGCCAAGTAGAACCTTTGGGAAGAATTGGGTGAAAGTTAATGTGATCTTGCTGTAAAAAACAGAAACTTTGCGCTCACGAGATTAGCTGCCATTTTTTATAGAAGAGTGCTTTTGAGTTGATTATTTTTGTAGAAGATTAATAGACATATTCCTCACGTCCACTAGTTTATTTCAGATTTTTTTGAGTCACAGAAGTATTCGAAAGTTACAGATTGCTACAGACTGTTCTGTTTTTGACAGGTTCTGTTTTCTATGTGTTGTTTGCTTATTTTGACGAATCTATGAGTAGTATCGGAGGGTATGAACCATAAAGACGTTGAAATACAGTAGATATAACACCAATGAATTTAGAATGAGTTCACAACAGTACCTAAGTGGTGGTTTTATTTTCTTATACTAACGGAGCTTACTAGTTTTCTGTTGAGTTCTGTGTTGTGAAGTTTTCAAGTTTTGGGTAAAGATTTGATGTACTATGGAATAAGTGAAGGAAATATGCCCTAGAGGAAATAATAAAGTTGTTATTTATATTTCCGTATATCATGATAAATGTTTATTATTCATGCTAGAATTGTATTAACCGGAAACTTAGTACATGTGTGAATACATAGACAAAACAGAGTGTCCCTAGTATGCCTCTACTAGACTAGCTCATTGATCAAAGATAGTTATGTTTCCTAGCCATAGACTTGAGTTGTCATTTGATCAATGGGATCACATCAAAGGGAGAATGATGTGATGGACAAGACCCATCCGTTAGCTTATCAACTTGATCGTTTAGTTTTACTATTATTGCTTTCTTCATGACTTATACATCTTCCTATGACTATGAGATTATGAAACTCCCGAATACCGGAGGAACACCTTGTGTGCTGTGTGACGTCACAACTTAACTGGGTGATTATAAAGATGCTCTACAGATGACTCCGAAGGTGTTTGTGGTGTTGGCATAGATCGAGAATAGGATTTGTCTCTCCGAGTGTCGGAGAGGTATCTCTGGGCCCTCTCGGTAATACACATCATAATAAGCCTTGCAAGAAAACGACTACTGAGTTAGTCACGAGATGATGTATTACAGAACGAGTAAAGAGATTTGCCGGTAAAGAGATTGAACTAGGTATGATGATACCGACGATCGAATCTCGGGCAAGTAACATACCGATGATAAAGGGAACAACGTATGTTGTTATGCTGTTTGACCGATAAAGATCTACATAGAATATGTAGGAGCCAATATGAGCATCCAGGTTCAGCTATAGGTTATTGACCGGAGATGTGTCTCGGTCATGTCTACATAATTCTCGAACCCGTAGGGTCCTCACGCTTAATGTTCGATGATGTTTTGTATTATGAGTTATGTGATTTGATGACCGACGTTTGTTCGTAGTTTTGGATGAGATTACGGACATGACGAACAGTCTCGGAATGGCCAAGACGTAAAGATTGATATATTGGAAGTCTATATTCGGACATCAGAAAGGTTCCGAGTGATTTGGGTATTTTTCGGAGTACCGGAGAGTTACGGGAATTCGTATTGGCCTTAATGGGCCATACGGGAAAGGAGAGAAAGGCCTCAAGGGTGGTAGCGCCCCTTCCCATGGATTGGTCCGAATTGGAGTAGGGAAAGGGGGCACCCCCTTCCTTCCTTCTCCTTCTCCCTTCCCCTTTTCTTATTCCATGTGGGAGGTGGAATCCTACTAGGACTAGGGAGTCCTAGTAAGACTCCACACTTTGGAGCACCCTATGAGGGCCGGACTCCTCCTCCCTCCATCCTTTATATACGTGGCCAGGGGGCACCCCATGGACACACAAGTTGATTTGCAAGCCGTGTGCGGTGCCCCCTCCACAGTTACACACCTCGGTCATATCGTTGCTGTAGCGACCTGACCCGAATGGATCAAAGTCTCTGTGCTTAAGTGTCATCCCTGAATCGGTATGCTGACACACACAGTACTCGAGGATTTATAATAGAGGTAAATCACATGTATGAAGTAACGTAAATACTATTACCTCAATCAACATAGCGGAAGTAACAACAAGGTGGTGGAGTCCCAACAACACCAACAGCAGAGTTGAGTGTAGACATCGCAACCCTAACGTCTCACTTACTCGTCGGATAAAATCCTGCAACATGAGACGTTGCAGCCGTGTAGGTCAGCACATCGAATATGCCGGCAACTTCACACCATAGAATAATAAGGAAAAAAAGACTATCTCTATATGCAAATTTAGCTGGTGGAGGCTCTAAGTTTAATTTTTGCATAAAGCCAATTTTACCCTACAACAAAGGAATAAATATTTTATTTACTACTAAATTAAAATGCCATAATTGAGAAGGTTCCTCCAACTCAGTTCCAAAATTCCCAAGTTATTAGTAACCCAATAATTTCATTAAATAGAGTGATGAGATCAACCAATAATTCACTTCTAGATACTCAAGTTGTCCATAACCGGGGACACGGTTAATCATGATTAGTTTGTACACTCTGCAGAGGTTTGCGCACTTTTCCCCACAAGACTCGACCACCTCCATGATTGTAAGATCGAGACATAGTCTTTCTGAAGTATTTCCTCCAAACCCTGGGTAGACCGGTACACCTACTTTCCCCTACATCAGCTAGTCTACCACGGAAATAGGTCACACAACTTACTCAACTATGCCAGAGCCCATAATGGCTTGTGGCTGCACACGGAAGTTTCTAGGCATGAAATATCTTATGATCCCTTTGACCCTGGGTGGCGGACCTAGGGTAATCACACGGGTACTCCGGGATTCCCCTTGGGCAAGCACTGGTTTCTCCAGGTGCCCCAAACAATCCACCCAAATTTATATTAAAGTTGCCACCTTATGTTGTCCCGATAAATTATTATCTCTCGCAACTTGCATGTATCACACATACCAATCCCCGTCTACGAGCATGGCTAAGCAATATATGACATAACGAATATTTCCCGGGGCGATAAAAGGTCATAGGTTCCTACCACATAAACTACAAAGCATATCCACAAGTTCCCAATCCTACTCATGCAATCTTTGAGGGTGAAACTAATGCATAGTAAAAACTGGGTATTGAAAATTATGATCAAAGTGTGAACTTGCCTGATTCTTTAAGTTGATTCTTTATTCGTTATCGTCACTCCTTCACCTTACGATATATCTAACGATAGAATAAAAATCACTTCAACACACACAAATTCCAAACGAAGATCCAAATAGAAGATGCAAATTAACAATACAATTATATTCTTAGGATAATTATCATGACATGGTTATGGTTTGAGATAGGATCTAGTTTGGTCTTGAAGGAGACTTGACATAGTCATATCTTAGGTTGGATCAAATTGGTACACAGTGGACAGATGGTTTGATAGAATCAAGTTCGAATGCTGAAAGAATTATGACGTAAGTCATACTTTAGGGCTATGTTCCAGGTTGAATGTTTAGAAGTGTCTCATGATGATCTACACATAGAATTCCAGTAATTGGGTTGGTTCATATGAATGGCATGGGCTCATGTCAAATAAACTAATGATGGGATTGAATTACGATAAAAGAAATGTAATTTGGAGTGTTTGGACCAAAATAGTAGCTACACATGGATGAAAAAATTATGGGAGGTGTTTCAACAGATGGGTATGGTTCTAGGGACCAACTTTGGTAATTGGAACTTTTCCATATGATTTCTAGATTAAAAGATATAGCAAAATTACACCAATTCTTATTTAAGTTAGAAATAAATTTCAATTTGAGTAAAAGTGAGATTTCTAATTTTTATAATAAACTAGAGGTCCGCAGCTGTCCAGGGATATCTTATTTGTTAAAATCGGACATACGGTTAAGGAGATATGATTTTATGAAGTTTGTGTATTTTTCAGGAAATCAATACGGGATTTTACAGGAAGCTCACCGGACATGTCGCTGGGGACGAGGAAGACGGCGGCTCAGGCGTACTCCGGCGAGTAGGAGTGGCGTATGGTGAAGCCCATGGTGCGGAGAAGAAGCTGATGTCGCCGGAGACGATCGATTTGTTCATGGGAAGCCGTGTAAACCAGCTTGAGTTCGCCGGAATTTCGTGTTGGATGTGCTCGTCGCCGTATTTTGAACTCCGGCTGTGGATTCGAGAGGTTCAAGGGGTCAGGGAGGTGCGCACGAGCCTACACATCTGGAGAAAGAATTGGAGGGACAAGGGTCTCACCAGAGTCGATGCTAACTTCGTTGGATGCGGCAGCGGAGGGTCAACTCCGGCGAGCAATTGCTCACGTAGGAGGGCGAAGCAGAGAGGGGTTTGTGGCTTAGGAACTGAGAGATATGTTGTGTTTATCGGGGTCCTATTTATAGGGCGAGAGGGAGCTGGTATGGGGAGATCAAGGGAGCTCAATGTGACCATTAATGGCTGTTGTGCATGTATGTTTCACGGATCCGTTCGCCTAACTGAGAGAATAATGTTGGGTTTTAATTACCTGAATGGGTTCAACTTGCATCCCTCTTTAATTTTTATGTTGGTGGCAAGTCGTAACGGGGAATGAATTGAGTGGGAGGAGGAGAGGAAGAGGTGGTGCCATGGCTGTTCGTCATGTTTTGTTCGTGCTCTACATGAACCTACAGAGGAGGAAGAAGAAAGCCAGCGCCTGCTACGGGCCTTAGTGGGAAATTTGGCCCAAGAGCAAAAAGGAAAGAGAAGAAAAAAAAACAAAAGACATAAGAGATAGATGGGCTGAGATAAGGAGGATTAGAACAGAATGTAATTCACTACTTATGTAAGTGTTCAGAATCCCAAAATAAATATGTAAGCATCAATTTTTTTATTTAAAACAGAAAATAAAAATGTTTACGTTAACGTAAATAATATTTAGAGTCCATAAAAATAGCTTAAGAATTTAGTAAAATTAATTTTGTCCACAACTACTATTAATGCTATATGGACATAATTGAATTACAAAAAAAAACTTAATCTAGAGGTTTTGAAATTCCTGAAACAATAATTTTGCAGTATTAAATATTTCCAAATATTTTTTTGGAGAAGTCACATTATCTCCTCTCATTAATTTATTTGAATAATTTTGGAAATATTTAAATGGCATCAAACCTCCAAATAAGATCAAAATTTTAAATGGAACTCCAAAATCCAAAGAACTTCACATAAATATTCTTCTACCACATTTTGAGAAAGTCATTTTATTCTCACTCCATTTTTATTTGTGGTTTCAAAATATTTCACATGTGTCCAAAAGAAAAGCATTGAAAAATATTAAACAAGCCTCAAAAGTTTTTTTTGACAATCATAGCAATTCACTCAATAATATCTTATTATTAACATTCCAAAATTTGGAAAATTTTGGATGTTACAGTTGCAGTGCTTAGGCGAAGCCCTGCGCCGGTAACTTTATCATCACCGTCACCATGCCGTCGTGCTGATGAAACTCTCTCACGACGCTCAACTGGATCAAGAGTTCGTGGGACGTCATCGAGCTGAACGTGTGCTGAACACAGAGGTGCCATATGTTCGGTACTTGGATCGGTTGGATCGCTAAGACGTTCGAGTACATCAACCGCGTCACTAGACGCTTCCTCTTTCGGTCTACGAGCGTACTGATACGTCCAAAACGTATCTATAATTTCTGCTTGCTCCATGCCCTTTTTGTGTGATATTCCTATGATATTTATGCACTTCCATACACTTTTTGATCATATTTGGACTAACCTACTAATGGTTGCAAAAGTGAAAAATGTTCTTGTTTTACACTTTATTGTGTAGGAATTACTTGGAAATTGACAAAAACGCAAAAGGAGTCGTATTGGAGTAGGACTCCGACTTTCCTGAAATCTGTCTGAGAACGTTTTTTAAAGATGGTCACGTTCCAGCCCGAAGACGACGTCAAACGGAAAAAGTCTAGTTGAGAAAGTTGTGAGGAATTTCGAGGCGATGCTTCTGGATATAAAATTTGTTCAAATCGGAGTCCGGACGGCCGAGTAAAGCCCGTTTTACTGAGGCCAAAAATCTGATGACGGGAATCCGAGAGTCTATATAAAGAGAGGAAACCTAGGTCACCAAGGGCAACGAATTTTCCTCCCCCCGAGCCGCCTTCTTGGAGGGGAGGACCAGCACCATTGCAGCACCATCCACAAGGAAGAAGGGGGCCAAGGAGCCGCTGCCCCCTAGGGCCGCCGCCGCCCCCAAGGGCCGCCGCCGTCTCCTCCTCGCCGCCGCCGCCTCCGTGGCCGCCGCCGGCCGCCGCCTCCTCGCGGGGCTGCACCTCTCCATCAACACCATCATCAACCTCCTCCTCACCATGTCCATGTGTGAGTAGTCTTCTCCGGGGCCGAGGGCTCGTACGTGTAGCTATGTGGTTATCTCTCTCTCCCATGATGTGATCTTCGTTGTGATCATAGGCTATGTTAATCTAGGGTGATCCCATGATATTTCCCCTTCCTCTATGTATTGGATTGATGTACTCACTTGTCTTTATCTAGTATAATCCCCGAGACCAAGGTGACAGCGGTCTATTGGACATGGATTAGAAAAATATTTTCATGAGTGATTTTCTCTCTTGTGTGTTGATTGAAGATTGAGAGTCTCTTGGTGCTTGTCTTTGACTATCCTTTAGATATGTTGTGGTGATTGTGGACTCTCTTTGGATGGCCGCGGTGACATTGGGAAATCCTTAGATTGAGAACTACGAACTTTGAGGTGTGCTTTTGTAGCCCTACATAATTCTCGTCCTCTCTTGACCACGAAGGAATGACCTCCGGGTGCGTCTCCATTGCATGTTTTATGGGAAATATCATGTGATTCAATTATGTTAATGTTGTTGGGAGTTGCCACTAGTGAAAGTATGATCCCTAGGCCTTGTTTCCACCATTGCAATACCATTTGTGCTCACGTTTACCACTTGTTTGCTTGCTGCACTTTTTATTACAGATTTATATTACTTTGCTTTGCCACTCCTATCATCCATATTTTACCATCTCTTCGCCGAACTAGTGCACCTATACAACTCCTAGTTGTATTAGGTGTGTTGGGGACACAAGAGACTTCTTGTATCTTAGTTGCATGGTTGCTTGAGAGAGACCATCTTCAACCTCTACTTCCCTGAGTTCGATAAACCTTAGGTCATCCACTTGAGGGAAATTGCTGCTGTCCTACAAACCTCTGCGCTTGGACGCCCAACATAGTCTACAAGAGTAGAAGCGTGTGTAGACATCAAGCTATTTCTGGCGCCGTTGCCGGGGAGGTGAGTGCTTGAAGGTATATCTTTAGATCTTGCAATTAAATCTTTTTGTTTCTAGTTTTTATTTTCACTAGTTTTGCTTAATGGAAAACAACAAAAATATGAGAGAGCTTTATAAGCTCTACCTTGAACTTGGACATGATGTGTTCGAAGAGAAAATTAAAAAACCTTTGGAACTTTATTATTTGCATAACAATCATGATGGTGGTGATGTTATTAGTATGTTTTTATTTAATATCAATGTTGCTAATGACATGGAAAGCTCTAAGCTTGGGGATGACACGTTTGATGAACATGATATTTTTAGTCCCCCAACTTTTGAGGAGAAAATTTACTTTGATGATACTATGCCTCCTATATATGATGATTACAATGATGAATATGATATTTTCAGTCCACCTACTATTGAGGATAAAATTTATTATGATTATGATATGCCTCCTAAATACGATGATTACCATGATGGTTATGATAGTCTTACTCTCACTATTCTTAATAAGAAATATTTTGCTTATATGAAGAGTAATGACACTTTTATGCCTTTGGATCATGGAAATAATGCCTTATGTGATAGTTATATTGTTGAGTTCATCCATGATGCCACTGAAATTTGTAATGAGAGAGGGAGACATGGTTCTAAATATCTTAATAATAAGAAGTTTCCTCTCTTTATGGTGAATATTTTGAAGTTATGCTTGTTTTGCCTTCCTATACTAGTTGCTTTGTGATTCAATGAATTATTCTATTGCAATATACCTATGCATAGGAAGCATGTTAGGCTTAAATGTGTTTGGTATTTGCTGCTTGATGCTCTCTTTTGTTCTTCAACTCTTATTCCTACGAGAGCATCATTAAAGTCTTAAGCCTATCTTTATGGCTATAAAGAAAGAGCTCTAGGGAGACAACCCTTGTTATCTTTGCTTTCAGTTTGTTCTTTCAGTTTTTAGTGGTCTTGATGTTTGTCACTACTGTAGCAACATCATTGTATCTTTATTTTCCAGCTTTGTGCCAAGTTTAGCCTCTGATTGCAAGAAAGTTCAAAAGTTGTGACGTGCTGTCCAGGAAACAGATTCTGTCCTTGGACAAAAAAATTCGTATAAAATCACCAGATCATCTTTTTGCTCTGAATTTTTTCGACAGCGTGCTCTATACAATTGGCTTTCAGGCGTCTGTTCTGAGTTTTTTGATTTGAGTTGCAGAAGTGCCCCGAAAAAATCATTTACTACCTGCTGGTCTGTTTTTCACAGATTCTGTCCTGTTTTGCCTTTTCTTCGTTTTGCAAACCTTGAGCTTGCTTTTTCTTTGCAAAAACCTTTTGGCAATCTTGAGAAACAGTAGACCTTCAAGAATATCCTTATTTCCAGCAAGGAACGATTATTTTATTATGGGTACTAACCTCGCTAATCAGATTATGATGAGTTATGTATGAAGGGAGTTTTCAAGTGTGCGAGGGAAGATGATAAAAAGATTCAGGAGTGTCAAACGCTCAAGCTTGGGGATGCCCCCATGCACCCTCAAGAAATATTCAAGAAGACTCAAGCGTCTAAGCTTGGGGATGCCCCCGTGCATCCCCTTCTCCATCAACATTATCAGTTCGTCTTTCGTTCCACTATATTTTTATCACTTCATGTGTTATGTGCTATGCTTGGAGCGTCTTGCTTTAGTTTCCTTTTTAGTTTTCTTTAGCTTTGCTTGCTGTTCATAACGAGTTGGAACTCAGCTTTCTTTGTGTGGGAGAGAAACACACTCCACTTCAACCTAGAACATAACATAGAATTTTCATGTCTATCCTTGCTGTGTGTGTTCTTTGTCTTTCAATAGCTACTATCATGCTTAGCTCTTAGTTTCCATGCTTATCTTTTTAAAGAGTTTTTGTTTAGTTGGTCGCTGGAACTCTCTTTAGTTATCATGCTTATCTTGTTAAGAGAGTTGGCTTCTGTTGCACTGGTCGATATGTCTATGATAAAATGCTATGTGCATAATGGTGCTTAGTAGTTCATGTTTTCTTATGGTTAGTCTCAAATAGCTGGGGGGTTCCCAATGTGTTATTGGAGTACCAACATGATTTGTTTGCCTATGATGTGGTATGGTTTAGTTATATCTTCCTTCAAGAATTTATTTTGATTGACTTGGCATATGCTCACGCATATTTAAGACTGTAAAGAAAGTCTGTCAAGCCTTGATGATCTTTAATTTCTGAGTAGCGATATAACTTCCATGCCCGATTCAATGTTGCTTTGTCGCTCTGCATGATTATGACAGTCATTGCTCTCTTAGTTTGTCGCTCCCAGTCTTTTGCTAACCTCCACCTATACTAAGCGGACTGACTGCTTGTGCATCCAAAATCCTTTAAACCAGTTATGCCATATGAGTCCACCATACCTTCCTATACATGGTATTTACCTGCCATTCCTAACGGAGACTTTCATGTACCATCTCGAAATTATTCAAAAAAGCATTTCTCTTTTGTGCCTCTGTTTTAGCTCATTAGGAAGTAGTAGTTAATTCATGATCTTTTTAAGTTGGACAAGTTTCACCCCGGGATTGCATGTCTAATGTGCAAACCCATAATACGAGAATGAACTGGCATAGAGTGCGCCCGGCTCATTAAAAAAATTATACAACAAACAAACCCTCTTTCACGCTTTGTTCATGAGAAATCAGAAAACTTTGGCAGTGATAAACAATGGAGATTAAGAGGATGTGATCGTCCTCATTTGGGAGCCGTTTCTCGAAACTTGTCCAGCTCGAGAAGTAATTGAGTTATCTGCTAGCATTCGTTGATGAAATATGCATCTATAAAAAAATAAATTATTACCTCTGTTTTTAAAAACCAAGAGCTCTAGTACATGTTTAGTTTTTGTTTTCGACCACGGGTTTTCAACCTTGCCATAAAAAGCCACGGTTCGAGAGTCTCCACCTTCTTTAAAGCACCAACTATTGAGAGCATGATTGTCATTCTGAGTGTAATATGCATTGTCTCAAAGTACCATTGTCTTTTGCATGATTATGATATCGTTTATTCTGAAATCATTGTATCTAGTCGTCACTTAAACCTTGGAGGTGCCCCTGCATTTATGTTTTGCTTCACTAAAGGGGGCAAGCGAGGTATCACTTTATCATATTTGCACACCATGCTCACTACAAATCTATTTGATGTTTCAGTATCATATTGTAAAACTTTCAGTTCTTTGTGATTTTCTCATGGGGCAACTTAATTACTACAGATTCATTGTCTCAGTAAGCACTTGTCATGTGACTGTGAAAAGTTCTTATATGGTTAATAGCATGTCCCCCAGAAATTATGCTTGTTATCATTTACCTACTCGAGGACGAGTATGAATTAAGCTTGGGGATGTTGATACGTCCAAAACGTATCTATAATTTCTGCTTGCTCCATGCCCTTTTTGGGTGATATTGTTATGATATTTATGCACTTCCATACACTTTTTGATCATATTTGGACTAACCTACTAATGGTTGCAAAAGTGCACAATGTTCTTGTTTTACACTTTATTGTGTAGGAATTACTTGGAAATTGACAAAAACGCAAAAGGAGTCGTATTGAAGTAGGACTCTGACTTTCCTGAAATCTGTCTGAGAACGTTTTTTAAAGATGGTCACGTTCCAGCCCGAAGACGACGTCAAACGGAGAAAGTCTAGTTGCGAAAGTTTTGGGGAATTTCGTGGCGATGCTTCTGGATATAAAATTCGTCCAAATCGGAGTCCGGACGGCCGAGTAAAGCCCGTTTTACTGAGGCCCAAAATCTGATGACGGGAATCCGAGAGTCTATATAAAGAGAGGAAACCTAGGTCACCAAGGGCCACGAATTTTCCTTCCCCCTAGCCACCGTCTTGGAGGGGAGGACCAGCACCATTGCAACACCATCCACAAGGAAGAAGGGGGGCCAAGGAGCCGCTGCCCCCTAGGGCCGCCGCCGCCCCCAAGGGCCGCCGCCGCCCTCTAGGGCCGCCGCCGTCTCCTCCTCGCCGCCGCCGCCTCCGTGGCCGCCGCCGGCCGCTGCCTCCTCGCGGGGCTGCACCTCTCCATCAACACCATCATCAACCTCCTCCTCACCATGTCCATGTGTGAGTAGTCTTCTCCGGGGCCGAGGGCTCATACGTGTAGCTATGTGGTTATCTCTCTCCCCCATGATGTGATCTTCGTTGTGATCATAGACTATGTTAATCTAGGGTGATCCCATGATATTTCCCCTTCCTCTATGTATTGGATTGATGTACTCACTTGTCTTTATCTAGTATAATCCCCGAGACCAAGGTGACAGCGGTCTATTGGACATGGATTAGAAAAATATTTTCATGAGTGATTTTCTCTCTTGTGTGTTGATTGAAGATTGAGAGTCTCTTGGTGCTTGTCTTTGACTATCCTTTAGATATGTTGTGCTGATTGTGGACTCTCTTTGGATGGCCGCGGTGACATTGGGAAATCCTTAGATTGAGAACTACAAACTTTGAGGTGTGCTTTTGTAGCCCTACATAATTCTCATCCTCTCTTGACCACGAAGGAATGACCTCCGGGTGCGTCTCCATTGCATGTTTTATGGGAAATATCATGTGATTCGATTATGTTAATGTTGTTGGGAGTTGCCACTAGTGAAAGTATGATCCCTAGGCCTTGTTTCCACCATTGCAATACCATTTGTGCTCACGTTTACCACTTGTTTGCTTGCTGCACTTTTTATTACAGATTTATATTACTTTGCTTTGCCACTCCTATCATCCATATTTTACCATCTCTTCGCCGAACTAGTGCACCTATACAACTCCTAGTTGTATTAGGTGTGTTGGGGACACAAAAGACTTCTTGTATCTTAGTTGCAGGGTTGCTTGAGAGAGACCATCTTCAACCTCTACTTCCCTGAGTTCGATAAACCTTAGGTCATCCACTTGAGGGAAATTGCTGCTGTCCTACAAACCTCTGCGCTTGGAGGCCCAACATAGTCTACAAGAGTAGAAGCGTGTGTAGACATCACGTACGTGGACACACTCTCCCCGCTCGCTGCTATGCTTCTAGTAGATAGATCTTGCGTGATCGTAGGAATTTTTTGAAATACTATGTTCCCCAACAGTGGCATCTTGGGCCAGGTCTATGTGTAGATGATATGCACGAGTAGAACACAATGAGTTGTGGATGATAATAGTCATACTGTTACCAGCATGTCATACTTTGATTCGGCGGTATTGTAAGATGAAGCGGCCCGGACCGACATTACACGTACGCTTATGCGAGACTAGTTTCACCGTTACGAGCACTCGTTGCTTAAAGGTGACTGGCGGTTGTCTGTCTCTCACACTTTAGCTGAATCGAGTGTGGCTACACCCGATCCTTGTGAAGGTTTAAACAACACGTACTTGACGAAAAATCATTGTGGTTTTAGTTTGCGTAGGTAAGAACGGTTCTTGCTAAGCCCGTAGCAGCCACGTAAAACATGCAACAACAAAGTAGAGGACGTCTAACTTGTATATGCAGGGCATGTTGTGATGTGATATGGTCAAGACGTGATGAGTTATACGTTATTGTATGAGATGATCATGTTTTGTAAAGTTATCGGCAACCAGCAGGAGCCGTATGGTTGTCTCTTTATTGTATGAATTGCAAAGGCCATGTAATTACTTTACTTTATCACTATGAGTTAGAGATAGTAGTAGTAGTAGCAATAGTTGGCGAGACGACCACGATGCTACGATGAAGATCATGGTGTCTAGCCGGTGACGATGGAGATCATGACGATGCTTTGGAGATGGAGATCAAAAGCACAAGATGATGATGGCCATATCATGTCACATATTTTGATTGCTTGTGATGTTTATCTTATTATGCTTCTTATTTTGCTTAGTACGGCGGTACCATTATAAGATGATCCCTTACAAAATTTCATGGTACAAGTGTTCTCCCTGAGTATGCACCGTTGCAAAAGTTCGTCGTGCCGAGACACCACGTGATGATCGGGTGTGATAAGCTTTACGTTAAAATACAATGGGTGTAAGACAGTTTTGCACATGCAGAATACTCGGGTTAAACTTGACGAGCCTAGCATGTATAGACATGGCCTCGGAACACTGGAGACCGAAAGGTCGAGTGTGAATCATATAGTAGATATGATCAACATAAGATGTTCACCATTGAAAACTACTCCATCTCACGTGATGATCGGACATGATTTAGTTGATTTGGATCACGTGATCATTTAGATGACTAGAGGGATGTCTATCTAAGTGGGAGTTCTTTAGTAATATGATTAATTGAACTTTAATTTATCATGAACTTAGTCCTAGTAGTATTAGCATATCTATATTGTAGATCAATGGCTCGCGATGTAGCTCCCCGTTTATTTTTATATGCTCCAAGAGAAATATAAGTTGAAAGATGATAGTAGCAATGATGTGGACTTTTTCCGTGATATGAGGATTTTCCTCATTGCTCCATAGAAGAATTATGTCCTTGATGGACCGCTAGGTGACAGACCTATTGCAGGAGCAGATGCAAACGTTATGAACGTTTTGACAAAAGCTCGGTATGATGACTACTTGATAGTTTAGTGTACCATGCTTTACGGCTTAGAACCGGGACTTCAAAAATGTTTTGAATGCCATGGAGCATATAAGATGTTCCTAAGAGTTGAAATTGATATTTCATACTCATGCCCATATCAAGAGGTATGAGACCTCTAACAGTACTTTGCCTACAAGATGGAGGAGAATAGCTCAACCAGTGAGCATGTGCTCAGATTGTCTGGGTTCTACAATTGCTTGAATCAAGTGGGAGTTAATCTTGCAGATAAGATAATAATTGACAAAGTTCTCTAGTCACTATCTCCAAGTTACTAGAAATTCGTGATGAACTATAATATGCAAGGGATGACGAAAGTAATTCCTGAGCTCTTCGTGATGCGGAAATCGGCGAAGGTAGAAATCAAGAAAGAGCATCAAGTGTTGATGGTTAACAAGACCACTTGTTTCAAGTAAAGGGCAAAGGGATAGAAGGGGAACTTCAAGAAGAATGACAAGAAAGTTGTCACTCCCATGAAGAAGCCGAAAGCTAAACTCAAGCCTGAAACTAAGTGCTTCTACTACAAAGGAAATGGTCACTGGAAGTGGAAATAACCTGGATACTTGGCGGATAAGAAGGATGGAAAAGTGAACAAAGGTTTATTTTATTTACAGATTATTGATGTGTACTTTACTAGTGTTCATAGAAACCCCTAGGTATTTGATACCGGTTTAGTTGCTAAAATTAGTAACACGAAACGAGAGTTGCAGAATGAACATAGACTAGTTAAAGGTGAAGTGATGGTGTGTGTTGGAAGTGGTTCCAAGATTTATATAATCATCATCGCACACTCCCTATACTTTCGAGATTAGTGTAGAATGTAAATAAATGTTATTTGGCATTTGCGTTGAGCATGAATATGATTTGACCATGTTTGTTGCAATACGTTTATTCATTTAAAGTCATAGAATAATTGTTATTCTGTTTGCATGAATAAAACTTCGATGGTCATACACCCAATGAAATTATTTTGTTGGATCTCGATCGTATACACATATTCATAATATTGAAGCCAAAAGATGCAAAGTTGATAATGATAGTGCAACTTATTCGTGGCACTGCCGTTTAGGTCATATTGGTGTAAAACGCATGAAGAAACTCCATGCTGGTGGGCTTTTGGAATCACTTAATTATGAATCACTTGGTGCTTGCGAAGCATACATCATGGGCAAGATGACTAAAACTCCGTTCTTCGAAACAATGGAGCGAGCAACTGATTTTTTGGAAGTCATACATATTGATGTATGTGGACCGATGAGTGTTGAGGCTTGCAACGGGTATCGTTATTTTCTGACCTTCACTAATGATTTGAGCAGATATGGGTATATCTACTTGATGAAGCACAAGTCTGAAACATTTGAAAAGTTCAAAGAATTTTAGAGTGCAGTAGAGAATCATCGTAACAAGAAAATTAAGTTTCTATGAATTGATCGTGGAGGCGAATATTTGAGTTACGAGTTTGGTCTTCATTTAAAACAATGTGGAATAGTTTCACAGCTCACGCCACCCGGAACACCATAGCGTAATGGTGTGTCCGAACGTCGTAACTATAATTTATTAGATATGGTGCGATCTATGATGTCTCTTACTGATTTACCACTATCGTTTTGGGTTATGCATTAGAGACAGCTACATTCACGTTAAATAAGGGCACCATCTAAATCTGTTGAGACGGCGCCTTATGAACAGTGGTTTGGCAAGAAACCAAAGTTGTTGTTTCTTAAAAGTTTGGGGCTGCGATGCATATGTGAAAAAGCTTCAACCTGATAAGCTCGAACCCAAGTCGGAGAAATGTGGCTTCATAGGATGCCCGAAAGGAAACTGCTGGGTACACCTTCTATCACAGATCCGAAGGCAAGATATTCGTTGCTAAGAATGGATCCTTTCTAGAGTAGGATTTCTCTCGAAAGAAGTGAGTGGGAGGAAAGTGGAACTTAATGAGGTAATTGTACCTTCTCCCGAATTGGAAAGTAGTACATCACAGAAACTAGTTCTAGTGATTCTTACACCAATCATCGAGGAAGCTGATGATGATGATCATGAAACTTCAAATCAAGTTACTACTGAACCTCGTAGTTCAACTAGACTGCGTTCCGCGCCAGAGTGGTACGGTAACCCGGTTCTGGAAGTCATGTTACTAGACCATGATGAACCTACAAACTATGAGGAAGCGATGATGAGCCCAGATTCTGCAAAATGGCTTGAGGCCATGAAATCTGAGATGGGATCCATGTATGAGAACAATGTGTGGAGTTTGGTTGACTTGCCCGATGATCGACAAGCCATTGAAAATAAATGGATTTTTAAGAGGAAGACTGACGCCGATGGTAATGTTACTGTCTACGAAGCTCGACTTGTTGCGAAAGGTTTTCGACAAGTTCAATGTGTTGACTACAATGAGATTTTCTCACTCGTAGAAATGCTTAAGTCTGTCTGAATCATGTTAGCAATTCCCGCATTTTATGAAATCTGGGAAATGGATAACAAAACTGCGTTCTTTAATGGATTTATTACAGAAGAGTTGTATATGATGCAACCAAAAGGTTTTGTCAATCCTAAGGGTGCTAACAAAATATGCAAGCTCCAGCGATCCATCTATGGACTGGTGCAAGCATCTCGGAGTTGGAATATACGCTTTGATAAGTTGATCAAAGCATATAGTTTTATACAGACTTACGATGAAGACTGTATTTGCAAGAAATTGAGTGGGAGCACTACAACATTTCTGATAAGTATATGTGAATGACATATTAATTATCGGAAATGATGTAGAATTTTTTGTAAAGCATAAAGGATTGTTTAAAAGGAGTTTTTTCAATGAAAGACCTCGGTGAAGATGCTTACATATTGGGCACCAAGATATATAGAGATAGATCATAACGCTTTATAAGACTTTCGATTAGTAGATACCTTGATAAGAGTTTGAAGTAGTTCAAAAAGGATCAGTCAAAGAAGGAGTTCTTGCCTAATTTGTAAGGTATGAAGTTGAGTAAAACTCCAAACCCTACCACGGCAGAAGATAGAGAAAGAATGAAAGTTATTCCCTATGCCTCAGCCATAGGTTCTATAAAGTATGCGATGATGTGTACCAAACATGTTGTGTATCTTGCCATGAGTATGGCAAGGAGGTACAAAAGTGATCCAGGAGTAGATTACTGGACAGCGGTCAAAATTATCCTTAGTTACTGGATGACTAAGGAAATGTTTCTCGATTATGGAGGTGATCAAGATTTCATCGTAAAGAGTTACAACGATGCACGCTTTGACACTAATCCAGATGACTCTAAGTATCAATCTGGATACGTATTGAAAGTGGGAGTAATTAGCTAGAGTAGCTCCATGCAGAGCATTGTAGACATAGATATTTGCGAAATACATACGGATCTGAATGTAACAGACCTGCTGACTAAACTTCTCTCACGAAGCAAAACATGATCACACCTTAGTACTCCTTGGGTTTTATCACATGGTGATGTGAACTAGATTATTGACTCTAGTAAACCCTTTGGGTGTCGGTCACATGGCGACGTGAACTTTGGGTGTTATTCACATAACAGTAGCGACCACGATCCGAATGGACCGAAGTCTCTATGTTTCAGTATCATCCCTGGATTAGTAATGCTGACACACACAGTACTTGAAGGATTTATAACAGAGTGGCAATCACACACTTATTACATCGAATGTCTCAAAAGAGAACTTATTACATAAGTCTATGGCATAAGGTCATCTAATAAAATAACAGCAGAAGGCTTGGAAAATAAGTGAGTCCATCAACTCCAATGGCATAGCTGAGTGCATGACAAACGACCTAGCACGTCTTACTCCTCATCTGAAAGTCTGCAACGTAACATGTTGCAACCCGAAACGGGTCAACACATGGAATATGCTGGCAAGATAACATAGTAGAGCAAGTAACAAAATAAAGGCTAACACATGCATATTTGGCTGGTGGAGGCTCTAAGGTTAAAGTTTTTGCATAAAGCCAATTTTTTCCTACAACAAAGGAAATAAATTTTATTTTTAACTATCATGGTAGTTGAAACATCATTGAGAAGATACCTCCAACTCAATCCCAATTAAAGTAGTCATCATTAACCCAACAAATTAATTTTAGAGTGATGAGATCAACCAATAATTCAAGTACCAAATACTCAAGATTGTCCATAACTAGGGACACGACTAATCATGATTAGTTTGTACACTATGCAGAGGTTTGCGCACTTTTCGCCACAAGACTCGATCTCCTCCGTTGGATTTCTCGCACTGCATGGTGTTTGAGAAACGGATGACCGAGACACAGTCTTTCAGAAGCATTCACTCTTTACCCCGGGTGGACCGGTACACCTACTTTCCCCTACATCTGCTAGTCCACCACTGAAAGAGCTCACACAACTTACGCATACTATGCCAGAGCCCATAATGGCATTATGGCTGCACACGGAAGTTTCTACCATGAATAGTTTTATGATCCCTTTAAGCCTGGGTGATATTCCATAGGAAAAATCACACGGTACCCCCGGGATTTCCTAGGAAAACACTGGATTCTCCAGGTGCCCTGCAACCAATCCACCCAGATGTGTAATCAAGTAGCCACCTTAAGTTCAACCATTAATTAACAACTCACATCTGTCATCGATTCTCTCAAACCCAAACCACATCTACGAGCATAGCATGTCAACCTAAGCATAACGTAGAAGTAACTCCCAAGGGTTTGAAAATAATGCAGGTAATAGGTTCTACCTGAATCTACTTCCCAGACCCACAAGTTAAGAAAACTACTCATGCAATGTGTGAGGGTTTGATCTAATGCATAAAAACTGGGTAATAAAGGGTATGATCAAAGTGTTACTTGCCTTGCTGATGATTCGCAAAACCTAGACACTCGTAGTAGCACGCTTCGCACTCCAGGAATTCTATCGCAAGCAAACAATAGCATACATAACCAAACAAGCATAGATGGACAAACATAACTCCAAATAAGAGGGTCTAACCAGAAAGTTCAACTTCAGAACTCCGGTTTGCAAAAAGAATCAAATCAAATAGAACAACAAAACTCAAACTGCAAAAGAAACAAGATCCATTTACTAGATTGATCTAAAGTCAAATTTTACAGTAGGAAAACCTTGTTCAAGTTGATTAAACAGAAAGAGGGCTTCGAGACGAAGATCTGGGCTTTTGAATCGCCTGATTCTGACTCTCGAGCGAAAAGAAAAACTAAAAACAAGATCAGGGCAGAAATCACGATCGAACGAACAGGCTAAGCCCTGAAAAGGAAAACTGATGAACATGCTAAAAAACGAACGTTCGCAGTCTGTGGCTAACGGGCAAACCGCGTTCATTAAAACGAACGTACTGTTGAACGTCTGCAAACTAACTAAACCGAAAAAACCGAACTGATCTAATAAGAAAAAAATCGATTTGGGTACAAAAAAAAACCTAACTGTTTTTACCAAAAAAATGGCAGCTACCTCGGGTCAACAAACTCCGGCGAGAGCGACGGCGGCGGCAGCTTGCAGCGACGTGGCTTGCGGCGACGGCGCGGCTTGCGGCAGCGGCGGTGGCTGGCGGTTGGCGACGGCTCGACACGCGGACCGAGGGGAGGCAGCGCTAGGGCTTCGGGGGCGCGGGGTGGGCTGCGGCGGCGGGGTGGGGTGGACTTTTAAAGGGGCCGGCTAGGGGGAGTCCTAGTCGGACACGGCCGAAAGGTCGGTTCCCTTTTTTTAAAGATTCCTGACGCACTAAAAGAGACGAAACAAATACTAAACGGACTCCAAAAATTCTGAAATAAATTTTCACCGTCCTCTAATAATATTTAGGACAAAGTGAACATTTTTCCTGGACCTAAATGCAATTTTGAAAAACACACATTTTTCCTATGCAAATAAAATCGCAAATAAATCCGAATAAAATCCAAAAGTGATTTTAATTATTTTCCTCCAATATTTTCTTTTATTTTGGAGAAGTCATATTATCTCCTCTCCTATATTTTATTAAGAAATATTTTTATGGAGAGAAAATTATTAAAACCAACGTGATCCCCGTACCAACATTCGAGAAAACTCAAATACGAAAATGGTAGAATTCCCAACTCTCTCCGTAGGTCTTTGAGTTGCTTAAAATTTTCGAGGATCGCCACGCACAAAAAGCAATAAAATATGCAATGCAATATGATCTATGTATAACATTCCAAATTGATAATTTGGGATGTTACAAACCTACCCCCCTTAGAATGAATCTCGCCCTCGAGATTTGGCTTGGCTAGGGAACAGGTGTGGGTGGTCCTTGCATAGATCGTCTTCTCGTTCCCAGGTGGCTTCTTCCTCGGTGTGGTGACTCCACTGAACTTTGCAAAACTTGATAACCTTACTGCGGGTGACTCTGCTCGAAAACTCGAGGATCTTGACGGGTTTCTGATACGTCTCCAACGTATCTACTTTTCCAAACCCTTTTGCCCTTGATTTGAATGGAACTACCCGGACTGACGCTGTTTTCAGCAGAATTGCCATGATGTTGTTTTTGTGCAAAAATAAAAAGTTCTCGAAATCGCCTGAAAATTAACGGAGAATTATTTTGGAAAATATAAAAAATACCTGCACGAAGATCCACACCAGGGGGCCTTGGGCCAGCCCACGAGGGAGGGGGGCACGCCCCCTGCCTCATGCCCCCCCCCCCCGATGCTCCACCAACCTATCCCCAGATCCTATATCTTTCGTTTCGGGGAGAAAAAATAAGAGAGAAGGAATTATCGAGTTTCACGAGACGGAGCCACCGCCAAGCCCTAATCTCTCTCGGGAGGGCTGATCTAGAGTCCGTTCGAGGCTGCGGAGAGTGGAGATCGTCGCCATCGTCATCATCAACCTTCCTCCATCACCAATTCCATGATGCTCACCACCGTGTGTGAGTAATTCCATTGTAGGCTTGCTGGACGGTGATGGGTTGGATGGGATCTATCATGTAATCGAGTTAGTTTTGTTAGGGTTTGATCCCTAGTATCCAATATGTTATGAGATTGATGTTGCTATGACTTTGCTATGCTTAATGCTTGTCACTAGGGCCCGAGTGCCATGATTTCACATCTGAACCAATTATGTTTTCATGAATATATGTGTGTTCTTGATCCTATCTTGCAAGTCTATAGTCACCTACTATGTGTTATGATCCGGCAAAGTTCTGTGTCACCCTAGGTTATAACTTCTACATGATGAATTGCATCCGACATAATTTCCCATCCCCAGTCCAATGCCTACGAGCTTTACCTATATTGCTAGTTGCTTATTTACTTTTCCGTTGCTACTATCACAAAAACCACAAAAAACTATCGTTACTTTTATTGCTGCTACCGCCACTATCTTATTACTTTGCTACTAAACTATCTTGCTGCAGATATTAAGTTTCCAGGTGTGGTTGAATTGACAAATCAGCTGCTAATAATAAAGAGTATTCTTTGGCTCCCCTTATGTCGAAGCAACAAATTTGGGTTTAATACTTTACCCTCGAAAACTGTTGCGATCCCCTACACTTGTGGGTTATCAAAACTATTTTCTGGCGCCGTTGCTGGGGAGCATAGCTCTATTCTTTAAGTCACTTGGGATTTATATATGTTTATCACTATGAAGAATTTGAAGGACTCAAAAACCAAGATGTTACCCTCAACTACGAGGGGAGGTAAGGAACTACCATCTAGCTCTGCACTTGATTCTCCTTCTATTATGAGTAAACTTGCGACACCTACTCCTTCTATTGAATCTGATATGTCGTATGTTCTTGATGTTGCTAGTTTTGCTATGTATGATGAAACTATCTCTATGCCTGATACTATGCCACTAGGTGAATTTCTAGATGAACAAATTGCTAAAGTTAGGGAGAGTGCAAATGTTGATGATATTTATGAAAGTGATGGTGAAACTACTCCCAATAGATATAAATTACCGGTTGTGCCTGAGGGTTATGTTATGGATGAACAAACTGCTAGAGACTTTCTTGCTTGCAATGATAGATATGATCTTAAGAAATTATTAGCTAAGCTGAAAGAAAAGTCCTTGAAGGCTAGAATGAAACATGACCCTGCTTTTGCTACTTCACCTATCTATGTTACTGATAAGGATTATGAATTCTCTGTTGATCCTGAGTTAATTACTTTGGTTGAATCTGATCCTTTCCATGGCTATGAGTTTGAAACTGTTGTGGCACATCTTACTAAGTTGAATGATATAGCCACCCTGTTTACCAATGATGAAAAGATTCACTACTACTATATCCTTAAGTTATTTCCGTTCTCGCTAAAGGGTGATGCTAAGACTTGGTTTAATTCTCTTGATCCTGGTTGTGTGCATAGTCCCCGGGATATGATGTATTACTTCTCTGCTTGGGGGAGTCTCCCACAAGCTTGGGGGAGGCTTCTCCAGTTACTTAATGCTTTGCCTGATCATCCTCTTGAGATGCATGATATATTTGCTGTCTTTTATAATGGACTAACCGATGGTTCCAAAGACCACCTGGATAGTTGTGCTGGTTGTGTTTTCAGGGAAAGAACAATGGAACAAGCTGAATTACTATTAAATAATATGCTAGTCAATGAAAATAATTGGACACTTCCTGAACCAGCCCCTAAGCCGACTCCGAAAAAAAGAGGTGTTCTAGTTCTCAGTCCTGAAGACATGCAAGAGGCAAAGAAATCTATCAAAGAAAAAGGTATTAAAGCTGAAGATGTTAAGAATTCACCACCTATTGAAGAAATACATGGTCTTGATAACCCGACACAGGTAGTAAAGGTAAATTCTCTCTATAGATTTGATGAAGGTGATATTCCTCGTTATAAGTCTGCTAGCCAATGCTTAGATGAGTTTGACAATTTTATTGTGAAACAAGAAAACTTCAATGCTTATGTTGGTAGACAATTACAACACAATTCTTATATGATTGAACGCTTGAGTGATTATATGTCTAGAGCTAAAGGTGAACTAAAACTCATTAGTATACATGCTTCTATGGTCACCACTCAAGTAGAACAAGTATTTAAGGCTCAGAATGATTTTCTCAATCAATTAAATAGTAAGAATAATGTTAATGCCATTAGAGTTGTGACTAGAGGTGGTAGAATGACTCAGGAACCTCTGTATCCTGAATGCCACCCAAAGAGAATTGAGCAAGATTATAAGAGAGCTAATTTAGATGCACCAAGTTCTTCTAAGAAGAAGAAAAAGAAAAATGATAGGACTTTGCATGCTCCTAGTAAACATGTAGCTGACACACCTGAGAATCCCAATGATATATCTGTTTCTAATGCTGAGACACAATCTGGTAATGAACATGAGCCTAGTGATAATATTAATGACGATGTTCATGCTGATGCTCAACCTAGCAATGATAATGATGTAGAGATTGAACCTGCCGTTGATCTTGATAACCCACAATCAAAGAATCAACGTTATGATAAGAGAGACATTGTTGCTAGGAAGCACGATAGGGAAAGAGAACCATGGGTTTAGAAACCATGACTTTTCCTCCGAAACCATCCAAGAAAAAGGATGATGAGGATTTTGAGCGCTTTGCTGAAATGATTAGACCTAACTTTTTGCGTATGCGTTTGACTGATGTACTTAAAACAAATCCTTATGCTAAGTATATGACAGATATTATTACCAACAAAAGAAAGATACCTGAAGTAGAAATTTCCACCATGCTTGACAATTACACTTTTGAGGGTGGAATGCCTAAGAAATTAGGAGATCCAGAAGTACCTACTATACCTTGCTCCATTAAGAGAAACTATGTTAAAACTGCCTTCTGTGATCTTGGATCTGGTGTTAGTGTTATGCCTCTCTCTTTATATCGTAGACTTGACTTGAGTAAGTTGACACCTACTGAAATATCTTTGCAAATGGCCGATAAATCAACTGCTATACATGTCGGTATTCTTGAGGATGTTCCTGTTGTAGTTGCAAATGTTACTATTCTAACGGACTTTGTTATACTTGATATTCCCGAGGATGATAGTATGTATATTATTCTTGAAAGACCTTTTTTGAATACTGTAGGGGCTGTTATTGATTGCAACAAATGCAATGTCACTTTTCATGTCAATGGTAATGAGCATATTGTACACTTTCCGAGGAAACAACCTCAGGTCTACAGTATCAATTATATTGGAAAAACTTCATCTATTACTATTGGAGGTTTTGAGTTTCCTATTCCTACTATCAAGAAGACATATGACATACTTATTATTGGGGACATACATATCCCCATTGAAATAACCTAGTGTTATCCGAAAATTCTCCAGTTTCATGTTACTCGAAAAGAGTTTATTAACAAGACCTGATCAACCTTGTTAATGGATTCCTTTTGATGAACATGGGATAGGTGAATCTAGATAGCACAAACCTTCTGTACCCTCCTTTTACTTTTTGTTAATTAGAATAAATAAAAGAAAAATAGTATTTTCTGTCTGTTTCCAGACTACCGTGTAATAAAAAAATATCCTGAAAATAAAAGTTCTCCAAATGCCATGAAAATGAAATATGATTTTTTCTAGAATATTTAAGAAAATATGGCACTGAACACACAACGAGGGGAGCCAGCACGTGGCCACGAGGGCACATGGCGCGCCCCCCTGCTCAGGGCATGCCCCTGCCTCGTGGGCCCCACGTGTCCCCCCTACACTTATCCTTTCACCCATTCTCTTCTTTTTCGTCCCAAAAAAATCCCCAACCAGCTCAAACCCGAGTTCTAGCTCATCTTGCTGCCATTTTCGATCTCCTTGCTCAAAGCACCATTCACCAAACTGTTTGGGGAGATTGTTCCTTGGTATGTGACTCCTCCATTGGTCCAATTAGTTTTTGTTCTAGTGCTTTATTTGTTGCAAATTTATGCTGCTGTGGTGACCTTGTTCTTGAGCTTGCATATCAAATTTTCTTGCTCCCAAGTAGTTCTAATGCATGATATAGCCTCTAGGCACTTATAGGAGTTGTTGCTATCAATCTTGTTGAGTTTGGTTAACTTTTATTTTGAGGTTACTAAAAATTTCAGAATTTTTCAGAAAAGGAAAATGTTAAGAAGATTATTGAGGGGATCCTCTAGCAAGAGCTCAAAGTAGAAGAAGAAAGAAGAAAATAAGAAGCCCAAGTATCATCTTCCTCGCATGGCGGAAGTTCGACCGTGCGAATGGCCTTGTAATGACTTCATGATGTCCACCGGTATTTGCGAAGACTTTTATTGGTTGGCGAATAATGCAGGCCTCAGCGACTTCCTCAACGACCAGTAAGAGCAGCATCTCTTACTCACCAATATTTTCACGCAAAGCTTTCATTTTCATTCTAGGAAAACACCACCTACGGTGGAGTTTCGCTTATATGATGTGGTTAAGGAGATGTCACTTTTAGATTTTTGTGAAATATGCAAGGTACCCTTTGGAGGTAGACTTGATGAACCACGTCGTGAAGACGTTGAAGGGTTCATTGACATGATAGCCGTAGGTGAAACTAGACAAGTTTCAGGGGCAAGAATCACTAGTATACACTTCCCTGTTCTGCGCTACTTTGCTTTATTTGCTAGTAGATGTTTAATTGGTCGCAGTAACAGTGGAAATCTCAGTGCCCCTGATATTATCATTTTACGCCATGCCATGTTTCGAGACACAACTTTTAGCTTGGGCGCCATCGTTGCCAAACGATTGAGTCTAAGCTGCTCAAAGGGGCCCGTCTTTGGAGGCATCTTTGCTTCTCGCCTTGCTGAATATTTTAATATACCTATTAGGCATTATGAGAAGGAAGAAAAATTGCTTGCCCCTGTTTATATAGATTACAAGAGTATGTTAGCTCATGGTTTTATTGTTAAAGATAAGAATATGCAGCTTAATTATAAATTAAGATTTGATGAAATATACTGTGAAATTGTTACCTTGCCTGCACCATCTTTGTTTGATCTGTCCACATGTAAGTATCTCATTACATCAGATGCCTTCTACAAGTACTAAGGCCAGGCACAAGCTTCAGAGCCTAAGCCGGAACCACCACTTGATCCTTCCCGTCAATCTGTCTATGGGTGGGAGCTGGACGAGCTCGCCAACCAGTGGCATCCGGAGGACACATCTCAGTACACTGGAGGGAGTGGCTTCGATCCGTGGCCATAGACCAACTTAGGCCAAAAGCCTAAGCTTGGGGGAGTACGCGTTTCTCACCGACTTACATTCATGTTCACACTTATTCTAGTCGTCGGTGCTCACACTCTTTCACTGTACCATCCATGCTTAGTTTCAATTTCTTTTTCTTAGTCTTTTTCTTGTGTGCTAGAGAAACCCAGAAAAACAAAAAATATTAGTTGTAGCTTCTAGCTAGTTTACTTTCTTTGCCTATAGTAGTAACTAAAAGTGAATACCCAAAAAGATTTCCCATTCTTCTTTTGCTTGTTGGGAGCTTTCCCGTGTAAATGGTTTCTTTTCTATTCTTTAGGGGTTGAGAGTAGAAGACCATGATTAAAATGCTTAGTGGCTCTCTTATGCTTTGTTGTTGATTTAACCTTGAGCCATATTACCTTGTCTTCTCTCTTGTATTAAATGCCTGCAGATTCTAGCTTAGTCCAATGCACGTGCACTATTATCATTATCCACATTGTTTGGTCGTGCGAGTGAAAGGCAATAAGGATGATATATGATGAACTAATTGAGATAAGAAAAGCGGGTATGAACTCGACCTCTCTTGTTTTTGTAAATATGATTGCTCGTCGTTCTTGATTCAGCTTGTTATGAATGAAACATGTTTGCAATGACAATTAGAGATCATAGCTGATTATGCCATGCTTAATTAGCTGAGAGTTTATAATGGTCTATCTTGCATGCCAACATGATATTAAAATGGTTGTGATGTGGTATGATGAGTGGTATCCTCCTTTGAACGATTTAAGTGACTTGACTTGGCACATGTTCACGCATGTAGTTGAAACAAATCAACATAGCCTTCACGATATTTATGTTCATGGTGATTTATATCTTACTCATGCTTGCATTCATTGTTGATTAATTTTAATGCATGTTCATGACCGTTGTTGCTCTCTAGCTGGATGCTTCCCAGTCTCTTTCTAGCCTTCACCTGTACTAAGCGGGAATACTGCTTGTGCATCCACTTCCATAAACCCCAAACTTATGCCATATGAGTCCACTATACCTTCCTATATGCGGTATTTACCTGCCATTCCAAGTAAATTTGTATGTGCCAAACTCTAAACCTTCAAATGAAATTCTGTTTTGTATGCTCGAACAGCTCATGTATCAACTAGGCCTGTCTATATCTTCCATGCTAGGTGGGTTATTCTCAGATGAGTGGACTCCGCTCATCATTCATGAGAAAATGGCTGGTAATCGGGATGCCCAGTCCCATGCTCAAAATCATAATAATTAAACAAAACTCCCCCAGGGCTGTTGCTGGTTTGGACGGTACCCGTTGTTTCGGGCTAGCCGTGGAGTGTGCTTGTTGGTGGTTGGGGGAGTATAAACTTTACCATTCTATTTGGGAACCGCCTATAAAGTGCGTAGCTTGGGAGATATCGAGATTCTTGGTTGCTATGTTGACAATGAAAGTATACCTCTCAAAATGTTATTCAATCTCTATTTAAAAATCGAGCTCTGGCACCTCTACAAATCCCTTCTTCCCTCTGCGAAGGGCCTATCTATTTACTTTTATGCAGAGTCATCATCCGCTCATCAAAGAGCACTAGTAGGAGAGCACCTCTGTCGTTGCATGTATTACTATTAATTTGCATTGAGTATGATCATGACTGGATCTCTTTTACCATGAATTACAATGTCTAGTCAGTCCTTGATCTTTAAAGGTGCTCTGCATTTATGTTTTGCGGTCTCAGAAAGGGCTAGCGAGATACCATCTTGTTATATCATATCAGGATTGTTTTGAGAAGTGTTGTCATCCGAGGTTTATTATTATTTCTCACTAGTTGATTATGCCATTGATGTGAGTAGTCTTGAGACGTGAAAGATATTGTTAATGTGGTTTGTTCATAATCCTGTTGAAAACCTGAATGCTAGCTTACATATTTACAACAACTAGATCAAACAGAGTTTGTCAAAGTTTTTCTTTATCACTTTCAGTTTATCAACTGAATTGCTTGAGGACAAGAAAAGGTTTAAGCTTGGGGGAGTTGATACGTCTCCAACATATCTACTTTTGCAAACCCTTTTGCCCTTGTTTTGGACTCTAACTTGCATGATTTGAATGGAACTAACCCAGACTGACGCTATTTTCAGCAGAATTGCCATGACGTTGTTTTTGTGCATAAATAAAAAGTTCTCGGAATCACCTGAAAATCAACGGAGAATTATTTTGGAAAATGTAAAAAATACCTGCACGAAGATCCACACCAGGGGGCCTTGGGCCAGCCCACGAGGGTGGGGGGCCCGCCCCCTGCCCAGGGCGCGCCCCCCTGCCTCGTGGGCCCCCCAATGCTCCACCGACTTATCCCCAGATCCTATATCTTCCGTTTCAGGGAGAAAAAATCAGAGAGAAGGAATTATCGCGTTTCATGAGATGGAGCCGTCGCCAAGCCCTAATCTCTCTCGGGAGGGCTGATCTGGAGTCCGTTCGGGGCTCCGGAGAGTGGAGATCGTCGCCATCGTCATCATCAACCTTCCTCCATCACCAATTCCATGATGCTCACCGCCGTGTGTGAGTAATTCCATTGTAGGCTTGGTGGACGGTGATGGGTTGTATGGGATCTATCATGTAATCGAGTTAGTTTTGTTAGGGTTTGATCCCTAGTATCCATTATGTTCTGAGATTGATGTTGCTATGACTTTGCTAGGCTTAATGCTTGTCACTAGGGCCCGAGTGCCATGATTTCACATCTGAACCTATTATGTTTTCATGAATATATGTGTGTTCTTCATCCTATCTTGCAAGTCTATAGTCACCTACTATGTGTTATGATCTGGCAACCCCGAAGTGACAATAATCGAGACCACTCCCGGTGATGACCATAGTTTGAGGAGTTCATGTATTCACTATGTGTTAATGCTTTGGTCTGGTACTCTATTAAAAGGAGGCCTTAATATCCCTTAGTTTCCAATAGGACCCCGGTGCCACGGGGGGGGGGGGGGGGT
>LR738711.1:542769729-542784972 GCA_902687465.1 Secale cereale
GGGGGGGTTGGACAAAAGATGTCATGCAAGTTCTTTTCCATAAGCACGTATGACTATATTCAGAATACATGCCTACATTCCATTGATGAACTGGCACTGGTTCTGTGTCACCTTAGGTTATAACTTCTACATGATGAATTGCATCCGACATAATTTACCATCACCGATCCAATGCCTACGAGCTTTACCTATATTCCTAGTTGCTTATTTACTTTTCCGTTGCTACTATCACAAAAACCACAGAAACACTATCATTACTTTTATTGCTGCTACCACCACTATCATATTACTTTGCTACTAAACTATCTTGCTGCAGATATTAAGTTTCCAGGTGTGGTTGAATTGAGAACTCAGCTAGTAATACTTAAGAGTATTCTTTGGCTCCCCTTGTGTCGAATCAACAAATTTGGGTTTAATAGTTTACCCTCGATAACTGTTGCGATCCCCTACACTTGTGGGTTATCAGTTTCTCCTCGTAGGTTAGATCACTATCCAACTGAATTGCTTCCAGGGGTACTGTGTCTCTTGAAGGAATATCGGCCATCTCTGCATGACACTTCTTAAGCTGAGAAACGTGAAACGCATCATGCACTCCTGACAATCCTTCGGGTAACTCCAATTTGTAGGCAACCTCTCCCATGCATTCCAAAACACGGTACGGTCCCACAAATCTCGGGGCTAACTTTCCCTTAACTCAGAAATGTTTAACTCCTCGCAAAGGCGACACTTTCAGGTACGCTCTGTCTCCGATTTCATAGGCTACATCCTTGCGATTCGAGTCTGCATAACTCTTCTGTCTGGACTGAGCTACCTTCCGTGTATCCCAAATCAGCTTAACCTTCTCTTCTGACTCTTTGATCAGATCTGGTCCAAATAACTGACGATCTCCAACTTCATCCCACATCAACGGTGTTCGGCATCTCCTCCCGTACAATGCTTCGAACGGTGCCATCTTCAAACTGGCCTTGTAACTGTTGTTGTACGAGAACTCCGCATAGGGCAAGTTGTCATCCCAACTAGATCCTCCCTTCAATACGGTATTTGCATAACTCTTCTGACTCAAAGCGTCTGCAATGACATTGGCCTTTCCTGGGTGATAGTGCAGCTTCATATCATAATCCTTTATAAGTTCCAACCATCTCCTCTGTCTGAGGTTCAGCTCCTTCTGAGTGAAAATGTAATTCAAACTCTTGTGATCCGTGTACACATCACAAAGATTTCCAATAAGGAAATGTCTCCAAGTTTTGAGCACATGCACAACTGCTGCTAGCTCCAAATCATGAGTCACATAATTCAACTCGTGCGGTCGCAGTTGAGGAGATGCATAAGAAACAACTCTTCCATCCTGCATAAGTACTCCTCCAAGTCCTAAGCGTGAAGTGTCGCAATACACTTGGAAATCCTTGCGTATATCCGGCAAGATCAGCACTGGGGCTGTTGTCAACCGTTTCTTCAACTCCTGGAAACTTTCTTCGCACTCTTCCGTCCAATGAAACTTTGTGTCCTTCTTCAACAATGTTGTCATGGGCTTTGGAATTTTGGAGAAATTCTCTATGAATCTCTGGTAGTATCCCGCGAGTCCAAGAAAACTACGGATCTCTCCAACTGAAGTGGGTGCCAACCACTCAGTGACTGCCTGCACTTTGACGGGGTCCACTGCTATACCTTCTCCTGATATAACATGCCCTAAGAACAAACTTCCTTCAACCCAAATTCGCATTTGCTAAACTTGGCGTACAACTGATGTTCTCTGAGCTTCTCTAGTACCAAACGCAAATGCTCTTTGTGTTCCTCTTCGTTCTTCGAGTACACCAAAATATCATCAATGAATACCACGACAAACTTATCCAAGAACTCCATGAACACCTTGTTCATCATAGTCATGAAATAGGGAAGGCCGTTAGTCAATCCAACTGACATAACTGTATACTCATATAGCCCATACCTTGTGGTGAAGGCTGTCTTAGGTATATCCTTCTCTCGGATCATCAACTGGTGGTATCCTGATCGTAGATCGATCTTGGAGAATACTTTTGCTCCTTGAAGTTGGTCGAACAAATCATTGATCATCGGCAGCGGGTACTTATTCTTAATTGTCACTTCATTCAGTGCCCGATAATCAATGACCATCCTTAGAGATCCATCCTTCTTCTCGACCAAAAGCACTGGGGCTCCCCAAGGTGATGAACTCTGGCGAATAAATCCTTTATCCAATAACTCCTTAATCTGCTTCTTGATCTCCTCCAGATCATTTGCTGGCATCCGATACGGTCTCTTCGATATCGGTCTGGTGCCAGGCAATAGCTCAATCAAAAACTCAATATCCCTATCCGGTGGCATGCCTGGTAGCTCCTTTCGATACACATCCGGGTAATCCTTTACTACATGCACTTCCTCCTGAACAACTCCCGTGAGAGAATGTACTTGTGTCCTTCTAGGCGAATGCCTAGATACATACTTGATCCTTTTTTCCTCCGGGGTGGTAAGCAAAATAGACTAACTGGCACAATCGATGTTCCCTCCATACAACGATAGCCAATCCATACCTAGTATCACATCCAATCCTTGTGACTCCAAAACTATCAGGTCTGAGGGGAAGATATGGCGTCCAATGGTCAATGGTACTTGAAAACATCCTTGATGTGCCATGTACTCTACTCCTGGGGAACTTACTAACATGGGGGTCTTAAGGACTTGGGTGGGCAACTTATATCTATTCATGAATCCCCTTGAAATGTATGAATGCGATGCACCAGTATCGAAAATAACTACTACGGTAAATGACTTAACCAAAAACTTATCGATAACTGCATCCAGTTTCTCTTCAACCTCCTCCACGTTCACGTGGTTCACTTGTCCTTTGTTGAAAGGGTTGGGCTTCTTCCCAGCACTTCCATTGCCGTTCCCATTCTTAGCTTTAGGGCAGTCCATGGCGTAGTGTCCATTCATCCCGCACTTGAAACAGGTAACATCGCTCAAATCCCTCTTGGCGAGTGTGGATGTAGTAGAGCGGTTCTGATTATTGCTTGCTCCATTCCCATTCCCATTCTTGGAGCCATTGTGGTTGTGAGAACTTCCTCCATTATGGGTGTGGCTTCCATGGTTATGGGTGTATCCTCCCGAATTCGGGGTGAATCGGGGCTTCTGCTAGGCTCCAGAATTATTCCTTCCTTGACCATACTTCCTCTTGCGGCTCTCAATCTGCTACTGCTTCCCTTCAATCATAAGAGCTTTATCTACCAACTCCTGGTAGTTGTTGAAGGTTGCCACCATCAACTGTACGCTCATCTCATCATTCAGCCCTTCCATAAACCTCTCCTGCTTCGCGGCATCTGTGGCCACATCATCCGGGGCATAACGAGATAGGGTACTAAGCTCATCTACGTACTGAGCCACAGTATGATTTCCTTGGCGCAAGTTGCAAAACTCTCGCTTCTTCATGCTCATAGCTCCAGTTGAGACATGGAAAGTGCGAAAAGCTTGCTGAAACTGATCCCAAGTGACATTGGCTACAGGGAAAGTGGCTGTGTAATTGTCCCACCATGCTGCTACTGGTCCAGCCAACTGGTGTGCGGCAAAACGCACCTTCTCAGCATCCATGCAATTGGCGGTGGTCAAATCCCTTCCAATCTTGCGCAGCCAGTCATCAGCAACTATTGGTTCAATGTTGCTGGAAAACACCGGTGGTTGCAACCTTAAGAAACGTGTCAGGTTGTCCACGGGTGGTGGTGGTGGAGGGTTGTTGTTGTTCTTCTGATTGTTCTGGTTGTTTTGGACAAGAAGTTGCATCAAAGTGTTCTGCTGCTGGATCAACTGAGTGAGCTCACGGGGAAACTGAAATCCGGCCTCACGTCTCGGAGGCATCTGATGGGTGTAGAGGGAAGAGATTAGATTACAAATGAGGTCTAAGGGAAATTCACTACCCATATGCACATGAGACAAACACAATCATATCACACCAATCAATTTCAAGCAAGGGCTTACAAAGATCTAACTAACATTACAGAAGTGTTCTAAATTCTACTATATGGGGGAAAAACTACTAATCATAGGGTGGTCACCTAGAAATTTTGATCGGCGGAGGATTCCATGATGTCTGCTCCAGCTTCATCTTCATAGTCTTCATCACTATCATTGGGGTTGAGTCTATGTCGTCGATGATGATGTAGTCCTCAGAACGAATCTCCTTGGGTTCCTCTTCTTCTTCTCCTCCTCCTCCTGGTGCTGGATCTCCCATGAAGACTCCTAGCTTCCTTGTCAAGTCATCATTCTTCTCCACGAGTATTTTTATCTCCTCCTCGTATCCGTCACGTGTAGACTTGAGTTCCTCTTGTAGCTCCAAGTTCCTGGTTCGCGCCATCTTCAAATCTATCATCCCTGCGCACATCTGGTGCTCTTGTCGACGAATGTGCTAGTTCAACTCCTGAATGAATGCTGCAATGGACCTGTTCTTCCGGGTACTGATCATGTCCCATTGCTCGTCTCGGCGTCCACATATCTGGTAGATAGTGTCCTTCATCTCCCGCTTGTAGACTTCTCCAATCCATCCCGTGGTAATATGGGCTGCCATATGATACGTCTCAAATGTATCTACTTTTCCAAACACTTTTGATATTGTTTTGACCTCATTCTTGCATGATTTGGACTAAACTAACCCGGACTGACGCTGTTTTTAGCAGAGCTGCCTATATGGTTTATTTGTGTGCAGGAAAACGGATTTTTAAGCATCTCAGAAAAATCCACGAAAAATCACGAAAAATCCACGCACCCGAAGAAACAAAATGCCAGAAGTGGGGCCAGAGGGGGGGCCAGGGGGTGCCCAGGCGCCCTGTGGGCGCGTCCTCCCCCCCTGGGCCGCGCCGGGGGGGGCGCCTGGGTGGGCCCCACACCCCCTGGTGCCCTACTTTAGCCCGTATTTTTCCTCCCGACGCAGAAACCCCAGATCGGAAGTCCTTTCGCTGTTTTTCGTCGCGGAGCCGCCGCCACCGTCTGTTCTTCTTCGGGAGGGCTAATCTGGAGGCTGATTTGGCCTCCGGAGAGGGGAGATCGTCGCCATCGTCATCATCATCACCACTCCATCATCCCGCCATGACTTCCCCCTTCATGTGTGAGTAATTCCCTTGCTGTAGGCGAAGGGGATGGTAGGGATTGGATGAGTTAGATCATGTAATAGTTCGTCAGATTGTTGGGGGCATGTTGTATGGTGTTTATCATCTTTGCTACAACTTGTTATTCTTAATGCTTGACACTTAGGGCCCGAGTGCCATGATTTCAGATATGAACCATATGTGTTTGCATGAATATATTTGTGTTCTTGATCCTATCTATGAGTTGTATGCACCTGTTACGGTTCGGAACCGGTGATCCCAAAAGTGACAGCTTGGGACACCAAAGGGGATGGTCCGTAGTTTGAGGATTACATGTATCCATTGAGTTCATTGCTTTGTTCCGGTGCTCTTTGACAGGAGCACCTTAATATCAATTAGTTCCTTTTGGCCCCGTTCGTAGCGGGATGGTAGGACAAAAGATGTTGTGCAAGTTCTTATTGCAAGCACGTACAACTACATACGGGTTACATGCCTAATGTTTGATATTTGCCTAGATGATCATTACTTTTCCATGTGCCGTGCCCTGAGTTAGAAACTATCTCATCCATGCAACGCCCAACCATCCATCTCCCTAGCCTACCGTATTTTAAACCTTGCTTGTCACTAGTTGCTACTTTTGCCATTTACTACTGCTATTTACTTCTGCTGTTTACTTTTACTATTACTATCATCACTATCATATCACTGTTACCACTTACCTTTTGTTGCAAGTTAGTATATTTCAGGTGCGGTTGAATTGACAACTCAACTGTTAAAGCTTATAAATACTCTTTGGCTCCCCGTGTGTCGAATCAATAAATTGGGTTATTCTTACCCGCGAAGACTATCTCGATCCCTTACGGTTGAGGGTTATCAAGTACCGTTTTCTGGCGCCGTTGACGGGGAGCATAGCAATATTTACAAGTCTACTTGAGGTATCCTACCCGTTGCACTTTATTCACCATGGGTAAGAAAGGAGACCCCAAGGTTCTGATCTTACGATCCACTACAAGAAGAGGTACTGCTCTGAGCACTAGTGCTACGCTTGATTCACCTTCTGTTATGAGTAAGTTTGCCTCACCACCGCCACATGATGCTCCTATTGAATCTGTTACTATGTCTGATACTCTTGATGATGCTTCTACTACTTTTGATGATGATATTAGTTCGCTTGGTCATTCTCTTGAGAAACAAATTACAGCTGCTGCTGAAAAATATGGAATTGAACTTCCTGTTACTCGCTACCCTATTGGTGAAACTTATGATTTTCCTGAATTGAGTAAACTTCAGGAGAGGCTCCTTGATGATGATTATTATATACTTGATGAAGATTTATGCAGGGAACTGACAGAGTTTGCCGGCTCTGACCCTGAAACTATTAAGAAAATATTTGAAAAACACTCTTTGAAAAACAAAACCGTTCCTAATCCTGAGTTTGCTACATCTCCTATATGCATTGATGATCCTGATTTTGATTTCTCTATTGATCTTTCACTTATACCTATGGTTGAAGCTGACACCTTTTATGTCAGAGAAAATGATGATGCTATTGCACACCTAACTAAACTTGGTGAACTAGGTAGCCTATTTACCACAGATGAGAAGATACGCTACTTTTATGTGACCAAGCTTCTTCCTTTGTCCTTGAAGGAAGGTGCTAAAGCATGGTATGATTCACTCCCATGCGGTTCTATTAAGAGTCCTCAGGACTTAGCTCACTCTTTTGTTGATAAGTACTTTCCTGCTCATATGCAACATGCTGCTTTACAAAGAATTTATAATTTTAAACAGTTGCAGGATGAGTCCCTCCCTAAAGCTTGGGGGAGGTACTGCAGTTTGATTCAGGCTAGACCAGGACATGGAGTTCCTAAGAATGAATTAATTGATATATTCTATGCTGGTCTAACTGATGAATCTAGGTCCTATCTGGACAGTTGTGCTGGTTGTGTTTTCAGGAAAAGAACACCGGACGACGCGGAAGATTTAATGGGCAGGATTTCCAAAAACCATTAAGATTGGTCCGTCCCTGAACCACCTCCACCAACAAAGAAGAGGGACATGTTTGTTCTAAGCCCCGAGGATATGCGAGAAGCAAAGAAGTCTATTAAAGCGAAAGGTATTAAAGCTGAAGACGTGAAGAATCTACCCCCTATTGAGAAGCTGTGTGAGCCTACCACTCACCCTCCTATGGTAGAGGTACACTCTCTTTTAGATTTCAACGCAAGTGACATCCCTTATGGTAAGCCTCCTGATCAATGTTTAGATGAGTTCGATAATTTTATTATGAAACAGAATCATTTTAATGAGAGGATAGAAAGTCAGTTGCATGATAATTCCCTTGCTATTAAAAAGTTGCTTGGTGTTTTAGATAGAACAGTTAATGATGTCCAATGTCTTGTGAAGCATTTTCATATGGTTCAAACTCAGCTTGATCAAATTTCTAATGTGCAAAGAGATTTGCTTGCTGACAATGCCAAACAAGATAAACTGCAGGCTTTTGGGATTAAGACCCGAGGAGGAACTAGTACTCAAGATCCTCTTTATCCAGAGGGACATCCGAAGAGAATCGAGCAAGATTCTCAAATGCAGGAAGAAGAAATTGTTGTCTCTCCAAATAAGAAGAAGAAACATAAAGAGACTGACAATTCTAATGATCCTATTGCAGATGAAGAACCAGCTATTGATCCCAACAGTGTATCTATTTCCGATGCTGTGACTGAAGACGGTGCTGAACCTGAAGGTAATGATAATGAGAAAAACGATCCGCCTGAAGTTCGAGAAGAAGAAGCACCTGACAAACGTAAAAGGTATACTAGGGAAGACTTCATCGCAAGAAAACATGGGAAGGAGAAAGAACCATGGGTACAGAAACCCATGCCCTTTCCAGGTAAGTCCATCAAATCTAAAGAAGAAGAGCATTACAATAAGTTTTGTGAATGGATTAAACCTCTTTTTCTTCAAATTCCTTTGACTGATGCTATTAAGTTACTTCCTTATTCAAAATATATGAAAGATATTGTTACTAACAAAAGAAAAATTCCTAATGATGCAATATCTACTATGCTTGCTAACTAAACTTTCAGTGGAAAGATTCCTGAGAAACTCGGTGATCCAGGTATACCCACCATTCCTTGCTCCATAAAGAATAATTATGTCAAAACTGCTTTATGTGATCTTGGAGCGGGAGTGAGTGTTATGCCTCTCTCTCTTTATGAGAGGCTTTGTTTAGAGAAACTAATTCCTACAGATATCTCCCTTCAGAATGCTGACAAGTCAACCGCTGTTCCGATAGGTATTTGTGAGGATGTTCCAGTTGAAGTTGCTAATTGTTTAATTCTTACCGATTTTGTTGTGCTCGACATGCCCGAGGATGGGAGCATGTCCATTATTCTTGGTAGACCTTTTCTTAACACCGCAGGTGCTGTTATTGATTGCAACAAAGGGAAGGTTACCTTTCATGTGAATGATAAAGAACACACGGTATATTTTCCGAAGAAGACCGATAGGAGGCATGCCCTCAACTCTATAGAGAATATCGAAACCGTGAAAATTGGAGAATGGGACTGTCCACTACATGTGCCTCACAAATACAAAACTATCATGGTAGGGACAATGTCCATCAAGGTAAAAGTTCAGTGATTACTTCGTAGGAGGTGAGACTTTTTGTTCTATATACCGCTTGTTTGTTGGTAAGACTTGATCAACCTTACTAGTGAACGTGTTATATATGGATAAAAAGTTGAGCTTTCTATGTTTTTATTTGTTTTTAGTGTTGTCATATTTGCTATACCAAGTATCTATGTTTTTGAAGCTTCACAATTCTACTAACTGCTTCAAGTTTTCAGAGAGTTTCGCAGCTTTTTGAACTTCGAAAAATTTTCAACAGTGAAGTTTTCAGAAAAATTCCAGAAAAATTATATTAAAAATTTCCACAACGGGAGAGACCCAGAAAGTCCTGGGGCCAGCCAGGGGGGGCCACCAGTGGCCCAGGCAGCCAGCTGGCGCAGCCCAGCCCCTGGACGCGCCCACAGGGCGCCTGGGGCCCACGGGACCCCCCTCCAGGTACTTCTTCTTCCCCCCTCTCTCTCTTTTTCCAGAAACCCGAGTTCTGGTCTTGTTCTTGCTGTTCTTGCTGTTCTTGGGGGCGATTCTTCGATCTCTCTCTACAGCCCATCATCTGAGCTGAAATTTTGAGCAAATACTCCCTAGTATGTGACTCCTCCACCCCTCCAATTAGATTTTTGATTGGTGGTGTCGCGGGAAACTGTCCACCACGAGCACCTATGGGACCGGAGCCCCTTGTTCGTGCGGTAAGGGAGCGGAGGGAGCACAAAGAGCAGATCGTAGAGCTCACGCAGGCAGTTTACCCAGGTTCGGGCCGCGATGGACGCGTAAAACCCTACTCCTGCTTGGTTTGTATTGAGTTGGGGAGCTCGGGAGCTTGAAGAACTAACTACCCCGAGCGAGAGAGCTATCTTGGTTCCGAACCCTTTCTACGTTGTGCATGGGCCTCCTTTTATAGCTCAAGGGGTCACCGACAGGTGTCAACGTAGGAGAAAGGGCAGAAACGTAACTTTGGTGGTAGTTGTAACAGTGCGGGAAGAGTGGATGAACAGTGGTCATCACCTACTTTGACAGTGTGGGACAAGAGCATTAAATGCCCGTCGCCGTTGACCCCAAAAGCGCCCGCCCTTGCGTCTCCGTTCGCCACGGTGGTAGATTCGTCACCGTGGAGTGCCACCGTGTCCCCCAGGCTGCACAGCCATCCGCCACGCGTCCCTGGAACGGCCCCAGGGCGACACGTGGGTCGATGAGCTGGAGCGTGGGCACACAGCGTAACTCTCCCCGGCAAGCACCTTGCCGGGGCCTTGACCTTGCCGGGCCCTGGAGCTTGCCGCTCCCCGGGCCCTGCCGGGGCGCATGTTGCGCCGAGGCATGTCTTCTGAGATGTAGTCTTCTAGTCTTCCTGGCAAGCTCCTCTTGCCAGGGTCTTGTGCTAATGTGGTAGTCTTGGGCCTGGGACGGCCTTCCCGGCAAGCTCCACTTGCCGGGGTCTTGATCTTCTGACTTATATACTTTGTTTTTGAATGGCTTAATAAGGACCAGAGAGGTTTCCGGCAAGCACGTGGTAGATCCTGCCGCGGGAAGCTGCTACTGCCCGTGCACAAGTTGGGGTACTAAGGTACCCCTATCTTAGTACACTGACAGGAGCCCCCGGGCCTGGGCCACACACGGTGCCGAGCGCTGTTGGGCCAGGCCCAAAACAGTGCACGGGCACGCGCGGCCAACGGCGAGCCGTAATTCCCCTTCCACATCCGCCGCGTCCCTCCCTAACGGCATGCGTCGATTGCGGCGTCGTGGGAGAGAACGTGGCCACGTTCTTTAATGGGAAATGCGGAGCGTCCCCCACTTCCCCCTTAAAAGCAGAGGAAGCAGGGGCCGTTACCTTACTTCGTCTTCATTGCTTCTTCCACCTCCAGAAATCCCCCTCTGCGCTCCGCCTACTCATCTTCTCCGCCCTCTTCCGCATCCGCGGCGCCGTCGAGCTTCTTGCCCCCTTCCTCCGCCGCCTCCGCCATGGCCCCGAAGGCCGAGAAGGCGAAAGCGGAGAAGACCAAGAGGGAGAAATTCGAGCAGGCGGCGAAGCTTGTCGCCCTGCGGAAGAGGAACGTCGTCTTCGCGCCGAGGCTCAGCGCGAGGGAGCTCTGGAACAAGTACTATCTGTTCTGGGCCAAGAAGACCAAGGCGCATCCCCTCACCCGAGTCTACCCGGCCGCCGCCAGAGATCTGTACCCCAGCGGGTATTTCTTCTTTGCTGTCTTCTTCCACTGCGGCCTGTGTCCTCCATTCTCTGAACTTTTCTGCGGTATCATGAATACATACAACCTCCATCTCTTAGACTTCACCCCCAACGCCATCCTCACGATGGCGGTTTTCGCACATCAGTGCGAAAACTACATAGGGATCTATCCAAACGTAGCGCTCTTTAGGCATTTCTTCATGCCTAGAGCAGAGGCCGGCGCCCCCCTCTCCGGAGGTATCTCTTGGGTCTTCCGCTTGAACAAGAAGGAATCTTATCTGAAAGGGGAGCTCCGCGGCAAGTGGGAGGAGTGGCGCGCGGATTGGTGCTGGATAGTAGACGACGAACCGCAGCCTTTCACCGTGCCGCGCACAACACCTATAGTGCGCGGCAGGGACTGGAGCGATTTGGCCGCGGATGACGTCAAGCTCAATGTTGCCCTTGCCAGGATACTTCGCCTCCGGGCAGCCAAGTTGACCATCGGAGAGGTAGGGGCAGATTTCCTCCGCCGCCGCATTGCTCCTTTACAGGAGAGGAAAAGGCCAGCATGGGAGTTCGGCAATGCGGCGGACATTATGAGGCTGCGCCCAGGACTGAACTTCAACTTCACGGCGCTGGAGCTGAAGGGAATGCTCCGGGAGCTTTTCAAGCACGACCCGGCTCACCCGGAGTGGTTTAGACCTCCCCGGGGAGTAGTACCTCTATGCAACAGCACCGCCCGGGACGCATTGCGCGCGATGATGCCCGCGTGCGATTCTCACGGCGTCGACCCCACCTAGATAGTGCCGACGCTGGATGCCATCATGAGCTTCTTTGATAACTTGGTGGAGGTGCCGAAGAACTCCGAGGAGATCAAGGGTCTCACCCGGGCCACCACGGATCGAGAGATTGCTTATATCGCTACCCGGGTGGAAGAGGCCGCCGCAGCCGCAGCGGTAGGAGACTTCGGGTTCACCGTTGAAGAGGCAGAGGCCGAGGACGCGTCGTGCCTGGCCGAGGACGCAGAGATCCGGAGACTTCTCAAACTTCCGCCCGACGAGCTCGCCGGGGTCCCTTCTCTGAGGCATGACGGGATCCCCGGGGTTGTGAGCGAGGCCGCGGCAAGAGGCGAGGTTGCCGGGGGAAGCAGAGGTGCCGGAGGGAGCGAAGCCACCGGAAGGAGTAAGGCCGCGGGGCAGGGTCCTGGGCCCAGCGAGCCCACCGAGGAGGAGGAGGAGGAGGACGCCGGAGCCGACGAGGATACCGGCGGATCTCTGGGGCTCGACGACGACGTCTCCTCGTCCTCGGAGAGCTCCCCGCCCCGGGCAAGCCCCAAGCGAACACCGCCGAAGCGCCTCCGCAAGGCGGCTACGGCAACGAGGACGTAGGCGCCCCGACAGCAGCCCGCTCGCCAGGCGGCGCGCGCCACCAGAGCGAGCCAAACCGCGACGGAGGCGCCCCGCGTACCAGCGCCAAGCGGAGGAGGATCCTCCGAGAGCGGGGCGGCTGCCCCGCCTACTCCCCGGGCCCCGGCGCCAACAGAGGTTGGGTCTTCGCAGCCCCCAGCCCCGGGGACCGCCAAGCGCCCAAGGGAGCCTTCTCCTCCTGTTCCTCGCGCGGAAGCGCCTCAGGTGGAGTTCGACTTCTCCGTTCTTAGCGACGACGACGACGAGGAAGAGGAGTAAGCACTTGTATTTTGTAGCTTCTTCAATTCTATCCTGATTCCTTCATTGATGATTCTGATTTTGCTGCTGGCTTTGATTTCAGGACCCTGGCCCAGCGGGTGGCGAAGAAGGCCAAGGTTCCCGTGGTAGTGGTCGAGGACGACTCGCCCGTCGCGGCGACAGGGGACGCGCCGGCGACGAACTTGCCGGACCCAACCGCTGCTCCGAGGAGCAGCCCCCAGCGCAGCCCCCAGCGTAAGTCTGGTCTTGAGCTGTTTGCTCGTCGGGCGCACTTGAGGTTTTTGCCTTGTACTAACATCTCGTTGTTCCGGTTGTCTTGCTTGTCTTGTGCAGAGGTGGAGCCGCAGCCGCAGGAACGCCCGGAGGCCGCCTCCGGCGAGCCACAGGTTCCACCCCCCCCCCCCGCCAAGGCCGGACTCCCCGGCGAGGGAGGGCGCTCCGCCAAGGACGGGTACTCCGCCAAGGGCGAGTACCCCGCCAAGGACGAGCAGCCCGACGAGGGTGGCTACCCCGCCAAGGGTGGACTCCCCGGCGAGGGAGACAGTTGTCGACGAAGTCCGCGAAGGTAAGTCTTGTAGCTTTATCTTCTTGGACTTGTCTTTTTTTTGGATATTTGCTTGATCTTTTTCTTTTCTTCTTCTTTGGCTAGATCCTCCTCCCCCGGAGCGGATGGAGATGGAGGTCACCGTCGAGGAGGAGAGCGCGCAAGGCGACGCCGGCAACGCCACTGTTGTCGAGGACATGGCGGGAGCCGACGAGCCTGCCGCGGAGGAGACTGCCCCGACCGCAGACGCCGCGGCCGGGAAGGGGGACGGCGGCCACACTGTCGGCCCGGAGGCGGCAAGAGCGTCAAGCGCTGCACCGGCCGCCGACCCCTCCACCGAGAAGGAGCAGTCCGCCTTCTATCTTGAGGCTCCCAACGGCGTCTTCATACAAGTGCCGTGGGGATCCTCGTCGCGAGCCCCCGAGGAGGGAGAGACCTTTGATGGAGAGGTCCTCGCCTCCGCGGGGTTGAAGATCGTCGAAGCGCCTGGTGGGAGCGACGAGCCCGAGGAGGAGAAACTGCTTCACCGGCTCCTGGCCCTTTACCGGGCCAGGCAGGCGAAACTTGAGTCTCGGGAGGCCCTCACCGCCAAGGCCGCATCAGATATGGAGAAACGCGCCGCGGAGCTCCGCGCCGCCAACCAGGCGGCCCTCCGCGACTTGGCGGAGGAGCGCGAGAGGCTTGCTGGAGAGTACCAAGAGTTCCTCCTGGAGAAGGCTGAGGCCGAGGAGCAGCAGCGACTCGTCGGAGAAGCGCTGTCCCAACGAGAAGGAGCGCTCAACCAGCGGAAGGTCGACCTCGACGCTCACGAGGACGACCTTACCGCCCGGGAGCAGGCCCTTGGCGGAGAGCTGAAGGAAGCGAAGGCCGCCGCAGCCACCGCGGAGACCGCCAAGAAGGACCTTGAAGCTAAGGTGGTGCAGCTGGAGGAGTACCTGAAGGCGAGCACGGAGAGGGTCACCGCGCTCAACATAGAGCGCGAGAAGGACGCCCATACCAACTCGGAACTCCAGGTACGCCTCTCCAAGCAGGGCGACGAGCTCAAGGCCGCCAAGGACTCAATTGCAGATCTGGAGCTGAAAGTCTCTACGCTGAAAGATTCACTCGATGCCGTCCGGGACCGCGAAACCAAGCTGAAGGACGAGCTCCGCAAGGAGCGAGGCCTGGTGGAGAGCGCCGTTACTTCAGCTAACAACTTCCGCCAGACCGTCGAGATATGGACTGAGGATCTAGTGGCTTCCGCTGGCAACATTGACAAGGAGCTGATGGCGCTGAGGGTGGAACACCTCATATACTCTCCGGATCCAAATCTCCCTCACAGCGCCAAGCTCAGTCTTTTCTTCAGGGGAATCGCACCGGCGCTCGCACGTCTGCAGCAGAAGCTCCCCGCGCAGCTGGCCGAGGAGTCGCGCTAGCTCTGCGTGGGGACCCTGGAGCGCGTCTTGACCAAGATTGTTTACCGCAATCCTGGTATAAATCTCGTCAACGTTCTCCGCAGCTTGCCGGCCGACGCAGATCAGGAGGCCCTGAAGGCGCAGGTCGCCCACATCATCGCCAAGGTGAACAAGATCTCCAGGCGTGAAGGCGATCGCGTAGACTAGGCCTCTTCCCTTTTATTTCTTTTGCTGCTGCAAAGTGTGTCATGAACATGAACCTATTAGTGATTGCGACAAGTTATCCCTTGTAATATATTATCTTATTTTGAGCAATCAGTGCAATGTTGTCTCCCTTGCTTTAGTCCTTTACTTTGTATGTTTTTAACCCTACGCTTCTAGGGAACTCGCCGGCAAGGGACCCTTGCCGCGAACGCTGAGTGCTAGACTCTGAGCAGCCTGCAGGCCAAGGTCTTACCGGCAAGCAACCTTGCCGCAGCTAGCCGCAACGCACTTAGCTTGCTGAGCGAACTCGAAAACAAAGTAAGGGCGCGACACTTGTCGCAGCTCACTTAAGTCGTTGAGCGTACTCGAAAACAAGGTAAGGGTGCGTCTAGCCATGGGTAGGTTCCCCCGCGCACAGGTTTTTCATACAAAGTGTGGTTGTTCAAGGAAGATAACTAAAATTTAAAAATTTGAACTGCTCAAATTCTGGTAACTTAGCTTTCATATATTGCTTGCTTCCCTGACAAGGCTTCTCTTTCTTGAACAGCAC
>LR738711.1:542785111-542846644 GCA_902687465.1 Secale cereale
CAAACTTGTGCGCGAGGAACATTCCTTCTGCTTAAGAGGGAAAGAAAAAGAAGAGGGAAACAAATATAGGGCCTTTCGGCGTGCTAATGCTTACCGGGTACGTGTGTTGCACAAGATGCCAAATAATGCATGCGAATTTCGAAGAAAAGCATGGAAAAAGGCAGATAGTGCAAAACACAAAAACTTTACTGATGCACGGGATCTGCGCCCGGCTTTGTACAAAGGGTTACATGCGACAGCGGCAAGGCTTGTACAAAAGGTGGTTGCCGGAGCGGATCACGGCAACCGCACCTTATGGGTGAAACTTGCGAAGATGCTCTATGTTCCAGGAGTTGCTCACCGGTAAGCCTTCTTCGGTCTCAAGGCAGACAGCGCCGGGCCTTGTTACTTGTCTCACCCGATAAGGGCCTTCCCACTTCGGCGTCAACTTGTTGGAATTCTTGGCGGACTGAACACGCCAAAGAACAAGGTCGCCTTCCTCGAGACTCCTGGCCTTAACCTTGCGGCTATGATAGCGACGCAAGGCTTGCTGGTATCGAGCAGCTCGTACAGCAGCCTGGAGACGTTCCTCCTCGAGGAGCAATGCGTCATCTTGTCGCAGTTGCTCTTGCTCGAGCTCATCATAAGCGAGCACCCGAGGAGATCCGTATACGAGTTCCGTGGGGAGAACTGCCTCTGCCCCATAGACTAGGGCAAAGGGTGTCTATCCGGTGGCTCGACTTGGTGTCGTTCTGATTGACCAAAGAGCCGCCGGCAACTCCTCTATCCAGTTTCTTCCGCACTTGCGCAGCCTGTCAAAGGTCCTTGTCTTGAGTCCGCGCAGCACTTCAGCATTTGCCCTCTCCGCTTGACCGTTGCTCCTCGGGTGAGAAACAGAAGCGAAGCAGACCTTGGCGCCAAGGTCTTGGATGTATTGCATGAAGGTGCGACTAGTGAATTGCGTGTCGTTGTCGGTGATGATCCTGTTAGGGATCCCAAAACGGCAAACAATCGACCTGAAGAACCTGACCGCTGACTGTGCTGTCACCTTTCTCACCGGTTCCACTTCTGGCCACTTTGTGAACTTGTCGATTGCAACGTACAAGTACTCAAAGCCCCCGACAGCACGGGGGAAAGGGCCGAGGATATCGAGCCCCCAGACCGAGAAGGGCCAGGACAAAGGGATCGTCTGGAGAGCTTGAGCTGGCTGATGAATTTTCTTAGCATGGAACTGGCACGCTTCACACTTGGTTACTTGTGCAGTTGCATCTTGGAGGGCTTCTGGCCAGAAGAACCCTTGCCGGAACGCCTTCCCGGCAAGTGCCCTTGCGCCAATGTGGTGGCCACATATGCCTCCATGTATCTCTGCCAACAGCTTCTGTCCATCTTCTCTGGAAATGCACTTCAACCTGACACCATTGAGTCTTCTTCTGTACAACTCGTTGTCCACGAACTGGTACATACTTGACTGCCTGGTTATCTTCTCTATCTCTTCTGGGCCGTCGGGAAGTTCTCCGGTTTGTAGAAAATGGACGATCTGCTGCGCCCATGCCGGAGCCCGAGGCTCAACGGCAAGGACTAAAGGCATGAGGGCCGCTGCGGGAACCCCAGCTTCTACGGCAAGAACCTCTGGTTCTGCCGGAGCTGATGGTCCCCCGGCAAGCTCGCCGGGGCGAGGCTTGTCGGGAACGCTTGCTTCAACTGTACAGACCCTAGGATCTGCAGGAGCAAACCGTTCCTCAGCGTTCTGATCGTTGATCTTGGGAACCTTGGCGGCGGCTTCGGGGAGATCCGCCGGCAAGTAGTCGCCGGAGACCAACATTCTCTTCTTGGGCTGCCCAATAGATGGTGTAACGGATGGCTGAGTCAGCTTGAGCAGGAAGATCCCTGGTTCCACAGGTAACTTCATTGCAGCACACTTTGAAAGGCCATCTGCAATTTCATTCTGGGCTCTTGGAACGTGCTCCATTTGCAGACCTTCAAAGTGTTCTTCAAGCTTCCTCACTTCATCCACATAAGCTTCCATCAAAGGGCTCTGGTAACTCTTGTTGACTTGTCGGACCACCAACTGAGAATCTCCCCGCACAATCAGCTTCTTAGTCCCAAGTTCGGCCGCAATCCTGAGGCCGGCAAGCAAGCCTTCATACTCAGCAGTATTGTTTGTCGCTTGCTCCCTGGGAAAGTGCATCTGGATAACATACTTGAGGTGTTCTCCGGTGGGCGCTATGAGTACCACGCCGGCACCGGCGCCTTGTAGCGAGAAGGCACCATCAAAGTACATTACCCATTCACTCGTCGCTTCTTGTACGGGTACACTTGTCTCTAGAACTTCTTCATCGGGCGTTGGGGTCCATTCAGCTATGAATTCTGCCAAAGCTCGGCTCTGGATGGTTGAAGTACTCTCAAACTTGAGACCAAAGCTTGACAGCTCCAGTGCCCACTCGACGATCCTGCCTGTTGCTTCTGGATTGTGCAATATCCTCTTCAACGGAAAGCGAGTGACCACTGTTATCTCATGTGCTTGGAAGTAATGGTGCAGCTTTCTCGAGGCCATGAGGAGGCCGAAAAGCAACTTCTGCACCCCGGAGTATCTTGATCTAGCCCCCTGCAAGAGGGAACACACAAAATACACCGGGCGCTGCACCACCTTTCTTCGCACATCTCCTTGTTGCTGCGCAGAGTTGTCCTTGTCGGGGCCAGAGCTTGTCGGAGCAGCCCCCTGCTTGTCGCTGGATTCGCTTGCCGGTGGTGTAGACTCTTCCTCTACCTCCCTCTCCGCCACTAACGCAACACTAACCACTTGATTGGTTGCTGCTAAGTACAGCAGCAACTTCTCTTGCGGCCTAGGTGCGACAAGTATTGGAGTGGAGGATAGGTATCCTTTCAAGTCTTGCAGCGCTGCCTCCGCTTCCGGAGTCCATTTCATAGGACCTGCCTTCTTCAAGATTTTGAAGAAAGGTAGGGCGCGTTCTGCAGACTTCGAAATGAACCTACTGAGGGCAGCTACACAACCTGCAAGTCTCCTGACATCCTTGACGCGCTTCGGGGCTTCGATTTGCTCGATGGCTTTTATCTTGTCGGGATTGGCTTCAATCCCCCTCTGGGACACAAAGAATCCGAGAAGCTTGCCGGAGGGGACTCCGAAGACGCACTTCTCGGGGTTCAACTTAAGCTGGATCTTGCGCAGGTTCTCAAATGTCTCTTCCAAATCTTGGATCAGTGTATCCTTGCTCTTGCTCTTGACCACGATATCATCCATGTAAGCCTCTACATTTCTGTGGATCTGTGGCTCAAAAGCAGTGTATACCACCCTTGCAAATGTTGATCCTGCATTCTTCAATCCGAAGGGCATGCGAATGAAGCAATATGTGCCACATGGAGTAATGAATGCAGTCTTCTCTTCATCTTCCTTGGCCATGAAAATCTGGTGGTAGCCTGAATATGCATCAAGGAAAGAGAGCAGCTCACATCCGACAGTGGAGTCAACAATCTGGTCAATGCGCGGCAAGGGAAATGGATCCTTGGGACATGCTTTATTCACATCAGTGAAGTCTATACACAGTCTCCACTTCCCGTTGGCCTTACGCACGACAACTGGGTTTGCTAACCACGTGGGATGGATCACGCCTCTAACCAGGCCTGCTGCTTCTAGTTTCTTGATCTCTTCGGCAATGAATTCTTGGCGCTCCACGGCTTGCTTTCTGACCTTCTGCTTGACAGGCCGCGCATGAGGACAAACAGCAAGCTTGTGCTCAATTACCTTCCTGGGAACGCCGGGGATGTCAGATGGTTGCCAGGCAAACACATCGACATTCGCCCGCAGGAAGGCAACGAGCGCGCTTTCCTATTTGCTGTCAAGCGTAGCACTGATGGTGAAGGTACCACCAGTGCCGTCCACCTTGGCGGACACCTTCTTGGTTGCCGGTGGAGCGGCCATTCCCTTCTTGCACTTGCTGGTGGAGCTCGATGGAACGTCCTCGACGGCAGCGCAGCACTCCGAAGAGGTGCGTTTGCCGGAGTCGGCCCCAGAGCACTTGCCGGACTTGGTCTTGGTCTTCTTCCCCCCAGGAGCTTCAGCGGCAAGTGGGCTGCTCTCCGCCGCGGCTGCTGCATCCCGGTAGATCTTGTCGGCGCAGACAAGCGCGTCTTTCTTGTCGCCATGGACAGAGATGATGCTTATCGGCCCCGACATCTTGAGTACGTTTTAGGCGTAGTGGGAAGCTGCCATGAACTTGGCGAGGGCAGGACGTCCAAGTATCCCATTGTATGGCAATGGGATATCGGCAACATCGAAGGTTATCCTCTCCGTTCTGAAGTTCAGTTCCCCGCCAAAGGTCACGGGCAGAGTTATCTTCCCCTTGGGCTTGCTCCTCCCCGGGTTTATTCCTTGGAACGAACCGGTCTCTTCGAGCTCGCCATCTGGGATCTGGAGTTTCTTGATCATAGCCGAGGAGATCAAGTTCAGGCTGGCCCCGCCGTCAACCAACATTTTGGTGACCTTGAGGTTGCGGATGGTTGGTGAGACCAACATCGGCAAGCACCCGACCGCAGTGGTGCGGTCAGGGTGATCCTCAAGATCAAATATGATGGGCGTGCTGCACCATTTGAGGAGCCTGCGCGACTCCACGGGCGGCTCAGCTGCATTTACTTCCCGCATCCACTAGTTGAGTTGGCGGTGGGAAGTATGCAGAGAGGCGCCACCGTCGACGCACAGGACTTCCGTGGCCTTCTGGAACTCCTGCTCGCTGTTATCTTCTTCCTCCATGTCATCGTCATCGTCTTCTTCATCCTTGTCGCGGCCCCGAGGAGGTCGATCACCTTGCCGCTGCTTGGCCTTGCCGCGGCGTCCTCCCCGGCCATTGAATGGCCGCTTCTTGCTTGGCTCTCCTCCACCACCTTGGGCCTTCTCCTTGTCGCGCCGCTCGTATTCAGCCTTCTGCTGTTCTACGAGGTACTCGACGCGCTTGCAGTTGGAAAGGTCGTGACCCTTAGTGCGGTGGATTTTGCAATATTGCTTGTCGGAGCCGTCCTGCTTGTCGGCTGCCGCTACAGGGGCAGGCTCCTTGCCGGAGCCGCCGGCTTGTGTTTTCTTGGCGGGAGCCTCCTTGCCGGACTTCTCGACGACAAGCACTTCCTTGCTCTTCTTCTTCCTATTGTTCCGCCGCTGGCTCTTCTTTGTCGGTGCGGCATCCTCGCTGTCGCTTCCCCCTGCGCCAGCATCCTCCTCGGGGAGTCTCCTCCCCTCTTCGCCGCGCGCGCACTTATCAGCTAGAGCATAGAGCTCGCTGACATCCCGTATCTTGGTCATGGCCATTTCTTCCCGCATGCGGCGGTTACGCACGTTCTGGTGGAACGCGCTGATAACCGCAGCAGGGTGGACGTCGGGGATGTTGTGCTGCACGCGGCTGAATCGCTGGATGTACTTGCGCAGAGGTTCTCCTTCCTTCTGGACCAAGATGTGGAGATCGCTCTCCTGGCCGTGGGGTTTGTGGCCGCCCGTGAAGGCGCCGACAAACTGGTGGCAAAGATCCGCCCATGAAGAAATGGATCCTTCCGGCAAGTGCATAAGCCAAGAACGAACGTTCGGCTTAAGCACCAGCGGGAAGTAGTTCGCCAGTATCTTCTCGTCGCGCCCCCCGGCAGCCTGCACCGCAATGGTGTAAATGCTGAGGAATTCCGAGGGGTGCGTATTGCCGTCGTACTTCTCCGGTACGTCGGGCTTGAAGTTCTTCATGCTGGGCCACTGGACACGCCGCAGCTCACGGGTAAACGCAGGGCAACCTGCCGCGTACGGCAAGTCGCCTGGCTCACCGGGCGCGTGTGTGTCAACAGCGGTCCCAGCGCGTTGATCTGATTGTCGCCGAGCTTCTCGGCGGCGCTCGATTGTCGTCCAAGCGTCTTCTTGTCGCCGATCGTCAAGGACTTGGCGCTGGTCCCGACGAGCCCGCGGATCCGACGACGCCGTGGAGTCGTCGTCGACGTTAATCCGGCGGGGCGGCGTCTTCTGCTTCCGCGGCGGGGAGTGCACGGTGGTTGCACCCCCGGCGGTCTTGTCGCCATCGGCCTTCGTCTTCTCGACTTGCCGTGGCCGCGATGTCGCCGGCTGCTGCGGCGTGTCGTTGTTGGCGAAGGCGATGAGGCTTTGTATCGTCGCCCTCCAGTCTTCGGCTTTGTCTGCCGCTGGAGGGAAATCGAGGAGCAGTTGCGCTCTTGCGAGCGCTTCTGCTGGAGAGGAGGGGAGCGGGGGCGAGCGGTGCGAGGAGCGGGATATGCTCGGACTCCTAACAGGGTTAGAAGGAGCAGTTTCCCACCCCGGCGACCGCACCTTGCTCGTGCCCGGACGGTGGTCTGGAGCATCCCGCGAACCTCCGGTTTGTCCTTGCCCCAACAAGCGGATGGTACCTCCTATACCACGGCACTGCTGGGTCGTCGTCTGCTGAGATGGACGTGGCGCGTCCACGCAGACCGAGGCTCGGTCGTCCGTCTTGTCCTTGGATTTGGTGGTGTCGCGAGTTTCCTCGCCGGCGACCACCCTTCCGCCGACGTCTCCTCCACCCACCGTTGGTTCTGGTGGTGGTGGAACAGACGCAGACGGGCCTCCGACCTCCGAAGCCTTCTTCTTCGGGGCCATGCTGTTGCTGACGGAGTTGATGAAGCTGGAGAGGTTGATGAAGAATGCGCCCGCGTGAACGCCGGATCAGGTTCGCACAACCTCGACGCCCCCTACCTGGCGCGCCAAAGATGTCGGGGGAAACTGTCCACCACGAGCACCTATGGGACCGGAGCCCCTTGTTCGTGCGGTAAGGGAGCGGAGGGAGCACAAAGAGCAGATCGTAGAGCTCACGCAGGCAGTTTACCCAGGTTCGGGCCGCGATGGACGCGTAAAACCCTACTCCTGCTTGGTTTGTATTGAGTTGGGGAGCTCGGGAGCTTGAAGAACTAACTACCCCGAGCGAGAGAGCTATCTTGGTTCCGAACCCTTTCTACGTTGTGCATGGGCCTCCTTTTATAGCTCAAGGGGTCACCGACAGGTGTCAACGTAGGAGAAGGGGCAGAAACGTAACTTTGGTGGTAGTTGTAACAGTGCGGGAACAGTGGATGAACAGTGGATGAACAGTGGTCATCACCTCCTTTGACAGTGGGGGACAAGAGCATTAAATGCCCGTCGCCATCGACCCCAAAAGCGCCCGCCCTTGCGTCTCCGTTCGCCACGGAGGTAGCTTCGTCACCGTGGAGTGCCACCGTGTCCCCCAGGCTGCACAGCCATCCGCCACGCGTCCCTGGAACGGCCCCAGGGCGACGCGTGGGTCGATGAGCTGGAGCGTGGGCACACAGCGTAACTCTCCCCGGCAAGCACCTTGCTGGGGCCTTGACCTTGCCGGGCCCTGGAGCTTGCCGCTCCCCGGGCCCTGCCGGGGCGCATGTTGCGCCGAGGCATGTCTTCTGAGATGTAGTCTTCTAGTCTTCCTGGCAAGCTCCTCTTGCCAGGGTCTTGTGCTAATGTGGTAGTCTTGGGCCTGGGACGGCCTTCCCGGCAAGCTCCACTTGCCGGGGTCTTGATCTTCTGACTTATATACTTTGTTTTTGAATGGCTTAATAAGGACCAGAGAGGTTTCCGGCAAGCACGTGGTAGATCCTGCCGCGGGAAGCTGCTACTGCCCGTGCACAAGTTGGGGTACTAAGGTACCCCTATCTTAGTACACCGACAGGTGGCCTCATTTGTGAGTATTTAGTAGTTCTTGGTGCTGTAGAGATGAGCTTGCATGCATGTGTAGAAAGTTGTTTTCCAAGTTTTGATGCAAGTTTATGCCTTGGGAAAGTGAGTTGAGTAGTTTGCCTTAGCTCACTTTGTTTTAATCGTCGTTTTTGTAAATTATAAAAAAATTCAGAAATGAGTTTGTTAGGAAGGGCAAAAGGATGGCTTGAGAAGAGGAGGCCCGCACACTCCGATCGTGTCACTAGAGCCGCAGCTTTACCATCGACTGTTAGGGTGAGCTATAATGAAGATCATGTGCCCATGGAGTTGTTGGAGGACACAAGTCCAGCACGTGCGATGACATTTCCATGTGATGAATTCATGGAAGCTGCGGGAATCAAGGATGAGTTTTATAATCTCTGTGCTAATGCAGGTTTGACACGACTCGTCACGAGCCGTGTTACTCAGTATCAGAAACTCACCTCCAGTTTCATTAATAGTTTTAGATATAATCCTGATTCAGGAGCTATTGAGTTTAAAATTTATAATGATCTTATCACCATGACTCTGGGAAATTTTTGTGAAGTAATAGGTGTGCCGAACGTTGGGAGGACGGCAAGGATGGCCACACAGCCGTCATCAACTCTCTCTGCAGCATGGGTACGAGGGATATTCATCGGTCGAAGATCTCCAGCATCTTGTTTCCTCACCTCAGGTATTTTGCATATTATACTGCTAGAGGGGTGTTAGCTCGCGACAACACGAGCAACATTTCTACTCCGGATATTGCTATCCTGGCAGCAGCCCTCTCAGGGAGGTCTGATTATAATATTGGTACCTTAATTTCTCGGCGCCTTGCTATGAACGGTAACAAGGGGGACTTATATGGTGGCATTTATGCCACGCTTATCTTAGAGCATCTTGGAGGCACCCCACACCCTGATGATACTCCTTTTACTTATTTAAGCTTTGATCTTGCTGCTATGAAGAGGCATAAGTTTGTTACCATGGGTTCTGAACTTGATAACCTTGTTTATATCTTGCGTTTCGGAACTACCGCGGAACGCGAGATCCGTCTACCTGCACCTCTTTTGTTTGATTTCTCTCGCAGGAACGGATGGTCCTTTGATGTTGTCCAGTTCGATGAGTTCATGGTCCAGCACCAGTTCCATAACCCCATGGAGGGGGTTGTGCCCGACGAGGAGAGGCACGGTGAGATACCACATTTTCAGGATGAGACCGCCACCGAGTTTGGTGAAGGGTCTTCCTCTGTTTGGCGCTCGGAACCTTCCTCGTGGGAGACTCCGAGGAGTTCGGTGTACGCGCCATCATCCTTCTACGACCCTTGGTCTCACCACCATACCCCTGGAGCAGGAGGCTCCTGGGGGCAGTAGCTGCTACCAACTTAGGCCAAAAGCCTAAGCTTGGCGGAGTACGTGCCCTTCTCACTTTTTCATTGTATTATCCGTTTGATTCACTTTGATCTTTTTGAAGTTTTTGCCTGCTCTTCTTTATTTCTCTCTTTGCAAAAACAACAAAAAGATTTTCTTTTTTCTTTTGCTTTTTATTCAACTTTTGAAAACCCCAAAAAGATTTCCTTTCTCTCTTTAGTTTGCTTTGTTTTCAGAGATCAGCTCGAGTCCGTGATGGCATTTGGTTATATTTCCTACGTTCGATCATGCAAGTGACAAGCAGTAATGACGAAGATCGACTGAAAGGAAACAACAAGGAAGACCGGTATGAACTCTTATTGTTTCTACTTTTGTACATATGTCTGTACTTATGATCTAGAGACCAGCTTGTAGCGACATAGTGCTATGTTTACAATGCTCTTCTAGTGGTTCATGCTTTCCTTGTGGCTAGTCTCCAATAACTAGAGTATATAATGTGTTATTGAAATCATCTACATGCATCGCACTGTTCATAGTCTGGCATGCTAAGTTGGCATTTCCCTTTAGAGAATTTTTGGATTGACTTGGCACATGCTTACACATGTTTAAGACTAAAAAGTCTACTTTGCCTTGATGATCTTTGAATTTTAGAATAGTTATATCACTTTCATGCCCGATTCAATGTTGCTTTGTCGCTCTGCATGATTATGACCGTTATTGCTCTCTAGTTGGTCGCTTCCCAGTCTTTTGCTAAACCTCCACCCGTACTAAGCGGAATGACTGCTTGTGCATCCAAAACCTTTAAACCTGTTATGCCATATGAGTCCATTATACCTTCCTATATATGGTATTTACCTGCCATTCCTAACGAAGACTTTCATGTACCATCTCGAAATTAATCAAAATCATTTCCCTTTTTTGTGCCTATGTTTTAGCTCATGAGGAAGTAGTAGTTAATTCATGATCTCTTTAAGTTGGACAAGTTTCACCCCTGGATTGCATGTATAATGTGCAAACCCCTAATATGAAAAGGAACTGGCATTGAGTGCGCCCGGCTCAAAAAGATAATATAACAAACAAACCCTCCTTCATGCTTTGTTCATGAGAAATCAGAAAACTTTGGCAGTGATAAACAAAGGAGATTAAGAGGATGTGATCGTCCTCATGCGGGAGCCGTTCCTCGAGACTTGTCTAGCTTAAAAAGTAATTGAGTTGTCTGCTAGCATTCGTTGACGAAACATGCACCTCTCAAAAACATATTTACTTCTGTTTTTAAAACCAAGAGCTCTGGTACATGTTTAGTTTTTGTTTCCGATCACGGGTTTTCAACCTTGCCAATAAAAGCCACGGTTCGAGAGTCTCATCTTCTTTCTTCAAAGCACTGACTAGGAGAGCATAATTGTCATTCTGAGTGTAATGTGCATTGTCCCAAAGTATTACATTGTCTTCTGCATACTTGTGATATGATTTATTCTGAAATTCATAGTTCTAGTCTCCTTTAAAACTCTGGAGGAGTCTCTGCATTTATGTTTTGCTTCACTCATGGAGGCTAACGAGATACCACCTTAATATGCTCAAGCTATGTGCAATGTGATCTTGTCTTGATTTTCGGTAATATATTGTTTACTCTTAATTATTTGTGACTGGTCACTTGAAAGAAGGATTGCTCCTTGCATTGTTCTCATAAGTACTGTTTTAATACTTGCTGAACTCTTTTCGTAGTACATGCTTATATACATCTAATGAAGCAAAAGAGTTTGTCAAAGTTTTCTTTGTCGCGTCCAGTTCGTTGAACTGAATTGCTTGAGGACAAGCAATATTCTAAGCTTGGGGGAGTTGATACGTCTCAAACATATCTACTTTTCCAAACACTTTTGATATTGTTTTGACCTCATTCTTGCATGATTTGGACTAAACTAACCCGGACTGACGCTGTTTTTAGCAGAGCTGCCTGTATGGTTTATTTGTGTGCAGGAAAACGGATTTTTAAGCATCTCAGAAAAATCCGCGAAAAATCACGAAAAATCCACGCACCCGAAGAAACAAAATGCCAGAAGTGGGGCGAGAGGGGGGCCAGGGGGTGCCCAGGCGCCCTGTGGGCGCGCCCCCCCTGGGCCGCGCCGGGGGGGCACCTGGGTGGGCCCCACACCCCCTGGTGCCCTACTTTAGCCCGTATTTTTCCTCCCGACGCAGAAACCCCAGATCGGAAGTCCTTTCGCTGTTTTTCGTCGCGGAGCCGCCGCCACCCTCTGTTCTTCTTCGGGAGGGCTAATCTGGAGGCTGATTTGGCCTCCGGAGAGGGGAGATCGTCGCCATCGTCATCATCATCACCACTCCATCATCCCTCCATGACTTCCCCCTTCATGTGTGAGTAATTCCCTTGCTGTAGGCGAAGGGGATGGTAGGGATTGGATGAGTTAGATCATGTAATAGTTCGTCAGATTGTTGGGGGCATGTTGTATGGTGTTTATCATCTTTGCTACAACTTGTTATTCTTAATGCTTGACACTTAGGGCCCGAGTGCCATGATTTCAGATCTGAACCATATGTGTTTGCATGAATATATTTGTGTTCTTGATCCTATCTATGAGTTGTATGCACTTGTTACGGTTCGGAACCGGCGATCCCAAAAGTGACAGCTTGCGACACCAAAGGGGATGGTCCGTAGTTTGAGGATTACATGTATCCATTGAGTTCATTGCTTTGTTCCGGTGCTCTTTGACAGGAGCACCTTAATATCCATTAGTTCCTTTTGGCCCCGTTCGTAGCGGGATGGTAGGACAAAAGATGTTGTGCAAGTTCTTATTGCAAGCACGTACAACTACATACGGGATACATGCCTAATGTTTGATATTTGCCTAGATGATAATTACTTTTCCATGTGCCGTGCCCTGAGTTAGAAACTATCTCATCCATGCAACGCCCAACCATCCATCTCCCTAGCCTACCGTATTTTAAACCTTGCTTGTCACTAGTTGCTACTTTTGCCATTTACTACTGCTATTTACTTCTGCTGTTTACTTTTACTATTACTATCATCACTATCATATCACTGTTACCACTTACCTTTTGTTGCAAGTTAGTATATTTCAGGTGCGGTTGAATTGACAACTCAACTGTTAAAGCTTATATATACTCTTTGGCTCCCCGTGTGTCGAATCAATAAATTGGGTTATTCTTACCCACGAAGACTATCTCGATCCCTTACGGTTGAGGGTTATCACCATACTCTTGCCTAGGCTCCAGGTTGGTGCATCAAAAGAATATTCTATTGGCTCAGTGGATGGTGCAAAGGTCCTCCCGGGAATTTGAACTTGCATACTCCATCGCTCTTCTTCTGGTAAAGTGGCAGTGTAGGTCCCGGTGAAGCTTGGTATTCCGATGTTCAGGTACCTAGTGACTTCCTTCAAGTGTCGTCCAAAAGGTGTGTCTTCATCTGGTTGAGTGAACTTGTTCCTTGGGTCCACCATCCCAAAAGAGTAGAAAATGGAGAGGAGTCAGAAATGGGTAGAGAAGAGTGACCTAGGGTTTATCTTAGTGGCCGTGTCCTACAGTCAACGTGTGCTTTGATACCATCTTGTAGCGACCACGATCCGAATGAACCGAAGTCTCTGTGTTTCAGTGTCATCCCTGGATCGGTAATGCTGACACACACAGTACTTGAAGGATTTATAACAGAGTGGCAATCACACAATTATTACATCGAATGTCTCAAAAGAGAACTTATTACAAAAGTCTATGGCATAAGGCCATCTAACAAAATAACCGTGAAAGGCTTGGAAGATAAGGGAGTGCATCAACTCCAACGACATAGCTGAGTGCATGACAAACGACCTAGCACGTCTTACTCCTCGTCTGAAAATTCTGCAACGTAACATGTTGCAGCCCGAAACGGGTCAACACATGGAATATGCTGGCAAGATAACACAATAGAGCAAGTAACAAAATAAAGGCTATCACTATATGCATATTTGGCTGGTGGAGGCTCTAAGGTTAAAGTTTTTGCATAAAGCCAATTTTTCCCTACAATAAAGGAAATAAATTTTATTTTTAACTATCATGGTAGTTGAAAGAGAAGGTACCTCCAACTCAATCCCAATTAAAGTAGTCATCATTAACCCAACAAATTAATTTTAGAGTGATCAGATCAACCAATAATTCAAGTACCAGATACTCAAGATTGTCCATAACCGGGGACATGGCTAATCATGATTAGTTTGTACACTCTGTAGAGGTTTGCGCACTTTTCCCCACAAGACTCGATCTCCTCCATTGGATTTCTCGCACTGCGTGGTGTTTGAGAAACGGATGACGACCGAGACACAGTATTTCAGAAGCATTCACTCTTTACCCCGGGTGGACCGATACACCTACTTTCCCCTGCATCCGCTAGTACACCACTGAAAGAGCTCACACAACTTACTCATAATATGCCAGAGCTTATGGCATTGTGTCTGCAGACGGAAGTTTCTAGCATGAATAATTTTATGATCCCTTTCAGCGTGGGTGGCATTCTATAGGAAAAATAACATGGTACCCCCGGTATTTCCTAGGACAGCACTGGATTCTCCAGGTGCCCTGCAACCAATCCACCCAGATGTGTATTCAAGTAGCCACCTTAAGTTGAACCATTAATTAACAACTCACAGCTGTCATGGATTCTCTCAAACCGAAACCACGTCTATGAGCATAGCATGGCAACCTAAGCATAACGTAGAAGTAACTCCCAAGGGTTTGAAAATAATGCAGGTAATAGTTTCTACCTCAATCTACTTCCCAGACACACAAGTTAAGAAATCCTACTCATGCAATGCGTGAGGGTTTGATCTAATGCATAAAAAACTGGGTAATAAAGGGTATGATCAAAGTGTTACTTGCCTTGCTGATGATTCGCAAAACCTAGAGACTTGTAGTAGCACGCTTCGCACTCCGGGAATTCTATCGCAAGAAAACAATAGCATACATAAGCAACCAAGCAAAGATGCACAAACAGAACTCCAAATAAGAGGATATAACCAGAAAGTTCAACTCAAGAACTCCGGTTTGCAAAAGGAATCAAATCAAACGGAGCAACGAAACTCGAACAGCAAAAGAAACAAGATCCTTTTTCTAGATTGATCTAAATTCAAATTTTACAGTAGCAAAACCTTGTTCAAGTTGGTTAAACAGAAAGAGGGCTTCGAGACGAAGATCTAGGCTTTTGAATCGCCTGATTCCGACTCTCGAGCGAAAAGAAAAACTAAAAACAAGATCAGGGCAGAAATCGCGATCGAAAATAATCGCGGAAAAAGCCCTGAAAAAGAAAACTGGCGAACAGGCTAACGAAGGAATGTTCGCTATCTGTGGCTAACGGGCGAACCGCGTTCATTAAAATGAACATACTGATGAACGTCTGCAAACCAACTAAACTGAAAAAATGAACCGATCTAATAAGAAAAAATAACACATCTAGGGTTTTACAAAAAAAACCGAACGGTTTTTACAAAAAAACCAGCGGCTACCTCGGGTCGACGAACTCCGGCGAGAGCGGCGGCGGCGGGTTCCGGCGCCGGCTGGCGGCGGCGCGGCTTGCGGCGGCGGCGGCTGGCGCCTGGCGGCGGCGCGGCACACAGACCGAGGGGCGGTGGCGCTAGAGTTTCGGGGGTGCGGGGTGGGCCGCGACGGCGGGGCGGGCTGGCCTTTTAAAGGGGCCGGCTAGGGCGAGTCCTAGTCGGACATGGCCCAAAGGTCGGTTCCCTTTTTTTTTAAAAGAGTCCTAACGCACTAAAACAGACGAAAAAAAAATACTAAACGGACTCCAAAAATTTTCACCATCCTGTAATAATATTTAGGATAAAGTGAACATTTTTTTCCGGACCTAAATGCAATTTTGAAAACGCACATTTTTCCTATGCAAATAAAATCGCAAATAAATCCGAATAAAATCCAAAAGTGATTTTAATAATTTTCCTCCAATATTTCTTTTATTATGGAGAAGTCATATTATCTCCGCTCGTATATTTTATTAAGAAATATTTTTATGGAGAGAAAGTAATTAAAACCAACGTGATCCCCGTACCGGCACTCGAGAAAAACTCAAATACGAAAATGGTAGAATTCCCAACTCTCTCCGTAGGTCCTTGAGTTGCTTAAAATTTTCGAGGATCGCCACACACAAAAAGAAATAAAATATGCAATGCAATATGATCTATGCATAACATTCCAAATTGAAAATTTGGGATGTTACAATAACGGTGTGAACTATCGATATTAAATCACATGGCAATGTGAACTAGATTGTTGACTCTAGTGCAAATGGGAGATTGAAGGAAATATTCCCTAGAGGCAATAATAAAGTTGTTATTTGTATTTCCTTATATCATGATAAATTTTTATTATTCATGCTAGAATTGTATTAACCGGAAACTTAGTACATGTGTAAATACATAGACAAAACAGAGTGTCCCTAGTATGCCTCTACTAGACTAGCTCATTGATCAAAGATGGTTATGTTTCCTAGCCATAGACATGAGTTGTCATTTGATGAATGGGATCACATCATTAGGAGAATGATGTCATGGACAAGACCCATCCGTTAGCTTAGCAACTTGATCATTTAGTTTTACTACTATTGCTTTCTTCATGACTTATACATGTTCCTATGACTATAAGATTATGCAACTCCCGAATACCGGAGGAACACCTTGTGTGCTATCAGACGTCACAACGTAACTGGGTGATTATAAAGATGCTCTAAAGATGTCTCCGAAGGTGCTTGTGGTGTTGGCATAGATTGAGAATAGGATTTGTCACTCCGAGTGTCGGAGAGGTATCTTTGGGCCCTCTCGGCAATACACATCATAATAAGCCTTGCAAGCAAATGACTAATGAGTTAGTCACGAGATGATGTATTACAGAATGAGTAAAGAGACTTGCCGGTTACGAGATTGAACTAGGTATGATGATACAGACGATCGAATCTCGGGCAAGTAACATACCGATGATAAAGTGAACAACATATGTTGTTATGCGGTTTGACCGATAAAGATCTTTGTAGAATATGTAGGAGCCAATATGAGCATCCAGGTTCCACAATTGGTTATTGATTGGAGATGTGTCTCGGTCATATCTATATAGTTCTCGAACCCGTAGGGTCCGTACGTTTAACGTTCGATGATGATTTGTATTATGAGTTATGTGATTTAATGACCGACGTTTGTTCGGAGTCCCGAATGAGATCACGTAAATGACGAACAGTCTCAAAATGGTCGAGACGTAAAGATCAATATATTGGAAGGCTATATTCGTACATCGGAAAGGTTCCGAGTGATTCGTGTATTTTTCGGAGTACTGGAGAGTTCTGGGAATTCGTATTGGGCCTTAATGGGCCATACGGGAAAGGAGAGAAATGCCCCAAGGGTGGCAGCGCCCCTTCCCCATGGACTGGTCTGAATTGGACTAGGGAAAGGGGGCGCCCCCTTCCTTCCTTCTTCTTCTCCCTTCCCCTTTTCCTATTCCATGTGGGAGGTGGAATCATACTAGGACTAGGAAGTCCTAGTAAGACTCCACACTTTGGCGCGCCCTATGAGGGACGGACTCCTCCCTCCATCCTTTATATACGTGGTCAGGGGGCACCCCATGGACACACAAGTTGATTTGCAAGCCGTGTGCGGTGCCCCCTCCACAATTACACATCTCGGTCATAAGGTTGCAGTGCTTAGGCGAAGCCCTGCGACGGTAACTTCATCATCGCCGTCATCACGCCGTCATGCCGACGAAACTCTCTCGCGACGCTCAACTAGATCAAGAGTTCGTGGGACGTCATCGAGTTGAATGTGTGCTGAACACGGATTTGCCATACGTTCGGTACTTGGATCGGTTGGATCGCGAAGACGTTCGACTACGTCAACCGCGTCACTAGACGCTTCCGCTTTCGGTCTACGAGGGTACGTGGACACACTCTCCCCGCTTGTTGCTATGCTTCTAGTAGATAGATCTTGCGTGATCGTAGGAAAATTTTGAAATACTATGTTCCCTAAAAATAAGGAGTGGCAAGAGCCTAAGCTTGGGGATGCCCAAGGCACCCCAAGGTAATATTCAAGGACAACCAAAAGCCTAAGCTTGGGGCTGCCTTGGGAAGGCATCCCCTCTTTCGTCTTCGTTCATCGGTAACTTTACTTGTGGCTATATTTTTATTCACCACATGATATGTGTTTTGCTTGAAGCGTCATTTTGTTTCATTTTGTTTTGCTTGATTTTTGAATAATATCCCAAGATCTGAAATTCTTAAATGTTAGACAGTCTTCACATAGTTACATAATTATTCAACTATTCATTAATCTTCCCTTATATCTTTCAGAGTAGTTTGTCATTTTCTCTAGTGCTTCACTTATATCTTTTTAGAGCACGGCGGTGGTTTTATTTTGAAGAAATACATGGACTCTCATGCTTCACTTATATTATTTTGAGAATCTTAAACAACATGGTAATTTGCTTTGGTTATGAATTTAGTCCTAATACGGTAGGCATCCAAGATGGGTATAATAAAAACTTTCATATAAAGTGCGTTGAATACTATGAGAAGTTTGATGCTTGATGATTGTTTTGATATATGAGGATGGTGGTATTAGAGTCATGCTACTAGAGTAGTTCTGAATTTTAGAAATACTTGTGTTGAGGTTTGCAAGTCGGGTAGCATGCACATATGGTAACCGTTGTGTGACAAATTTGAAGCATGAGGTATTTCTTTGATTGTCATCCTTTGTCTGGAGGTCGGGATCTCGCTATGGTTAACTCCTACGAACCCTTCCCCTAGGGGCATGCGTGTAGTACTTTGTTTTGATGACTTGTAGATTTTTGCAATAAGTATGTGAGTTCTTTATGGCTAATGTTGAGTCCATGGATTATACGCACTCTCATCCTTCCACAATTGCTAGCCTCTCTAGTACTGCGCAACTTTCGTCGGTACCATAAACTAACCATATATCTTCCTCAAAACAGCCACCATACCTACCTATCATGGCATTTCCATAGCCATTCCGAGATATATTGCCATACAACTTTCCACCGTTCCGTTTACTATGACACGCTTCATCATTGTCATATTTCCATGCATGATCATGTAGTTGACATCGTATTTGTGGCTAGGCCACCATGCATAATTTTTCATACATGTAACTCTTGATTCATTGCATATCCCGGTACATCGCGGGAGGCATTCATATAGAGTCATACTTTGTTCTAGTATCAAGTTGTAATATCAAGTTCTAAATAAATAAAAGTGCGATGATCATCATTATTAGAGCATTGTCCAAAAAAATAAGGAAAGGCCAGAGAAAAAAAGAAAGGCCCAAAAAAGGAAAAAAAGAAAAAAAGAAAAGAAGGGACAATGCTACTATCTTTTTCCACACTTGTGCTTCAAAGTAGCACCATGATCTTCATGATAGAGATTATCTTGTTTAGTCACTTTCCTATACTAGTGGGAATTTTCATTATAGAACTTGGCTTGTATATTCCAATGATGGGCTTCCTCAAATGCCCTAGGTCTTCGTGAGCAAGCAAGTTGGATGCACACCCACTTAGTTTCTCTTGTTGAGCTTTGATACATTTATAGCTCTAGTGCATCTGTTGCATGGCAATCCCTACTCACTCACATTGATATCTATTGATGGACATTTGCATAGCCCATTAATATGCCTAGTCGATGTGAGACCATCTTCCTCCTCTTTATCTTCTCCATGACCATCACTCTATTCCACCTATAGTGCTATATCCATGGCTCACGCTCATGTATTGCGTGAAAGTTGAAAAAGTTTGAAAAAATTAAAGTATGAAACAATTGCTTGGCTCAAACCGGGTTGTGCATGATTTGGGTATTTTGTGTGACCAAGATGGAGCATAGCAAAACTATATGATTTTGTAGGGATGAACTTTCTTTGGCCATGTTATTTTGAGAAGACAAAATTGCTTTGTTAGTATGCTTGAAATATTATTATTCTTATGTCATTATTAAACTTTTGTCTTGAATTTTCCAGATCTGAACATTCGTGCCACAATAAAGAAAATCGCATTGAAAATTATGTTAGGTAGCATTCCACATCAAAAAATTTGTTTTTATCATTTACCTACTCGAGGACGAGCACAAATTAAGCTTGGCGATGCTTGATATGTCTCCAACGTATCTATAATTTTTGATTGTTCCATGCTATTATATTATCCATCTAGGATGTTTTATTTGCATTTATATGCTATTTTATCTGATTTTTGGGACTAACCTATTAACCCAGAGCCCAGTGCCAGTTTCTGTTTTCCCTTGTTTTTGAGTATCGCAGAAACGGAATACCAATCGGAGCCCAATTGACCTGAAACTCAGATGAGGATGTTTTTCAACCAGAAGAAGCCTAAGGAGTAACGGAGATGGACCAGGGGAGTCCCGGTCTGCCTACAAGGGTGGTGGCGCGCCCACCCCTGGGCGCGCCCCCTATTTCGTGGACAACCCGGGGACCCATCTTACTTGTTCCCGACTCCAACACCTCTTATATATACCGAAACCTCAAGAAAATAACCTAGATCAGGAGTTCCGCCGCCGAAAGACTCTAGAGCCACCAAAAAGCAATCTAGACCCATTCCGGCACCCTGCCGGAGGGGGGAGTCCCTCTCCGGTGGCCATCTTCATCATCCCGGCGCTTTCCATGATGAGGGGGGAGTAGTTCACCCTCGGGGCTGAGGGTATGTACCATTAGCTATGTGTTTGATCTCTCTCTCTCTCTCTCATGTTCTTGAGATGGCACGATCTTGATGTATCGCAAGCTTTGCTACTATAGTTGGATCTTATGATGTTTCTCCCCCTCTACTTTATTGTAATGAATTAAATTTTCACTTTGAAGTTATCTTATCGGATTGAGTCTTTAAGGATTTGTGTACACTTGATGTATGTCTTGTGTGGGATACCCGTGGGGACAATGGGGTATTCTATCGATTCACAGGATGTATGTTTTGGTGATCAACTTGCGGGTTCTGTGACCTTGGGAATCTATGCATAGGGGTAGGCACACGTTTTCGTCTTGACTCTTCGATAGAAACTTTGGGGCACTCTTTTAAGTTCTTTGTGTTGGTTGAATAGATGAATCTGAGATTGTGTGATGCATATCGTATAATCATACGCCTGGATACTTGAGGTGACATTGGAGTATCTAGGTGACATTAGGGTTTTGGTTGATTTGTGTCTTAAGGGGTTATTCTAGTATGAACTCTAGGATAGATCGAACGGAAAGAATAGCTTTGTGTTATTTTTACTACGGACTCTTGAATAGATCGATCGGAAAGAATAACTTTGAGGTGGTTTCGTCCCCTACAATAATCTCTTTGTTTGTTCTCCGCTATTAGTGACTTTGGATTGACTCTTTGTTGCATGTTGAGGGATAGTTATGTGATCCAGTTATGTTATTATTGTTGAGAGAACTTGCACTAGTGAAAGTATGAAACCTAGGACTTGGTTCAAAGCATTGCAACACCATTTATGCTCACATTTATCATTAGTTACCTTGCTGTTTTTAAATTTTCAGATTACAAAAAGCTATATCTACCATCCATATTGCATTTGTATCACCATCTCTTCGCCGAACTAGTGCACCTATACAATTTACCATTGTATTGGGTGTGTTGGGGACACAAGAGATTCTTTGTTATTTGGTTGCAGTGTTGTTTAAGAGAGACCATCTTCATCATATGCCTCCCACGGATTGATAAACCTTATGTCGGTGTACTAAGGTAGGGGTACCTCAGTACCCCAACTTGTGCACGGGCGGTAGCAGCTTCCCGCGACAGGGCCTACCACGTGCTTGCCGGAGACCTTCCTGCTCCATATAAAACCATTCAAAAACAAAGTATACAAGACAGAAGATCAAGACTCCGGCAAGTGGAGCTTGCCGGGAAGGCCGTCCCAGGCTCAAGATTACCTCACTCACACAAGGCCCTGGCAAGAGGAGCTTGCCAGGAAGACTAGAAGATTACATTACAGAAGACATGCCTCGGCGCAACATGCGCCCCGGCAGGGCCCGGGAAGCGACAAGCTTCAGAGCCCGACAAGCTCCCGGGCCCGGCAAGGTCAAGACCCCGGCAAGGTGCTTGCCGGGGAGGGTTGCGCTGTGTGCCCGCGCTCCAGCTCATCGAACCACGCGTCGCCCTGGGGCCACTCCAGGGACGCGTGGCGGATGGTTGTGCAGCCTGGGGGACACGGTGGCACTCCACGGTGGTAAAGCCATCGCCGTGGCAAACGGAGACGCAAGGGCGGGCGCTTTTGGGGTCGACGGCGACGGGCATTAAATGCTCTTGTCCCCCACTGTCAAAGTAGGTGATGACCACTGTTCATGCACTGTTCATCCACTGTTCCCGCACTGTTACAGCTACCACCACCTTTACATTTTTACCCTTTCTCCTACGTTGACACCTGTCGGTGACCCCTTGAGCTATAAAAGGAGGCCCATGCACAACGTAGAAAGGGTTCGGAACCTAGATCGCTCATTCGCTCGGTGTAGCTAGTTATTCAAGCTCCCGAGCTCCCCAACTGAATACAAAACTAAGCAGGAGTAGGGTTTTACGCGTTCATCGCGGCCCGAACCTGGGTAAACTGCCCGCGTGCTCACCACGATCTGCTCTTTGTGCTCCCTCCGCTCCCTCACCGCAACGACAAGGGGCTCCGGTCCCATAGGTGCTCGTGGTGGACAGTTTCCCCCGACATCTTTGGCGCGCCAGGTAGGGGGGTGTCGAGGTTGTGCGAACCTGATCCGGCGTTCACGCGGGCGCATTCTTCATCAACCTCTCCAAACTTGTCAGCTTCATCAACAACAGCGCCATGGCCCCGAAGAAGAAGGCTTCGGAGGTCGCAGGCCCGTCTGCGTCTCATCCGCCGCCACCGGAACCAACGGTGGGCGGGGGAGACGCCGTCGGAAGGGTGGTCGCCGGCGAGGAAACTCGCGGCGCTACCAAATCCAAAGACAAGACGGACGACCTAGCCTCGGTCTCCGTGGACGCGCCACGTCCATCTCAGCAAACGACAACCCAGCAGTGCCATGCCACAGGAGGTGGCATCCGCTTGCTGGGCCAAGGGCAAACCGGAGGCTCACGGGACGCTCCGGGCCATCGTCCTGGCACGAGCAAGGCGCGGTCGCCGGGGCGGGACCCTGCTCCTTCTAACCCAGTTAGGAGTCCGAGCATATCCCGCTCCTCGCACCGCTCGCCCCCGCTCCCCTCCTCTCCAGTAGAAGCGCTAGCAAGGGCGCAACTGCTCCTCGACTTCCCTCCAGCGGCAGACAAGGCCGAAGACTGGAGGGCAACCATTCAGAGCCTGATCGCCTTCGCCAACAACGACTCTCCACAGCAGCCGGGGACCTCGCGGCCGCGGCAAGTCGAGAAAACGAAGGACGACGGCGACAAGACCGCCGGGGGTGCAACCACCGTGCACTCCCCGCCGCGGAAGCAAAAGACGCCGCCCCGCCGGATCAACATCGACGACGACTCCACGGCGTCGTCGGATCCGCGGGCTCGTCGGGACCAGCGCCAAGTCCTTGACGACCGGCGACAAGAAGACGCTCGAACAACGATCGAGCGCCGCCGAGATGCTCGGCGACAATCAGACCAGAGAGCTGGGACCGCTGTCGACACACGCGCGCCCGGTGAACCAGGCGACTTGCCGTACGCGGCAGGTTGCCCTGCGTTTACCCGTGAGCTGCGGCGTGTCCAGTGGCCCAGCATGAAGAACTTCAAGCCCGACGTACCGGAAAAGTACGACGGCAAGACGCACCCCTCAGAATTCCTCAACATTTACACAATCACAGTGCAGGCTGCCGGGGGGCGCGACGAGAAGATATTGGCGAACTACTTCCCGCTCGTGCTTAAGCCGAACGTTCGTTCTTGGCTTATGCACTTGCCGGAAGGCTCTAATTCTTCTTGGGCAGATCATTGCCACCAGTTTGTTGGCGCCTTCACAGGCGGCCACAAACCCCACGGCCAGGAGAGTGATCTCCACATTCTGGCCCAGAAGGAAGGAGAACCCCTGCGCAAGTACATCCAACGCTTCAGTCGTGTGCAGCACAACATCCCCGACGTCCACCCTGCCGCGGTTATCAGCGCGTTCCACCAGAACGTGCGTAACCGCCGCATGCGTGAGGAGATGGCCATGACCAAGATACGGGATGTCAGCGAGCTCTATGCTCTAGCTGATAAATGCGCGCGCGCCGAAGAGGTGAGGAGACTCCCCGGAGAGGATGCTGGCGCAGGGGGAAGCGACAGCGACGCCGCCGCCCCGGCAAAGAAGAGCCGGCGGCGGAACAATAGAAGAAAGAACAAGAAGGAGGTGCTTGCCGTCGAGAAGTCCGGCAAGGAGGCTCCCGCCAAGCAAACACAGGCTGGCGGCTCCGGCAAGGAGCCTGCCCCTGTAGCGGCAGCCGACAAGCAGGACGGCTCCGACAAGCAATACTGCAAGATCCACCGCACCAAGGGCCACGACCTCTCCAACTGCAAACGCGTCGAGTACCTCGTCGAGCAGCAGAAAGCTGAGTACGAGAGGCGCGACAAGGAGAAGGCCCAAGGTGGCGGAGGAGAACCAAGCAAGAAGCGGCCATTCAATGGCCGGGGAGGACGCCGCGGCAAGGCCAAGCAGCGGCAAGGTGACCGACCTCCCCGGGGCCACGACAAGGACGAAGAAGACGACAACGATGACATGGAGGATGAGGATAACAGCGAGCAGGAGTTCCAAAAGGCCACGGAGGTCCTGTGCGTCGACGGCGGCGCCTCTCTGCACACTTCCCACCGCCAACTCAAGCAGTGGGTGCGGGAAGTGAACGCAGCGGAGCCGCCCGTGGAGTCGCGCAGGCTCCTCAAATGGTCCAGCACGCCCATCATTTTTGATCTTGAGGATCACCCTGACCGCACAACTGCGGTCGGGTGCTTGCCGATGCTGGTCTCACCCACCATCCGCAACCTCAAGGTCACCAAAATGTTGGTTGACGGCGGGGCCGGGCTGAACTTGATCTCCTCTGCTGTGATCAAGAAACTCCAAATCCAAGATGGCGAGCTCGAAGAAACCGGTTCGTTCCAAGGAATAAACCCGGGAAGGAGCAAGCCCAAGGGGAAGATCACTTTGCCGGTGACCTTTGGCAGGGAGCTCAACTTCAGAACTGAGCGCATCACATTCGACGTCGCCGATATCCCATTACCGTATAATGGGATACTCGGCCGTCCCGCCCTCGTCAAGTTCATGACAGCTTCCCACTACGCCTACAACGTAGTCAAAATGCCGGGGCCGATAAGCGTCATCACTGTCCATGGCGACAAGAAAGATGCGCTTGTCTGCGCCGACAAGATCTACCGGGATGCAGCAGCTGCAGCAGAGAAGGACACACTTGCCGCTGAAGCTCCCGGGGGGGAGAAGACCAAGACCAAGTCCGGCAAGTGCTCTGGGGCCCACTCCGGCAACCGCACCTCTTCGGAGTGCTGCGCTGCCATCGAGGACGTTCCATCGAGCTCCACCGGCAAGTGTAAGAAGGGGATGGCCGCTCCTCCGGCAACCAAGAAGGTGTCCGCCAACGAGGATGGCACTGGTGGTACGTTCACCATCAGTGCCACACTTGACAGCAAATAGGAAAGCGCGCTCGTTGCCTTCCTGCGGGCGAATGTCAATGTGTTTGCCTGGCAACCATCTGACATCCCCGGTGTTCCCAGGAAGGTAATTGAGCACAAGCTTGCTGTTTGTCCTCATGCGTGGCCCGTCAAGCAGAAGGTCGGAAAGCAAGCCGTGGAGCGCCAAGAATTCATTGCTGAAGAAATCAAGAAGCTAAAAGCAGCAGGCCTAGTTAGAGGCGTGATCCATCCGACGTGGTTAGCAAACCCAGTCGTCGTGCGTAAGGCCAACGGGAAGTGGAGACTGTGTATAGACTTCACTGATGTGAATAAAGCATGTCCCAAGGATCCATTTCCCTTGCCGCGCATTGACCAGATCGTTGACTCCACTGCCGGATGTGAGCTACTCTCTTTTCTTGATGCATATTCAGGCTACCATCAGATTTTCATGGCCAAGGAAGATGAAGAGAAGACTGCATTTATCACTCCTTGTGGCACTTATTGCTTCATACGCATGCCATTTGGACTGAAGAATGCAGGATCAACATTTGCAAGGGTAGTGCACACTGCTTTCGAGCCACAGATCCACAGAAATGTAGAGGCTTACATGGATGACATCGTGGTGAAGAGCAAGAGCAAGGATACCCTGGTCCAAGATTTGGAAGAGACATTTCAGAACCTGCGCAAGATACAGCTTAAGTTGAACCCCGAGAAGTGCGTCTTTGGAGTCCCCTCCGGCAAGCTTCTCGGGTTCTTTGTGTCACAGAGGGGGATTGAAGCCAACCCCGACAAGATTAAAGCCATCGAGCAGATCGAAGCCCCGAAGCGCGTCAAGGATGTCAGAAGGCTCACAGGTTGTGTGGCTGCCCTCAGTAGGTTCATTTCGAAGTCTGCAGAGCGCGCCCTTCCTTTCTTCAAAATCCTGAAGAAGGCAGGCCCTATGAAATGGACTCCGGAAGCGGAGGCGGCGCTGCAGGACTTGAAACGGTACCTATCCTCCACTCCAACACTTGTCGCACCTAGACCACAGGAGAAGTTGCTGCTATACCTAGCGGCAACCAACCAGGTGGTTAGTGCTGCGTTAGTAGCGGAGAGGGAGGCCGACGAGGAGTCTGCACCACCGGCGAGCGAATCCAGCGACAAGCAGGGGGCTGCTCTGACAAGCTCTAGCCCCGACAAGGACAACTCCGCGCAGGAACGAGAAGAAGTGCGGAAGAAGATGGTGCAGCGCCCAGTGTATTTTGTGAGTTCCCTCTTGCAGGGGGCTAGATCAAGATACTCCGGGGTGCAAAAGTTGCTTTTCGGCCTCCTCATGGCCTCGAGAAAGCTGCGCCATTACTTCCAGGCACATGAGATAACAGTGATCACTCGCTTTCCGCTAAAGAGGATATTGCACAATCCGGAAGCAACAGGCAGGATCGTTGAGTGGGCACTGGAGCTGTCAAGCTTTGGACTCAAGTTTGAAAGTACCTCAACCATACAGAGCCGAGCTTTGGCAGAATTCATAGCTGAATGGACCCCGACGCACGATGATGAAGTTCCAGAGACAAGTGTACCCGTACAAGAAGCGACAAGCGAATGGGTGATGTACTTTGATGGTGCCTTCTCGCTGCAAGGCGCCGGTGCCGGCATGGTACTCATCGCGCCCACCGGAGAGCACCTCAAGTATGTTATCCAGATGCACTTTCCCAGGGAGCAAGCGACAAACAACACTGCTGAATATGAAGGTTTGCTTGCCGGCCTCTGGATTGCGGCCGAACTTGGGATCAGGAAGCTGATTGTGCAGGGAGATTCTCAGTTGGTGGTCCGACAAGTTAATAAGAGTTACCAGAGCCCTTTGATGGAAGCTTATGTAGATGATGTGAGGAAGCTTGAAGAGCACTTTGAAGGTCTGCAAATGGAGCACGTCCCGAGAGCTCAGAATGAAATTGCAGATGGCCTTTCGAAGTGTGCTGCGATGAAGTTACCTGTGGAACCAGGGACCTTCTTGCTCAAGCTAGCTCAGCCATCCGTTACACCATCAATTGGGCAGTCCAAGAAGAGAAAGTTGGTCTCCGGCGACTACTTGCCGGTGGATCTCCCCGAGGCCGCCGCCAAGGTCCCCAAGATCAACGATCAGAACGCTGAGGAACAGTCTGCTCCTGCAGATCCGAGGATCTGTGCAGTTGAAGCAAGTGTTCCCGACAAGCCTCGCCCCGGCGAGCTTGCTGGGGGACCATCAGCTCCGGCAGAACCAGAGGTTCTTGCCGTAGAAGCTGAGGTCCCCGCAGCGGCCCTCATGCCTTTAGTCTTTGCCGTTGAACCTCGGGCTCCGGCATGGGCGCAGCAGATCGTCCGTTTTCTGCAAACTGGAGAACTTCCCGACGACCCAGAAGAGATAGAGAAAATAACCAGGCAGTCAAGTATGTACCAGTTCGTGGACAATGAGCTGTACAGAAGAAGACTCAATGGTGTCAGGTTGAAGTGCATTTCCAGAGAAGATGGACAGAAGCTGTTGGCAGAAATACACGGAGGCATATGCGGCCACCATATTGACGCAAGGGCGCTTGCCGGGAAAGCTTTCCGGCAAGGGTTCTTTTGGCAAGAAGCCCTCCAAGATGCAACTGCACTAGTAACCAAGTGTGAAGCGTGCCAGTTCCATGCCAAGCAAATTCATCAACCAGCTCAAGCTCTCCCGACGATCCCTTTGTCCTGGCCCTTCTCGGTCTGGGGGCTCGATATCCTCGCCCCTTTCCCTCGCGCTGTCGGGGGCTTTGAGTACTTGTACGTCGCAATCGACAAGTTCACAAAGTGGCCAGAAGTGGAACCAGTGAGAAAGGTGACAGCACAGTCAGCGGTCAGGTTCTTGAGGTCAATTGTTTGCCGTTTCGGAATCCCTGACAGGATCATCACTGACAACGGTACACAATTTACTAGTCGCACCTTCATGCAGTACGTCCGAGACCTTGGCGCCAAGGTCTGTTTCGCTTCTGTTGCTCACCCGAGGAGCAACGGTCAAGCGGAGAGGGCCAATGCTGAAGTGCTGCGCGGACTCAAGACAAGGACCTTTGACAGGCTGCGTAAGTGCGGAAGAAACTGGATAGAGGAGCTACCAGCGGCTCTTTGGTCAATCAGGACGACACCAAGTCGAGCCACCGGGCAGACACCCTTTGCCCTAGTCTACGGGGTAGAAGCAGTTCTCCCCACGGAACTCGTATACGGATCTCCTCGAGTGCTCGCTTATGATGAGCTCGAGCAAGAGCAACTGCGACAAGATGATGCATTGCTCCTCGAGGAGGAACGTCTCCAGGCTGCTGTACGAGCTGCTCGATACCAGCAGGCCTTGCGCCGCTATCATAGCCGCAAGGTTAAGGCCAGGAGTCTCGAGGAAGGCGACCTTGTTCTTCGGCGTGTTCAGTCCGCCAAGAATTCCAACAAGTTGACGCCGAAGTGGGAAGGCCCTTATCGGGTGAGACAAGTAACAAGGCCTGGCGCTGTCCGCCTTGAGACCGAAGAAGGCTTACCGGTGAGCAACTCCTGGAACATAGAGCATCTTCGCAAGTTTCACCCATAAGGCGCGGTTGCCGTGATCCGCTCCGGCAACCACCTTTTGTACAAGCTTTGCCGCTGTTGCATGTAACCCTTTGTACAAAGCCGGGCGCAGACCCCGTGCATCAGTAAAGCTTTTGTGTTTTGCGCTATTTGCCTTTTCCATGCTTTTCTTCGCTATTTGAATGCGTTATTTGGCATCTTGTGCAACATACATAACCGGTAAGCACTAGCACGCCGAAAGGCCATATACTTGTTTCCCTCTTCTTTTTCCTTGCCTCTTAAGCAGAAGGTATGTTCCTCGCGCACAAGTTTGCCGGGGGGGAAGGAGATGGAAGATGAACTAAGTGTTGTTCAATAAAGAGAAGCCTTGTCGGAGAAGCAAGCGATATATGAAAGCTAAGTTATCAGAATTTGACCAGTTCAAATTTTTAAATTTTTAGTTGTCTTCCTTGAACAATCACACTTTGTATGGAAAACCTGTGCGCGGAGGAACCTACCCGTGGCTAGCCGCACCCTTATCTTGTTTTCGAGTACGCTCAACGACTTAAGTGAGCTGCGACAAGTGTCGCGCCCTTGTTTCGTTTTCGAGTTCACTCAACAAGCTAAGTGCGTTGCGACTAGCTGCGGCAAGGTTGCTTGCCGGTAAGACCTTGGCCAGCAGGCTGCTCAGAGTCCAGCACTCAGCGCTCGCGGCAAAGGGCCCTTGCCGGCAAGCTCCCTGGAAGCGTAGGGTGAAAAGCATACAAAGTGAAGGACCAAGACAAGGGAGATAACATTGCACTAATTGATCAAAAATAAGATAAATATCTTACAAGGGATAACTTGTCGCAATGACTAATAAGTTCATGGCACACTATGCAGCAACAAAAGAGATGAAGAAAAGGAGGCCTAATCTAGCGGTCGCCCTCAATCCTAGAGATCTTGTTCACTTTGGCGATAATGTGGGCGACCTGCGCCTTCAGCGCCTCCATATCCGCGTCGGCCGGCAAGCTTCGGAGAACGTTGACGAGATTTATACCAGGATTGCGGTACACAATCTTCGTCAGAACACGCTCCAAGGTTCCCGCGCAGAGCTGGCGTGACTCCTCGGCCAGTTGCGCGGGGAGCTTCTTCTGAAGATTTGCAAGAGCCGGCGCGATCCCTCTGAAGAAGAGGCTGAGCTTGGCGCTGTGGGGGAGGTTTGGATCCGGAGAGTATATAAGATGCTCAACCTTCAGCGCCAGCAGCTCCTTGTCGATGTTGGATGCAGAGGCCACCAAGTCATCGGTCCACACTTCGACGGTCCGACGGAAGTTCTCAGCCGCAGTGGTGGCGCTCTCCACCAAGCCTCGCTCCTTGCGGAGCTCTTCCTTCAGCTTGGTTTCCCGGTCCCGGACGGCATCAAGCGAGTCCTTCAACGTGGAAACCTTCAGCTCCAGATCCTCAATTGAATCCTTGGCGGCCTTCAGCTCGTCGCCCTGCTTGGAGAGACGCACCTGGAGTTCAGAGTTAGTGTGGGCGTCCTTCTCGCGCTCTGTGTTGAGCGCGGTGACCCTCTCCACGCTCGCTTTCAGGGACTCCTCCAGCTGCGCAACCTTGGCCTCGAGCTCCTTCTTGGCGGTCTCCGCGGCAGCCGCGGCAGCCTTCGCCTCCTTCAGCTCTCCGCCAAGGGCCTGCTCCCGGGCGGCAAGGTCTTCCTCGTGAGAGTCGAGGTTGACCTTCCGTTGGGTGAGCTCTCCTTCTCGCCGGGACAGCTCTTCTCCGGCGAGACGCTGCTGCTCCTCGGCCTCGGCCTTCTCCAAGAGCCACTCCTGGTACTCCCCGGCGAGCCTCTCGCGCTCCTCCGCCACGTCGCGGAGGGCAGCCTGGTTGGCGGCGCGGAGCTCCGCCGCGCGCTTCTCCATGTCAGCGGCGGCCTTGGCGGTGAGGGCCTCCCGAGACGCGAGCTTCGCCTGCCTGGCCCGGTAAAGGGCCAGGAGCCGGTGGAGCAGCTTCTCCTCCTCGGGCTCGTCGCTCCCGCCGGGCGTCTCGACAACCTTTAGACCCACGGAGGCGAGGACCTCCCCATCAAAGGCCTCTCCCTCCGCGGGGGCTCGCGACGAAGATCCCCACGGCACCTGGATGTAGACGCCGTTGGGGGCCTCAAGATAGTAAGCGGACGGCTCCTTCTCGGTGGAGGGGTTGGCGGCCGGCGCAGCGCTCGACGCTCCTGCCGCCTCCGGGCCGGCAGTATGGCCGCCGTCCCCCTCCCCGGCCGCTGCGTCTGCGCCCGGAGCAGTCTCCTCCACAGCCGGCTCGGCGGCTCCCGCCATGTCCTCAGCGACAGGGGCGTTGCCGCCGTCGCCCTGCGCGTCCTCCTCTACGACGATGGTTTCCGTCTCCATCTGTACTGGGGGAGGAGGATCTAGAAGAAGAAGAAAAAGAAGAAGAAGTTCAAGAAAATATCCAAAAAAGATGAATTCAAGAAGACGGAGTTGCAAAACTTACCTTGGTGGATTTCGTCGACGGCAGGCTCCCTCGCCGGGGAGCTCTGCCTTGGCGGGGTGGCCGCCCTCGCCGGGCTGCTCGCCCTTGGCGGGGTACTCGCCCTTGGCGGAGTACCCGCCCTTGGCGGAGCACTCTCCCTTGCCGGAGAGTTCGTCCTTGGCGGGGACGGCGGGGCCTGCGGCTCCTCGGGAGTGATCTCCGGGTGCTCTTGTGGCTGCGGCTCCCCCTCTGCACAAAACAATCAAGACAACAACAAGAACGACAAGGTGTTAGCATAAACAAGATCCTCAAGCGCGCCCGACGAGCGGAAAGATTGAAACCAAACTTACGCTGGGGGCTGCGCTGGGGGCTGCTCCTCGGAGCAGCGCTCGGGTCCGGCAGGCTCGTCTCCGGCGCGTCCCCAGTCACCGCGACGGGCGAGTCGTCCGCGACCTCGACGACGGGAACCTTGGCCTTCTTCGCCGCTCGCTGGGCCAGGGTCCTGAAATCAAAGCAAGAAGCAAGATCAGAATCAACAAGAATCAAGACAAAGTTAAAGAAGATACAAAACCTCAAGTTCTTACTCCTGTTCCTCGTCGTCGTCGTCGTCGCTCAGGGCGGAGAAGTCGAACTCCACCTGAGGCGCGTCCGCGCGAGGGGCAGGAGGCGAAGACTCCCTCGGGCGCTTGGCGATCCCCGAGGCTGGGGGCTGCGAGGACCCGGCCCCTGTGGGCGCCGAGGCCCGGGGAGCAGGCGGAGCAGCTGCTCCGCTTTGTGAAGACCCTCCTCCGCTTGGCGCTGACGTGTGGGGCGCCTCCGGCGTGGCCTGTGTGCGGGTCGCCCCCGCCGTGGCCTGTGTGCGGGTCGCCCCCGCCGTGGTCGGTGCGCCGGGCGCCCCCGTCGCAGCTTGGCTCCCCCGGGTAGCTCGCGCCGCCCGGCGAGTTGGTTGTTGTCGGGGCGCCTGCGCCCTCGTCCCCGTCGTCGCCTTGCGGAGACGTTTTAGCGGAGATCGCCTGGGACTTGCCCGAGGCGGGGAGGTCTCCGATGACGAGGAGACGTCGTCGGCATTGAGCCCCAGAGACCCGTCGGAGTCCTCGTCGGCCCCGACGTCCTCCTCCTCCTCCTCCTCCTCGGCTGGCTTGCTGGGCCCAGCGCCCTGCCCTGCGGCCGTCCTCCCTCCGGCGCCTCCGCCCCCTCCGGCGCCTCCGCTCCCTGCGGCGCCTCTGTTTCCTCCGGCAACGCCGCCTCTCGCCGCGGCCTCGGTCACGATTCCGGGGATCCCGGAGTGCCTCAAAGAAGGGACCCCGGTGAGCTCGTCGGGAGGAAGCTGCAGCAGCCTGCGGATCTCCGCCTCCTCTGCTTGGCAGGACGCATCCGCAGCCTCTGCCTCCTCAACTGTGAAGCCAAACTCTCCTGCCGCTGCGGCTGCAGCGGCCTCCTCTACCCGAGAAGCTATATAAGCAATCTCCTGGTCGGTGGTGTCCCGGGTGAGCCCCTTGATCTCATCCTTGTTCTTCGCCACCTCCACCAGGTTGTCGAAGAAGCTCATGATGACGTCTGGCTTGGGCGGAATCCATGTCCGGTCGACGCCATGCGAGTCACATGCGGGCATCATGGCGCGAAGGGAATCCCGGGCCGTGCTGTTGCATAAGGGCACCACTCCCCGGGGAGCTCTGAACCACTCTGGGTGGGCCGGGTCGTGCTTAAAGAGTTCCCGGACCATCCCCTTCAGCTCCAGCGATGTGAAGTTGAAGTTTAGCCCCGGGCGCAATCTCATTATGTCCGCCGCGTTGCCGTACTCCCATGCTGATCTCTTCCTATCCTGTAGAGGGGCAATGCGGCGGCGGAGGAAATCTGCTCCTACTTCTCCGACGGACAACTTAGCCACCCGGAGACGAAGAATTCTGATGAGGGCGACGTTGAGCTTGATGTCGTCCGAGTCAAACTCACTCCAGTCCCTGCCGCGCATGATGGCTGTTGTGCGCGGCGCAGTGAAAGGTTGCGGCTCGTCCTCAACTACCCAGCACCAGTCCGCGCGCCACTCCTGCCACTTGCCGCGGAGCTCCCCGGGCAGGTAGGACTCTTTCTTGTTCAGGCGAAAGACCCAAGAGATTCCTCCGGAGAGGGGAGCGCCGGCCTCTACTCTAGGCGTAAAGAAATGCCTAAAAGGTGCTACATTCGGATAGATCCCAATATAGTTTTCACACAGATGTGCGAAAACCGCCATCGTGAGGATGGCGTTGGGGGTGAAGTCTAGAAGGTGGAGGCCGTAGGTGTGCATGATATCGCAGAAAAATTCAGAAAAGGGAGGACAAAGGACGCAGTGGAAGAAAGCAGCGAAGAAGAAATACCCGCCGGGGTAATTGTCCTTGGCGGCGGCGGGATAAGCTCTGGTCCGAGGATGCGCCTTGGTCTCCTTGGCCCAGAACAAGTAATACTTGTTCCAGAGCTCCCGCGCGCTGAGCCTTGCCGCAAAGACGACATTCCTCTTCCGCAGAAGAGCAAGCCTCGCCGCATGATCGGATTTCTCCTTCTTGGTCTTCTCCGCCTTCGCCTTCTCGGTCTTCGGGGCCATGGCGGAGGCGGCGAGGGAAGGGGGACGAAGAGTCCGGCGGCGCCGCGGATACGGAAGACGGCGGAGGAGGTGTGGAGGCGAAGCGCAAAGGGGAATCTCTGGAGATGGAAGAAGAAGCAATGAAAGCGTAGGAGGGGAACCGCTCCTGCTTCCTGTGCTTTTATGGGGAAGTGGGGGACGTTTCGCTCTTTCCATTAAAAGAACGTGGCCACGTTCCCTCCCACGACGCCGCAATCGACGCGTGCCGTTACGGAGGGACGCGGCGGATGCGGAAGTGGATTCGGCGCGCCGTGGGCCGCGCGTGCCCGTGCACTGTTTTGGGCCTGGCCCAACAGCGCTCAGCGCCGTGTGTGGCCCAGGCCCAGGGGCTCCTGTCGGTGTACTAAGGTAGGGGTACCTCAGTACCCCAACTTGTGCACGGGCGGTAGCAGCTTCCCGCGACAGGGCCTACCACGTACTTGCCGGAGACCTTCCTGCTCCATATAAAACCATTCAAAAACAAAGTATACAAGACAGAAGATCAAGACTCCGGCAAGTGGAGCTTGCCGGGAAGGCCGTCCCAGGCTCAAGATTACCTCACTCACACAAGGCCCTGGCAAGAGGAGCTTGCCAGGAAGACTAGAAGATTACATTACAGAAGACATGCCTCGGCGCAACATGCGCCCCGGCAGGGCCCGGGGAGCGACAAGCTTCAGAGCCCGACAAGCTCCCGGGCCCGGCAAGGTCAAGACCCCGGCAAGGTGCTTGCCGGGGAGGGTTGCGCTATGTGCCCGCGCTCCAGCTCATCGAACCACGCGTCGCCCTGGGGCCACTCCAGGGACGCGTGGCGGATGGCTGTGCAGCCTGGGGGACACGGTGGCACTCCACGGTGGTAAAGCCATCGCCGTGGCAAACGGAGACGCAAGGGCGGGCGCTTTTGGGGTCGACGGCGACGGGCATTAAATGCTCTTGTCCCCCACTGTCAAAGTAGGTGATGACCACTGTTCATGCACTGTTCATCCACTGTTCCCGCACTGTTACAGCTACCACCACCTTTACATTTTTACCCTTTCTCCTACGTTGACACCTGTCGGTGACCTCTTGAGCTATAAAAGGAGGCCCATGCACAACGTAGAAAGGGTTCGGAACCTAGATCGCTCATTCGCTCGGTGTAGCTAGTTCTTCAAGCTCCCGAGCTCCCCAACTGAATACAAAACTAAGCAGGAGTAGGGTTTTACGCGTTCATCGCGGCCCGAACCTGGGTAAACTGCCCGCGTGCTCACCACGATCTGCTCTTTGTGCTCCCTCCGCTCCCTCACCGCAACGACAAGGGGCTCCGGTCCCATAGGTGCTCGTGGTGGACAGTTTCCCCCGACACCTTAGGTCATCCACTTGAGGGAAATTTGCTACTGTCGTACAAACCTCTGCACTTAAGGCCCAACAACGTCTACAAGAAGAAAGTTGCGTAGTAGACATCACTTACAAAATCACTATGCATAGGAAGTGGGTTTGGCTTAAATGTGCTAGTCATATGCTTTATGATGCTCCCTTTATGTTTCCATTCTTATCTTTTATGTGAGCATCATTGTCGTCGCCATGCCTAGCTAAAAGGCATTAAAGAAAAGCGCTTGTTGGGAGACAACCCATTATTTACCCCTACTATTTTTGTGTGTTTACATGATTTAGCTACTGTAGTAATCATGTTTTATAGCTTTTGTTTCAATAAAGTGCCAAGTAGAACCTTTGGGAAGACTTGGGTGAAGTCTTTGCGATCTTGTTGTAAAAAACGGAAACTTTTGCGCTCACAAGATTAGCTGCCCTTTTTACTAGAGAGTGCTTTTAAGTTGAGTCTTTTAGCAGATGATTAATAGAAAAATTCCTCAAGTCCACCAGTTTATTTCAGAATTTTTGGAGTTATAGAACTATTCGAAAGTTACATATTACTACAGATTGTTCTTTTTTTGATATATTCTATTTTCTATGTCTTGTTTGCTTATTTTGATGAATCTATGAGTAGTATCGGAGGGTATGAACCATAGAGAAGTTGGAATACAGTAGATGTTACACCAATATGAATTTAGAATGAGTTCACAACAGTTCCAAAACTGATGATTTATTTTCTTATACTAACGGAGCTTACGAATTTTAGAAATACTTGTGATGAGGTTTGCAAGTCCCGTAGCATGCATGTATGGTAACTGTCAGGGATATTACTACTAGGTATAAACCGCCAGGATGGACCAGTTTATGCCTATCGAGATTACTTCTACTGAAGCCGAACAAAGCATGGAACAAGACGCTTTAGTTCAGGAAGCTTAAAGCCCAGGAGGTGTTAGGGCCCATGATTTGTGAACCGCCATACGGCGTGTAACTTGTGATGTAAGGTAGAAAGGATAGAGACCGAGCCGGACACATTTATAAGCCGGCCTCGGGACTCTATAAACCGGACCGGGCGTCACCTCGTGTATATGAAGGGACAACCCGGCGACGGTTCAAGACAGAGAACAAAAACTCAAGACACGGGCAAAGCAGATTCGCTCCCTGGTCATCAACACCCTAGAAATATTACACCAAACTAGACCTAGGCTTTTACCTTCATCGAAGGGGACGAACTAGTATAAACTCCCTGTGTCCTTGTCTGCTTTAACCCCTTTATGCTAACCCGTAGCGATGGCCTCACGACTAAGTCCTTTTGCTAGGACATCTACCGTGACAAAACCACGATAGTTGGCGCCCACCGTGGGGCCGTCGCACGATGGTTTCGAGTTCTTGAAGGGAACCTTTGAAGGACTCAAGGTCTACGCAGTGGGCCGGATGACTAAGAGTCGTCGCGGCAAGATCTACATCGACGATGCAGGTTGGGGCCCCGAGGCCGATTCAATCGAATACGAGTACCGGGTCCGCTTTGGTGGCATCCACGTCTTCATAGGCAAGATCGGCGAACCGGGCCCTGAGTCGGACATCTTCCCCAACATCACCGAGCCAGCTCAGCGTGCGAGATCTTCCCGGATTCAGACCGCCGTGAATCATGTCTTTGTCAGAGCGGTTCATGGAGTGCAAGCTGAATATGGATCGGACTCTGGCGGTGAGACCGTTGTCTATTCCAGCGACGAATCATCCTCTGGAGAGACAGAATCTTTGTACCTATTGCAGGATGGCCGGTCTGGGGGCTGTTCCGATAGTGATAGTATTCCGGACCCCCTTGATCCACCAAACCGGGCCGCCGTCTTCATGGCCGGATCACAACCTGTGCAGCAGTCGTCAACTACAGCAGCGTTAACATCGAACACGGCGGGAGCTAGGGCTGGAGGCCCAAGTCGGTCGCCGACCGAAACTTTGTCCACCTTGGTCGATATTTTGACAGCACTATTAACAACAGAGGTAGCACAGGCCGATAAGGAACAAGATGATGCGGAAGTTTCTCAGGTGAAAGGCCAGATAGACCAAGACAAATTGGACCTAGCTGCTGAGAATACCAGGATGGTTGCGAAGCAGGCCGAGCTGGACGCTCAGGCTTATCGACTCATGTTGGATCAGACCGCTTCACATGAGGTAATGAGGAGAAGGCAACGATCTCGCGTGCCGCCGGTTTACGAAGCAAGGAACCTCTTTAGCACGCTAGGAGCAGGAACCAGTAACCAGCCGGAGGTAAACCGGGGAGGAGCACCGGGCACAGGAGCATCAGTCTAGCCACAAGCCGCAGAGCCAACCCGCCAGTTCGTCCCATCACAGCATATACCTATCCCTCCCGGTCATTACTCCAACCCCTTGGATAATATAGTTGCCGCCGCTTCATGATTGGCTGCCCTTCCCATTGAAGGAACATCCCCCATAGCGGTGGAGGCACGGCGGGCCAGGGAGTTTTTGGAGACGGCTCTAACCCAACAGCAAGCTTATTCTCACAGCCGTGAGAGGATTCACTCCACCCCTCGCCCAAGCCGGAGTTATAGTAGGAACCTGGAGGAGCCGGCTGTGTCAAGCATTGCGCGAAGACGTAACCCGCCGCGGAGGGATAATCCGGTAGGGGGAGACGTGAACGCTCAAGATGTGGTGGATCAGGGCAGGCAGCGTCGGGAGGCCGAGTTAGCAGCACAGTACGAAAACTGACAGCCAACGCCAGTTCGTCCATCTACCACGGCTGAACCGGGAGTCGTGTCCAGCTCCTTGGGGGTACCATGCCTAGTTCCCGCTTTACGCAACGTAAAACTGCCCAAAGACTTCAAAGGTCCGCGCAAGGTGCCCAACTATACTGCGGACTTATCTCCAGAAGCCTGGGTTGAAAGCTACGAGATGGCGATGGAGATGCTTGATGTGGATGACGCGGCATGTGCCAAGTATTTCACCATGATGTTGGAGGGTACAGCGATCACTTGGCTGAAAAGCTTACCACCCAACTCCGTCGGATCATGGGCTGAGCGCCGCCGGTTTATTAATAACTTCAAAGACACATGCAAGCAGCCAATGTCTATCGCCGATTTAGTTGCCTGTGTTCAAGGAGAGCACGAGTCAACGAGCCATTGGGACAACGAGTATCAGAGATCTTACATTCTTCCAACTGCATCAACCCGGGCACCGCAGTTATAACCTTGGAAGGCAATTGCCGGTATGAGCCTCTGAAACTAAAGTTGGGACGACTCAAGCGTAATTGTGATGACATGGGGACGCTCATGGGCGCTTTTATGAAGTATGCAGATTCAGATAGCACCAAGTATCCGGAGTCTGACGATGAGAAATCAAGAAAAGCAAAGAAGAGCGGTAAAGCGCCACAGCCTAGCCCGGCGAATCAAGGATATAACGGTAAGCGTAAAGCGGATAGTAATTCAGATTTTGTGGCTAACACCAATGCTCAGGACAATGGACAGCGCCACAAGGGTAGACCACCCCCGCAAAATGGGAGACCGCCTATCAATCTGGAATGCCAGATGAACATACCTTGCCCAAGGCACGGCACACCGGAAAAACCAGCTACGCACCTCTGGAAGGACTGCTTTATTATGAAGGAAATCATGAACCGGTCCTAGTATGATCATGGACCGTCCGGCGGTTCAGGACCTGGTTTTCACGGGCCGGGTTATCAAGGCGGTGGATCCGGTTCAGGGCTCCAAGGTAACCAGAGTAATCACATCAACCAGAACGGGCACAATCAGCATAACCAGCAGCATGGCCAGGGTGGTTATAACAATCAGGGCAATCAACAGCAACAGCAGTCCGGATATCAGAGTAATCCGAAGCAGTTGAGTAGTGGGCAGTATCACGTCTTCACCACAAGCTTATGTCAACGTGATCAGAAAGTTTACAAGAGGGCAGTACATTATGTTGAACCGGTGGTGCCACGCTACCTACGCTGGTCAGAATAGCCCATTGTGTGGAGTCGAGAGGACCACCCGCCCCGAGTTGATAATCCGGGCCAGCTAGCTCTAGTTGTGGCACCTCAGGTGGGGGGCTATAAGTTTACCAAGGTGCTTATGGACGGAGGTAGCAGCATCAATATTCTATATTAGGAGACTTTTCGACGCATGGGGTTGACAGATAAAAAGTTTCGGCAGTCCAATACAGTTTTTCACGGCATGGTGCCTAGTAAATCGGCGTATCCAGTCGGTAAGATAGATTTGGAGGTCACCTTTGGAGATGAGCATGATTCTAGGTCCGAGACTTTGACCTTTGAAGAGGTAAAGATCAAGAGCCCGTATCACACCCTGTTTGGGCGGCCAGTTTACGCTAAGTTCATGGCGAGGCCTTTTTATATTTATCTACAGCTTAAGATGCCGGGTCACAAGGGAACCATTACGGTCCACGGGAGTCGCAAGATTGCTTTGGAGTGCGAGGAAGGGGATGCAGCTTATGCTGAGGCGGTTTGTGCAACCGAGGAACTGAAATTTTATAAAGATAATGTTGATCCGGCAGACATGTCTCCGTTGAAGAAGCCAACTATGGAGCATGATCCGGCCTTGAAGTTCAAATCAACTGATGAGACCAAGCATGTTGACTTTGTTCCTGGCGATTCATCCAAACAGTTCACCATCAGTGCTAACCTGGATCCAAAATAGGAAAGCGTGCTCATCGAGTTCATCTGTGAGAATCGGGACATTTTTGCATGGAAACCTTCTGACATGCCAGGTGTACCGAGGGAACTCGCTAAGCACACTCTCAATATTGATCCTAAGTTTAAACCAGTTAAACAGTTTCTCCGCCGCTTCAACGAAGAAAGGCGCAAGGCAATTGGTGAAGAGGTGGCTAGGCTCTTGGCGGCAGGCTTTATAATTGAGGTGTTTCATCCAGAATGGTTAGCTAATCCGGTGCTGGTGCTTAAGAAGAATGGTACTTGGCGAATGTGTGTTGATTACACAGATCTGAACAAAGCTTGCCCAACTTACCCCTTTTCCCTCCCTTGTACTGGTCAAATCATTGATGCTAAGGCGGGTTGTGAACGTTTAAGTTTTTTGGATGCTTATTCCGGTTATCATCAGATCAAGATGGCAGTTAAGGACTAGGAGAAAACGGCCTTCGTAACTCCCTTTGGGGCCTTCTGCTACGTATCTATGCCTTTCGGGCTCAAGAGTGCCCAGGCGACTTATCAATGATGTGTGCAGAATTGTCTTCATGGGCAGATTGGGCGGAACATTCATGCTTATGTGGAAGATATTGTGGTAAAATCCAGGAAAGAGGAGACATTGATAATGGACTTAAAGGAAACCTTTGATAATCTCCGGGTCTATAAGATGATGCTTAATCCGGCCAAGTGTGTTTTTGGTGTTCCGGCAGGCAAACTCTTGGGGTTCCTGGTGTCAAACAGAGGAATAGAAGCTAATCCAGAGAAGATCAAGGCAATTACGTCCTTGGCTAAACCGGCATGTATCAATGATGTCCAACGCTTGGCGGGCCGTATTGCAGCGCTCAGCCGGTTTATCAGCCGTCTGGGGGGGAAGGCCATCCCGCTTTACCAGATGATGAAAAAGACAGATCGTTTTATCTGGAGCGATGCTGCCGATGCTGCGATTGAGGATTTGAAGAAGCAATTGGCAGAACCGCTGGTCCTTGCTGCACCAGTTGATAATGAGCCGTTGTTGCTATACGTGGCCGCTAATGCCCGGGCAGTAAGCGTTGCCATCATGGTAGAGCGCAAGGAGATAGGAAAGGAATATCCGGTTCAACGACCAGTTTATTACATCAGCGAGGTGCTCACTAAATCAAAACAGAGATACCCGCATTGGCAAAAATTGGTGTACGAAGTCTTCATGGCAAACCGGAAGCTGAAGCAGTATTTTCAAGGCCATCCAATCACCGTGGTCAGTTCAGCTCCTCTAGGAGATATAATCCAGAACAGAGAGGCGACTGGTCGGGTTACAAAGTGGGCCATTGAACTTATCCCTCACGGATTAAAGTATGTGCCCCGTACTGCAATCAAATCCCAAGCACTGGTGGACTTCATCAATGATTGGACAGAATTGCAAGCACCAGAGGAAAAGCCGGATCACATGTATTGGACTATTCACTTTGATGGATCCAGGAAATTGGAGGGCTCGGGGGCTGGAGTTGTGTTAACTTCCCCACGAGGTGATAAGTTCTGTTGTGTCCTCCGTTTACTGTTCCCTTGTACTAACAATGCAGCTGAGTATGAAGCTCTCCTCCATGGCCTACGAATGGCTAAAGAGATGAATTTAAGCCGGGTTAAATGTTTCGGCGATTCAGACCTGGTGGTTCAACAGGTGTCTAGTAAGTGGGATTCTAAAGATCCACTTATGGCGGCGTATAGACGAGAGGTGGACGCTGTTGCTGGACACTTCAAGGGTTACCAAGTGGATCATGTAGACGGGCGAAAGAATGAAGCGGCCGATGCGTCAAGCCGGCTGGGTTCTCAACGTAAACCGGTTCCACCCAATGTTTTTCTGGACGTATTGCACAGTCCATCAGTGAAATTGCCTTCAGAGGAGGATTCGGCAGTTCCTGATCCAGAGGCTTAATTGGTGGCGGCGCTTCATGTTATTCTGGATTGGACGCTCCCTTACATGGCGTATATGAATTGAGGAGAGTTACCATAGGATGAAGTCTTGGCTAGACAGATAGTCTTGCGTTCCAAATCAATGATTATTGTCAATGGAGAGCTACATCATTGTAGCGTCTCTGGAGCGTTTCAACGTTGTGTATCGCCTGACGAAGGCCGTGACATTCTTCGAGAGATCCATGAAGGAGACTGCGGTCATCACGCCGGTTCAAAATCCTTGGTGGCTAAAGCTTTTCATCATGGGTTGTACTAGTTGACGGCTCATGCCGACGCAGAGGACTTGGTCAAAAAATGTGATGCTTGCCAGAAATTCTCACGGCGTGCTCATATACCGGCTCAGGAGTTGAGGATGATTCCAATTACTTGGTCTTTTGCGACTTGGGGGCTAGATATGGTCGGACATTTTAAGAGATCTCCAGATAAGAAGACCTACCTTTTGGTGGTGGTGGATAAGTTTACCAAATGGGTTGAAGCAGAACCAGTCAGCAAGTGTGATGCGGCAACGGCGGTTCAATTCATCAAAAAGGTGATTTTCCGGTTTGGCTTTCCACACAGCATTATAACTGATAATGGTACCAATCTATCTAAGGGGGCAATGGAGGAGTTCTGTCAATGAGAACACATCCGCCTTGATGTATCATCAGTAGCTCACCCTCAATCCAATGGACAAGCTGAGAGAGCCAATCAAGAGATTTTGAGAGGCATCAAACCCCGGCTTATGGTCCCTTTACAGAGGATGCTGGGTTGTTGGGTGGAGGAATTACCCTCTGTATTATGGAGCATCAACACCACGCCTAGCAGATCTACAGGGTACACGCCTTTCTTCATGGTATATGGAGCTGAAGCGGTCCTCCCTGGTGATATCCGTCATGATTCGACGCGGGTGGCGGCGTACGTCGAAGCTGATAATAAGAAGGAACGACAAGGCGCATTGGATCGGTTGGATGAGGAACGTCACACGGCAGCAGCTCGATCGGCGATTTATCAGCAAGATCTGCGCCGGTACCATAGTCGCCGGGTTAAGTCCAGAACATTTCAAGAAGGAGATCTAGTGCTCTGGCTCATCCAAGACCAGACAGATATGCACAAGCTATCCCCGCCTTGGGAGGGACCCTTTGCGGTCAGCAAGAATCTACATAACGGATCATACTACCTCGTCGACGTTAAAGAATGTAAGGACTCACGTACTGTGGAGGAGGAGACTAGACGGCCGTGGAACATCGCTCTTCTTCGACCTTACTACACTTGAGCCATAGGCTCCGCTTTATGTACATATATTTGCAATGTATATATCATGATTAATATAATAAGATGACGACCCCATTAAAGTGGGGTATCTGTTGCTTTTTCCTAAGTGTTTGTCACATGGGGGCTTCTGTGTGCAAAGGAGTTCCTATGGCCTCTTAAACCGGCGGACACACCAAGACCATCATAAGAGCATAGCTCTGGTTGCTTCGGTAATCCGGCTATCAAAGCCCACATGATGATGAGGGACAAAAGAGAGTATGATGCCTAGCACAACTCAAACATAGGCCCCGACGAGCATAGCTCAAATGCTACCTGGGGGCTCCGGATGCATAGCATCAATGAGTTGACAACCCTTGTAGTAGGCTATCAAGCCATGGCTTGGAAGCCTGGTGTATACACCTAAAACCCCGGATTAGCCTGCCTGCATTAAGTAAGTCACTCCGCCCAGGTAAACTTGGTACGACCCGTCGAACGTATACACAAGTCAATCTTTACAGACCCTGAACTAGGTAACGTTAAATTGACGATCATCGAACGTATACACAAGTCAATCTTTATAGACCCTGAACTTGGTAACATTAATTTGATGATTTGGTTGAGGATTGGGGACCATCTTAATAGGCTTTGTGAAATGGTTAATGTCAGTAGCCTGGCTGCTCATAAAAAGCCTCGAATTTGGAGCCCGGCAGCTCGTAAAAAACCTCGACTAGACGGTCTTATTTGACAAAACATCTCTTTTTGATTTTTTCTAAGTTTTTATCTTCAAGGTCATTGGTGTTTATCCAAGACCATTGCTTCAGGAGTGGATGACTATAGGTTGCCACTACAATACACCAGCGTTTACATAACCTGGTTTGGTTTGATTATAAATCGCCAGTACTGTCTACAGTTAAACCGGAGTTTAGCATAACCCGGTACGGTTCCATCATGAACCGGCAAATGATCAAAGGAGTCATCAATATTTGCAACTTGGATCATTGTCTTTACTACCGATTATTGATTAAGGCCAATGGTGCAAAACTTAATCATAGGTATGATATATGTTTTATATTTTATATACAGTTCAGGTTATAAACCTAGACCATGTATTTGGGCATCATGACCCGTCCGGCGATAAACTGCCAGGACATTTCAAACATTGTCTTATGCAGAAACAGGAGGAATAAACCATCAAAGGCATTATAAGCGAGAGATAACTATGAAATCGCAAGTTGAAGCAATCTCATACAAAGGACAGTATGCGTGAGGACATAAGCAAACATGTTTTCAGCTACCCTATTACAAGGCGTTGGGCAGCCCAAAAGAATATCTGTTTTTATCTAAAGTGACGAGACGTAATATTTAAACCGGCACCGGTTTAGGATTCTGCGTCAGCTCAGCATGAAGGTTATGGATCGGCTCACTCCGGCTCCTTGACGTCCTCCTCTAGCAGCTGGAAGTCGGTGGTTGCCCAATTGATCTTCGTCAACGCTTTGAAAACAGCCTCATCACTTATGAGTTCGGATGGTTCAACGTTAGGGTCATAAGTATGCTTACGGACGGGCGGGATGAGGTCTTCAACATCGTAGACCGGAGCGTTGACCCGCATGTTCTTAGCATTATAACCCGGATGATAGCGAGACAGATCAGCTTCATCAGATAGTTTGCTGGCCAGAGGCCGCATTTCTCTTGTTAAAGCACATAAATCGCTATCTGCGAATGCTGATCCGTCCTCCTTCATGCTGGGGTAGCCATTCATTGCTTCTGCCGGATCAAAGTTAAGCACCCACGCTTCTGCCTGAGTTAAAGCCATCAAGGCACCCGCCCTCGTAGATGATTTCTTCAGCTCGACGAGACATGCAGGCAGAATTGATAACTTGTCTAAAGTGCCCTTGATCATTGTGGGAGCTGGTTTATTGTGCGAAGCAGCGCAGACAATCCATTGAGCACCGGAATACAACTGCTCTATGAGAGTGTATGCGGCCTTCAGTTTCTTCCGCATATCCGTGCCAAGATGAGCAATGCGTTTTCTCGCAGCAAAGAATTTGAGTTAAACTGAAAAAGACAAAAATATCATATTCAGGATTATGTTAAGTATATTTACCAAAGATAGCAATGGTCATGGCATTTATCTACTTCTTTAAACCGGATAGCTCTTCCGTCACCGGATTAAGAGCAGCCTCAGCATCAAGTGCCCTTTTCTCCAAGGTGGCCCTTTCAGCATCCAAATCCGACCGTTCCTTTTCAAAGTCCTTCTTCAACTTTTCTATATTTGCTAAAGCAAGTTTCAGCTCGTCTTTCGCTTTGGAAGTGGCGGTTTCTTGAAACTTCAGCGTATCCTGAAGCTCGACCACTTGGGCACTTTGCCGGTTTAAATTGGTCTGTCAAGAGGAAAGCATATTATACATTGATGAAACATATTCAAAGTCCCAAACATATAACGAGTTATACACTTGGAACTTGGGGGCTAATGTGTGTTTGCAGTTATCAGAGATTTTTTCAGTAAAGTCCCAAGCACATAACAAGTTATGCACTTGGCACTTGGGGGCTAATGCGACATTGTTCAGAACAGAATACAGACTGAAGTCCCGGTTCATCCTAAAGGAGTAAGCCGGCCCTTGGGGAATACACATGTGAAAAACAAACTACTGGATATTTTGAAGTCCCGGTTTATCGTAAAGGACTAAACCGGCCCTTGGGGGATACAATGGAGTAAAGACAAGCTACAAGACGTAAGCAGGAGTAGAGTACAAGTTAAACACATAAAGGTTACCTCATAGTGCTCCTTCATCATATTTACCAAATTGGCTTCGTGATCACGGCTAGTGTACAGCCGGTTCAGATAACCAGAATGGAGTTCTTGAGCACTAGGCTGAGCATATTTAGATAAATCAGTACTCCATTTCCCCTTGTCTTTGCCAGAAAGTTCATCCTTTGCAATATGCTTTGACAACGCGACAGGTTCACTAGGAGTAGTGTAGCCGATTCCTGTGATTTCAACCTCTTCAGTTGAAGCGGCCGTGCGTGTAGCCGGACTAGAAGGAGCAGTACTGGCTTGGACAGGATCGGCTGGTTCAATGTCACCACCCATTGGAGTGCTCACTTGATCAACAAATACTTCATGATCCGTGGGAATAGGATCATCATGCAGAATATCAGCATTGTCTTCAGTAGGTTCAACAAAATCAGGGTCTTTCGCCGGGTCAGGAATTGTGTTATCATTTGCCGGTTTATTCAGCTTAGCCTTTTTGCTAGGCCTGGGCTTACTGCAAAAGTTAAAGATAATGGAAATCAGAAGAGTCAAGACAGAAATTAAACCGGCCAAAGTGGAGAAGCTTACCCAGGAACAGTCTTGAGGGGAGGAATCCGTTGATTCGCTAGACGGCGAATGATGAGTTTCCTGATAATTCAAATCAGAGGGATTAAGAGGTTGTCGAATAAGACCTTCTTTGGGATAAAGACCGTCTGGAGCGTGTAAAACCTCGGAACGATGCCTCCGAGCTGGAGTGTGTGTTAATCCGATGGATTCAATGGCGTGACCACTATGCCGTGTGGTGCGGCAAGCTTCATGTTGTTGTTTCTTCAATATAAAGTTCGGATCCAAGTAAGCGAAAGGATGAGAAAACTATACTTTTCGACTTGCTCGACGAATTTTTGGTGTCGGCAGAGGTTCTGAATCGGAAGAAAGACTAATTACCTCAACATCATCCGCTTTACTGCCTTCAGCGCGTCCCTAGGCACAGTCATTGTTAATAAAATGGAAATCAAGAGAGTCAGGTAGTACCTCGGAGTCCGGTTCATCATCCTCCGGATTGGATTGAGACACGTCAGTGGTTTTCTTCTTGACGGTCTTCTTAATAGCTTTGGTTTTTTGGCGAGGCACCTTCGTCGGTTTATCTTGGGCCTTCCTTTTCCAGAAGGGGTCGTTATCCTGTCAAAGATCATGAAGTCGTTCAGAAGAAGCATTAAAAACAGACGGGGAATAAGGCAAAAATGAGGCAGAGGAAAACTTTACCGATGTCGGTTTGTTGAATTCGCAGAAGGGAGCCAATCCGGTCTTACTACAAGTTTTGATAGGTTCATTCAGCAGTCTTTTGATAGACTCATTGATCTCATTTTCTGATAGCACCGCTTCTGTATGGTGCAGAGGATCTTTGGGGTTCCCAGTATACTCGCGCATTAAACCGGAACACCGGCTTAGCGGGAGAATACTCCAAGAAATCCAGCAACGAATGAAGTCAACCCCTGTCAAGCCATTGGCAGTAAATGCCCTGAGCTTTGAGAGCTGAGGAGAGTAATGTGCTCATTCCTGAGCACTTAGCCATTGCGAAAAGGGGTGGTTCTCTGAAAGACAGTGGGGGCGATTACTCAGCAATGGATTCTCCTCTTCTGGGGAAGTGTCTAGACAGTAGAACCAAGTCTGATTCCACTCTTTTGGATGGCTATGGAGAGTGGCGTGAGGAAAGCTAACGTCCTTTCTTTTCTGAATAGACATCTCGCCGAGCTTAGTGTTTGGACCGTCATGAAATTCTTTGCGACGGTTTAGGTGGAAAAAAATCCCGGAATAACTCAACCGATGGCTCTTCTTGCAGATAAGCTTCACAGAAAACTTGGAAATTGCATATATTGGACACGGAATTGGGCCCAATGCCTTGAGGATGGAGTTGGAAATCAGCTAGCACATAATGGAAAAACTTTGACCCGGGAGGACTAAACCCTCTGGCTAAGTGATCAAGAAAAACAATGACTTCGCCATCCTTGGGTTCTGGAGGACACTCCGATCCAGGAACTGTCTAGTGAAGAACGTTCTTTGGCCCTAAAGCGCCAACCTCGGCCCGTTTCTGCAATTCTACTTCAGTAACCCGGGACTGGACCCAGTTGCAGGAAGTGAATTGTTTGGCTTGCTTTGCCATTGTTAACAGGAAGGCTGAAAAGATAGTAAATGGCCGGTTTATAAATTGTGCAAAGATAAACCGGCAGTGTTCAAAAGTATTTACAAGAGGACAGTTTGAGCAGGGGCCTAATGGTATCTACCGGTTTATAATCTTTTCTAAAATCTAAACCGCCGTTGAGAATACGAAAATTACAGATCTACAGTTATGGGAAAACGGGTTTTATACAAACAGTGGTGAAGCTATGGATCTACAGCATGCTATAAATTCAGAAAAATTTAGTTTATATTCCACAGACGCAGCAAGGGATCTAAGCAGAGGCAATTTAAACCAGTACTATTGGAGGAAATAAATGTGTATTTGCGAAGCGGAGTTATTGGTACGGCTGCGAGACAAGAAGATTAGATCTACACTGATTAATGGAGCCGTGAGGAAGAACTATGAAGAACAGCGCCTACCCGCAAGCTCATATGAAGAAGAAACCCTAAGGAGATCTGTGTGAGGGATAAGGAAAAGACTTACCCGAGTTGACGAGTGCGGAGACGCACCGACGAGTTTCTGAACCAACCAAGTTGAGGCATTGGCCAAGACTCGACGAAGATGCAGAGCTTGACGGTGGAGGCGGAGCTTAGGCACGAGTAGGCGCGAGGAAAAAGACGAGGCAAAGGAGCAAGGGGGGAAAAAAGGAGATGCCCCTCTGCCCTATTTATAAGCCGAAGGATAAAAACGGCAGGCGCGGGAATCGAGGTGCCAAAAAGTGGATATGGGACGATACTGTCGCCTCGATTTTCGGAGCTTTTAATGGGTAAAGCATAAAAACAGTTTCAGGTATTAAATGGGCAGATGATGTCATGACGGATTAAGGTGATTCAGGAGGATGACGTCACGGTGGTTTATAACGCATTTTGAAGCTGCGGGAAGTGAATACTGTACAAGACGTTGAAGATTGACATGAACAGGTTCAAATTAATCTGGGGCCTAATGTCAGGGATATTACTACTAGGTATAAACTGCCAGGAGGGGCCGGTTTATGCCTATCGAGATTACTTCTACTGAAGCCCAACAGAGCATGGAACAAGACGCTTTAGTTCAGGAAGCTTAAAGCCCAGGAGGTGTTAGGGCCCATGATTTGTAAACGCCATACGGCATGTAACTTGTGATGTAAGGTAGAAAGGATAGAGACCGAGCCGGACACGTTTATAAGCCGGCCTCGTGACTTTGTAAACCGGGCCGGGCGTCACCTCATGTCTATAAAGGGACGACCCGACGACGGTTCAAGACAGAGAACAACAACTCGAGACACAGGCAAAGCAGATTCACTCCTTGGTCATCGAAACCCTAGCAATATTACACCAAACTAGACGTAGGCTTTTACCTTCATGAAAGGGACTGAACTAGTATAAACTCCCTGTGTCCTTGTCCGCTTTAACCCCTTTAAGCTAAACTGTAGCGATGGCCTCATGACTAAGTCCTTTTGCTAGGACATCTGCCGTGACAAAACCACGACAGTAACCGTTGTGCGACAAAGTTGAAGCATAAGGTATTTCTTTGATTGTCATCCTTTTTGTGGAGGTTGGGATCGCGCGGTGGTTATCTCCTACCAACACTTCCCCAGGAGCATGCGTGTACTACTTGGTTTGATGACTTGTAAATTTTTGCAATAGGTATGTGAGTTCTTTACGACTAATGTTGAGTCCATGGATTATACGCACTCTCACCCTTCCACCATTGCTAGCCTCTCTAGTACCACGCAACTTTTGTCGGTACCATAAACCCACCATATATCTTCCTCAAAATAGCCACCATACCTACCTATTATGGCATTTCCATAGCCATTCCGAGATATATTGCCATGCAACTTTCCACCATTCCTTTTATTATGACACGTTTCATCATTGTCATATTACCTTGCATGATCATGTAGTTGACATCATACTTGTGGCAAGGCCACCATGCATATTTTTTCATACATGTCACTCTTCATTCATTGCCCATCCCGGTACACCGCCGGAGGCATCCATATAGAGTCATATTTTGTTCTAATATCGAGTTGTGATCTTTGAGGTGTAAATAAATAGAAGTGTGATGATCATCATTATTAGAGCATTGTCCCAAAAAAAGGCCAAATAAAAATAGAGAAAGTCAAAATAAAAAAAAGGAAGGCCAAAAAAAAGAAAAAAGAAAATAAAAAAGGGGACAATGCTACTATATTTTTTCCACACTTGTGCTTCAGAGTAGCACCATGATCTTCATGATAGAGAGTCTCTTGTTTTGTCACTTTCATATACTGGTGGGAATTTTTCATTATAGAACTTGGCTTGTATATTCCAACGATGGTCTTCCTCAAATGTCGTAGGTCTTTGTGAGCAAGCAAGTTGGACGCACACCCACTTAGTTTCTTTTGTTGAGCTTTCATACATTTATAGCTCTAGTGCATCCGTTGCATGGCAATCCCTACTCACTCACATTGCTATCTATTGATGGGCATCTCCATAGCCCATTAATACACCTAGTTGATGTGAGACCATCTTCCTCCTTTTTGTCTTCTCCACAACCACCACTCTATTCCACCTATAGTGCTATATCCATGGCTCACGCTCATGTATTGCGTGAAAGTTGAAAAAGTTTGAGAAAACTAAAGTATGAAACAATTGCTTGGCTGAAACTAGGGTTGTGCATGATTTGAATATTTTGTGTGACGAAGATGGAGCATAGCCAAACTATATGATTTTGTAGGGATGAACTTTCTTTGGCCATGTTATTTTGAGAAGACATAATTGATTTGTTAGTATGATTGAAGTATTATTATTTTTATATCAATATTAAACTTTTGTCTTGAATCTTATGGACTGAGCATTCGTGCCACAATAAAGAAAATTACATTGATAATGATGTTAGGTAGCAATCAACATCAAAAATTCTGTTTTTATCATTTACCTACTCGGGACGAGCAGGAATTGAGCTTGGAGATGCTTGATACGTCTCTAACGTGTCTATAATTTTTGATTGTTCCATGCTATTATATTATCCATCTTGGATGTTTTATATGCATTTATATACTATTTTATATGATTTTTGGGACTAACCTATTAACCTAGAGCCTAGTGCCAGTTTCTGTTTTGCCTTGTTTTTGAGTTTTACAAAAAAGGAATACCAAACGGAGACCAATTGACGTACCAATTTTTGCTGATTTTTTATGGACCAATAGAAGCCCCCGGAGTAAAAGAGTTGTGGCAGTGAGTCCCGGGCCGTCCACGAGGGTGGAGGGCGCGCCGTACCCCCTAGGTGCGGCCCCCTATCTTGTGGACGACTCGGAGGCCCCCCTGACTTGTTCCCGACGCCAAAAATTCGTTTAAATAAAGAAACCCCCGAAAAGAAACCTAGATCAGGAGTTCCGCTGCCGCATGCCTCTATAGCCACCAAAAACCAAACAAGGACCCTTTTCCAGCACCCTATCGGAGGGGGGATCCATCACCGGTGGACATCTTGATCATCTTGGCGCTCTCCATGATGAGGAGGGAGTAGTTCACCCTTGGGGCTGAGGGTATGTACCACTAGCTATGTGTTTGATCTCTCTGTCTCTCATGTTCTTGGTTTGGTATGATCTTATGGTGTTTCTCCCCTCTACTCTCTTGTAATGGATTGAGTTTTCCCTTTGAAGTTATCTTATCGGATTGAGTCTTTAAGGATTTGAGAACACTTTATGTATGTCTTGCATGTAATTATATGTGGGGACAATGGGATATTCGCATGATCTACTTGATGTATGTTTTGGTTATCAACTTGCGGGTTCAGTGACCTTGTGAACTTATGCATAGGGGTTGTCAAACATTTTCGTCTTGACTCTTCGGTAGAAACTTTGGGGCACTCTTTGAAGTTCTTTGTGTTGGTTGAATAGATGAATCTGAGATTGTGTGATGCATATCGTATAATCATGCCCACGGATACTTGAGCTGACAATGGAGTATCTAGGTGACATTAGGGTTTTGGTTGATGTGTGTCTTAAGGTGTTATTCTAGTACGAACTCTAGGATAGATCGAACGGAAAGAATAGCTTCGTGTTATTTTACTACGGACTCTTGAATAGATCAATCAAAAAGAATAACTTTGAGGTGGTTTCGTACCCTACAATAATATTTTTGTTTGTTCTCCGCTATTAGTGACTTTGGAGTGACTCTTTGTTGAATGTTGAGGGATTGTTATATGATCTAATTATGTTATCCTTGTTGAGAGAACTTGCACTAGTGAAAGTATGAACCCTAGGCCTTGATTCTAAGCATTACAATACCGTTTGTGCTCACTTTTATCATTAGTTACCTCGCTGATTTTATATTTTTAGATTACAAAAACATATATCTACCATCCATATTGCACTTGCATCACCATCTCTTCGCCGAACTATTGCACCAATACAATTTACAATTGTATTGGGTGTTTTGGGGAGACAAGAGACTCTTTGTTATTTGGTTGCAGGGTTGCTTGAGAGAGACCATCTTCATCCTACGCCTCCTACGAATTGATAAACCTTAGGTCATCCACTTTAGGGAAATTTGTTACTGTCCTACAAACCTCTGCACTTGGAGGCCCAACAACGTCTACAAGAAGAAGGTTGTGTAGTAGACATCAAGCTCTTTTCTGGCGCCGTTGCCGGGGAGGCTAGGTAAGCGGCACTCACATCCCATCAACGAAGCCCTTTTCTAGTGTCGTTGCTAGGGAGGTGAGTGCTTGAAGGTATTTCTTTAGATCTTCCAATCGAATCTTTTATTTTCTTGTTTTATCATTAGTTTAGTTTATAAAAGAAAACTACATAAAAATGGAATTGATGTTGCCTCATATACTTCATCTTTTCAATATCTTACGTGAAAATGATGGAAATGAAAATTGTGCCCAAGTACTAGAAGAAGAATGCATTAAGATGTTTGGCACTAAATCTTTGAATGATGAGCATGATTGCAATGTTGTTAGTTTGAACTCTTTGAATATCCATAGTACTACTGATGATTCTACTAGTCATGATTAAAATGTCTCTTATAAGCAGTCAACTTTTGTGCAGTGCATAGAGTTTGCAAGTACACACCAAATAGGGAAGATAGATTTTGCAAAAGGCATAAGTATTTAGAAACTAAATGGCTGCAAGAGAGGCTAGATGTTTGTGCTAAAAATATAAAATTTCTTTACCATCCTTGTGAACTTTGCAATGAACGTGATCATTTAAATCTCCAATGCAAATTGTTTGATGATGGTATCGTGTCCAAAAATTGCGATGACTTTATTTCCCTTGCGCATCATAATGAACTTAGTTTGCTTGTGGGTTATGAAGAAATGAAACGTATAACTAAGGTTATTCCAGAATTTGTCCTTGATAAATTTCTTGATTTTGATCTAGAGGAAATTTATATGTATTGTGCGGTGAATTGCATTGAAAATCCTTATATTGCCAATTACATAAAGGCAAGAAAACAAATAGAATATGAAGAGAATATTAATGAAAGGGAAGACATTTCCCAATATCCTCCTATTCTTTCTTATGATGAATCAGGTAACGAAGAGGAGCTTTCTATTCAACCAATATCATTAATAAGGAGCTCCAAAAAGAGGATTAAACCCATACATAATGTGAAGAAGAAAAAGAAAATACGGAGAAGCAAAGGTAAAAAGGTATCCCTCCCAAATGATGTTGCTCCTATTACTCATTGTGATGATAATAACTGCTACACTATTGGTGCTATCCATACTATTAATGATGAGAATGACATGTTTGAGAATTTATTTGTTGCAATTAATGTTTGTCCCAAGCTTGGGGATGCTATGTTTAATGAAGATGATATTTTTAGTCTCCCAAGTTTTGATGAGCAAATTTATTATGATGATACCATGCCTCCTATTTATGATGATTATATTGAAGAAAGTGGGTTTGAAAGAGTGTCAACTTTAGGAAGTAATGATCCCACTATTTTGGAGGATGTTGAATCTTATTGTGATAATTATAAAAGTGGATTTGGAGATGTCATGACTTTATTTAGTAATGATTCCACTATCTTGGAAGAGGTTGCAATTGATTATGATGAGAACAAAGTTGCTACTTATGATGATTACATTTACAAAACTTGTCATGATTATGATTACCCTTTTCCTGAACATTACTCTTTTAATGTGGAAAAAATTTATAGTATTCGAGTTTCTTATGATACTCCCACTATTCCATATGACAAGAATTTTGCTTATGTGGAGAGTATTAAATTTTGTATGCTTGGGGATCATGAAAATAATGCTTTATGTGATGGTTATATTGTTGAATTCAATCATGATGCTACTGAATTTTTTTATTAGGGAGGAATATATGCTTGTAGGAGTTGCAATAATATAAAGTTTCCTCTCTATGTGCTGAAAATCTTGAAGTTATGCTTGTTTTGCTTTCCTATGCTAGTTGATTCTTGATCCCATTAGTTGTTTGCTCACAAAATCACTATGCATAGGAAGTGAGTTAGCCTTAAATGTGCTTGTCATATGCTTCATGATGCCCCCGTTATGTTTCAATTCTTATCTTTTATGTGAGCATCATTGTCATCGTCATGCCTAGCTAAAAGGCATTAAAGAAAAGCGCTTTGTCGGTGTACTAGAGTAGGGGTACCCTAGTATCCCGAACTTGTGCACGGGCAGTCGCAGCATCCCGCGGCAAGGCTTGCCGGGTGACTGCCAAGGTCCTCCGTGGTTCCTTTGGAGCCATTCAAGAACAAAGTATTTAAGCCAAGGAGACAAGGCCCCGGCAAGAGGAGCTTGCCGGGAAGGCCAACCAAGGCATCTCAAGGAACTTGTCGCGACGCGCCACGCATCCCGGCGAGGCCCGGTGAGCGGCAAGCTCCCGGACGCGACAAGACAACGACCGCAGCAAGGCGCTTGCCGCGGCAAGCTACCACTCTGTACCAGCGCTCCAGCACACCCACCAACGTGTCGCTCTGGGACCCTTCCAGGCGTACGTGGCGGGAGGCTGTGCAGCCAGCGGTGCGTGGTGGCAAGCGGTGCTGACAAGATTGCCATCATGGCGAGCGGTGGCGTCCCTGACGGTCCCTTTCGCACTATTTGGGCGACGCAAACGGGCATTCAATGCCTTTGTCCCCTGCCGTCAGAGTTAGGTATGATACACTGTAGCAGGAAGTTGTACCAACCGCAACACCTTTCCATTTTTACCCTTGTCTACGTTGCCACCTGTCGGTGACCCCTTGAGCGTATAAAAGGAGGCCCATGCGCAACATAGAAGGGGGTTCGAACAAAAAGAGGACACTCACGCTCGGTCTCGTTAGCTGCTGGTGCGTACTGTAGCACGTAGCGCTCCCGAGCAAGAACTCAATACAAACCACAAAGCAGGAGTAGGGTTTTACGCATCCGTGCGGCCCGAACCTGGGTAAACTGCTCGTGTGTTTCGCCTTGATCTGCTCTTCATGCGATCTCCGCCCCCGCCGAACTGAAAGGGGTCAGTCCGCTGGTCCCATAGCTGTTTGTGGATCAGTTCCCCCAACATATTTGGTGCGCCAGGTAGGGGCGTCGAGGTTGTGTGAACCTGATCCGGCGTTCACACGAGCTAGATCTTCATCGTCTTCATCGACATGCCGCCGAAGAAGAAGGCTTCGGAGGCGGCGGCTCCGTCTGTGCCGAACCCACCACCACCAGAGCAAACAGCTGGTGGGGTAGGCGCCAGCGGAAGAATGGGCGTCGACGAGGGAGCTCACGGTGCTGCCAGGTCCAAGGACAAGGCTGTGCTGCCCATCGGCGGCGTAGTCGGCTCCCACAACGACCGGGCGCACTCCAAGACCTCGGCATCCGTACATGCACCGCGCCCATCTCAGGAGGCGCGGGACCGGCAGCGTCATGGTACTCACGGTACCATACGTTTGCTGGACCAAGATCGAGCTGGTGGATCTCGGAGTGCTCAAGACCAGCATGCACGCCAACATGCTGGCACGAGCGAGGCACGGTCACCTGGACGGGATACTGCTCCTTCTAACATAGTTAGAAGTCCGAGCATATCCCGCTCCTCACACCGTTCGCCACCGCCACCCACCACTTCAGGAGAAGCTTTGGCGTGAGCTCAACTGCTCCTGGACTACCCTCCAACGTCATACAAGATCGACGAATGGAGGGCCACCATTCAGAGTCTCATCGGCTTCGCCAACGGCGACACTCCACGGCAGCCGAGTACAGCGCAGCCGTGGCAAGTCAGCCAGGCGCGAGCCGGTGGCGACAAGACCGGTGAGGGTGCAACCACCATGCACTCTCCGCCCCGAAGGCCAAGATCTTCCGCTCGTCAGATCCACCTTGACAGCGACTCCACCGCGTCATCAGATCCACGAGCTCGTCGCGATCAGCGCCAAGTCCTTCACGAACGACAGCAAGAAGACGCTCGTACTCGCATCGAGCACCGAAGAGAAGCGCGGCGTCAATCGGACCAGCGCGCTGGGCCCTCTGTCGACATGCATGCACCAGGGGAACCAGGCGACTTGCCGTACGCGGTAGGTTGCCCTGCGTTTACTCGTGAGCTGCGGCAAGTCCAGTGGCCCAGCAAGAAGAATTTCAAGCCAGACGTACCAGAGAAGTACGACGGCAAGTCGCATCCGTCGGAGTTCCTCAGCATCTACACCATCGTGGGTGCAAGCTGCCGGGGGGCGGGACGACAAGATCCTTGCTAACTACTTCCCGCTAGTGCTCAAGCCCAACGTCAGGTCCTGGCTCATGCACTTGCCGGACAACCCCATATCCTCTTGGGCAGACCTATGCCATCAGTTTGTCAGCGCCTTTACAGGCGGCCACAAACCTCATGGCCAAGAGAGTGACCTTCATCTGCTCACCCAGAAGGAAGGACAGCCCCTGCGCAAGTACATTCAGAGATTCAGCCGTGTACATCACAACATCCCAGATGTCCACCCTGCCGCGGTCATCAGCGCGTTCCACCAGAACGTGCGTAACCGCAGGATGCGGGAGGAGATGGCGATGTGCAAGATCTGAGACGTCAGTCAGCTGTATGGCCTGGCCGACAACTATGCACGTGCTGAGGAAGGGAGGAAACTCCCCGGAGAGAATACAAGAGTAGGAGGATCTGATAGCGAGGATGCTGCCCCGGCAAAGAAAAACCAGCGGCGGAACAACAGGAAGAAGAAAGGCAAAGATGTGCTAATCATTGAGCAGTCCGGCAATGAAGGTGGCGCCAAGAAAGCCAAAGCTGGTAGCTCCGACAAGGAGATTGCCGCATGCACCAACTGCCAGGCTTGACCTCCAGAGCTGCAAGAAGGTCGAGCAGCTTGTCGAGCAGGAAAAGGCTGAATACGAGCGACGCGACAAGGAGAAGGCCCAAGGAGGTGCTGGAGGATCCGGCAAGAAGCGCATCGCCCGGGGAGGACGCCGCGGTAAGGCCAAGCAGCGGCAAGGAGACAGACCTCCCCGCGGCCGCGACAAGGATGAAGATGACGATGACGATGAATACATGGATGATGTCGAGACCAGTGAGCAGGAGTTCTAGAAAGCCACAGAGGTCTTATGCATTGACTGCGGTGCTTCTCTGCATAATTCACACCGCCAACTCAAGCAGTGGGTGCGGGAAGTCAATGCGGCAGAACCACCTGTCGAGTCACGCAAGCTTCTGAAATGGTCCAGCACGCCTATCATCTTCGATATTGAGGACCACCCTGATCGCACAACTGCGGTCGGGTGCTTGCCGATGTTGGTTTCACCAACTATCCGCAACCTCAAGGTCACTAAGATGCTAGTTGACGGCGGGGCCGGCTTGAACTTGATCTCCTCCACTATACTCCAGAAACTCCAGATCCCTGACAGCGAGCTTGAAGAGACCTACACTTTCCAAGGAATCAACCCGGGAAGGAGCAAGCCGAAGGGGAAGGTCACGTTGCCAGTGACATTTGGCAGCGAGTTGAACTTCAGGACTGAGAGGGTCACTTTTGACGTTGCCAATTTTCCATTGCCTTACAATGGGATATTTGGCCGTCCAGCACTCGCCAAGTTTATGGCAGCCTCTCACTACGCATATAACATGCTGAAGATGCCATGCCCGATAAGTGTCATCTCTGTCCCTGGCGACAAGAAGGATGCTCTTATCTACGCTGACAAGATCTATCGGGAAGCAACAGCTGCAACAGATCGCAAGTCACCTGCCGTTGAAGCTCCCGGGGGGAAGAAGAAGACCAAGTCCGACAAGAGTTCTGATGCCCGCTCCGGCAAGCGCACCTCTTCGGAGTGCTGCGCTACCGTCGAGGACGCACCATCGAGCTCCACCGGCAAGTGTAAGAAGACAATGGCAGCTCCACCAGAGACCAAGAAGGTGTCCGCCAAGGAGGACGGCACTGGTGGTACCTTCACCATCAATGCCACTCTTGACCCTAAATAGGAAAGCGCGCTCATCGCTTTCCTGCGGGCGAAAATCGACGTGTTTGCGTGGCAACCGTCTGACATCCCCGGTGTTCCCAGGAAAGTAATTGAGCACCATCTTGCCGTCTGTCCTCATGCGCGGCCCGTCAAGCAGAAGGTCAGGAAACAAGCAGTGGAGCGCCAAGAATTCATCGCAGAAGAGATCAGGAAGTAGGAAGCAGCAGGCCTTGTCAGAGGAGTGCTCCATCCTATGTGGCTGGCCAATCCTGTAGTCGTGCGCAAGGAAAACGGGAAATGTAGGCTTTGTATCGACTTTACCGATGTCAATAAAGCTTGTCCAAAAGACCCATTTCCCTTGCCGCGCATTGACTAGATTGTTGACTCCACGGCCGGATGTGACTTGCTTTCATTTCTTGACGCATACTCAGGATACCATCAGATCTTCATGGCAGAAGAGGATGAGGAGAAGACCGCATTCATCACTCCATGTGGCACGTACTGTTTCATACGGATGCCTTTCGGTTTAAAGAATGCTGGTTCAACATTTGCAAGGGTAGTCCATGTCGCTTTTGAGCCACAAATACACAAAAATGTGGAAGCCTACATGGATGACATAGTGGTCAAGAGCAAGGACAAGGCAACTCTGATTCAAGATTTAGACGAGACCTTTGCAAATCTGCGCAAGATCAGCCTCAAGCTCAACCCCGAGAAGTGTGTGTTTGGAGTCCCTTCCGGCAAGCTTCTCGGGTTCTTCGTGTCTCAGCGGGGAATTGAAGCCAATCGTGACAAGATCAAGGCCATTGAGCAGATCGAAGCACCAAAGCGCGTCAAGGATGTACGATGACTTGCCGGTTGCGTGGCTGCTCTCAGCAGGTTTATCTCTAAGTCTGCTGAGCGCGCCCTGCCATTTTTCAAAATATTGTAAAAGGCAGGTCCAATGAAATGGACTTCGGAAGCGGAGGCTGCGCTGCAAGACTTGAAGAGATACTTGTCCTCCACTCCAACACTTGTCGCACCTAAGCCACAAGAGAAGTTGCTGCTGTATATAGCGGCAACCAATCAAGTGGTTAGTGCTGCGTTAGTAGCAGAGAGGGAGGTAGATGATGAGCCAGCAACCACGGCAAGCGCATCCAGCGACAAGCAGGGGGCTTCCCCGACAACCTCTGGTCCCGACAAAGATGAATCCGCGCAGGCGCACGAGGAGATACAGAAGAGAATGGTTCAGCGCCTAGTTTACTTTGTCAGTTCCCTTCTGCAGGGGGCTAGGTCAAGGTACTCTGGTGTGTAGAAATTGCTTTTTGGCCTTCTCATGGCCTCGAGAAAGCTGCGCCATTACTTCCAAGCACATGAGATCACAGTTGTCACTCGTTTTCCGCTGAAGAGGATACTGCAGAATCCAGAAGCAACAGGCAGGATTGTTGAGTTGGCACTGGAACTGTCAAGCTTTGGCCTCAAGTTTGAGAGAACTTCAACTATCCAAAGCAAAGCATTGGCATAATTCATAGCAGAGTGGACGCCAACACCAGATGAAGAAATTCCAGAAACGAGCATCCCCGTCAAGGAAGCAAGCAAAGAGTGGCTGATGTACTTTGATGGTGCCTTCTCGCTGCAAGGCGCCGGTGCTGGCGTGCTGCTTGTCGCACCCACCGGAGGGCACCTCAAGTACGTAGTCCAGATGCACTTTCCCAGGGAGCAAGCAACAAACAATACCGCAGAGTATGAAGGTTTGCTTGCCAGTCTCAGGATCACGGCAGACCTTGGGATCAAGAAGCTCATTGTCAGGGGTGACTCGCAGCTTGTCGTCCGCCAAGTGAACAAGAGTTATCAGAGTCCGTTGATGGAAGCCTACGTTGATGAAGTGAGAAAGCTAGAAGAGCACTTTGACGGCCTACAGATGGAGCATGTTCCAAGAGCTCAGAACGACATTGCCGATGGCCTGTCGAAGTGCGCCGCACTTAAGTTACCTGTGGAACCAGGGATCTTTGTCCTCAAGCTGACTCAACCGTCTGTAACGCCATCAACTGGACAGAGCAAGAAGAGGAAGTTGATTTCTTGTGACTACTTTCCGGCAGAGCTTCCCGAAGCCGCCACCAAGAAGGTCCCCAAGATCAACACCAAGAGTGCTGAGGAGCAGTCTGCTCCGGTAAGCCCTAGGGTTTGTTCCATTGAAGCAGAGGCTCCCGACAAGTTTTGCTCCGGCAAGCTTGCCGGGGAACGTCAAGCTCCGGTTGAGCCGCAGGTTCTCGCCGTAAAAGCGGATGTTCCCGCAGCAGCAGATGTGCCTTTAGTCCTTGTTGTCGATCCACAAGCTCCAGCATGGGCACAGCTGATTGTCCATTTCCTTCAGACAGGAGAACTTCCCGAAGAGCAAGAAGAAGCGGAAAGAGTAGCCCGGCAGTCAAGTATGTACCAGTTTGTCGACAACACACTGTACAGAAGAAGACTTAACTGTGTGAAATTGAAGTGTATTCACCGGGAAGGCGGACAAAAGCTGTTGGCAGAGATACATGGAGGCATATGTGGTCACCACATTGGCGCAAGAGCACTTGCCGGCAAAGCATTCAGGCAAGGTTTCTTTTGGCCGACAGCCCTCCAGGATGCAACTGCACAAGTAACCAAGTGTGAAGCGTGCCAGTTCCATTCCAAGCAGATACACCAGCCAGCTCAAGCTCTCCAGACGATCCCTTTATCCTGGCCATTTTCTGTCTGGGGGCTCGACATCCTCGGCCCCTTCCCCCGAGCAGTCGGGGGCTTTGAGTACTTGTATGTTGCAATCGACAAGTTCACAAAGTGGCCGGAAGTGGAAGAAGTGAGGAAGGTGACAGCACAGTCAGCAGTCAAGTTCTTCAGGTTGATTGTTTGCCGCTTCGGGATCCCTAACAGGATCATCACCGACAACGGTACGCAATTTACGAGCCGCACCTTCATGTAGTATGTCCAAGATCTTGGCACCAAGGTCTGCTTCGCTTCTGTTGCTCACCCGAGAAGCAACGGTCAACGAAGAGGGCAAATGCTGAAGTGCTGCGCGGGCTCAAGACCAGGACTTTCGACAGGCTGCGCAAGTGCGGAAGAAACTGGATTGAGGAGCTGCCGGTGGTTCTTTGATCGATCAGGACGACGCCAAATCGAGCCACTGGCCAGACACCTTTCGCTCTAGTCTATGGAGCAGAGGCAGTTCCCCCCACGGAACTCGTATACGGGTCACCTCGAGTGCTCGCTTATGATGAGCTTGAGCAAGAGCAGCTGCGACAAGATGACGCACTGCTCCTTGAGGAAGACCATCTTCAGGCTGCTGTACGAGCTGCTCGCTACCTGCAAGCTTTGCGCCGCTACCATAGCCGCAAAGTTAACACCAGAAGTCTCGAGGAAGGCGACCTTGTTCTTCGGCGCGTTCATTCCACCAAGAATTCCAACAAGTTGACGCCGAAGTGGGAAGGCCCTTACCGGGTGAAACGAGTCACTAGGCATGGCGCTGTCCGCCTTGAGACCGAAGATGGCCTTCCGGTGAGCAACTCCTGGAACATTGAGCATCTTCGTAAGTTTTACCCGTAAGGCGCGGTTGCCGGAACCTGTTCCAGCAACCACCTTTTGTACAAGTCTTGCCGCTGTTGCATGTAATCCTTTGTACAAAGCCGGGCGCAGACCCCGTGCATAGATAAAGCTCATGTGCTCCACACATCTTGTCAATTTCATGCTTTATATTTTTTGCATGTGTTATCTGACACTTTGTGCAGCACCTACCCCCAGTAAGCAATAATGAGCCGTAAGGCTCCATATCTTTATTTTCTCTTCTTTCTTTTTCTCAAGGAAAGGAAGGTTCCCTCGCCCACAAGTTTGCCGGGGGG
>LR738711.1:542846677-542870648 GCA_902687465.1 Secale cereale
GGGGGGGGGGAAGAGAAGATAACGGTGTGGACCAGGCGTCGTTCAAGAAAGTTTCGCCTTACCGGGAAGCAAACAACAGAAAAGCTATGTTGCCAAAGTTTGAGCAACCAGATTTTTTAAATTTTGAAGTTATCTTCCTTGAACGACCGTGCTTTGTATGGAAAACCTGTGCGCAGAGGAACCAACTCGTAGCAAGTTGCACCCTTACTTTGTTTCGAGTCCGCTCAACAACTTAAGTGAGCTGCGACTAGTTGTGACAAGGTTTCTTGTCGGTAACGGCACCGCCAGCAGACTGCTGACGTCCCGCACTCAGCGCTCGCGGCTAAGGTGCCTGCGCCGACAAGTTCCCTAAAAGTGCAGGGCAAAAAAATACAAAGGAAGGAATCAAGTAAAGGAAATAACATTGCAATCATTACCCAAAATAGAGTTATATTACAAGGTAGCTTGTCGCAGCTCTAACAGATTGTTCTCATAACATGACCAGCAGCGACAAGAAAAGAAGAAAACGGGCGGCCTAGTCTACACGATCGCCCTCAATCCTCTTGATCCCGCTCACCTTGTCCACAATGGGTGCGACAAGGGCCTTGAGCGCCTCCAGATCAGCATCTGGCGGCAGGGTCTTCAGGACGTTGGTGAGGTTGTGGCCCGGGTTGCGGAAGGCCACCTTCACCAACACCTTTTGAAGAGCTCCCGCGCAGATTTTGCGCGACTCGTCGGCCAGCTGCTTTGGAATCTTCTCTCGGAGTCGCTGGAGGGCCATCGCCATGCCTTTGAAGAACAAGGTGAGCTTGGCGCTGGGTTGGAGGTTCTCATCGGAGGGATACCCGAGATCCTCCATCCCCAGCTGTGCCAGCTCCCTGTCAATGTCTGTGGCGGCATTCACGAGACCCTCCGTCCAGTGATCCACATTCTCTCTAAAAGTGTTCTGGGCGGCGGCAGCACTCGCCAGCAGCGCCTTATCGGCCTTGATCTCCTCCTTCAAGGCCACCTCCTGCTCCCTGGCGCCGTCCAGCGTCTTGGTCAAAGTAGTCAGCTTGAACTCAAGATCCGCGTTGGAGTCCTTGGCAGCGCTAAGCTCCTTGCCCTTCTCGGCGAGACGAACCTGCAGCTCGCCACAGCTGTAGGCGTCCTTCTCCCGCTCATGCTTGAGCGCGGCAAGCTCTTCACCGCTCGCCTTGAGATCGGCCTCCAGCTGCGCCACCTTCATCTCTAGCTCCTTCTTGGCGGCCTCGGCAGCTGCTGCAGCATCCTCTGCTTGCTTGAGAGCTCCGCCGAATGTTTGCTCGCGCGCAGCAAGCTCCTCCTCGTGGCTGTCAAGGTTGACCTTCCGCTGCGCAAGCTCGCCCTCCTGCGCAGACAGCTTCTTAGCGGCAAGCCGTTGTTGCTCTTCGACCTCAGCCTTCTCAAGGAGGAAGGCCTTCTGCTCCTCGGCGAGTTGCGCCTGCTCCTCTGCAAGGGACCGGAGAGCTTCCTGGTTAAGGCCCCGGAGCTCCTCCGCGCGCTTCTCGATGTCCACTCCCGCCTTCGCGACAAGCGCCTCTCGGGATTCCAGCTTGGCTTGCCGGGCACGGTAGAGCGACACCAGCTTCCGTAGCGCCGCTCCTCCTCAGGCTCGCCGCTGCTGCTGCTCGGTGCATCAACCAGCGTCAGCCCAACGGAGGCGAGCACCTCTCCATCATATCTTTCTCCTTCGACCGGCGCCCTGGAGCTTGACGCCCAGGGGAGGTTTATGAAGACGCCATCGCCGGCCTTCAAGTAGACGCCCGGCTGGGGCTCTTCGGAGCCTGGCGCTGCGGTAGCATCGGAGGGTTCGGCGGTCGGCGTAGCGCCTGGCGCTCCTGCGGCCTAAGGGCCGTCAGTGCGATCGGCAGACCCCCCGCCAGCTTCTGCGGCGGCAGCTTTGGCGGCCTCTGCGCCGGCGGGATCATCACCGCCGGCTGCTTCTTCGGCGGCAGCGGCGTCGTCGGCAGCAACCTCGGTTTCCATCGGCTCCGCAGCATATGGGTCTGACGGCCGGAAAAGGGAGAAAAGTCAAGCAAATATCCAAAAAGAAGATCAAAAGAAGAAGAACCCAAGGGAAGTGTTGAAGCGAGAGGATTACCTGTACCGGGTTCTGCAGTCGTAGTCTCCGCCGCCGTGGGGCCGCTGGTGCTCTCCCTTGCCGGAGAACTCTCCCTTGGCGGCGTAGTCCAAGCAGATTGCACGTCGGGGGCGGCCTCCGGGCGCTCCTGGTGGGGCTGCTCTGCTCCTACACAAACCAACAATCAGATGTCAGCAAAGAAAGGGCATCCATGCGCGCCTAACAGCGGAAAGCGAACCATATACTTACGCTGGGGGCTGCGCTGGGGGCTGCTCTGGAGAATAGTTGCCGGGTCCGGCAAGGTGGTCTCGGGCGCACCCTCTTCTGTCGCGGTGGGTTCGTCCTCGATGATAATCACCGGGACCTTGGCTCTCTTCGCCGCTCTCTGGGCCAGAGTCCTAAAAAGGAATAAGTTCAGAGTAAAGCAAATGAGATACAAGACAAAACAACAAGAATTGAAGAAGTACAAGTACAACAAGGAATCTTACTCTTCTTCTTCCTCGTCGGAGCTGAGCGCGGAGAAGTCGAAGCCCGACTCACCTCCGGCGCGAGGAGGCGGAGGAGTAGGTTCCCTTGGCCGCTTGGCGGGAGCAGTGGCGGTGGTCCGAGACGACCCCGCTCCGGCTGCCGCCGCGGCGTGAGAAGCGGCAGGAGCAGAAGCGGTGATCCGGGAGGACCCCGCTCCAGTTGCCGCAGCAGCGTGAGGTGCTCCCGCGGCAACAGTGCTTGCCGTGGTGGAGCGTGTCGCGCGGCGCAGCGACTGTTGACTCGTCTGCCGCTCCGCTACGTCCCCGGCCTTGTGGAGACGCCTTCTTGGTGGAGCTAGGGGCTCTGCTTGCGGCGAGCTGTCTGAAGATGAGGAGGAAGAGGAGTTGATCTCCAACGAGCCGCTCGTATCCTCGGCGGGCTCGCTCGACTCGACGTCATGCCCGGCAAGCTCTTCCTCGCCGGCAAGCTCCTCCCGCTCGGCACGGCTTGCCGCCTCTGCTGCCTCTGCCTCCTCCACGGTGAATCCAAACTCGCCCGCGGCTACGGCTGCCGCCGCCTCTTCCAGCCTAGTGGCGATGCGTTTCATCTCTGCATCGGTGGTGGTGCGAGTGAGGCTCTTCTGTTCGTCGGAGCGGACCGGCTTTTCTACCAAGCCGTCAAAGAACTCCTGCACGACGACGTCTTCAGGCTCTTGCCAAGTTGGGACAAATCCATGCGAGTCGCACAGCGGCATCATTGCGCGGATGCGGTCGAGCGAGGAGTTGTTGCACAGCGGAACGACACCCTTCGGCAACCTGAACACTTCGGGATGTTGAGGGTCGTACTTGAACAGCTCCTGGAGCATCGCGTTGAGCTCCAGAATAGTGAAGTTGAAGTTGAGGCCCGGACGCAGCCTCATGATGTCCGCCGCATTCTTGAACACCCAGGCGGGTCTCCTGCTCTCCTGCAGGGGGGCGATGCGGCGGCGAAGAAAATCTGCGCCAACCGCACCTACAGTGAGCCCGACAAGTCTAAGGCATTGGATCCGGGTGACGGCAATCTTCAGCCTATCGTCTTCTGGGGCCACGTTGCTCCAATCACTGCCGCGCACTACTGGGGTTTGGCGCTGGGCGGTAAACGGCTGCGGGTTCTCCTCGACAATCCAGCACCAGTCTGCTCTCCATTCCTCCCACTTGCCGCGGAACTCTCCCTCCAGATAAGCTTCTTTCTTGCCGCCTTTCAAGATCCAGGCGATTCCGCCGGACAAAGGCTCTCCTCTCTCAACTTGAGGCATAAAGAAGTGGCGAAAAAGGGCTACATTTGGATAGACTCTGACAAAGTTTTCGCAGAGATGTGCGAAAACTGCCATGGTCAGAACAACATTGAGGGTGAAGTCAAGGAGGCGGAACCCGTAGGTGTTCATAATATCGCAGAAAAACTCAGAGAAAGGCGGGTAGAGCCCGCAGTAGAAGAACAAGGCGAAGAAGATATATCCATTCGGAGCCATTTCCGAAGCGACGGCTGGAAGTACCTTCATGCGCGGATGCGCCCGCGTCTCCGTCGACCAGAAGAGGTAGTAATACTCCCTCAGCTCCCTCGCGCGCGAGCTTGGGGGGGGGGGAGATTGCCCACTCCTTTCGCAGCACCGCGACCCGCTGCGCCTCGGTCGACTTCACAACCTTCCCCTTGTTGGCTTTCGGAGCGATGGCGGAAGTGCTGGGAGAGGCCGACGGCGTTGGTGGTGCTGGTGGCGATGGGGGGCAGGGCACTGCTCTCTTCAGCTTTGGGAAGAAGGAGGAGCGGCGGAGGCTTCCGAGATTGGAATATCAACTGGCGAATGGGCGAACTGCCCCTGTTTCCCCTGCTTATAAGGAGGGAGGGGCGGACATTCCGCCTTTCCAAATAAAGAAACCACCCACGATCTCTCCCACGACGCCGCATTCAACGCGTGCCATTCGGGGAGGGCGCGGTGGATACAGAGAGAGATCCGGCGTAACCCAGGCCGCGCGTGCCCGTGCCCTGTCTTGGGCCTGGCCCAACAGCGCTCGGCACCGTGTATGGCCCAGGCCCAGGGGCTCCTGTCGGTGTACTAGAGTAGGGGTACCCTAGTATCCCGAACTTGTGCACGGGCAGTCGCAGCATCCCGCGGCAAGGCTTGCCGGGTGACCGCCAAGGTCCTCCGTGGTTCCTTTGGAGCCATTCAAGAACAAAGTATTTAAGCCAAGGAGACAAGACCCCAGCAAGAGGAGCTTGCCGGGAAGGCCAACCAAGGCATCTCAAGGAACTTGCCGCGACGCGCCACGCGTCCCGGCAAGGCCCGGTGAGCGGCAAGCTCCCGCACGCGACAAGACAACAACCGCGGCAAGGCGCTTGCCGCGGCAAGCTACCACTCTATACCCGCGCTCCAGCACACCCACCAACGTGTCGCTCTAGGACCCTTCCAGGCGTACGTGGCGGGAGGCTGTGCAGCCAGCGGTGCGCGGTGGCAAGCGGTGCTGACAAGATTGCATTCGTGGCGAGCGGTGGCGTCCCTGACGGTCCCTTTTGCACTATTTGGGCGACGCAGATGGGCATTCAATGCCTTTGTCCCCTACCGTCAGAGTTAGGTATGATACACTGTAGCAGGTAGTTGTACCAACCGCAACACCTTTCCATTTTTACCCTTGTCTACGTTGCCACCTGTCGGTGACCCCTTGAGCGTATAAAAGGAGGCCCATGCGCAACGTAGAAGGGGGTTCGAACAAAAAGAGGACACTCACGCTCGGCCTCGTTAGCTGTTGGTGCGTACTGTAGCACTCAGCGCTCCCGAGCAAGAACTCAATACAAACCACAAAGCAGGAGTAGGATTTTACGCATCCGTGCGGCCCGAACCTGGGTAAACTGCTCGTGTGTTTCGCCTCGATCTGCTCTGCGTGCGATCTCCGCCCACGCCGAACCGAAAGGGGTCGGTCTGCCGGTCCCATAGGTGTTCGTGGATCAGTTTCCCCGACACGCTTGTTGGGAGACAACCCAATATTTACCCCTACTATTTTTGTGTGTTCACATGATTTAGCTACTGTAGTGATCATGTTTTGCGCTCACGAGATTAGCTGCCATTTTTTACTGGAGAGTGTTTTTAAGTTGATTTTTTACGCAGATGATTAATAGACAAATTCCTCAAGTCCACCAATTTATTTCAGAATTTTTAGAATTACATAAGTATTCGAAAGTTACATATTACTATAGACTATTCTGTTTTTGACAGATTCTGTTTTCTGTGTGTTGTTTACCTATTTTGATGAATCTATGAGTAGTATCGGAGGGTATGAACCATAGAGAGTTGGAATACAGTAGATATTACACCAATATGAATTTACAATGAGTTCACAACAGTACCAAAACATGTGATTTATTTTCTTATACTAATAGAGCTTACAAGTTTTCTGTTGAGTTTTGTATTGTAAAGTTTTCATGTTTTGGGTTAAGATTTGATGGACTATGGAATAAAGACTAGAAAGATCCTAAGCTTGGGGATGCCCAAGACACCCCAAGGTAAAATTCAAGGACAACGAAAAGCCTAAGCTTGGGGATGCCCCCGGAAGGCATCCCCTCTTTCATCTTCGTCCATCGGTAACTTTACTTGAGACTATATTTTTATTCACCACATTATATGTGCTTTGCTTGGAGCATCTTGTATGATTTGAGTCTTTTCTTTTTAGTTTACAAAAATCATCCTTGTTGTACACACCTTTTGAGAGAGACACACATGAATCGGAATTTATTAGAATACTCTATGTGCTTCACTTATATCTTTTGAGCTAGATAATTTTGCTCTAGTGCTTCACTTATATCCTTTTAGAGCACGGTGGTGGTTTTGTTTGATAGGAATTATTGATATCTCATGCTTCACTTATATTATTTTTAGAGTCCTTTAGAACATCATGGTAATTTGCTTTGGCTATAAAATTAGTCCTAATATTAGGCATCCAAGATGGGTATAATAAAAACTTTCATATACAATGCATTGAATACTATGAGAAGTTTGATACTTGATGATAGTTTTGAGATATGAGGAAGGTGATATTATATTCATGCTATTAGAGTAGTTGTGTATTTGAGAAATACTTGTGATCAGGTTTGAAAGTCCCGTAGCATGCACGTATGGTAACCGTTGTGTGACAAATTTGAAGCACGAGGTATTTCTTTGATTGTCATCCTTTGTGTGGAGGTCGGGATCGCGCGATGGTTAACTCCTACCAACCCTTCCCCTTGGAGCATGTGTGTAGTACTTTTTTTTGATGACTTGTTGATTTTTGGAATAGGTATGTGAGTTCTTTACGGCTAATGTTGAGTCCATGGATTATACGCACTCTCACCCTTCCACCATTGCTAGCCTCTCTAGTATCGTGCAACTTTCGCCGTTACCATAAACCCACCATATATCTTCATCAAAACAGCCACCATACCTACCTATTATGGCGTTTCCATAGCCATTCAAAGATATATTGCCATGTAACTTTCCACCGTTCCGTTTATTATGACACGTTTCATCATTGTCATATTGCCTTGCATGATCATGTAGTTGACATCGTATTTGTGGCAAGGCCACCATGCATAATTTTTCATACATGTCACTCTTGATACATTTCCCATCCTGGCACACCATCGGAGGCATCCATATAGAGTCATATTTTGTTCTAGTATCGAGTTGTGATATTTGAGTTGTAAATAAATAGAAGTATGATGATCATCATTATTAGAGCATTGTCCTGAAAAAAAAGGCCAAATAAAAAAACGTCAAATAAAAAAGTCTAAATAAAAAAAGAAGGCCCAAAAAAGAGAAAAAAATAAAAAAGGGGACAATGATACTATCTTTTTCCACACTTGTGCTTCAAAGTAGCACCATGATCTTCATGATGGAGAGTCTCTTGTTTTGTCACTTTCATATACTAGTGGGAATTTTTCATTGTAGAACTTGGCTTGTATATTCTAACGATGGGCTTCCTCAATTGCCCTAGGTCTTCTTGAGCAAGCAAGTTGGACGCACACCCACTTAGTTTCTTTTGTTGAGCTTGCATACATTTATAGCTCTAGTGCATCTGTTGCATGGCAATCCCTACTCACTCACATTGCTATCTATTGATGGGCATCTCCATAGCCCATTAATACGCCTAGTTGATGTGAGACCATGTTCCTCTTTTTTGTCTTCTCCACAACCACCGCTCTATTCCACCTATAGTGCTATATCCATGGCTCATGCTCATGTATTGCGTGAAAGTTGAAGAGTTTGAGAAAACTAAAGTATGAAACAATTTCTTGGCTGAAACCGGGGTTGTGCATGATTTGAATATTTTGTGTGACGAAGATGGAGCATAGCCGAACTATATGATTTTGTAGGGATGAACTTTCTTTGGCCATGTTATTTTGAGATGACATAATTGCTTTGTTAGTATGCTTGAAGTATTATTATTATTATATCAATATTAAACTTTTGTATTGAATCTTATGGATCTGAGTATTCATGCCACAATAAATAAAATTACATTGATAATTATGTTAGGTAGCATTCCACATCAAAAATTCTGTTTTTATCATTTACCTACTCGAGGACGAGCAGGAATTGAGCTTGGGGATGCTTGATACGTCTACAACGTATCTATAATTTTTTATTGTTCCATTCTATTATATTATCCATCTTGGATGTTTTATATGCATTTATATGCTAGTTTATATGATTTTTGAGACTAACCTATTAACCTAGAGCCTAGTGCCAGTTTTTGTTTTTTCCTTATTTTTGAGTTTTACAGAAAAGGAATACCAAACGGAGTCCAATTGACGTGCCAATTTTTGATGATTTTTTATGGACCAAAAGAAGCCCCCGGAGTAAAAGAGTTGGGCCAGAAGAGTCCCGGGCCGTCGCCGAGGGTGGAGGGCGTGCCCGACCCCCTGGGCGCGCCCCTATCTCGTGGACGACTCCGAGACCCCCCTGACTTGTTCCCGACGCCAAAAATTCCTTTAAATACAGAAACCCCAGAAAAGCAACCTAGATCGGGAGTTCCGCTGCCACAAGCCTCTGTAGCTAGCAAAAACCAATCAGGACCCTGTTCCGACACCCTGCCGGAGGGGGATCCATCACCAGTGGCCATCATCATCATCTCGACGCTCTCCATGACGAGGAGAGAGTAGTCCACCCTCGGGGCCGAGGGTATGTACCGGTAGCTATGTGTTTGATCTCTCTCTCCCTCTCGTGTTCTTGATTTGGCATGATCTTGATGTATTGCGAGCTTTGCAATTATAGTTGGATCTTATGATGTTTCTCCCCCTCCAGTCTCTTGTAATGGATTGAGTTTTCCCTCTGAAGTTATCTTATCGGATTGAGTCTTAAAGGATTTGAGAACACTTGATGTATGTCTTGCATGTGCTTATATATGGAGAAAATGGGATATTCACGTGATCTACTTGATGTATGCTTTGGTGATCAACTTGCGGGTTCAGTGACCTTGGTAACTTATGCATAGGGGTTGTCAAACGTTTTCGTCTTGACTCTCAGGTAGAATCTTTGGGGCACTCTTTGAAGTTCTTTGTGTTGGTTGAATAGATGAATCTGAGATTGTGTGATGCATATCTAATCAAGCCCACGGATACTTGAGGTGACAATGGAGTATCTAGGTGACATTAGGGTTTTGGTTGATGTGCGTCTTAAGGTGTTATTCTAGTATGAACTCTAGGATTGATCAAACTGAAAGAATAGCTATTAGTGACTTTGAGTGACTCTTGAATAGATCGATCAGAAACAATAACTTTGAGGTGGTTTCGTACCCTACAATAATCTCTTTGTTTGTTCTCCGCTATTAGTGACTTTGGAGTGACTCTTTGTTGCATGTTGAGGGATTGTTATATGATCTAATTATGTTATCCTTGTTGAGAGAACTTACACTAGTGAAATATGAACACTAGGCCTTGTTTCTAAGCATTGCAATACGATTTTTGCTCACTTTTAACAATTGTTACCTTGCTGTTTTTATATTTTCAGACTACAAAAACATATATCTACCATCCATATTGCACTTGGATCACCATCTCTTCGCCGAACTAGTGCACCAATACAATTTACCAATGTATTAGGTGTGTTGCGGACACAAGAGACTCTTTGTTATGTGGTTGCAGGTTTGCTTGAGAGAGACCATCTTCATCCTACGCCTCCCACGGATTGATAAACCTTAGGTCATCCACTTGAGGGAAATTTGCTACTGTCGTACAAACCTCTGCACTTGGAGGCCCAACAACGTCTACAATAAGAAGGTTGTGTAGTAGACATCAAGCTCTTTTCTGGCGCCGTTGCCGGGGAGGCTAGTTAAGCGGCACTCACATCCCGTCAACAAAGCTCTTTTCTGGTGCCGTTGCCAGGGAGGTGAGTGCTTGAAGGTATATCTTTAGATCTTGCAATCGAATCTTTTAGTTTCTTGTTTTATCATTAGTTTGGTTTATAAAAGAAAACTACACAAAAAATGGAATTGAGGTTGCCTCATATGCTTCATCTTTTTAATATCCTTCGTGAAAATGATGGAAATGAAGATTGTGCCCAAGTACTAGAAGAAGAATGCATTAAGATGTTTGGCACTAAATCTTTGAATGATGAGCATGATTCCAATGTTGTGAGTATGAACTCTTTGAATATCCATAGTACTAATGATGATTGTACTAGTCATGATGAAAATGTCTCTTATAAGCATGTCAACTTTTGTGGCGTGCATAGAGTTTGCAAGTACACACCAAATAGGGAAGATAGATTTTGCAAGAGGCATAAGTATTTAGAAACTAAATGGTTGCAAGAGATGCTAGATTTTTGTGCTAAGAATTTATAATTTCTTTGCCATCCATGTGAACTTTGCAATGAACGTGATCATTTAAATCTCCAATGCAAATTGTTTGATGATTGTATCGTGTCCAAAAATTGTGATGACTTTATTTCCCTTGCGCATCATAATGAACTTAGTTTGCTTGTGGGTTATGAAGAAATGAAATGTATAACTAAGGTTATTCCAGAATTTGTCCTTGATAAAGTTCTTGATTTTGATCTAGAGGAAATTTATATGTATTGTGCGGTGAATTGCATTGAAAATCCTTATATTGCCATTTACATAAAGACTAGAAAAACAAATAGAATATGAATAGGATACTAATGAAACGAATAGACTTCCCAATATCCTCGTATTCTTTCTGATGATGAATCAGGTAATGAGGAGGAGCCTTCTATTCAACCAATCTCATTAATAGGGAGCTCCAAAAAGAGGATTAAACCCATACATAATGTGAAGAAGAAAAAGAAAAGACAAAGAAGCAAAGGTAAAAAGGTAACCCTCCCAAATGATGTTGCTCCTATTACTCATTGTGATGATGATAAATGCTATACTATTGATGCTGTCCATACTATTAATGATGAGAATGACATGTTTGAGAATTTATTTACTGCAGTTAACGTTCGTCCCAAGCTTGGGGATGCTATGTTTAATGAAGATGATATTTTTAGTCTCCCAAGTTTTGATGAGAAAATTTATTATGATGATAGCACGCCTCCTATTTATGTTGATTATATTGATGAAAGTGGGTTTAAAAGAGTGTCAACTTTAGGAAGTAATGATCCCACTATTTTCGAGGATGTTGAATCTTATTGTGAAAATTATAAAAGTGTATTTGGAGAGGCTCTGACTTTATTTAGTAATGATTCCACTATCTTGGAAGAGGTTGCAATTGATTATGATGAGAACAAAGTTGCTAATTATGATGATTATTGTGATGATACTTATGTTATAAAATGTAGTTATGATTATATTTATAAATCTTGTCGTGATTATGATTACCCTTGTCCCAAACATTACTCTTTTAATGTGGAAACAATTTATAGTATTCGAGTTTCTTATGATACTCCCACTATTCCAAATGAGAAGAATTTTTCTTATGTGGAGAGTAGTAAATTTTCTTTGCTTGGGGATCATGAAAATAATGCTTTATGTGATTGTTATATTGTTGAATTCATTCATTATGCTACTGAAATTTTGTATGACGGAGGAATATATGCTTGTAGGAGTTGCAATATTATCAATTTTCCTCTCTATGTGCTTAAAATCTTGAAGTTATGCTTGTTTTGCTTTCCTATGCTAGTTGATTATTGTTCCCATAAGTTGTTTGCTCACAAAATACCTATGAATAGGAAGTTGGTTAGGCTTAAATGTGCTAGTCACATGCTTCATGATGCTCCCATTATGTTTCAATTCTTATCTTTTATGTGAGCATCATTGTCATCGTCTTGCCTAGCTAAAAGGCATTAAAGAAAAGCACTTGTGAAAGACAACCCAATATTTACCCCTGCTATTTTGGTGTGTTCACATGATTTAGCTACTGTAGTAATCAAGTTCTATAGCTTTTGTTTCAATAAATTGTCAAGTAGAACCTTTGGGAAGACTTGGGTGAAGTCTTTGCGATTTTGCTGTAAAAAACAGAAACTTTTGTGCTCACGAGATTAGCTGCCATTTTTTACTGGAGAGTGATTTTAAGTTGATTCTTTTCGCATATGATTAATACGCAAATTCCTAAAGTCCACCAATTTATTTCAGAATTTTTAGAGTTACAGAAGTATTCGAAAGTTACATATTACTACAAACTGTTCTGTTTTTTATAGATTATGTTTTCTATGTGTTGTTTGCCTATTTTGATGAATCTATGAGTAGTATCGGGGGTATGAACCATAGAGAAGTTGGAATATGGTAGATATTACAACACTATGAATTTAGAATGATTTCACAACAGTACCAAAACTAGTGATTTTTTTTCTTATACTAACGGAGCTTATGAGTTTTCTGTTGAGTTTTGTGTAATGAAGTTTTCCAGTTTTGGGTAAGGATTTGATGGACCATGGAATAAAGAGTGGCAAAAGCCTAAGCTTGGGGATTCCCAAGGCACCCCACGGTAAAATTCAAGGACAACCAAAAGCCTATGCTTGGGGATGCCCCGGGAAGGCATCCCCTCTTTCGTCTTCGTCCATCGGTAACTTTACTTGAGACCATATTTTTATTCACCACATGATATGTGTTTTGCTTGGAGCATCTTGTATGATTTGAGTATTTGATTTTTAGTTTACCACAATCATCCTTGTTGTACACACCTTTTGAGAGAGACACACATGAATCGGAATTTATTACAATACTCTATGTGCTTCACTTATATCTTTTGAGCTAGATAATTTTGCTGTAGTGCTTTACTTATATCCTTTTAGAGCACGGTGGTAGTTTTATTTTATAGAAATTATTGATATCCCATGCTTCACTTATATTATTTTGAGATTCCTTTAGAACAGCATGGTAATTTGCTTTTGCTATTAAATTAGTCCTAATATGATAGGCATCCAAGATGGGTATAATAAAAACTTCCATATAAACTGCATTGAATACTATGAGAAGTTTGATACTTGATGATCGTTTTGAGATATGAGGATGGTGATATTAGAGTCTTGATATTAGATTAGTTGTGAATTTGAGAAATACTTGTGATGAGGTTTGCAAGTCCAGTAGCATGCACGCATGGTAACCGTTGTGTGACAAATTTGAAGCATGAGGTATTTCTTTGATTGTCATCCTTTGTGTGGTGGTCGGGATCGCGCGATGGTCAACTCCTACCAACCCTTCTCCTAGAAGCATGCGTGTAGTACTTTGTTTTGATGACTTGTAGATTTTTGCAATAGGTATGTGAGTTCTTTACGACTAATGTTGAGTCTATGGATTATACACACTCTCACCCTTCCACCATTCCTAGCCTCTCAAGTACCGCGCAACTTTCGCCGATACCATAAACCCACCATATATCTTCATCAAAACAGCCACCATACCTACCTCTTGTGTCCCCAACACACCCAATACAATGGTAAATTGTATAGGTGCACTAGTTCAGCGAAGAGATGGTGATACAAGTGTAATATGATGATAGATATAGGTTTTTGTAATATGAAAATATAAAAACAGAAAGGTAGCAAGTAGGAAACATGAGAAAAAACAATATTTCAAAGCGTGAAAACAAGGCCTAGGGTTCATACTTTCACTAGTGCAAGTTCTCTCAACAATGACAACATAATTATATCATATAAAAATCCCTCAACATGCAACAAAGAGTCACTCCAAAGTCACTAATAGCGGAGAACAAACGAAAAGATTATTGTAGGGTACGAAACCACCTCAAAGTTATTCTTTTTGATCAATCTATTGGGCTATTCCTATAAGTGTCACAAATAACCCTAGAGTTCGTACTAAAATAATACCTTAAGACACACATCAACCAAAACCCTAATGTCACCTAGATACTCCATTGTCACCACAAGTATCCGCGGGTTTGATTATACGATATGCATCACACAATCTCAGATTCATCTATTCAAACCAACACAAAGAACTTAAAAGAGTGCCCAAAGTTTCTACTGGAGAGCCAAGACGAAAACGTGTGCCAACCCCCATGCATAAGTTCACAAGGCCACTGAACCCGCAAGTTGATCACCAAAACATACATCAAGTGGATCACTTGAATATCCCATTGTCACCATAGATAAGCACATGCAAGACATACATCAAGTGTTCTCAAATCCTTAAAGACTCAGTCTGATAAGATAACTTCAAAGGGAAAACTCAATCCATTACAAGAAGGTAGAGGGGGAGAAACATTATAAGATCCAACTATAATAGAAAAGCCCGCAGTACATAAAGATCGGGGCAACTCAAGAACATAAGTGAGAGGGAGATCAAACACATAGCTACTGGTACATACCCTCAGCCCCGAGGGTGAACTACTCCCTCCTCATCATTGAGACCACCGGGATGATGAAGCTGACCATCGGTGATGGTTTCCCCCTTCGGCAGGGTGCAGAAACGAGCTCCAGATTGGTTTTTCGTGGCTACAGAGGCTTGTGGCGGTGGAACTCCCGATCTAGGCTTATTTTCGGGGTTTTCCCTATTTATAAGAATTTTTGGCGTGAGGGACAAGTCAGGGGACCCACGAGGCACCGACAAGGATGGGTGGCGCGCCCTAGGGGGGTGTCTCCACCCTTGTGGTGGCCTTGTGGCTCTTTTGGTCCATCTCCGACACTCCGTGGGCTTCTTTTGGTCCATAAAAAATCACCGTAAATTTTTAGGTCAATTGGACTCAGTTTGATATTCCTTTTTTGTGAAACTCAAAACAAGGAAAAAACAGAAACTGGCACTAGCTCTAGGTTAATAGGTTAGTCCCGAAAATCATATAAAATAGCATGTAAATGCATATAAAACATCCAAGACAGATAATATAATAGCATGGAACAATCAGAAATTATAGATACGTTGGAGACACATCATAGAGTCATTTTATTTTGTTTTGATTTGCATTTTGGTATATAGAATAATGTTTTGCATCTTTTATTTCAACAAAAGTGTCAATGATAGCCTTTACCATGCTTATTTTGCAAGACTATATGTTGTTGTTTGAAAACAAAAAAGTTTTCTATCATTGTCTGAATTCTTCTGGATAGTCAGAACGTGATAAAATCTTGAATTTTTTACAAAGTGAGAATTAATAAGTTCTCTGTAACGTGTTAATTTTTCAAAAAAAAATTGAGGTTGAGAAGTATGAGGAAAATTGCACTCTTTACAAACTGTCCTATTTAGACAGATTGATGTTATGTTTGCATTGTTTGCTTATGTTTGCGTGTTTAATGATTCTATTTGAGGATAGGAGTATTAAATTTGAAGAGGTATTTAGTATGAAATGTTAAATTGCAATTTTAGTGATTTGCTACAGCAGAGAATGATAAGGTTTTGCATTGATTTATACTAACTTATCTCACGAGTTCTTCTTGAGTTTTATATGGATGAAGTTTTTGAGGTTTAGGAAACCATGATATGAGAGGAATTAAGGAGACACAAAATCTCAAGCTTGGGGATTCCCAAGGCATCCCAAGATAATATTTCAAGAAGTCTCAGGCATCTAAGCTTGGGGATGCCCCGGTAGGCATCCCACCTTTCTTCATCAACAATTATCAGTTAGTATCGGTTGAGCCTAAGTTTTTGCTTCTTCACATGATGTGTGATATTCTTGGCCGGAATGTCATTTTATTTTGTTTTTCTTCTTGTTTGACTAAATTACATAGATTGGAAAGTTTTTAAATGAGAGAGAGTCTTCAAATAGCCACCCTTTTACTTAAGTACTCATGTGAACTTCACTTATATATTTTTGGAGTAGTTTGCCATTTACTCTTGTGCTTCACTTAGATTATTTTGAGAGAAATAAAACTTTATGCTCATGTTATTCCCTTAGATTTGTTTGACCTTATCAAAAAGCAACATATGAAACTAGTCCCAAAGTGATATATATTCAAGAAGGTTATAATAAAAACTTTCATGAATATCACTGAACCAAATAAACTTGATTCTTTGTAATAGTTTTGAGATATGATGATAGTGATATGTGAGCCATGTTAATGAGTAATTATGTTTTAGTAAGAATATTGATGTTAAGGTTTGTGACTCCCAATGCAAGCAGAAAGTCAATAGTTATGCAATGAAATTACATCCGACTTATGGTGCATTATTTGGTGTTAGTTATGCTCAATGCTCGCTTACATGATTTTTCGTTTCTTGCTTGGTCACTTCTCAATCTATTTGCTAGCCTCCACTTGTACTAAGTAGAAATACTACTTGTGCATCCAAATCCTAAAACCCAAGTTTTGCCAAATACCTACCTATATGCGGTATTCCCTTGCCGTTCTAAGCAAATTTTTATGTGCCATCTCTAAATTTCAAAACAAACTCATGTTTTGTGTGCCCGTACCTCTCATGAGGCGGTGAGGGGTGGCCGATATTTTTCCATGCTAGATGTGTTATTCTCAATATGAGTGTTTATTCACTTGTCACTGCACGAGAGTACAACAAAGGTATTAGGGATGCCCAATCTCGAAATGAAAAATGAATTTACTTTATGTTGTCAAATAATAATTCCTTGGAAAGTATTGGTATGGAGGGCACCCGTGGATACGGTTAGTCGTCGATTCTGAAAGAATGGCGGAAAAAAGGAATAATATTTAATTTCTGTTTGGGAACCACCTATGATGTATCTAGCATGGAAAGTATTGGAAACTCTAAGTCATTTTCATTGACGGGAAAAGTATGCCTCCCAAAATTATTTTTATCTCTCAATTTAAGCTTTGATCTTTCGCACCTCTACAAATCCCTACTTCCCTTGGAAGGGCCTTTCTATTTACTTTATGCAATTTTATTTTTATTTGAGTCTCCATCTTCTCTTATAAAGCACGAACTAAGGGGTACTATGATCGTACTTGAGCATTGGTTGTAGCTAATATGTAAACGTGTTTCATGAATGGATCAAGGATTAGGCATGATGGGCTAGGGATAACTTGCTTTAGTATTGATATTTTGAAAGGCATGGTTGCTTGTTGGTATGCTTGAGTATTAAAGTCTTTATGTCAAAACTAGACTATTACTTTGAACCATATAAAAGTCCAATTGTCCATGCTATGAAGAAAAGAATATGTGATGAACATGATATGCATCATTCCACATCAAAAATTATGCTGTTATCATTTACCTACTAGAGGACAAGCAGGAATTAAGCTTCCGGATGTTGATACGTCTCCAACGTATCTATAATTTTTGTTTGTTCCATGTTGTTGTATTATCATTCTTGGATGTTTCATAAACATTTTATAGCAACTTTACATCATTTTTTGGGCCCTAACCTATTCACATAGAGCCCAGCACCAGTTGTTGCTTTTTGCTTGTTTTTTACATCGCAAAAAATCATTATCAAACGGAATCCATACGCAGCGAAACTTTTTGGTGATTTTTTCTGTTGGGGAACGTAGCATGCAATTTCAAAAAAAAATCCTATGCTCACACAAAATATATCTAGGAGATGAATAGCAACGAGACGGCAAGGTTGTTTCTACGTACCCCCTTAGACCGAAAGCGAAAGCGTTATGTTAACGCGATTGATGTAGTCGAACGTCTTCACGATCCAACCGATCCAAGTACCGAACGTACGGCACCTCCGTGTTCATGACACGTTCAGCTCGATGACGTCCCTCGAGCTCTTGATCCAGTAGAGGGTCGAGGGAGATTTCCGTCAGCACGACGGCGTGGCGACGGTGTTGGTGATGTGATCCGCATAGGGCTTCACCTAAGCACTACGACGCTATGACCAGAGGAGTAAACTTTGGAGGGGGGCATGGCACATGGCTAAGACACAACTATTGTGTCTTTGGGTGCCCCCTGCCCATGTATATAAAGGAGGGGGAGGAGGTGGCCGACCCAAGGGGGGCGCGCCAAGAGGGGGTAGTCCTACTACGGCTTCGTTCCTAGTAGGATTCGGCCCCCTCCGTCCTTCCAACGGAGAGGGGAAATGGGAAATGAGGGAGAGGGAGAAGGAAAGAGGGGCTACGCCCCCCCACCCCTTGTCCAATTCGGATTGGGCTTGGGGGCATGCGCCACCTCCTGTGGTAGCCTCCCTCTCTCCAATATGGCCCAATAGGCCCATTAACTTTCCCGGGGGGTTTCAGTAACCTCCTTGTACTATGAAAAATCCCTGATCCTTTTCGGAACCATTCCGGTGCCCGTACACAACCTTCCAATATATCAATCTTTACCTCTCGACAATTTTGAGACTCCTCGTCATGTTCGTGATCTCATCCGTAACTCCGAACAAAACTTTTGTCACCAAAAGACATAACTCATAATAAAAATCTTCATCGAACGTTAAATGTGCGGACCCTATGGTTTCGAGAACTATGTCGACATGACCGAGACTCATCTCCGGTCAATAACCAATAGAGGAACCTGGATGCTCATATTGGCTCCTACATATTCTACGAAGATCTTTATCGGTCAAACCACATAACAATATACGTCATTCCCTTTGTCATCGATATGTTACTTACCTGAGCTACGATCGTCGGTATCATCATACCTAGTTCAATCTCGTTACCGACAAGTCTCTTTACTTGTTCTGTAATGCATCATCCCGTAGCTAACTCATTAGTCACATTTCTTGCAAGGCTTATAGTGATGTGCATTACCGAGAGGGCCCATAGATACCTCTCCGATACACTGGGTGACAAATCCTAATCTTGTTCTATGTCAACCCAACAAGCACCTTCAGAGACACCTGTAGAGCATATTTATAATCTCCCAGTTACGTTGTGATGTTTGATAGCAATCAAGGTGTTCCTCCGGTACTCGGGAGCTGCATAATCTCATAGTCAGAGGAACATGTATAAGCCATGAAGAAAGCAATAGCAATAAAACTAAACGATCATAATGCTAAACTAACAGATGGGTCTTGGCCATCACATCCTTCTCTAATGATGTGATCCCGTTCATCAAGTGACAACACATGTCTATGGTCAGGAAACATAGCCATCTTTGATCAACGAGCTAGTCAAGTAGAGGCATACTAGGGACACTGTGTTTTGACTATGTATCCACACATGTGCCAAGTTTCCAGTTAATACAATTCTAGCATGAATAATAAGCATTTATCATGATATAAGGAAATATAAATAACACTTTTTATTTTTGCCTCTAGGGCATATTTCCTTCAGTTTCCCACTTGCACTAGAGTCAACAATCTAGATTACATAGTAATGATTCTAACACCCATGGAGTCTTGGTGCTGATCATGTTTTGCTCATGGAAGATGCTTAGTCAACGGGTGTGCAACATTCAGATACGTATGTATTTTGCAAATCTCTATGTCTCCCTCCTTGACTTGATCACAAATGGAATTGAAGTGTCTCTTGATGTGCTTGGTTCTCTTGTGAAACCTGGATTCCTTCCCCAAGGCAATTGCTCTAGTGTTGTCACAAAAGAGTTTCATTGGACCCAATGCACTAGGTATTACACCTAGATCAGATATGAACTCCTTCATCCAGACTCCTTCATTTTCTACTTCTGAAGCAGCTATGTACTCCGCTTCGCATGTAGATCGCGCCACAACGCTCTACTTGGAACTGCACCAACTGATAGCTCCACCGTTCAATAAAAACACGTATCCGGTCTGTGACTTAGAGTCATCCGGATCAGTGTCAAAACTAGCATCAATGTAACCGTTTACGATGAGCTCTCTATAACCTCCATAAACGAGAAACATATCCTTGGTCCTTTTCAGGTACTTCAGGATGTTCTTGACCACTGTCTAGTGATCCAATCCTTGATTACTTTGGTACCTCCCTGCTAGACACATAGCAAGGCACACATCAGGTCCGGTACATAGCATTGCATACATGATAGAACCTATGGATGAATCATAGGGAATGACTTTCATTTTCTCTTTATCTTCTGAAGTGGTTGGGCATTGAGCATGACTCAACTTCACACCTTGTAACATAGGCAAGAACCCTTTCTTTGACTGATCCATTTTTAACTTCTTCAAAACTTTATCAAGGTATGTGCTTTGTGAAAATCCAATTAAGCATCTTGATCTATCTCTATAGTTCTTGATGCCCAATATATAAGCAGCTTCATCGAGGTCTTTCATTGAAAAATTCTTATTCAAGTATCCTTTTATGCTATCGAGAAATTCTACATCATTTCCAATCAACAATATGTCATCCAGTTATAATATCACAAATGCTACAGAGCTCCCACTCACTTTCTTGTAAATACAGGCTTCTCCAAAAGTCTGTATAGAACCATATGCTTTGATCATCTCATCAAGGCGTATATTCCAACTCCAAGATGCTTGCACCAGTCCATAGATGGATTGCTGGAGCTTGCACGCTTTGTTAGCACCCGACAAAACCTTCTGGTTGCATCATATACAACTCTTCTTTGAGAAATCCATTAAGGAACGCAATTTTGACATTCATTTGCCAGATTTCATAATCATAAAATGTGGCAATTGCTAACATGATTTCGACAGACTTAAGCATCGCTACGGGTGAGAAGGTCTCATCGTAGTCAACTCCTTGAACTTGTCGAAAAACTTTCGCGACAAGTCGAGCTTTGTAGACAGTAGCATTACCATCGACGTCAGTCTTCTTCTTAAAGATCGATTTATTTTCAATGGCTTGCCAATCACCGGGCAAGTCAACCAAAGTCCACAATTTGTTCTCATACATGGATCCCATCTCAGATTTCATGGCCTCAAGCCATTTTGCGGAAACTGGGCTCATCACCGCTTCCTCATAGTTCCTAGGTTCTTCATGGTATAGTAACATGACTTCCAGAACAGGATTAGTGTACCACTCTGGTGCGGAATGTACTCTGGTTGACCTACGAGGTTTCGGTAGTAACTTGATCTGAAGTTTCATGATCATCAATATTAGCTTCCTCGCTAATTGGTGTAGGCATCACGGGAATGATTTTCTGTGATGAGCCATTCTCTAATTCGAGAGATGGTACAATTACCTCATCAAGTTCTACTTTCCTCCCACTCACTTATTTCGAGAGAAACTCCTTCTCTAGAAGGAATCCATTCTTAGCAACAAAATTTTGCCTTCGGATCAATGGTAGAAGGTGTACCCAACAGTTTCGTCAGCTCCAAGTTCAGCACATTTTCAGCTCGATGATGTCCCTCCAACTCTTGATCCACCAAAGTGTTGAGGGAGAGTTTCGTCATCATGACGGTGTGGTGACGGTGATGGTGAAGTGATCCGCGCAGGGCTTCGCCCAAGCACTACGACAATATGATCGGAGGAGCAAACTATGGAGGGGGCACCACACACGGTTAGGAACAATTCATGTGTGTTCTAGGGGTGCCCTTCCCACATATATAAAGGAGGAAGAGGGAGAGGGGAAGCCTAGGGCATGCCCAAGTAGGAGGAATCCTACTTGGGCCCCTAGTCCAATTCGCCCCCCTTTTCCATCTTTTCCACCATAGAGAAAAGGGAAGAAGGAAGAAGAGAAGGAAGGGGAAGAGGAGAGAAGAAAGGAGGGGGCGCCGCCCCTCTTCCTACTCCCACTCGGCCTCCTACCATGTGGGGGAGGGCACCAGCCCCTGTGGGATGGTGTGCTCCCCTCCCAAGGCCCATGTGGCCCATAACACTACAAAAAAATACACTTACGTGGTGATACATGTTTGTCACAGTAGGTCACGTTTTCTGTCATGCATGTACATCCATGACGATTTTATGACAGAATCAAGATAGTCATACATGTGCTGTCGTAGAAGTGTTCCATGACATTACCAAAATTATCATCACGGAAGTGTCCACTTCCATGACGATAAATCGCGCGTCAGAGAAGTGCTTTCGTCAAGGGTGACCGACACGTGGCATCCACCGTAACGGAACGCCGTTAAGCCATCGGGTCCGATTTTGGATCCGATAACCCGTTAACAGCCCCGACCAATGGGGATTTTCCACGTGTAAAATTCTGATTGGCTGATGGAAACATGTGTCAGCTCCGCGTTGGCACATGTGTCACTCATCCAATGGGCGAGATGCGCCTATGATATGTTGACACGTGGACCAGCCCAAAAGTAGCCCATGAAGTTTAAATGGGTCGGCCCAACTAAAGGTGCGCATGATTTTGCAGACCATAATGGGCTGACCCAACTAAGGGCCCACAAGATTTTGCGAACCATAACGGGCCGTCCCAGCTAAAGGCCCACACGATTTTGCGGGCCATAATGGGCCGGCCTAGGTAAAGGCCCACAAGATTTTTGCGGGCCATAATGGGCCGGCCCAGGTGAAGGCCCACAAAATTTTTGTGTACCATAATGGGCCGGCCCAGCTAAAGGCCCATGAGATTTCGCCAACATTAATGGGCGGCCCAGCTGTAGGCCCACAAAATTTTGAGGACCCTAGTAGGCCGGCCCATTAACTGGCTGCCATATTTTGGGCCAAATGCCGGCCCATATTTGATCCGGTCCATTAATGGCCTGCCACGTTCCGGGCCTAATAATGGCCCATATGAGATCCGGCCCATTAAAATCCTACCACATTCTGGGTCAAATTACGGCCCAGATGAGGTTCGGCCCTTTAAGAGACTTCGGGCTAAATTATGGCCCATATCAGATTCGGCCCGTCAACTGGACGCTATGCTTTTGGGACCACTTCCCAAAGGCCCATTTAGTAATTCGTCCTGATATTAGTTTCGGCCTGTTAAGAGCCTGTTTAACATTTTGGCCCTATATTAATATCGGCCTGTTAAAAGCCTGTCGTATTGTTGGGCCTAACTACGGCCCGGTTTGCATCCGGCCTGCTCGCAGCCGATAATCTGATTGGGCCAAGCAAGGACCGAGACAATTTTGGCCTGTTATAAGCCCGTGATTTAATTGGCGCATTCATGGGCCGGGGTCCGGCCTGCTGCCGGACCGTGAGCTGTTGGCACGATTCAGGCCCAACCTACTTTTCAGCCTCCTAAAGGCCCATTGAGTTTTCTTGGGAAAATAGGGCCGGCGGTTTACTCTGCCTATTAAAGGCCCGAATCTACTAGTGGGCTAGTTTACATTTAGGCCTGTTAACGGACCAAGATAATGGGGCCCATGATGCGGATCATACATGGTGATTTGCATGACGGCCTGATTATGTACCGTAATTTTACGGTTTGGCCGGTTTATTGCGAAGACATGATATATATACAGTAAAATAACTGCAACATCGTGAACAAGAAAAAACCTAGACTATACAATAAAGAAATTACGGCATATTATATCCACTGGGCATCAAAGTTCGCCACTATGATAATAAAGCACAAGCAGACAACAGATTACATACACTCGGCATCAAAGATCGCCACTAGCGCAACTAAACATGCCGACAAAATAATATACAAAACCAACAACACTTCAATAGAGTTCAAGAAAGGTTAGCCCTGCTCGAGAGCTGCAGCGCAAGCAGCTGAGCAAGATGGTGAGACTGCACTTGTTTGACACTTATATCCTCCTCACTCTGAAAGATAAACAAGTATCAGTGCTGACAATTCATCACATTTCTTACTAACGAATAAAGTGACACAGTTTAAAATAGCATTAACACAATATGGTAATGTTCAGGTCAAGACATGGAAGGAAATGACATTGTGAAGGAGTTGGCAGCTTCACGACACCACTGGATTACAGATCAAGAACTCATAAGTATCAATGGTTAGTGTGCGGTCAATTTATCCCATTTCAGATTGGCAAAATAAGATCACTTGCTCTTTATAATTTAATTTACATGGTATGAAGAAGGAACTTGGTTGTACAACTGAAAACTTAAATTGAGAAGGACAAACTTTTGTTTATGAACTGGAGTACATAATAAACTTTAAACATGCAATTTGATGCAAACACCAAAAATAAACAGTTGTTGCAGTCATGCCTAACCAAATATACACAACAAAGTTTGAAGGCTTGAGAAGGACAAACTTACATTATTGGTGAAGGAAGGCTCTATAAAGCCATTGTCCATTTTGATGCGGGGGGGGGGGGGCA
>LR738711.1:542870723-542889056 GCA_902687465.1 Secale cereale
CAATTCAAGAAGTTTACAACAGAATCTTCTTCATAAGCATTGCCTTTATTCTACATTTTGTTAAGAGTAAATATAGATGTGACAATATAAGAAAAATGGAGAATATTTAAGATAAGATGAAGAGTGATGCTACATAACCAAGCAGCTATAAATGTAAGTACAATGATATAGGCAAAAGGTACAACCAAGAGCAATGCAGAGCTAAACTTCTTCAGTACCATCGGTGTTATCCAACCTTATGGTAAGAGTAAATATAGATCTTATGTGTAGAAAATGGAGGGCAAAGGAAAATAAGCTGCAGAGTGATGGTACATGAACAACTACCTGTCAATATAAGTATGCTGATAAAGGACATCAGATACTTACAAGAACAGTGCAGAGCTAAAAAAATCATTGGCATTGGATATATTCTACACTAATGTAACCATTCATACAGATCAGATAATTTGGAGCGAACAATTGATAAGCAAAATATCATGCATACTGCTGTCACATAATGAACCAGGTATGTATGCAAGTACAGTGATACAGGACAACAGGTACTAACAAGAGCAAAGCAGCGGGCACCATATTTGCGATATCCTGTCGTTCTTTTCAAACTGAAATTCTTTTTCGAGCAGATTTCCAGAAAAAATGATCCATAAGGCACATGCGGAAAAGTAGAAGTTCAAATTGTCATGCGATATCATAGACACTACCTCATCCTCGGAACGAGACCAGTGCATAACAAGGTTTTTCATTCAATGTCTACTAAATTTAGCATAGGAGATGTCACACCCTGCATTTTGTAACATGTTATTTGTATCTTTGAAGCATGAAAATTTGGACCAGCAATTTTTTTTAGCATCATTTGGCTTTTATTTGAAATTGAGTTCTTCTTCATGTGCTCATTAAAGTCAACTATGACCTCTTGTAGAATTCATCTCCATGCTCAAAACTTCTGCCCAATGATCATGCCAAGTGTTATATAGCAGTATAGTATTTTCTTACAAAATTAATTTGGCCAAAAAGGTATTTTATAAATTTAGTTTTCCAAAAACCCCTGAATTGAGATTTGCACTGCAAGTACTTGATTTAGGGTGAGAAATTTATTTCAAAAGGTTTATTTGAGACCTAGTAGTCATAGGACTTCCAGAAACCTCAAAGGCATAATTTTAAAAGTTTTTTTCCTATTTTATTTAAAAGCTTTTTCTTCAGGCCAGAAATGGTCTTTAATAGGGGAGAATTATTTAACTGTTTCAAAAATATTTGCCAAAATTCAGAGAGACTCAGAGGACATATATTGTCCATATATAGGAGTTTCAACACTTGGTCATGTTCAAAATAATGGGCTAAACCCTCTAAAACCCTTTCTGGATATTTCAAGCTTTTGAAATATTTACAAAGGAATTTTTCTCCAAAAATTCCAGGGAAATTCTATCATGTCATATATGACATATTTGATGATCTTGCCAAGTCCCATGCCTTGGGAAGCAAGAAAACATCCTCAAACCCCTTCATAACCATTCTGTCCATATTTGAAGTTTGAGCAACTTTACATTGCCAAACTTGTCCAAATGCTCTCAAACTTGGTGCACATGCTAGAATGACCAAATAAGGCACCTAGGCCAAATGGCATAAGATTTGGGATAGAGCAACTTGATCAGATCACCCTAAAACCCTTTCTGTTCAAATGCAAATTTGAACAACTTTACATTACCAACTTTTTATCTGGAGCTTCAAACTTTGTGGGCATGATCAATACCCCAAATGATGATGCTACACCAAGTGGTGCATCAAGGGGAGATGATTAGCTTGACTCAATCAAGATGAAACTGTTTCTGTTGATTTCTAGGGTTCACCAAAGTTGCATTGGCTAGTTTCTTCAAATGAGCCAAAATTTGGTGAAGCACCCTATTTTCACATGTTATTCAATCCTGTTAAGTGCCATGTCAAGTGGAGGTCATTTGCTTGACCAAACACTGATCAAACACCTTCTGGCTTTTTACTAAAACCTCCAACTTGATCACTTTTACTCTTCTCCATGGCCTCTACTTTTTACCACATGATCATTGAGTTACTAGCTACCCCCAGTAACTTCCCCAGCACCCCAGCTCCATGATTGAGGGGTAAGAACCCTATTTTACCTTGCTGGACAGCAAGTTTTCACCAAGTCACCAGCATCCTCCCTCTCTCTCATCATCTCCAGGGCATCCAAGGCTGCAGGCCATTTCTTTACTCCTCCCTCAACCTTCTAGACACTCTGTGGCACGTTGGTTTTGACCAGGACGGCGAGAGCACGATGATGCCAGCAATACGCACGCTCTGGAGCGCGCTACAGTGCACCTCCGCACGGTGGCTCCAGCCAATCAGTCTCCCCCGACAGCCTCGGGCCTCCCCTTCGCGCCAGTCGAGGCCTCTCGACATCCGCAACCTCCCCGGCGCTGTCCCCCCTCCTCCTGCGCCCTCCAATGGTCGTCGTCGCACGCGCACCGGCCGCCCGCAACGGCCACTCCTCTGCCTCGCACGCGCACATGCTCCAGAAGCTCCCCCGCTCCTCCTCTCACTTCTACTGGACGTGGAGCTCGTCCAGGAACACCATGGACTCATCCCCTTGGCCTCCCGTGCGCTGTAGCCTCGAGCCGGAGCTCGCCGGCGCACTGGACCACGGGCCTCCGTCGACCTCCTATAAATAGCCCCTCCTGAGCCTCTCCAGCAGCATCAGCAACCTCACCTCACTCCACTAAGTCCCCCAGCACCATCCACTCCTCCCCAGGTCGTCCCAGTGCTCGGGATCGACCGGAGCTCCGCCGCATCGGGCCGCCAGTGATCCCGCAGTACGAGCCTCCCCTGCCCTTCCTTTCGCCCGATCTGAAACCGTCGTGCTCCACTGACCCTTTCCCCCCTGTTTCCCCTCCGTTTGCAGTCGGAAACGACCGGAGCATCAACCCTCCAGACGAGCTTCCACCGTCCCACCTCGCCGTCGGCGAACCTGACCTCCCCGGCGTGCCGCACCACCACCCCTACAACCGCCACTCGACGCTGGACCCATTCCCACCCTCCGTTGCCGTCGCCGTGGCCGGAAACCTCGCCGGTGAGCTCGCCGTCGCCGTGGCCGCAAGGTTGGAGATGACAGGCGGGCCCCACCTGTCATCCCCTCACCTCTCTCCCCCTCCTCTCTGCCACTGACCCACGGGCCCCGCCCGTCAGGTTCAAAAACCTGACGTGCGCGCGCAGGCTCCCGTGCGGCTGGGCTGGACCGCCCTGGGCCGTGCACTGTGGCCTCTCTGGCCCAGTTGCACAGGTCTTTTTATCCTTTTCTTTTCTGTATTTGTTTTAAACATTTCTACAGAAAAGAATAATGGTCCAAATAAAATAATTCCAACTCCTAAAATCTTGTAATATTCCAACCTATTTAATGGTACCACTTTCACTCAAATCCATGAAACTTTTCTGTTCTATTCAAATTTAAATTCAAATTTGAGTAGTAATACTCCTGTTCCAAAATCAATAGAATCCATTCTGTTGCTCCAAAACTCCAACTAAGATTTTTTTCCCATCTTAGAAATTCCTCTAGTATTTAACAAAAATAAGTTGACATTTTTCTGAGCACTTTGATTTTTCTGTTTTATTTGTGGTCTTATTTTTCCGTTATTATTATGCGACGTATAGATCCCGTATTTGACGAAGTTGCTGTGGAAGAAGAAGGAGAAGGATTTGAAGACTTTGAAGACCAAGCCAATCCAGGCATGCAGCCCTTTGACCATGATACACTTGTTCTTCGGAACCCGTATGTTTCCGATGCATGATGTTAGGGTTACGATAGTGACCTAGTTGACTCCACCATATGATGCATGCCATGATCTTGATCTTGCTATGTGCTAGATGACATGCATATGGTTAGTGGTTATGATTAGTGATGCATGTGTGACATGAACCTTCGTGGTTGTAGTCTTTACATAAAACCCTGTCGGGTGCCATTCATGCCCCAGGGAGATGATGATGAGTTGGGTGACCACTTGATGACGAAGTGGTGTACCAAGGCAAGTGTGTGTGTTTTTCAAACGGATTGGTTTAAGTTGCGACCGTTATTCCAACCATACATGTGCAACCACACTACCCCTTGTGGGACGGGGCTTTATTGATTACTTAAGTCGATACTAGCATGGTGCCCGCATTACTAGTGACGGGAAGACTTGAGGTCTTTCCCGGGACGGGGTCGTGCTTGGATAGACGGCCATGACTGTTTTTACAGGGCACCGGACACACCGTTGGTCCCTTCGGGTACGCGTGACATTGAAATTAGGGCAAGTCCCGTGATCTATTGTTTGTACCCGAGGGCCGTGTACCAACGAGTGGACTCTATGTTAGTGTCGTCTAAGGAAAGATAATGACCGGGTGCTTACTCCGGGTACTTGAGGTACCGCGGATCGTGGATGACACGAAAGTTCCCCGGATCTTGTGGGTAAAGTGTACAACCTCGGCAGAGTGTCAAACTATTCGAATAGCCGCGTCCACGATCATGGACAGTTGGGTAACCGCTCTTGGGCTACGTCCAATGTTTGTGAAACCATGTGTGTGTATGTGAGTCAAGGTGGTGACTTGACTCGATGAGTTGAATCATATTCATGTTGATATCGGTAACCTGTCTTTGAGGTTACACGAGTTTATTGATGCATTAAGTTGATAGTAGAATATTTATTCTAGCCTTTGCTAGATTGTTCATTATCGTTCAAATGCACTGTTACTTTAAACCACATCATGGGTTAGTTGCGAGTACATTCAAAGTACTCATTGGCTTGCCACTGGTTATTTAATTGGCCAGGCATGGAAGAACAGGAATATGAGGAAGAGTTCTTTGGAGACGAACATGCGAACTAGGACGCTATCCCATTCAGAATGCTTGTAGGGTTAAGGAAAATGGCATGGGTTCTACCCGTTATCGAAGACTTCCGCTAATTGAGTTATTTGCTATTCAGCCCGTGAGGCTCTATCTATGTAAGACTTGGCCATAATGGCCTTAATTCGTGTAAGACTATTTGTATGGATGTAAGACTCTTGTTATTCAGCTTCTGTGTGTTCAGTGAGCATTGATCTCTGGGATCACTGTACACGTGCATTCCGTGATCTCGACTTCTAAGTCGGGGTCCCCACAGAGCTGGTATCAGAGCCATCCTGACTGTAGGAAGCCTTAGTTAGCATGGGCGTTAGTTAGATGGGACCCTTTTTCAAAAAACCTTCTGAACCTCTCTTCTTTTCTAAACCCGAGATTTCATCAGCTTATTAACCCCTCCTATTCCACCTTTGTAGATGGCCGCTGTACCCGAAGAGCACCTGACCACTGGGTTTCCCTTACTTCCCGAGGATAGCCTCCAGGAGTGTCAGTTCCACCGAGCACCCATCCTCACCTACCTTGAGCATTGGGTGAGCGATACTGAGGTGGAGTACCATGTGGAAGTGATCGTGAAGGCAAACGATCCTCCCACAAGTTGGTTCTTCGAGGGACCCCAGATGGCAACACTACCACTCGCTGTCGAGGCTGCTGCACTCAAGGCATTAACCCGTCTCCGTGAGCTTCTTCCGGAGATGGCAGCCAAGATGACAACTCGCTTCTTACCTTACCGGAAGGAAGGTGAAGAGGAAAGCAGCGCACTAGCCCCTCCGCTGAAGGAAGGACTCTCGCTTCGGTTCCAGACCTACTTCAGTCTATGTGCCGACAGCTTGGCACAAGACTTGGCCTCGGAATCAATGAAGCTTCGAGAAGAACTTCACAAGACCAAGGCACTTCTTCGTCGAGCTCAAGAGAAGGCAAATAGGATCAAGAAGGAAGGAGCACCTTCTGGACAATCCGCTATCGCATATCGAGGCGGAAGGCCCTCCGAGGATGTATCTTCCAAGAATGAGGAACCACCTCGGCGACGCCGGATGACGGCAAGGGAATATCGCAAGCTTTTCCCTGCACCACCGACGAAGCACCGTCGTATCCAACTCCTCCACTCCCCCACACCCTCAAGTGACAAGGGGGCCCAGACAGATGAAGACAAGGAGGAAGACCCAGAAGAGCCGGAATACGCGACCGAGCATTCCGCCGCTTAGGCATTATTCGCTGCTCCGATATGCCAGTTGTGACCTCTACGGTAGGATAGGTCGTGTAACCCCTATGCGCAGTCGAGTCCTTGTATGGTTCATATGAAACCATCTAGTGTTTGCTTTTGTTGTGTCTGGATGAATGTCGTATTCTTCCCTCAGGAATGTGTAAACGACTACATCACCCATTTGGATTTTAATGAATGTGTTTTGGCCTTACGGCCCTTGCATGATTTGATTTAGTGTCACACCCACCCCCTTACTAGGCACCCATCTATCTTGCTTTCCCTCTTCCGAGTCATGAGACCTTTTACCGCTCCAACAGGATGCCTGTTGTAACTCGTACTGGTACCTCAACCCAGCAGCCCGAAGCCGGAGCATCCTCTCAGCCAGAGGCAGGCCACGAGCAAACCAACGACCAAGCTCCACCACCACCTCCTCCAAGCATGGACATGGCTCAGCTTCTCCAAGCTTTCCGAGAGGAACGGCAAGCCAACACTGCAGCTCTCCAGCTGATTGCTCAAGCTGTCACCAACAACCGCCAGCCGGCGGGGAATGGCAATGGACGTTCTACGTTGGCAGAGTTCAAGAAGCATGAACCGCCAACCTTCATCGAGACTGCAGAACCCCTGGATGCAGACGACTGGGTCCGTTCCATTGAGGAGATACTGGAACTAGTCGGATGCACCGAAGACCGTGAGAAGGTGGCTTATGCAGCCCACTGCCTCGGGGGAACTGCTAGAGCTTGGTGGGATGGATTCAAGGTCATGCATGCTGAACAAGACATCACTTGGGTTAACTTCAAGGCAGAATTCCGCAAGGCCGACATTCCTTCCAGAATCATGCCTATCAAAAAGCGTGAGTTCCGAGCCCTGAAGCAAGGAAGTGGCACTGTCAAGGAGTACATGCAGAAGTTCAGTATTCTGTCAAGGTATGCCCCTGAAGATGTCAGCACTGATGTTGCCAAAAGGGAGCGCTTCATGGAAGGCCTTAATCAGACTCTGCAATACTCGCTTGTCGTGTGCGATTGCCCGTCTTTCCCTGACCTGGTGAACAAGGCACTTATGCTTGAAGACAAGCGGCGTGCTTTGGAAGACACTCGCAAGCGCAAGTTGGTCAGTAAGGGAAGTTCCAGCAACCAGAAGCCTTGTCCGTGGCAGTCAGCCCCGGCCAAGCCAACCTATCAGCAACCAAGAGCTCCTGCACCTCGTGGCAACCCTCAGCCTCAGCAGTATGCCAACCCCAGGCCAGCTTTCAACCCCAATACCAGTGGTGGCAACAAGATCAACACTCCAAACCAAGTCACTTGCTTTGGATGTGGTCAGTCTGGACACATCTCAAGGGTGTGCCCCAACAAGAAGCCTGATGCCCTGCGCCCCAATGCGCAGAACCAGGTACAAGGCCGTGGAATGCCACCAAGGAACCCAGCTCCTCGCAATCCACCGAACCATGGGAAGGGGCGTGTGAATCACGTCACTTCTGAAGAAGCCCAGGAAGACCCGGACGTCGTGCTGGGTACGTTCCTTGTCAACTCAGCACCTGCAACTGTCTTGTTTGATTCTGGAGCAACGCATTCATTTGTCACTCAAAGATTTGCATTAAAAAGTGGCATGACCCCTACACCCCTGAATAACCCCATGGTGGTACAAACCCCCGGAGCCGAGATGAGAGCCAAGATAGGCTGTAAAGGAGTCGGTATTACCATTAACGGTGTAGACTTCCTAGCAGACCTTATCATCCTGAGATCGCAAGGCTTGGATGTGATCCTAGGCATGAATTGGCTCAGCAAGCACCAATGCTTGTTAGACTGTGCCAATCGGACAGTCACTGTGACCAATGACCAAGGAGTCGAAGTCAAGTTAGCTTCCAACTCCTCTTCCGCTCAAGCCGCTAAAGTCAACTGTCTGTCTGAAGTTGGGCTAGATCATGTACCGGTGGTATGTGAGTATCCTGATGTCTTTCCGGATGAACTACCGGGAATGCCCCCTGACCGTGACATTGAGTTCATCATCGAGCTCGTGCCCGGAGCAGGACCCATCTATAAGAAGCCTTATAGAATGGGGACGGAAGAATTAGCCGAGTTGAAGAAGCAGCCGGAAGAGCAGCTAAGGAAGGGATTTATCCGCCCGAGTGCCTCCCCTTGGAGATCTCCTGTTCTGTTTGTGGCAAAGAGGGACGGTACCATCCGCTTATGCATTGACTATCGTTCCCTCAATGAAGTTACAATCAAGAACAAGTATCCACTTCCCAAGATCAAAGATCTGTTTGATCAGCTCAGCGGAGCCAAGGTGTTCTCCAAGATCGACCTCGGATCTGGGTACTACCAGCTGAAGATCAGACCCCAAGATATTCCGAAGACGGCATTTGTAACAAGATATAGCCTGTACGAGTGCACGGTCATGTCTTTTGGGTTAACCAATGCCCCAGCTTACTTCATGTATCTCATGAATAAAGTCTTCATGGAATATTTGGACAAGTTTGTTGTTGTCTTCATTGATGACATTCTTGTGTTCTCGAAGTCGGAGGAAGAGCACGAGCAGCATCTGAGGATGGTCCTAGACAAGCTTCGTGAGCACCAACTGTATGCCAAATTCAGCAAGTGTGAGTTCTGGCTGCATAAAGTTGGATTCTTAGGTCATGTCTTGACCGAAGAAGGATTATCTGTTGATCCTGCAAAAATCGAAGCTGTGACCCAATGGCAATCTTCAACGACCGTCAAGGAAGTCAGAAGCTTCCTCGGACTAGCGGGCTATTACCGCAAGTTCGTGGAAGGATTCTCTAGCATTGCACGACCAATGACTCAGCTCCTCAAAAAGGACAAGAAGTTCGAGTGGACGCCAAAATGCGAAGAAAGCTTCCAAGAGCTCAAGAAGAGATTGATCACCGCCCCAGTTCTGGCAACACCTGATATTCACAAGGAGTTCGTGATATATTGTGATGCCTCTCGAACCGGATTGGGAAGCGTTCTGATGCAAGAAGGCCGCGTCATAGCATACCTCTCCAGGCAGCTACGACCCCATGAGGAGAACTACGCTACTCACGATCTTGAGTTAGCGGCAGTAGTTCATGCCTTGAAGACATGGCGGCATTACCTCCTAGGGAAACGTTGTGAGATCTACATAGACCACAAGAGTCTGAAGTACATTTTCACCCAAAAGGAATTGAACATGAGGCAACGGAGATGGTTGGAGCTCATCAAAGACTATGACCTCAGTGTTCAGTATCACCCTGGGAAGGCTAACGTGGTGGCCGATGCCTTAAGCAGGAAGGCTTGCTCTTTGAATGCCGTTATTCAAGAAAGGCAGCCAACCTTGTTTAAGGAGATCGAACAATTCAGTTTGGAATTGGTCACCCCTGGATTTCTGGATCATTTGGAAGTCAGACCGACCCTGATGGACGACGTCAAGAAGGCACAAGATGGACACGCAAGCATTGAAGGCATCAAGAAGAAGATGAAGCTGGGCAAGGCCCCAGGATTCTTCGAAGATGAGCACGGGATTGTTTGGTACAAAGGTCGCATCTGCGTACCAAACAACACAGAGCTGAAGACGCTGATTCTGCAAGAAGCCCACGACACTCCGTATTCTATCCACCCCGGAGGAACCAAGATGTACCAAGACTTGAAGGCACGATTCTGGTGGCACGGGATGAAAAGAGAGATTGCAACCTATGTTGCAAAGTGTGATGTGTGCCAAAGGGTCAAAGCTGAATATCAGCGACCTGCTGGATTGCTTCAACCACTCAAGGTTCCTGAGTGGAAGTGGGATAAAGTCGGAATGGACTTCATTACTGGATTACCAAGGTCGAATAGAGGACATGACTCTATCTGGGTCATAGTCGATCATTTGACCAAGGTGGCCCATTTCATTCCTGTCAAGACTACCTACTCAGGCAACTAGCTGGGAACTCTCTATATCAACCGAATCGTAAGTCTTCACGGTGTTCCCAAGGAGATTGTGTCAGATCGAGGCACCCAGTTCACCTCAAGGTTCTGGGGAAGATTCCAAGAAGCCTTGGGAACCAAGTTGTCTTTCAGCACAGCTTTCCACCCACAGACCGAAGGTCAGACAGAGCGAGTCAATCAGATTCTCGAAGATATGCTCCGAGCCTGTGTCTTGGCATATCGAGCCAAGTGGGAAGACTGTCTCCCTTTTGCCGAGTTCTCCTATAACAACAGTTACCAGTCAAGCCTTCAGATGGCACCATTTGAGGTGTTGTACGGACGCAGATGCCGCACACCCCTCAACTGGTCAGAGACTGGAGAAGGACTAGTTTTTGGACCAGATGTCCTTCGCGAAGCAGAAGAGCAAGTCCAACTAGTCAGAGAGCGATTAAAGGCAGCCAAGTCAAGGCAGAAGAGTTATGCTGACACTCGACGCCGAGACATGAGTTTCCGTGTCGGAGATCATGTGTACCTGCGGGTAACTCCTCTGAAGGGAACCAAGAGTTTCCACGTCAAGGGGAAACTTGCGCCAAGATTCATTGGCCCTTTCAAGATCACCGACCGACGAGGAGAAGTGGCTTACCAGTTGGAACTACCACCTGAGCTATCCGATGTGCACAATGTGTTCCATGTGTCACAACTCCGGAAATGTCTCCAAGTTCCAGACAAGCCTAATCTCTACAAGGATGTGGATCACCAAGCCATTGTTCTGCAGCCTGATTTGACCTACCGCGAGAAGCCCATTCGCATTATGGACGAAGAAGAACGACGTACACGAAGCCATACCATCAAGTATCTCAAGGTCCAGTGGAGCAACCACACCGAAGCAGAAGCAACCTGGGAACGAGAAGACTATCTTAGATCCGAGTTTCCCGACCTCTTCTAAGACCTAGTTTAGGAATCTCGGGGACGAGATTCTTGTAAGGGGGGTAGGTCTGTCACACCCTGTATTTTGTAACATGTTATTTGTATCTTTGAAGCATGAAAATTTGGACCAGCAAATTTTTTTAGCATCATTTGGCTTTTATTTGAAATTGAGTTCTTCTTCATGTGCTTTTTCATGTGCTCATTAAAGTCAACTATGACCTCTTGTAGAATTCATCTCCATGCTCAAAACTTCTGCCCAATGATCATGCCAAGTGTTATATAGCAGTATAGTATTTTCTTACAAAATTAATTTGGCCAAAAAGGTATTTTATAAATTTAGTTTTCCAAAAACCCCTGAATTGAGATTTGCACTGCAAGTACTTGATTTAGGGTGAGAAAATTATTTCAAAAGGTTTATTTGAGACCTAGTAGTCATAGGACTTCCAGAAACCTCAAAGGCATAATTTTAAAAGTTATTTTCCTATTTTATTTAAAAGCTTTTTCTTAAGGCCAGAAATGGTCTTTAATAGGGGAAAATTATTTAACTGTTTCAAAAATATTTGCCAAAATTCAGAGAGACTCAGAGGACATATATTGTCCATATATAAGAGTTTCAACACTTGGTCATGTTTAAAATAATGGGCTAAACCCTCTAAAACCCTTTCTGGATATTTCAAGCTTTTGAAATATTTACAAAGGAATTTTTCTCCAAAAATTCCAGGGAAATTTTATCATATCATATATGACATATTTGATGATCTTGCCAAGTCCCATGCCTTGGGAAGCAAGAAAACATCCTCAAACCCCTTCATAACCATTATGTCCATATTTGAAGTTTGAGCAACTTTACATTGCCAAACTTGTCAAAATGCTCTCAAACTTGGTGCACATGCCAGAATGACCAAATAAGGCACCTAGGCCAAATGGCACAAGATTTGGGATAGAGCAACTTGATCAGATCACCCTAAAACCCTTTCTGTTCAAATGCAAATTTGAACAACTTTACATTACCAACTTTTTATTTGGAGCTTCAAACTTTGTGGGCATGATCAATACCCCAAATGATGATGCTGCACCAAGTGGTGCATCAAGGGGAGATGATTAGCTTGACTCAATCAAGATGAAACTTTTTTTGTTGATTTCTTGGGTTCACCAAAGTTGCATTGGCTAGTTTCTTCAAATGAGCCCAAATTTGGTGAAGCACCCTATTTTCACATGTTATTCAATCCTGTTAAGTGCCATGTCAAGTGGAGGTCATTTTCTTGACCAAACACTGATCAAACACCTTCTGGCTTTTTACTAAAACCTCCAACTTGATCACTTTTACTCTTCTCCATGGCCTCTACTTTTTACCACATGATCATTGAGTTACTAGCTTCCCCCAGTAACTTCCCCAGCACCCCAGCTCCATGATTGAGGGGTAAGAACCCTGTTTTACCTTGCTGGACAGCAAGTTTTCACCAAGTCACCAACATCCTCCCTCTCTCTCAGCATCTCCAGGGCATCCAAGGCCGCAGGCCATTTCTTTACTCCTCCCTCAACCTTCTAGACACTCTGTGGCACGTTGGTTTTGACCAGGACGGCGAGAGCACGATGATGCCAGCAATACGCACGCTTTGGAGCGCGCTACAGTGCACCTCCGCACGGTGGCTCCAGCCAATCAGCCTCCCCCGACAGCCTCGAGCCTCCCCTTCGCGCCAGTCGAGGCCTCTCGACGTCCGCAACCTCCCCGGCGCTGTCCCCCCTCCTCCTGCGCCCTCGAGTGGTCATCGTCGCACGCGCACCGGCCGCCCGCAACGGCCACTCCTCTGCCTCGCACGCGCACACGCTCCAAAAGCTCCCCCGCTCCTCCTCTCCCTTCTACTGGACGTGGAGCTCGTCCAGGAACACCATGGACTCATCCCCTTGGCCTCCCGTGCACTGTAGCCTCGATCCGGAGCTCGCCGGCGCACTGGACCACGGGCCTCCGTCGACCTCCTATAAATAGCCCCTCCCAAGCCTCTCCAGCAGCATCAGCAACCTCACCTCACTCCACTGAGTCCCCCAGCACCATCCACTCCTCCCAGGTCGTCCCAGTGCTCGGGATCGACCGGAGCTCCGCCGCGTCGGGCCGCCGGTGATCCCGCAGTACGAGCCTCCCCTGCCCTTCCTTTCGCCCGATCTGAAACCGCCGTGCTCCACTGACCCTTTCCTCCCTGTTTCCCCCTCCGTTTGAAGTCGGAAACGACCGGAGCATCAACCTCCCGACGAGCTTCCGCCGTCCCACCTCGCTACCGGCGAACCTGACCTTCCTGGCGTGCCACACCACCACCCCTACAACCGCCACTCGACACTGGACCCGTTCCCACCCTCCGTTGCCATCGCCGTGGCCGGAAACCTCGCCGGTGAGCTCGCCGTCGCCGTGGCTGCAAGGTTGGAGATGACAGGCGGGCCCCACCTGTCATCCCCACACCTCTCTCCCCCTCCTCTCTGCCACTGACCCACGGGCCCTGCCCATCAGGTTCAAAAACCTGACGTGCGCGCGCAGGCTCCCATGCGGCTGGGCTGGACCGCCCTGGGCCGTGCACTGTGGCCTCTCTGGCCTAGTTGCACAGGTCTTTTTATCCTTTTCTTTTCTGTATTTGTTTTAAACATTTCTGCAGAAAAGAATAATGGTCCAAATAAAATAATTCCAACTCCTAAAATCTTGTAATATTCCAACCTATTTAATGGTACCACTTTCACTCAAATCCACGAAACTTTTCTGTTCTGTTCAAATTTAAATTCAAATTTGAGCAGTAATACTCCTGTTCAAAAATCTATAGAATCCATTCTGTTGCTCCAAAACTCCAACTAAGATTTTTTTTCCCATCTTAGAAATTCCTCTAGTATTTAACAAAAATAAGTTGACATTTTTCTGAGCACTTTGATTTTTCTGTTTTATTTGTGGTCTTATTTTTCCGTTATTATTATGCGACGTATAGATCCCGTATTTGACGAAGTTGCTGTGGAAGAAGAAGGAGAAGGATTTGAAGACTTTGAAGACCAAGCCAATCCAGGCAAGCAGCCCTTTGACCATGATACACTTGTTCTTCGGAACCCGTATGTTTCAGATGCATGATGTTAGGGTTACGATAGTGACCTAGTTGATTCCACCATATGATGCATGCAATGATCTTGATCTTGCTATGTGCTAGATGACATGCATATGGTTAGTGGTTATGATTAGTGATGCATGTGTGACATGAACCTTTGTGGTTGTAGTCTTTACATAAAACCCCGTCGGGTGCCATTCATGCCCGAGGGAGATGATGATGAGTTGGGTGACCACTTGATGACGAAGTGGTGTACCAAGGCAAGTGTGTGTGTTTTTCAAACGGATTGGTTTAAGTTGCGACCGTTATTCCAACCATACATGTGCAACCACACTACCCCTTGTGGGACGGGGCTTTATTGATTACTTAGGTCGATACTAGCATGGTGCCCGCATTACTAGTGACGGGAAGACTTGAGGTCTTTCCCGGGACGGGGTCGTGCTTGGATAGACGGCCATGACTGTTTTTACTGGGCACCGGACACACCGTTGGTCCCTTCGGGTACGCGTGACATTGAAATTAGGGCAAGTCCCGTGATCTATTGTTTGTACCCGAGGGCCGTGTACCAACGAGTGGACTCTATGTTAGTGTCGTCTAAGGAAAGATAATGACCGGGTGCTTACTCCGGGTACTTGAGGTACCGCGGGTCGTGGATGACACGAAAGTTCCCCGGATCTTGTGGGTAAAGTGTACAACCTCTGCAGAGTGTCAAACTATTCGAATAGCCGCGTCCACGGTCATGGACAGTTGGTTAACCGCTCTTGGGCTACGTCCAATGTTTGTGAAACCATGTGTGTGTATGTGAGTCAAGGTGGTGACTTGACTCGATGAGTTGAATCATATTCATGTTGATATCGGTAACATGTCTTTGAGGTTACGCTAGTTTATTGATGCATTAAGTTGATAGTAGAATATTTATTCTAGCCTTTGCTAGATTGTTCATTATCGTTCAAATGCACTGTTACTTTAAACCACATCATGGGTTGCTTGCGAGTACATTCAAAGTACTCATTGGCTTGCCACTAGTTATTTAATTGGCCAGGCATGGAAGAACAGGAATATGAGGAAGAGTTCTTTGGAGACGAACATGCGAACTAGGACGCTATCCCAGTCAGAATGCCTGTAGGGTTTAGGCAGATGGCATGGGTTCTACCCGTTATCGAAGACTTCCGCTAATTGAGTTATTTGCTATTCAGCCCGTGAGGCTCTATCTATGTAAGACTTGGCCATAATGGCCTTAATTCGTGTAAGACTATTTGTATGGATGTAAGACTCTTGTTATTCAGCTTCTGTGTGTTCAGTGAGCATTGATCTCTGGGATCACTGTACACGTGCATTCGGTTATCTCGACTTCTAAGTCGGGGTCCCCACAGGAGAGTTCACCAAAAATTCATTTATAGACTTGCCATCAAAGTGTGATTTCCTTAGGTAACACTAATACTGCTGCAATGCTTCAATGAAAAGCGCAAGCAAGCTTTGCTCGTCATGACTATACAGATTGACCCTCGCCTACTTACAACAATGTAATGTAAATCATTGATGTGTTCAATCAGTAGAAAACAGGAAAATAATCACCATGAATAATAGCACTTACACGTAAGTGGGACAGGAAGATGTGAAAATGGTGTTTGTCTTCACTATAATCTTCCAATGATGGGAATATATGTACGTGGTCCCTAACAACATTGAAAGCATTGCCTTTTAAACTGGGAATAACTGGAATGGGGTTCCAATCTGCAGGAATTGGCCATCTCTGCAGTTGGGATAGGTCTTCGGCCGGTGGACTTGCTGTACTTTTTGCTGGAGTGGGATTTTTCTGTGGTACGGGTGGTGCTATGGCAACTGAAATCGGCATACCTTTTGCTGGAGTGCAGGTCCTGTGTGGTGGGGCTAGTGGTGTGGCCAGTGAAGTATGGGTATAGTCTGCTGGAGTCGGTCCTGCATTTTGTGTCACTGGTTGTATAGCCAATATAAGTGGGGTGATGTATGATTTCTCCGGCACAACCATGTTTTTCAAGGACTTTGCTGGTGCTCCTTCAGGTTCGGCAATCACCCTCTTCCCTTTTGATGTCTGATGCACAAGAACATCATTTGAATGGAAAAACATGGTATGATGACAGATGGAATATGTATTGATAATGGATGGGCATGGCATCTCGACATATATGATGAGTAAACTAAGCAGACGGCGGTGCAACAAAGTAGAAGAAATGCAAGGCAACATATGCAAGATAAGCGCAATCAATAAAACCTTGCCAAATTAGAGCACGCACCTTGATGGGTGAACATGACAGGCCATCTGCCTTTGACTCCTCGAGGTTAGAATAGTCATAAGGATCATATTATGAACAAGAATCTACAGGTGGGAAGCGTATGAGTTTCATTACATCCAGAATGGCACTCAATGCCTTGGTGCCAATTTTGTAAGTCATTGCGTGTTCCACAATATTCTTCTAATGCGCGGATTCTGATATTCACTGTAATTACGTATAATATCCGAGAACCATGAAAACATAAATAGTTGTGAGATTATCTTTGTAATGTAGAGGATATTCTAATACAGGGGCGCCCCTATAAACACTTGTGTGCTATCACTGGATTCCGATGAGAGAGCTCATGTGTGTTGTAATATGGTGCGTGCATTTATATAATCTGGCACAAGTACACACAAAAATAGGCTCAAGAAGTAAGGATAGTTGGCAGATGATAGGTTGAAAATATACTGTATAGAGAGTTTATTGCCAAACCATGATAACAAGAGCACCCAACAACTAGGCAGATCATAGTGTACATAAAAGGGGTACACCATAACCACGATATATAAATCGGGAAAGTGGAACTGGCTTGAAAATACGGTGTTGTATTGCCGCTAGTAATTGAAAGCCTATCGATCAAGTACATGCCAGCTCTATCAGCTGTTGATTGCAGATGTCCCTGCTCCCCAACATACTATACATACTAAATAAAGAATAACAAAACAGGAACATGTTAAAGAACAGAAGAGGAAGCATATTCTTGAGGTTCCGCTTAATTGCATACAATGTTGGTTGCCCACTCATGATGAATCACAACGCCCAAAGAAATGCAATTCCATGTTGTCTCTCTATATGCGGCAATTTTGAACAAGAGTCATTATGATCATATTCTTAACAAGAGTCAACAGGTGGGGAGAGTATGAGTTTCATTGCATCCAGAATGGCGCTCAATGCCTTGGTGCCAATTTTTTAAGTCATTGCGGTGTTTAGCTTCAAGAGTGGACTGTTGCTAGTGCGGCACAAAGCAGCTACACAGATCATAGTGTAGATATAACGGGAAAACCATAAGCATCAGAGTAAAATCAACAAAGTGGAACTTGCTGGAATATATGTGCTAGTATTTCCGGTATGGCTAGAAGGCTTCGGATACTAGCTCTCTTCAACTGAAGATGCGGTACTGTTAATATCAGTGTAACTCTCAATGGCGACACAGCTCCCTGCATTTCCTTGCTATTCTTATAGGATTCAAGTGGGCAGGCCACTACAAATCCTATTCCCATGTTTACAAAATCCTACAAATCAAAGAGGCCCGAAGAGTTCAAAGTGTCCATACCAACCGACCGTATAGACCTCTACACTGCAAATGTCCCTGCTCATCTTCACTACAAGGAACATACTGTACTACTATCATACTCCCTCCGTTCCAAAATATAAGTCTTGGTAGAGATTTCCACTATGGATCACATACAGATGTATCCAGATACATTTTAGAGTGTAGATTCACTCATTTTGCTCCATATGTGGTCCATGGTGGAATCTATACAAAGACTTGTATTTAGGAACGGAGAGAGTACTTATTAAAGAAGAACGGAAGAGGAACATGCTAAAGAAGAGCAAGCAGATTTTGGATAATAAAATGTTTGTTGCGCGGTTCCCACACATGATAAACCAGAGCGCATTAAGAAAGCAACTCCCTGCTGGTCTCTCTATATGTGGTGCACGTGCTTTTTCAAAAGTAAAGTAGGAACATTAGCTGACCAATTACATGTTATCTATTTTAGTAATATCAACATCATATCATATTCATACTTCAGCAACAAGTTCGGAATTATGAGTGGCACGTTGTTTAGCTTGATGGATTCAGGAGCAGTGCTAAGCATGCACGATGATGGTACTGAATATAAAGGCACGTCCGCATGCAAGTTGCATGACTTTTGTCATTTGGGTCAGTCGACCATTTCAGGCGGTTGGATGAAGATCCTATGTCTCCTAACCCTTCTTCTTCCTCGTCTCTGATTCTTCCCATACAGAAGACCGCACGGGCCGCCGGCCGGACCATCGGCCCCCACCGCCTGTGTTCCTCTGCCACCCTCACCCCCCACCCCCGCCCCCACCCGCGTCGAGTTTT